>CM075852.1:75725493-76925493 GCA_037975125.1 Latrodectus hesperus
ATTATAAGCATTGCTTTATTATCTAAAAATCAATTCAATTATGGATTTTAATAAAGAATAATGTTTGCATATTTAAAAATCTTTAAATTAACATGCAAATAATTCATAGTTCATTTGTACATTTTCTGAAAATTAATATGTATATTCATTTTTTAAACATAAAATTCCACATTTTTATAAGAATCAAGAAAACATAATCCCTCAATTATAAGAGCAGATATTGCAAGAATATGACATTCTGAAGCTTCAATAGCTTATTTGGGTTAAAATCTTTAGCATATATGTTTATATTCTAAGAAATCAATAATCTTATTTTAACTATATGTGAGTTCTTCAATTTTTGTTTTTAATGAAAAATCTAAACTCTTCAACATTTAAAGATTACAATAATATTACATTGAATGAATTTATATGATATGAAGTGCATTACTCACAAGTTCTTAGAATGTAATACAAAAATAATTTCTTATATTACATTCTAAATATATTTTATTTTTTCTTAAAATGTTTTTTATTGCATTGTTACATTTTTACTAATTATCAAAATGATTTTAGCAATCTAATATAAAGAAACATGGTGTTTCTAAGCTTCAGTATCCTCTTCAAGTGAAAAATTGACAACTCACTTCATTTTTCATGGATTAGAAATTGTAAGAAATCTTTATCTGCTAAGTCATCATTAGGTTAGAGTATCAGTAATGAGTCATCAATTCTAATAATACATAGTTAACAAAATCGTGTGGGAACTGCTATTGTCTTGATGCAGAATGATGTGATGGTTGGAGAATATTTTTCTTAATTCTATATCTATTTATGAAAAATAATTTGTGACATTCTAAGGAGTCTTCAAAAGAACTTTTGCAATCTTGTAAGATTATGATAAACAAGCTACCATTTTTTGAGGGTTACTCTTTCTTTGATCAACTTTTGTTGGTCCATGGTTATTTGGAAGTTTCCGAAAATCAAATGCTGTTTTATTTCAGGTACATAAAAATAAATCCAGGCTTTGTCACACATAAGGATATTATAAAAATGTTTTTAAACAATAGAGTTGAATATTTCTTTTATGTATTTTTTATTTTCTTAGAGGCCACAGTGGCCCAGTTGATTAGGGCATTCATTCTTATCAGAAAGTAATTAAGCTTGAATCCCAACCCAACCAAAGATATGTTGTGTTTGCCAATGGGTGCAGGGGCAAATTAAATGTCTTGGTCACAATGTTGTCCATATTAAAGGATATCTCAGGTGGTGGCAGGCCAAATTTGAGGATCTTTGACTTGGTCCCTGCTTTTTAATTATGAAGACCCTTCTCGAGGTTTAATCAGTCTTAAGTCCTTGTGGTTCCTCGTTCAAGAGAAGTGTCATATTACCCTTAGCCATGGACTAGTGCTCTCATATGATGGGATCTGTTGGATTTTTGTAAACTTTCCTGCACTAAGGGGATAAGTAGTAACATTTTCTTAGTACCCTTTCATTTAAGTGTGTATTTCAGCTTGAACTAAATTGTGAAGAATCCATCTAGAAAACAACTTTCTCATTTTTAAATAATCTAAAATTGAATCCACATGGATTTTTGAAGCATTCAAGATGCTTCTATTTTATCTTGTATGATATGACAGTTATAAGCGATTAGTTTTCTCAGAGCATTACTGTGCTTCAGAGTGTGAAACTTCTTGGTTAACTTTTTTGAACATCAGCACTAATTGATATGTCTGCAGTCAAACTTTTTATGCCAATTGTTGTCTTTTTATGCAAGGCTATTGTTTTGCTACCAAATGCCAATTTCATTTTTGCTACACTGTTTCTTTGTCTAAGTTTGTCAAAAGGACGTAAAATCCTTTCAACTTAGCACTTTCCCATAATTACTCAACACTCCTGAATTTTATAGTTTTTATAAAATCATTATAAATAGAATTTCGGTTTTTGATGTTTTGTAAATACAGATAAATCTGCAATGATTAAAGTTACTATAAAATTATCTGTACTGAAAACAGCTGCTTTTCCAAGCTTTAAAAACTTAACTACTTTGTAGATATTTCCTTTAAATACATATTCTTAATTTCTCTTTGTTGCTGACATATTTGAGAGTGAAGTAAAAACATATTTTATTAAGTTTATGTTAATTAAAAGAAAATATTTTTTATTATTTAGTTTGAATAATAAAAGATGGCTGAAGATTCTGGAGGAAGTACTATAGGCTCTTGTTCTGATGACACTTCCGATATAACAAGTCCATTTGTAGAAGTAGATTTTAATGATATTGAATTTTATGAAAGGTGTGGTGGTGGAGCCTTTGGATGTGTGTACAGAGCTCTTTGGAAATCTCAAAATAAAATTGTCGCTGTTAAAAAGTTACTGGTCTTAGAAAAAGAAGTATAATTTTATTTTTATATTTACATGTTTTTTCCATATTATTTTCTATTTATTTTAATTCAAGTAAAAAATGATTTATTATTTAAGATTTATTTATAGGCTCAAGTTCTTAGTTTGCTAAGCCATAAAAATATCATTAAATTTTTTGGTGCTGTCACAATTTCTCCAAATTACTGTATTATTACTGGTAAATATCCTATTCAGATTCTGTTTTTGTTAATAGCTTAATTTGTTTATTTTATTCTGAAAGAAACTTAATTTTATTCAATAACTTTTCGCAGAATATTCTGAAAATGGATCCTTATTTGCTTTCTTGGGAGAACAAGAGAATAATTCAATGTTGAATTTTGAACAAATTTTACGCTGGAGTTTTGAAATTGCAGCTGGTATGAAATTTATGCCTAATAGAACTTTCTTATGTTTATATTAGTTGCGTCAAATTCAAATGCAAACCAAATATTATATTCCAAACATGAACTTTCATTATGATTTTTGTTATTGATTCTTGAATCGTTTTAGGCCAATTTTGCTTCATAACAAAATAATTTAATCAAATTTTGATTTAACCTCAAAAATTGAAGCTATAAATTGATAATTTTCTCAATTTGATAATCCTGTAATGACTTGTAGAAACAAATGCAATATTGTAGAAGGTTTGGAAAATCAATGTTACGACTTATGCCTTGTACTAGTTATGTGCAAAATATAAATTAACATAGATTATGTAAAAAATCAAACAAATAATATTTTACAATATTTGAATGTACTTAAAAAACAAATTGGTATAAATGTAGAATAAATGAAAATGTAATTTAATTTTGCAAAATGAAATAGAAAATTGAAGTTAAAAAGTATTAAATGAAAAAATATCAATCTTTTTATTCTTATTGTTCATTAGCAGCATCTAGATCAGTCCCATGAATCTATATGTTTTCAAACAATGAAGAATTGCATCAGGACTGGAATACAGTTGGCCTTTGTGGTAACCAATATATGTTAGGATGTAAGTAAGATCAGCTTGAGTCAAATTGGATTTCAGACGAGGCAGAGGAGTTTTAAATGATGAGATATGTTTCAGAATAAGAAGATGACTTCTAATAAACCTAGCACCTATTGCTTGCCTTTATTAGTAGAGCACCGGGATAGTTGCAATCATTCTATTCATGTATAAGGATCTTTAGAAGCTGATTTCTGATTTGACTTGAAAGACAAATTCTTAGAAAGAAAAGTAATCCCTGTCAATTGAACTCTTAGGCTGGTAACAAACGAGAGTGATTTCTTTGATAAAACCTTAGCCCAGCAAATTCATGATGAATTCATGACAAAACTGTGTAGATATGTTATGTCATTGTGTTTTAAACCATGAATTTATTTACACCATGTTGAATTCCTATTTACATTTTTACTGATGGGCAATATCAGTTTTATGAAATTCTGACTGCAGATTGGCAAAACATTTGAATATATATTTTTTAATTTAATTATATTGAAACTCAAAATGTGTAATTTCTTGAAATTTTTTTTATATCTTAATAATTTTTTAGAGAATATTGTAAACTGTATATATATATGTATAAAAAAAAAACTAGTGTATATTTCATTAACATTTCATTTTCTAAATTTATACAAACTCATTGAATTGCATCATTACTTTAAATATAATATACATTATTTTCCTCTATTCTGTGGATTATGTGTTAAAAAAGTTTTGAATTTTGTTGTGCTTATTATATGCCATTGCAGATAATCTGATAAAAAAAAAACCTTCTCCATCAAAAAAATTTTACTATAAATTTTCGAAAAAAATTATTTTTCACAAAATAAATAACAGATGGCACCATGACTCTGCTAACTTATTTTATCTATAATTAACTTTGTCCAAATTTGGTTCATCGTAAAGATAAGGTAGTTGGAAAAAACGTTGCTATCATCATTTCAGACTTTTTCTTGACTGGAGACACTACAGTCTGAGAATATTCAAATTCTTATATCATCATATGAAAGCAAAAACTTTTAAGTTATACAGCAAACACTTTTAAGTTATTAAACTAAAAGCTATAGAGAAGGCAAATGAAAAAATGATGATAAACATATTAAAGTAAAATAAAAACAAATCATGAATGATACAAAAGAAAAATGTATCCAATGCGCAATTCGAAAATAATCCATTTCTCTCATTTAATTATTAACAAAATAAATTTTATTTTTAAAAAGTATGTCTAAAATCAATTAAAAGTTATTATTAATTTCTTTTTATTATTTTAATGAATATAAGTATATATATATTTTAATTCTCATACATAAATATATAATGCAGGAATGCATTATCTTCATGAAGAGGCTCCAGTAAAAGTCATCCATCGAGATTTGAAATCTAAAAATGGTAAATGGTAATTATGTTTCATTTTACGTAAATGTTTATTTATATTTATTGTATTTTTCAAAAGAATATATTACTAGAAATTTTATTTTATATCTAGTTTTATTTGTAAAACTTAAAAATTTTCAAGAATTTTTGATTTGTCAAACAATTATATTTTGATTATTACAATTTCTTTTTTAATTGTAAATTTCATTAACATATAGCTAAGTATACTTACAGTTGTCTAATCTTAAAAAATGTTGTAATATTTTCTGTATCAATGTGAGATCAGTGAAATATGTGCTAAAATAAGTTACAACTTATGAGTAAAACATCTCTAATTATGACTCTTAATATTTAAAGTATTATCTGAAACAAAACTATCACATTTTAATTCATGATGAAATATATTTGATTACTAAGTGTGTTTTATTTGAAAATTTAGTAAATTTAAATGATTTTACTATAATGCAATTCAACATCTAAACATTTTTAATATACTAAGTATTTAATCACTTAACAGCGTCTTTTTTCTGACAAATTGGGTAAAAAAATAAGCATATTTTTCAGAAAGAGATTTCTGTTAATATCAATTATATGAACTCAAATCAAGAGTGAAAACTATTGCAATTATTGATTTTGTGAAATAATTTTTATTTAGAGCAAAAACAATTGAATTTTTATTTAAAGTTGGCTTTTTCCTGGTGAAATATAAGAACTGGAAAAAAACACTTTACAAGAATTGAATTCAGAAAAGAAAATGTACAAATGTACTTACATCTAATATCTTTTTAAAATTCAGTTTTTGTATGGTAAATTTTAAAACGAGGAGACAAGCATAGTCCAACATCACAATCGGGACAAAAATATCTTGTTTCCTTCCTCCTCTGTTTTCCAGAATAATTTCTTTTCGAGTAACACACAAAGCACTGCCTCGTCGGTCTCAACTTCTTTTCACTGGGAGCAATCACTTCTAAAAAGTGTCTTTCAGTCAATCATAAGGGATTGGGCAAAATTCCTGCTCTTCCTTTTTTATCATTTACTGTCCCATGTCTTTCGATAAGATGATCTATTATATCAAGTCTAAAACTCAGATGCGTGTACTTTCCTCCATGCTTCTGGTATAAAACAAAAGCATTCCACAACGATATATCCAAAAGGTGGAAGAATATTTTTTATAATATATCTTTCCTCTCTTTTTTGTGACTGAGTAATTGGTCAGATGTTGATCCATTCTGTCTACACCTCCCATGGTATTATTATATTCCATCACTACTTTTGGTTTCTTCCTTGCCTCATCCTTGTGAGATGGTACTTCAATCATTACAAGATTGCATGTTGTAGATAATAGAGATACAGGTTTCTTATTCATCCATTTGATTAGGCAGACCTTTCCTCTCTGGTATGCACAGATTTCGCCTTATTTTAGTTTTCTTGACTGCAATTCTTTTGGAACTTCTTTTCTAAGTTTGAGGGTGCCATACATATCTGTTTGATTGTTGAGAAGGATATCTGCCAGTTCTGGTGATGTGTTATAATTGTCTGTAGTTAGGCAATATCCTTTTTTCAATAGTGGTTGCATAAGAGTCATCACTACTTGAGAGGACTTGCACAAATGTTGGTACTTATCATCAAAAAGTGTATCTTTCCCAGTGTATATAATAAATTGATATACATAACCTGACTTTGATTCACATAAAATAAAACTTTTTATACCAAACCGTGATCCTTTTAGAGGTATATATTGTTTCCAGTGTAATCTTCCTTTGTACAACATCAAACTCTCATCAATTGTAACATCTCTTTCAGGTGTTATAGTTTCTAGGTATCGAGTGTTGAAATACTTGAAAACAGGCCACAGTTTCTGTAATTTTGGACACTTATGTGTTTTAGAGTCATATTTGGCATCAACAGAAAAATGTAAATACCGGTGATTAAGATGAAAACGTCGATAAGATATAACTTTTGAAAAAAATGGAATTGATGTTGAATGTCTCTTACTGCAGTATTGCTCTACATCAGGCTTTTTTACAATTCCTTGTAAAATATTCAAAGCAAGGAAAACCTGAATTTCGTTTTTTGACGTTTTTTCCTGATTTTTTGCTCTTCTTTTCCATCAAATATTACTACTTCGAATAATCCGATCTGGATATTTATTTGTTTCAGAAACTATAATTTCAAGCAGATCATCATCAAAGAAAATATCAAGAAATTGTAGAGTTCCATTACTTAGATCAATATTCAAATGAACGGCTGGATTTGCAGTGAAAGGAAATCCCGGTGGAGGTGAGGGAGGATTACTAATATCAAGTTCACAAAAGTTCCGAACTTGAGTTAGATCATCTGAACTTTCTGTTTCCTCATTACTAGAGAAGTTCGAAAATGAACTTTCACCACTCCCAGAATCATTTACAGAAATTTCAGATTCACTATCTGATTCAATATCACAGTTATCTTCTGTGATGAGCTGCTCAGTATCAATCATTCTTCTTTAGTACAGCTTCAAATTTAAATGAAATTCAATTTGCTGCATGCAATCTACTAAGCTAGTGAAAATAAAATTGTGCCTATTCCCGCATAAAAGAAAAGCGCCAAAACATTTTGCAATCATACCTCTACTTCCTTTTCCCACATAAAAAAAGAGCCATACACTTTTGCATGATACCTCTACTGAGCTACCAGAGCCACCTGTTCGAAACATTGTATACTAAAGAAAGAAAAAATTCTAGCAAATCATTGCAATAAAAAAATTAGTTACACGAGTGGCGCTCGGGCAAAACAGGGAAGGCACCATTTCGGAAGAGTTTTACAGGGAAGTTTTACCCGAACGGTGTTCGGGCAAAACTGGGAAATGGTTAAACTTTTAATTAAAAAGTAATATATCATACACAGTTATGAAATTCTAAATGTTCTAACTTTATTTATGATATAAATACAGAAACTGTCCAAAAAATTGGAAAGGCCTTGATGAAAACAATGATTTTCATATATGATAGCGTAGCACTAAATTAAATGCATAATTATTTTTTTTACTATATTGATATTAAGTCTCAAGAGTGTATTTTAATGTATTATTGTTTGCATAATTTCACTTTGAGCAAAGCTAAAATGAGACACTTGTCAGAATTCCAGAGAGCAAATAGTGTGATTCCACCCAGACAATGTGTTAGTAATCACAATGGCATAGCTATTGGGGGCGTTTATTATGCATTGTGTCATAGGACATGAAAGCGTACAGTGACCATGGAAAAAAATAGTTTGTTTTAGAAGAAAGAGTAAAATCCAGTTATTCTTCTCCTGCATCTCTCTTTAAGTTAGAGCTGTTTCTGCATGATGAATGGCATAACATCCATGTTACTGCCATTCAAAATTTTAGTATGTCCATTTCAAGGAGGATTCAAGTGATTTTAATTGCAAATGTTGCTCTCACACCATTTTTGGTGCAAATCTTCTTTTTGCATAGGTTTTACATTATGTTAGAAAACACCTGTATATTTATAAATAAAACTTTCTTTTCTTATTTATCAAAATATTTGTTATACTGAATTTAAATTATAAAATTAAGTTTCTATTGAGTTTAAAATTATTTTAAGAATGATATATTGTATTTAATGTTGAATGTAGATTGCTATGTATAAATGTTCAGTTTAAGAATATATTTGCCTTTGTTTATTTCAGTTGTCATCAGTGCAGACTATGTTTGTAAGGTAAACCTATACTTTACAGATATTACTATTAATTATATATATCATATTATTTCTTAGAGAGTGTATTAAACATTTTATTAAAGTATTTATTAACAAGTTGTCATGATTTGTTGATAAAAGATTTGAATTTACTTTTGCATTTTCTGTTTTCTTCTTTATTTTGTAAATTAAATTCATAGCTTCTACTTGCAAAAGGAGTTGTGTAAAGAAATATGTGATAAATATGTATCTGTACTACCAAAATTTGCTGTCTATATTAATCATTTCACTTCTTGTCTAAATCATCGAACTCATCTCTTCCATAAAACTCTGAATCAAAATTCTGCAAAATAAAATTTTCAGTCATAAGTGTGCAGTGTAAACAAAGCTTGTTTGTATATTTAAAGTTAATTTTATCATCAAAAGTCGAGTTGGTAGCAGAAGGATTAGTGCTCTTGCCTTTGGTTAAACAATTTGTAGGTTTGAATCCCACTTTGGACTTGGATGTTTGTAGTGGTTTGGAATACTCTGATGACCATTGAGTGATAAACAAACCAAACCTTTTATTAGCAAAAATTTAAAAATAGGGAATAACATTTATATATCAGAATGTTGCATAATGGGTTTCTTTATAATGATTATTGATTTCAATAATTTATTTTCCCTTTATTTATTTACTACTAATTTTTAAAAGATATATTATTATATAGGTTATGGATGGAGATTTTCATTACCTTGTTTTAATTTGTGATTTTATTATGTATTCATATCATTTAATAGCAATATTATAAAATTTAAAATTTATGACATTTAGGTGAAAATCGATACTTTTTACTTAATTTTATATGATAATTTTTTTCTTTTAGATTTGCGACTTTGGTGCTTCTAGGTTTATTGAAAGTACTACAAAAATGTCAGTTGCTGGCACTCTACCATGGATGGCCCCAGAGGTATTAAAATCACTTTCTTGTGATTTGTCCATTATTTCATATTAAAGTAAGGCACCCCATAAGTAATTAAAATATCCCTATAATAGGAAGAAGTTATTTGAAAGCTTGTTTTTGCAATTTGTGAAAGATAAATGAACTGTGTATTTTTTCTTTTAAGGATAGTAATATTATAAAAAAATCAAAAAAAAAAATCAAATTTATATGCCTATTAGCAATTAATATAAGAATTTTTTAATTCATGTTTATCTCATTTGTAAAATTTTACTTCGTACAACTATTAAATTTAATCATGAATTCTAGTAAAACCATTTTTAAAAGTGAACGTGTTTTCTATATTAATTTTATCAGTAAACCAATTTTTGTATTATAACCTGTAATTATAGGAAATATTTTTATTTTTCCTATTTTTCTGTTAAATAATAATTATTTTCCTATGAGTCAACTTTCTGCTAAAATATTTCTAGCTTCATGAGTAATTTAATCAGTTATTATGGCTCATCTTTGAAAATAAAATTGTTGTCTTTTATCATATTTCAAATTCAAAAATT
Organism: Latrodectus hesperus; assembly: GCA_037975125.1. Classification (NCBI taxonomy): domain Eukaryota; kingdom Metazoa; phylum Arthropoda; class Arachnida; order Araneae; family Theridiidae; genus Latrodectus; species Latrodectus hesperus. The sequence goes on from CM075852.1 coordinate 75,735,413, forward strand.
CCACTTAATGTACCTTAACTAGCAGTGTTCAAAAACTGATAACATTTTGAGTCAGTGTTTTTGTTCTATGAAAGAAAATCTAGTTTTGATATCACACTTTACATTAAAACTTTTTTGTAATATATTATTTATTTTATTTAAGGAAAACAGTCTTAAAATCTACAGTTTTTCTAATGTTGGCTCTTTTAAACATTGGAATGATTATTAAGACTTTTAACTAATTAACACTTAATTTTCTTTTCTTTTTTAAAATAAAAATCTTCCTTTTTTAAATGAAATATTTTAATAAATGTGTGATATTTTGTTCAATTTTTAATATTAATTTCATTTTATTGCTTTCATTATCAAAAATATTAAATAATATAACAAAAATTAGAAAAGCCTGTAACCATTTCTGGAATATTTTCTCTATCTTTTAAAGTTATTTTAGTTTTTTTTTCAAAATATACATTTTTTGATCAAATATTTAATAATATCTGTGTTGTATCTAAAAATACATACATACATACATATATATATATATATATAAATACATGTATACATATTCACCTACATGTATGTGAAAGTATATATATATATATATGTACCCTGATGTTCTTCCTCAGGGGGGTGACTTTTTAGCATAAATATGTGTCCCAATCCCAAGATACGGCACTAATCTGTTCTTTTCTCTTTGTCTTTTCTATTTTTCTTCCTTTTCTTCATCATTGTAGTTACTTTTTAATAAGTTAAAGGCTCCTCTTAAGTAACTGTTACTGTTCTGTTATTATTAGTTTACCCTGGAGATTCAATCATTCTTATGTTTGCTGTGCAAGAAGACCTGTGTCTCTGAAAAGGAGGGTCTGTGTAATTGAGGCCCCTTGAGACCAATACATTATTTTTGCTTCTACTTCATGTAAATAGAAGGATTGATGTGATCTTCAGCTCATCAATTGGTTTATAGATCAAATGATTATTGCATTTACTGAATGACTTGTTCAGGATGGAGAGCATCTCAGAGATGTATACTGTAAACTTATATAACCTGTCTACTACTAATACAGATGGTCTTATTTTCTTGTTGGAATTAGTAGTGTTGTCAGGCTTTGAATTTTTATTTCTTTATGAAAATGAAACAATTTTTTTTCTTCAGCAACTGTTGCAAACTTCAAAACCGAAAATTTTTATAGTAAAAAGGAAGAAAAGCAAATTTTTAACTGTCTTCTTTCCTAATATACAAAGGAATATCAAACATGGTTGGGAAAGATAAAAATATACAAACATTGCTCTGGTGATTTACTAGTTGAAGTTATATCAGAAATTCAAGCAGCTGTAATGGGAAATAATTGATTTATATAATTATTGGCTAATTTAGGAATAACAATGTTGCCTTATAAGTCATAAGGTATGCTTTTTTCTTTTTTGAGCCTTGTGCCAAAAAACAACCAAATACCATGATTTCTGGAAAAATATTTCATTAACATAAATGTCACATTTGAGTAAAATAGCTAATGAATATTTAAAAATACTCACAAGCAATTTAGCATAATGTTGCTCGAAGTTAAAATGCAAGTGGCATCACCGATCTACTTAGCCCTCGTGTGCAAAAAATGACCATTGAGCGACAAACAAAACAAAACAAACCAAACCAAGCAAGTGGCATCACTGTGAATATAGCAAATATTAAATCTTGACTCAAGTCTTTATAATATAGTACTTTTCATTAAATAAAAATATATAAAAGAACATTCAGCTAAATAAATAAATTATAGAGAAGGAATATTGATAGTATGTTTACTCTTATAAATGTACTTACATTTACTTTTAAAATGAAATCTATTTGAAGAATACTCATACTATGTTATAAATAATAATGCAACTATAAAACTTTTATTTGGAGAGAAAAAAGAAAATTAAATGTTTTACTTTAGTTAAAATTAATGGCATCAAACTATATATCAAGCAAAACTTACAAAATTTGTTCTTTAACTGATCTGAATTAAAAATATTTAGCCAATCCTGTTGTAAGTTTGAAGTTAAATAATTCATATTGTTAAAGCCTACGTGCATTCACTTAATTTTTCATTTAAGATTACTTATACATATAGCCATGTCAGGATGTTTAAATGAAAATATTGCATTTCAGTTACAAATAACAACTTTATTGAATATTGCGCTTCGCCAATCTCTGACCGCATCTCACGATCGACGTACATCAACTGATACTTTTTTGTTCGCCCTCTAGTGGCGATTTTTCATTTCTTACATTAGGCCAGACTGACCTTACAATTGTCCTCAATTGGTATATTAATACTCAATTACTAATTAATACAACAAAATTAACATTAAAATTTAAACATAGCAGATTAAATGAAATTAACTATGTAACTAACATTATTTTTCATTCACACAAACAAATACTGTAATTATAATCATTATTGATACACATCTTTCATTAAAAGTAGAAAAAATTTTTGTTAGATTTTAAAAAAAAACTATAATAATATATAATACACTTTTTTCCACTAGTAATTCTTGATACAATTTTAATTTCCAATAAAAATACTTACAACAAAAGTTTACAAGACGTTAAATGAACTTAGGAGTATTAAATCATTCACAGAATAAATTCAACAGACTTTCATATTATTTGATGAAGATTTCAGTATACAGTAAATGATCTTTAATGTTATTTCTTTTTAGAGTCAATAGTTTATGATAAGTTCATTGCCTTTTAATTACAAGTTTTTCTTTAAATAAAATTGGAAAGATCTCACCATTTAGGATCCCTCATTCAACTTTAGTCCTTGCAAGTGGATCTACGTGGATTCCGTCTAGGGCTGTTCAGAGAATAGTCATTATCATCACTATTGGCACTATCAATATCACTATCTTCATCCGAATCTGGTTCATTTAGCCATGGTTTTAGTTGACTAATGTGAGCTGTTGTTGCGTAGAAGTGGCATTTCGGTAGATAATGTTCGGCAATACCTTGGTAACAATAAGAGGGCCTCGGTATTTAAATTGTGTCTTCGTAGATTGGCCTGAAGATTTCGAAGCTCTTTTCATTACGACAATCTCTCCTTGTTCAAACGCGATTGCTCTACATCTCTTTTTAGTATAATACTTCTTCATTTTTTGTTGACTTTCTTCTATTTGTCTTCGAGATTATTCCTGCACTATAGATGGATCTTGCCAACTCTGAGCTTCTTCATCAGCTAACTTTCTCAAAATTCCATCGTTGAATCATGGAGAATAACCGTGGAGCAATTCAAATGGTGTCTTGTTTGTTGATTTGTTTACAAAGTTGTTCAAGTTTCTCTCAACTTCATGTATTTTAACATCCCAATCTTTATGATTCTGATCTTCCATACCAGTTGCTGTGGTAGACAATACTGTTCTGTTAACTCTTTCAACCATTCCATTTGCATATGGTCGCTTCGTACAATTGAATGTATGATGTATACCATTTTCAGCTCAATATTGTTGAAATTGATGCAAAGTGAAACAAGTTCCTCAATCTGTTATTATTTTCTCAGGTAGACCATGATCCATATGTATAATTGCAAAAGGTTTATGACCTGTTTTACTTGTATTTAATAAGCCAGGCTGTTTTCCTGACGGCGTTTTTTTCATTAAACATTCAAAACATTTTGAAATGTGCCTTCGTACATAAGGTTTCAGATAAGGAAACCAATACAATTATTTTATTTTATTAACAGTTCTGTCAACAGAAAAATGTCCCATAAGATCATAGAATTTGATTACTGTACTTTTTCTCATATTCTTTGGAATAACAGAGAAAATTTTCTTTTCCATTTTTGTTTATGGATCAAAATAATCTGTTTCTCTTAAACACGTAATTTCTTATAAGCTGTTTTTCATCCTGTGTTTTATCCTGATCTTTTTTTCTGAATATTTCTATTAATTTTCGTATTTCTGGATCAGCCTGCTGTATCATCAATATTTGTTCATCTTCACTCAAGGTCAAACAAACTTCTAATTTATTTTCGATGAGGGATGTCAATTTATCTTCTGATTCCCAAATTGGAGTTCTGCTCATTGCGTCAATGTGAACCATTTTTTTTTCCAGGTCTATGTTCTATTTCAAAATCGAATTCTTGAATTAAATCACACCATCTTGCAATCTGAGGATTGATTGTTTTCTTTGAATTCATGTACGTCAGTGCTTGACAATCTGTCACTATTTTGAATTTTATGCCTAATAAATACTGCCTTAATCTTTCGAGAGTCCACATAATGGCCATCAATTTGAGCTTGCTTGAATGATACTTGTTTTCAATTTCAGTGTTCTTTTTGCTGACACAATAAACCAACCGCCATTTATTGTCTGGTCCTTGTTGTAAAAGCATGCCTGCTAAACCACTAGAGCTTGCATCACAATGTACTTCCGTTTTAGCTTGAGGGTTATAATGGACTAACATAGGTTGCTCTGTGAGGCTATTTTTCAATAATCGAAAAGACTGCTCTTGCTCCTCTTCGCACTTGAAAGATTCTTCTTTTTGCAAGAGTCATGATAAAGGTTCTGCCTTTTGTGCATATTTTTCCACAAATCTCCGAAAATAACCAATTAAACCTAAAAATCTACGAATATCATGAATATTCTTAGGAGTTGGAAATTCTCTTATTGTTCTAATTTTTCTCATTCCTGGTTTTATTCCTTCATTCCTGGTTTTATTCCTTCTCTATTAACAATAAATCCTAAAAATTCTACTTCCTTTTTACCGAATTCACATTTTGATAATTTTAAAGTCAAATTAGCAAATCTAAGTTTGTCAAATGCCTCTTGTATTTGTTCAATCATATCAGTCCAATTCTTCGCTGGTATCAAATTATCATCTAAATAACACAAAATTTTCTTATTTAACAATGGTCCTAATACTTGATACATTTATCTCTGAAATTCTGAAGGTGCATTTGCCAAACCAAAAATCATACGCTCAAACTGACCTGTTTCATCTGGGGTAATAAAAGCAGTTTTAACTTAGCTTCCTCTGTTAATGGTATTTGGAGATAACCATGAGCTAAATCTAATGTCATGAAAATATTACATTCATCAAGACATTCTAATAAATCACTAATTCTGGGCAAAGGGAATTTATCTTTAATTGTCTGATTATTTAATTTTCTGTAATCTACAACAAGTCTATCCTCACCAGTTTTTTTTTTCGAACTAACAATACTGGTCTGACATAAGGTGATCTTGTTTAGGAAACTATTTTATTTTCTTTCCATTCCTTAAAAATATTTTTAATAGAGTTTCTCTCAGCTGCATTTGTTTTATAGAGACGTAAACAAATTGGTTTGCTTCCTGGAACTTCATTAATTTCCATTTTAGTCAATGTAGTACATCCTAACTCACTTATATTCATGGCAAAACAATCTTTATAATCATTAATTAATTTCAGAATTTCCAACTTCTTATCATAAGGAATAGTTTTATCAAATTTAATATCGTCTATTTTAATTGCGCATTTATCTTTATTTACAGTGCATATTGTATCTTCAGTTGCATTACAAAGATTATTAAATGTAAAAACAAATTCAGAATATAAATTCCAATCCTGCGATATATCGGTTACCCTGCTCAGACACTGATTTTCTTTTAACTTAATATCAAAAGAACCAAATTTCCATTATTCATAATAGGAATTACCGTTTTACCATTTTTAATTTCAAAAACAGAATCGAAATTTTTTTCTTTTCCCTCTAACAATACAAGACCGTTTTTCATATTTTCTGTTTTCGCCTGAATAAAATTTATGCTATTTTTTTCTATTATAATAGGTTCTTCCGTTTTTAGTTTTATTTGTTGATGTTTCGATTCGACTTCCACTTCAGAAAACGGAATACTATTCCAATACCAGATGTGCAGTTTGTAGCCAATTCGGGCGAAAGCGATTTCTGTTTTGTCTAGAAAGTCTTCTTACAATTAGGTCAAACGACATAGTATCATCATTCACAACGAATATTTCAAGTGTTGCTCTGACATTGTCGATTCTTAATTCCACTTGACTTTTCCCATGTGTGAAAGCAGATGCAACAGTAGAGCCGAATCCAAACAATTTTCTCTTTAACGGAATTACATTCAGTTTTAATTTAATTGCAACCGAATTCTTAACTAAAGAAATGCTCGATCTTGTATCTATTAAGCTATTTATCGAATGCTCAGAATATTTTATTCTTGCTTCCTTCATATAAGCATTTGATGGGGTAAGTTTTTCAACATTTACTGTCAAACTATTTTTATCTTTGTTTATTGAACAATGCCGTTAGGTATGTCCACTCTCACCACATTCTCTACAAATCAAAATTTTTCTTTCTTTTGGACAGTCTTTAGAAATGTGCCCATAATCATTACATTTGAAACATTTAATGCTATTTTTATCACTACAAGAACTAAAATTCGTGTTACTCATTTCTTTAGAATAAAAACACTCATTCTTAGGAAACTTTTCAAATTCACGGTTTTCTCTTACTTTACTTTTAAAATTTTCATTTTTACAGCGATCATTAAATTTGCTTACATAATTATCAAAATAAGATCCTTTTACAAAAGATTTCACATTTTTGTTTTCAATACAAGATTTTATTCCGAATCTAGCATTCTCATTCGAATCTAATTTTTCAGCTAATTTATCTGGATTAATGAAATTGGTCCATTCATCTATGAAGTGATTACGAATGGTAGGGGAAACACTTTTCTTTAATTGTTCTGTAACAATTAAGTCCTTAAGATCTTCTAAATTAGTAATTTTAAGACTATCTAACCACTTATTAAAATAATTTCGTAACTCATAAGTAAAATCTTTCCATGTATTCTTAATTGTACGAGAATGTTCATAAAATTTCTACTGAAATCTTTCTGGACTTAATTTAAACCTTTTTAATAATAGTTCCTTCACATAATAGTAATCATTTGCTTAATTGTCTGGTTCGCGGGCAATACACTGAGTTATTTCACATGGTAGAAGTCCTAAATGATGGAAAACCCAATGAGCTTCATCTAAACCCATTCGTCGCACTTGTCTTTCAAATAAAATAAGATAAAAACTTATATCTCCTTCATTCACATCATATTTTTGCATAAGATGTTGCAAATTGCAAGAATCGTGTCTTTCTGAATTAAAATTATTTGCATTACCGACATTTCCTTTTGCATTTTCATTCTGTAAAGGTAATTTTTGTAACTCAAACTCGCAAGCTGCTTCTTCATCTTGTTTTTGGGCTAAGCGATCTTCAATAATGCCTTCCAATAAAACTTTAACACATTCTTCTTCATAGTTTTTTGAACTAATGATTATGTTCCTTAAGTCTTACAAGACCTTACAATCTTGAAAAACCGTTTCTTCTAATTCAGTAGCTAAAGTAATTAAATTTATCTTTTTTCCTTTCTCCAGAAATGAAGTCATTTTAGAGCTTACAGAAATCAAAAGCGCAAAATAAAAAAGATCACTCACTTGCGTATTTTCGTTTCTTTTATTCCGTATTGATGTAACTTGTTGTTTCAAGTACCTTTCATCATAAATTCTTCTTTATTCTTCACCCAAAATTAATCCTTACTTATGAGGAGCGTATTCCTATTTTTAATCGTAATTCACAAGCATACAAGTTTTCATATTGGAGAAGAAAACAAAACCAGCATCAAAGGGTGATAAATATCCCACTTCTGAAATGTTAAAGCTTACATGCATTCACTTAAATTTTCATTTAAGATTACTTAAACATATAGCCATGTCAGGACGTTTAAATGAAAATACTGCACTACAGTAACAAATAATAACTTTATTGAATATTGGGCTTTGCCAATCTCTGAACGCATCTTACGATCGATTTACATCAACTGACTCTTTTTTTGTTCACCCTCTAGTGGCGATTTTTCATTTCTCACAATATCAAGTTGTCATATGTATCTTCTTGCTTTACAACTCATTTACTTGAGGATGTAAATTTAGCATTTTTGAATATTGATATATTTTTTACATATATTTATGTATAGTCTTCATACATATTGATTTTGTATTATTTTTGATATTAATATCTGCAGGTGATTCAATGTCTTCCTGTTTCTGAAAGCTGTGATGTATGGTCTTATGGTGTCGTTCTATGGGAACTTCTCACACACGAAGTGCCTTTCAAAGGAATTGAAGGATTCCAGGTTGCCTGGGCTGTTGTTGAGAAAGAAGAGGTATAACTAGCGAAAAATTGATCATAAAACATCAACTATTATCAATAATTCTTGTTTTTCAATGGGAATTTTATTATACTTTTTAAAAACGAAATTAGGAAAATACATGCACATTTTAAATTCTAGCTGGTTAGTATTTTCCAACATTGTGTTCAGTTTAAGTTTTTCAATAATAATTTTAATGGTTTATAAAATCATTTCACTTTTCTCTCTCTATTACTTGTTCCATGCATTCTGTATTTCTATGAAAAACATTCCATGGGGAATTTAAAATTTTGTAGCTTTAAAAGTCAATTATCATGAAAAAAATCATCAATAAAAGCATTTTTCTGCTTGGGTGATATTTCTCCTTAAAATATTTTATTTTATTACAGGATCAAAAATTAGCTACAATTATTTAATGTATTAAAGAAGAATTATATTTTCTTCTGGAATTATAAATATTTCATTATTTAAACTGAAAATTACACTCCTGTGCAGCACTTCATTAAAATTTTAAATCTGTGTATGCCATCTCTTCTGCCTAGATTGTGAGCATTGACTGCCAATAGCATATACTCTTTTCAGATGGTTAGTTTGATATGATATTCCCAAAGCTTAACTTTAACTATTCTTGTTATTTATTTTTATCAGTGTAAAAAGGCATAAGGTTAAACCATTTTTTTTAACTATCGCAATACTTTTAAGCTGTATAATAAGAAATGTTTCAAATTATTATATAAAATATTATGTTCAGTACAATTTGCCACAATCATGTAATATTTTGTAAGCTCATCTGAACATACCGAACTGTGGCAATGTGATATGGTAGAAACTTCACTGATGTGAAGAAGTAGTGTATCCTAGGTTGTGTTGCAGGTTAGTCCACAAACAAAATGGTATGAAGGTTTGTGCTTCTGAGCACACTATAAGGCAGTTGGCAGTTCAGGTATCATTATTAATTTTCTTATCAAGAAATTTGGGTATACTGGAGAAAAGTCCGGAAAACATTCTCTTAGAAAGCACTCTAAGAAAGCATGGTCTTTACATCTGTTTATATATGTATGAAACATAATTAACTATGAAAGTGGATTTAAAAAATATTATAATAGTCACTTGTCCAGGTTGTCTCCTTTACATTTAAATGAGCCAAATATTATTAAAGCAAGCACATTACTGCATGTTAATGACTGTGTTTGATTAACTGCAGTGCATTAAAAAATTTAAATTCCTTTCTACAGCCTTTATTTGGTTGAAGAAGAAATATTGTAAACAAATAAAAAATTATGCCAATGGAATCGCTTCTGCTTGTATAAAGAAGCATCTATTTTATTTTGATATATTGGAGCAATTGAAGTTTAATGTAATTCGCTTATAACTTATCTTAACTGCTCTTAAATTCACACCATATTAATTAGGATGAAAGATTTTGAGATGAAAAAGTCTGAGATATTTCTGATTGAACAAATTGTTTTGAATAAATTCTGTTGTTAATTTATTTGTTTTTGTAAAAGATTTTTATACATGACATAAAACGTAATCTTATTCAGAAAAAATACTATAATAAAAAACATAAAACAATTTATTATTAATTGCTTTATATTTTTTCACTGTTTTTTCATACTCTATAAATTTTAATTAAAAAAAAAAACATTTCCTTTAGAAGATTTGGCACCTTGTAATATTTTGTTTCCTATAAGCAAATTTCTAGGATTTTTGTATTTCTTATTAATTTTTTCTTGCATTTTTTGAATAATAACATTTACTTTATTAACAAATTTCTTTCACTGATTCTATTTCTTAAAATTGTATGCTTAATTCTCAATTCAATTATTTGGCTGTGTAAAATTATTGTCTTAAATTTCAAAAGAAAGAATTATTTCACAAAAGTTTATATTTAATAATTTTATTGAATTCTACTTTTGTTATTAAAAAAATATACTTTATTGGGTATAATAAAGTAAAGATCAATTAGTTTATAAGGTTATCTAGAATATCGGTTAGGAATGATGCAATATTTAAAAGATTTAGCATTGTTAAGTTTGTTATTGGTAGTGGGAAAAAATTTGTGATTTTCTTCAAAACTGATTTTGACATTTAAATTAGCAATAAATGTTTTAATTTTTCACAAAAAAGAAAGAAACTAAAAGTGAGAAAGAAAAATGTCTTGTTTTAAATAAAAAAAAATATGCTAAACAATTACGTCACTTCTATATTCATCAATTGATTTCTTTTTTTTCTTTTGCTTTATCAAAAATATAAAATTGAGTAGAATTTCAATATTCAAACTTTTCAGATTGCACATTTGAAATGCTAGGAAAATCTCAGAAAAATGTATTATAACTATAATAATTTAACTTAGAATAGTTTTCCAGTGTATTTAAACTAATCAGTTTTTACATATGCATATTATCAGCTAACTAATGATGATTAAACAAAATGATGTTTTTCTTGCTTGTTAAGCATGTGCTTTATTCTTTGTACTGGTATAGCAATCATTATAATATAATTGTGATATACATTTCAAAACTTTGTAACAATTTCATTGCATAGGACATTTTTATGATCTATTAAACTGATATGTTTGCTTTTTGTTGTTATTGAGTAATAAAATTACTATACTGTAAATTAAAAGATTTCAGATATTCGAAAAATTCTGCCCTCAGAGAGCAAATATTCATAATCTTTTTTTATACTGTTCAGTGCCAAATATTTTAATATCAGTTTTAAATAGTCTTACATTTCAGTATTTATATTCCTTAAAATCTTATGGAAGAATTTAAACTTTTGACATTGAAAAACATTGATTTTCTCGATGGTAATTAAAATTAAAATGTCTTGAATGATTGTAATGATAAGGAGATCGGAATTTTTAATATTAAGTGTAAATATGAGAACAAAACTTTACTTCATATTTTTAGAGACGAGCACTAAATAAAAAATATTGATTAATAAGCGGTTTCATATTTCTTGTAAAAAATATTTTCTTTTTAAAACTAAATCCCAGTAAAATTTACTAATTTGAAAAATTTTCTGTTTAGAAAATACTGATGTATAGACTATTGCATGGCCAGGTATTTTGTAAATTTCAGGTTATCTAAGAATAAAGAATGAATATTCCCTATATTTTTTTTAAAAAAATACAATGTGTTATCTGTAGCATTTATGACTGCTAAGTTGCAGAATAATAATAATAATAATAATAATAATAATAATATATATATATATATATATATATATATATATATATATATATATATATATATATATATATATATATGTTGGACAGCAAAAAATACAAGTAATTTAAGACTTTTTCTCGAGATCCAATCATCTCACATTCAGCCTTATAAGATAATAGAATGAAACTGTCTGTTATTAAAAAGGACTTATGATAGCATTTGAAAATTGTCTAACTGTTTGAGAGACAATAATTGCTTGAAAAAGTTCTTATTTATTTATAATATTGCCATACTTTCTATATTATCATCTGTATTTCAGTTATCAATATAAATGTAAAAAGGTTTTTTTAATTGCATTTTATTTGTTTCTTGAAACCTCTTTACTTATGCATTAATGTACTGAAATTATTCTTATTTTAAAATAGAAAATATTTAATAAACATTCATTTTTTTACTTAATTATCATTAAAAATATTTTATTTACAAATAGATAAGGAATTGTAAACTTACCAGTTTTAATTTTTTTTTCACATTTATTAACTTATGCATACATTTTATTTTCTGCAAATATATCTATGATAAATATTTAAAAATATAATTTGAAATATCAGATATAAATTTAAAATTATTCTGACAATTTATAACAGGATATTTTTTTAGAGATTAACAATACCAAAATGTTGTCCACCAAGATTTGCAGAACTTATGACAGCTTGTTGGAGAACTGAGCCAAAGGTAAAATTTTATACCACCCAGTTTTTGTTTTATATTTCTTATTAATAAAAAAATGTAAAATAAATATATAAGTATAAACAATGTGATGCTTCTTTTGATAATTACTGATTTTAAAAAGAAATGCTGCAGTGTTTTCATGTTCAGAAGTTAAATTTTTAGAGATGCTGTGTTTTTATTGATGCATTATCTATGTACACTTTAAAAATAATTTACTGTGATTTGTAAAATAAATTAGAAGTATGTAAATATTAATAATAAATATTAATCTATCAATAATATTAATATTTAAAATTGTGGAAGTTATATCCTCAGATAAAGAATGATGTACAATAAGAAATTTGGGTAACAATTTGATAGTCTTGAATTACTAAGATTCTTATTTTAATCAGAATTGCTACATGTTTTTTTATTTGAATGATGAATAATTGGTATTTGAAATGTTCTTGTTTTATGCCTTTTTTTAACTGGTATATCATTTGTCACTAGACATGAATATTTCGATCTATATAGCATATCAAATTAAGAAAAAAATTGCCTGTGATGCTCATGGCAGTGCTACTTGAAATTTAATTTAGTATAATATTTCTCCCAGAAATTACAGTATATTGAGTAATTTACTATCTATATTTTTATTATAAATTTTTTTAACCATTTGATAATTTAAAATATAATAAATTAAAAATTTTCCATAACTTCTGGGGGGTAAAAGACATTATTTGCATAAATACGACATTTATAAAATATTTCTCATGAAGTTCACTAAGTTAAACTGAAAAAGATATAAAAATCTTGTTGTTGATAGTAGAAATCTTGACTTGTTTGTTTCATGATATGTAGCAAATCAATTCAGAAAAATGCATAAAATGAAAAAATCTAAATATTTAAATTATACTTTATGTCTACATGAATTGTTGAAGCTATAATTACAAACTAAAAGAAATCTGTATTCTCATACTCATACTAGGATAAAGAAAAATATATGTAATACAGATCATTAAACATGTGAAAACTTTCTTTTAAAATATTTAATTTGTTGCTAAAAATAATTTACAAAATTTTATATCATGTGGTGTCTTCTATACATCATTCTTCACTATTTGAATTAAAAAGATTTAACAAATTCTGATTTGAATTCAAATATAAATAATCTGGTTCTATTACATCATATATTCTTGATGTATAATTTTATTTTTATGGATATAATTTCAACACATTTAAATAATGAAATTGTTAATATCCTATTTTTATTTTTTAAATACATAAATTTTACACCAGTTGTGAAAGTCTGCATTGCGAAAAATTTATTTTTAAAATCCCAAATGCAGTAGAACTTTTAGAAATTATAGATGTTTTACTGCTGCTTGTTTACAGCTGTTCCCATAATGACCATTCTTTGTAGTGAAATGAATATTTATAAACATATTATTGCTGTCATTAAACAAATCATTTCTTAGTATGAGCTTAGAAACTTATTTGCTGTATGCAAAAGAACTAAAATTAAATTATAATTTTAAAATTAAAAGGAAAGAGAGATTGTATCTGTGCATATATGTGTAATTTAGTATTCTAAGCATGTATACTTCTCTTTTGCTCTTTTTAATATGAAGTTATGTGCCTCTGACTATTTTGTAATCATCATGTTACAGATTCTTGCACTGAATTTTATTTTTTAAATTCATAATTATGCTTCATTTTTTACATTATAGGCTTTTGCTCTTTTCTAATAATGAATTATGTGCCTCTGACTATTTTGTAATCCTAATGTTAATGATTTTTGCGCTTAATTGTTTTATTTTTTAAATTCATAATTGTTTCCTTTTGTACATTATAGACTGTGTTGCAATCATAAAAATATTTCATCCACATCTAATTAGTTTTTTCTTATATTTGATACTGCATTTTATATAAATATTTTTATGATTTTCAATAAATAAATATAGTCTTGAATTCCTTGTGTATCCCAAATCACAATTTTCCAGTTAAAAACTTTGAGATACTTTTTTCACTATGAACTGCTATTTTTATATTTATTTTTTAGTATTATTTTTAAAATTTTTTATGAGTGTAGCATTTCTAATCATATATAAAGAAAATAAGTTTTATATTTGTTACCTTTATTAATTTTATGCAATTTTTATAAATTTTAAATCTAAGAAATTTTACATAATGCTTTAAAGTTCAATTTTTTATGCATTGAAATTAATATTAATCTCTTCAAATAGAAATAAATTGATTAAATGTGTTTAGTGAAATTTCTTTTGTCTTTTATATTATGTCTTCTATACTAATCAATAAAAAACAACATCTTTTCAAAATCCAGCTTTATTGTATTCCAAGCTAATTAATGATATCAAATGCTGACTAGATTTATTAGAATCAGATTTACTATTATAAAGTTTAATACAAAAGAGCTAAAAGTTAAGCTAAAACTGTCCTAAACCCACAATATTTATATTCTGTATGAAAATTAAAATAATCTTTTAAATCAAATTAATATCTAACAATGTTAATTTGTTTGTTAAATTTCAAAGAGCATTTTTTTAATAATTTAAAAATCTGTTATGTTATGGCAAAGTTTAAAATGCTTTAAAATAAAATTATCAAAAAAACTATTAAATGTATAAATTATTAAAAGAAAATCATTAATGTAAAATTATCAAATAAAGTTACTTTCTAAATTTTATATGTGTAATCTATTTTATTTGGTTTTACAGGAGAGACCATCTTTTTCTGAAATATTAAAAATTTTGTGCTGCATGCAGAACGATGGTAAGTTATAACTTCTGCAGTTTTCAAAAGTTATAATTTAATTCATTTTGTGATTCAAAATAGATAACATGATTTGTTATAACGATTCACAAAGCGATAAAGTACAGGTAAAATTCAATGCGTAATACTTTTCTGTATTGAATTTCAATGGATTCCCAATAGATATTTCTCTGTCATTGGTTCTGTTATTATAAGTTGGTCATTTAAATATTATTAATTTTATTTATGAAGGCTTTCTTCGTAGAGATGGCAAAAGCAGTTATTTTTGAATAACTAGTTATCAACGTTACGTTCCAAGGAAATAACATGTTCTAGAAAGCGTTATCAAATAACGGCTTTTTGGAAAGTTATTCCAAGAAATCCGTTCCCTTTGGCCTTCTTGGAAATTCTATGGAGCGAAAGGAAGCTTTCGTGGGGTGACAAAACTGGTTTTTGGAGGAAATGAGGTGTAAGGTGAATTTTAGTGACTGAGCATCGAAAATCACTTACTGAAAGAAATTTTAATGATTTTTGTTATATTCTTTAATCAATTTTTTAATAATTTCCTACTTTATTATACGGAAATTCAACATTTAAGTCTAGAATGATTTTCATTTACTTATTTTTTTAAATAATTGCAATGGATTAATTGTTCATTTATTATTCATTATTCAAAGATTTATAATTTTTTTTACTGTCAATTGATTTTTTTTCAGTTAAAAATTCTTAAGTAATGTGTATTTACATAATTTGTTTCCCAATGATCTTAACTCCTTATTAATATATTTTATTACTTTAATGTATAAAATATGTCTAAATTTGATTTTTTTTAAACCAAGCATAATTCAGTTTCTCACAAGATGAATTTAATTTATTCCTCAATGTAATTTCTATTATAAATTCTTATAAATTTTAATTGATGTTTCTTTTACACTAAAGATTACTATTGAGTATATCACTTATGCTCGAATAAATCTTAAAATATATCTTCTTGAAAAAAGTATTTCTCTAATTAGAGACACAATATAATTAAAAAGTTGAATTTTGATCGAAATTTCTTAATTTTACTATCTTATCAACTTATAAATATACCATGCGATTAATCAATATCCAAAGAGTACCATCCATCATTGTTTATGGTAACATCAGTATCGAACCCACAGTTTTCAAATAGTGAAATCATTTTAATGATAATTTAACCAGCGATATACATTAAAGTAACTTATATTTAATAATTAATTATATTTTACTATTTCATATAAATTTCTTTTTCAATATTAAACATTTTAATTGAATTTAATTTTCATATAAATCTATGCAATAAAAGGAAAATCGGATCTATACAGATGTCATATACTATAAAATTACATATTTATGAACATAAATAGAAAAAAATATTTTCTTTAAAAATAAAGAATTGTATATGTAAATCAGAATATTTAGTACCTACGAGAAAATATTCGAATATAGGAATTTGCCTTTATGATAAGTTATAGAATTTTACTTCATATACATGATTTCACTGTTCTATATGCTCCATTTGTGCATTTATCTTAAATATTTTTACTATATGAAATTACTCCTCATGGAGAAGTAAAAATAAGAGAGGTATGTTGTATTAATAAAATGTGTGTGTGTGAATTTAAAGTACTAACAATTAAACAGTATTTTTAAATAAAAATGTATGAAAATTGCTTCTGTAAAATAGATAAACACATTACTACAGTAAATAATTCAGATGCAGTTTTTTACTATTGACACAATACATAAATTTACAGTTTTTAAAATTATTTGCTTATACAAAAGTTTTTGTTGTAAATGAAGAATTTTATCAACTAATAAACTTTGTAATTTGTATTGTTTGATCTGCAAGTTTCTTTTGATATCATAAGAACTCAAATAAATTAAATTAATAAACAGAATTAATATTTTTACTTTACATACTATAAAAACAGTTATTACTTGTCATTTCTTTTTATGATTGCTGAGGAATATATGTTATATAAAATTCCATAGTTATTTACTCATTATAATCTTTCAAATTAATGTAATTCTTATTCGTTTGAAAATTAATTGAAGAAAAGTTTCTTTAATATGTAAATGTTTAAAGTAATGTTTTAAATAAATAGACTACAAATGTCTAGGCAAGGGAGTAAACTTGGAAAACTCTCAGACACTTATCTTGAAAGACATGTATGTTTAAAATAATGATATAATATCATAGGTTATATATAGAGAAATAACACACATTAAAAATACAGAAAATAGTATCCACATAAAGAAATAATATAACTATAATTATATATCTACTGTTAAAAATGTACTGAAAAAATGTATAAATACTGTTAAAAATGTACTGGAAAGATAATTTGAAATGTGCTAGTAAAATGTATATTGCTCAAATGTTTAATGTAAACTGTCCAGTTCACAATGGCCTTAAGATATAACTCTGTGGCATGAGTAGAGCTAATTATATTTAAAGATTTTTATTGAAATTAGATAGGAATAAAACTACAGAAAAGATCTTTAAATGAACAATTTTTTTCCTCATAATTACAACTTAACCTGAAAAATAAATGATGAAAATTTAGAATTTGCAGCTGTAATATGTAGGATATTAATTTTATTGTGATTTTATTTTCAAATATTAAATAAATACAACTACATTTACTAATATACATGTATTAATTTAATATAATTATATACATTGCAACATTTATTATCATGATTCTTAATTACTTAACACCAATAATACTTTTTATTTCAAAACAAATTTTATAAATGGCTTTCTACAAGAAATATGATGCAATTCTTTTATTCCAGTACATCAAATACATTTTTAGGACTGTAAAATTATTACATTAAGAATATTATTTTAATGTAATCAAGTATATTATCATTTAAAATAATTAAAATTTTACTTATATAAATTAATTTTAAAAAATTATGTTGATGCTTTCTCAATAAATAAAAAAAATTATAAGTGTCAAAAAATTATTTTTACAATATATTAATTCTTAAAGTAAATTTCAAATTTAATTATATATATATGTATATTGTATTAGTTTGATCCAAATTTTATCGAATGGTACGTTAGTTTCTTCTTTTAATCTTTTTAATTTATGAAAATTAATTCCCAAAATTTGAAATTGAATTTAAAATATTTCACGTTTGCTTTGATTTGCAAGCATAGTTTCAAGTTTCTAAAAAAATGTTTCAGTTTAATAAAAAATTTGCAAAAATTCACAAAAATTATAAATAAAGGCTGAAAATAAATAAAATGCCCGTAAAATATTAACATAAAATGTATTTTTAAAAATCCCCATTTTTACAAATGTTTTAATCTCTTTTAAAATGAAATATATTTATTCATGCATCCGCTTTTCAGTTAACTTTCCTTCATCAAAGTGAGGAACCGAAAAGTATACACCCTTAGTTGCTAAGCAACGCAACGGGCCAAGCAAAAGCTTGGAATGTGTTCCCGAGAAAACTCAATGTCAATGTTAGAAACCAAAACAACGTAATAACAACTTAAAATTTCGTTGCGAAACAACGATTTTGGCCTTAAAGTTACGGAAGTTCTAAAATAGCGATAACGGCCTTAAAGTTACAAAATAACGAGAACATTTTTAATATTCCGGAAGTTACAAAACAACGATAACGACTTTAACGTTACAAAACAACGAGCACAGCTTTAACGTTACAAAACAACGAGAACAGCTTTAATGTTACAAAACAACGAGAACAGCTTTAACGTTACAAAACAACGAGGACAGCTTTAACGTTACAAAACAACGAGAACAGCTTTAACGCTACAAAATAACATAATGTAGAAACGTTCTACAATACCGTAACGACTTTGAGAAGTTACCATTACAGGAACGATTTCAGCAGTTAAGGAAAAGAAAAACGTTATCTTAATAACATAATTTTTGAAAAACGCGTTATTTATTCAACGGTTATTTGTTGATAACGGTTCTTAAATAACAGTTCCATTAAATAACGGCCATCTTTATTTCTTCGTGTATTTTAGAAGATTATTTATACATATCAATGTAAGAATTTTTTATAGAAATATTCTTATCTATATACTCTTTAACTGAAGTGTACCAAAATATTTTGAAAATTTTCTTCAAATGATCTTATGATTTCCTAGGTATTTAGCTTCACTAAAAAGATAGCTTGTTATCTAAAAAGTACTTTTTGCTATGGCATTATGCACAGACATATGCATAAAAATCCATTATTGCATATAGATTCCATTAAGTTGGCTATTCCTGGAACCAGGGGGTATGCGTACCTTCCTGGGGCTTGAGTAGCCACCTGGCACGTTGGCAGGTGGTGGATAGCCGAATGTCCTGTAGGAATGACAGAATAGCTTTGAACATAGAATCAGAGGCCGTGAACCAGCTCCTGTAAACCCTAGTGTTATACGACCCGTGCCTAGGGTTATTTGGCACCGCGGTGTTTTAACGGAGCCTCTAGTTGCCTGGCGAACTTCTAGAGTAATTTGCCTTGCCCAGTAACTCAGGCAATGCTGGGTGGACTTATATTACCTGAGCTTATTAATTGTTATCTTGTGGCTGAAAAGACACAAGAAATAACAAACCTTTCTGCATTTGCAGGTGAAGCCTCTGAAATAGACCTTGCTGAAAAAGACAAGGGAACTCAGAGGCAATCTTGTAAAGGGGCAGCAATGAATCCTTCACTTGAGGTAGAAATGACCTCCAAACCATCTTCTTCTGGTGAAATTCAGGAAGCTATCCCTAGCATGACTGACTTTCTGACCAGATGGGACTGTTTCAGCAAGACCCTATCTGCTGGAAATATCATACGCAAGAGGAAACGGCAGAGCATATCATTTACGAATGTGAGGCTCTTGCCCCCCCTAAATAAACTTCTTTAGGCATCAGCCATACTAGAGAGTTACACCTAGACTCCATTAAAGGGTTATCGGACTTTATTAATAAAGTGGGTGACCCGAGCAACTGGAACTAGGAAACATTGGGTTTTGGAGTTAATGGTACAAAATGCTGATAAAAGCAGAGGTGCCCAATGACATACAAACCCAATTCTAAGAAGAAGAAGAAGTTGGCTATTACAAACTATTAGAAATTTTGAAATTTCATATTTAAAAAAGAGAAAATTTTTTAAATTTTTAATAAATGATGCTTAAATAATTTTTGGTAAATGCAGTTTAACAATATTATTTGAGCTGCTGTTTAATTACCGAATTTACAATGAATGAATTTACAAATTACTGTGAATTACCATTTTATATTCTTCTACAGTTCTCATTTTATAAATAATATTATTATTCTTGTATCAAGATAACACCGTGACAAAATCAATTGGGGAATTTTGAGGCTAATATAGAGAATTATTTTGGGTCTCAGCTAATCTGCTGATAGTTTAATTGGGTAGTATTATTGTTTCGTATGTTTTTATATATTTTCTTTATATTTTTAAATTTCTTATTTACATGATACTATTCTATTTACTGTTCCAGATATGAATTTATTAAGTGATTTCTTATTTACGTATCATTTAATAAAAGATGAAATTGTACTTATTAAATTAAATGTAATTTATATTTTACTACTAATTACTATTTAATATTTCTAGATTTTAATAATATTTGGACATTTACTTTTTCTAGTTGCTTTCTGTGATGAATTATCTGTTTATCTTAGCCAGAAAAGTGTTTGGAGGTAAATTTTTATTATTTAAAAAATGCTCTCAAAATTTTTACAAATTTTAACAATTTATAAAAACAAAACATTTAAACAATTTAATGTAAATAAAATTAATTGGTTCAATTTTCTGTTAAGATATTCTAAAATATTAATTCAAAGATTATTTTTAATGTTATTAAAATATTTTTATAAATATTAATAATATATTTAAAACTATGTACTTTATTTTCTAGTGTATAATCCTCGGATTATGTGTTAACCCCTTAATTGTGACATAATATTTTAGAAAAAATGGACCAAAACTGAAAAATTTTTTTGACTGCTTAATTTTATTCTTTATATTATTATAAGAGTTAGAAAATGCTTTTTTATTACTAAAATAAAATTTTAAATGCAATAACTACTATATTTATAATTTTTACATACGCATAAAACATTGATTACACATACATGTTATTCATATTGAGCAAATTAAACGAAATTTTGAAGCTAAATATAACTAGTATAATATAAAAACACAACAATATTGTTTTCAATACATAAATTTTACAAATCTTTTACAGTATGGTATATCCCAAAACAGAGTACTGTGCACAAGCCTGTATATTGCACTCTTTACAATAAACTCTTGTCTCATGCCTTATTCTCATTGTTCATTGGTTTTACGACAACACATAAAACACTGCCTGGTTGAAGTAGATTTCTTTCCCATTTATGGGATGAGTTCTGGAAAGTTTAGACCTCTGAGGCACTGTAAGCTTACTCTAGGACGCCCTGGTCCTGGTAGCTGAACATTTGGTTTATTTAGTTCAACAATTAATTTTCTTAAATTCATATTATTTTTCGCACCTCCTGCTGCAGTATATAAAATAAAGGAGTTATTTACATAATGCCTGCTATAGGAGATGGAAAAATATTTTCTACTAATATTTTTTACCTCCTTTTCTCGCAACCGAGTAGTCTGTAAGATGTTGATCGACTTTATCATCACCTCCCATAGTGGTGTTGTAGTCATGGACTGCCTTCGGTTTAAATTTTTCTTTTTTCTTATCTTCAATCATTTCGGCAGTATGAAATGAAGAACGCAAACAGACATCCTTTTTATCAGTCCATTTTATAGCAGTAACTTTTCCACGTTAAAAAGCAAAAACTTCACGTTTCTTAATTTTGTTTGCTTATTTTTATTTTTATTTTTTTAAAAATATCAGTATTTGATCTCATAGAACCTTAACTATACTCCTCATCACTGTATGAATCAGACATTGTGAAAAAAGAAAATTATTTCCAAAAAACTCTCCAAAAAGCAACCGAAACTAAATGAGAAAGCGAAACTCTGTCGTTGTTTATCAACCCAAGCATAGCTTTATTTATCTGAAAAGTTGACAACACCAACATTTTCCCTCCCCCAAGCGAAGTCGGAATTGGTAAAAAACTAGGACCACTTGTGTCATTTATCAAGTAAATAGGGAATTAAATATACTAAAGTAGAAAGAAATTCAGCTCGGAGTTCACAAAATAGAAACGTTAATTTTTCTTTTGCCTGAACTCAGTTCGAGCATCACATATACTGCATGCAGTAGTTGCCCGAACTGGATTCAAGAGGCACTGACGAGGGGTTAAAAAAATTTAAAATTTTGTCGTGAAATTTGTTTTGTTACTGCGGATAATTTGATAAAAATCATAGTTCTATATTGTCGTGTGGAAGTAAAAGTTTAGCAAATTTTAAACTGAAACCTAAGGAAGGCAAATAAAAAAATGGTAACATACATGTTAATGTAAGGTAAAAAACAAAGCATGCGCAATGCAAAAGAAAAATATATCCATACACAGTTCGAAAATCCATTTTTTTCATTTAATTATTAACAAAACTAATACACTTTATTTTAACAAATTTATATAGTTGAAAAGTTATTAAAAAATTGATAAGTTTTGCAAGAATCTTTTTGGAATAATTGCTCTTGATGGCAGCTTTCATTTCAGTTTATCGCACTTGTCAATGAGGTAGATCTAAATAGGATTCAATTCGATGTTTTTCTTAATAAATGTTTTTCTGTACTATTTATTTTATTTTAAATCAAACTGTGTATTTTATATGTTATACCACATTATCAGCTATTATAATTTCAATTGTTCTTTGAAAAAATGGCTGTGAATTTTATGTTGCTGCAGTTTATGGGATGCTTTTTTTCTTTTACTTGAGAAAAGGTCATGCACATAATACACCATATCTGATTATATATACAAAAATATGGTAATAAATGCTTGATAAACTATTGATTTGTACTAAAAAGTATATAAAAATGTTGAAAGAATATTATTAATATAGATTTTTAATTTTATAAAATTATTTATGAACTTACTTATGATAATAAACATTTAAAAATTGAAAAATTTACTGTTGCATGTGCTTTTTAAATTTTTTATAATTGATAATGCTTTTTATGATAAAATTAATGATATCATTGATAAAATTAGAACTAATCAATGATATTAGTTGATGTTTTAATTAATTAATTTATAATTTTAATTTATAATTTAATTTATAACATATAATTTTCTCAATTATTCCACATTTTAATTTACTTTCCATTATCAGAAAAAATTTAAATTATATATAAATTACTTAATTTAAATGAAATATTATGAATAAATGAAAAATGATGAGATGTGGTATAGTAATAATAACAATTATATATATATATATATATATATATATATATATATATATATATATATATATATATATATATATATATATATATATATATATATATATATATATATATATATATCAATTAAATTATGGGGTAAAAGTTATTAATGAAATTTTTAAACACTGGAAAGCTAGAATTTAGAGTAAAATGATTAAAAAACTTTTAAAATTTTTCTTCAATAATGTATGTAAAAAATTGTTAAAGTTTGATAAAAAAAATAACTGAAATTGTGTATTTGAAGTTAAGTTATACATTTTAATAATTGAAATTTAATTATAAATTATGCTATCTTGTTCCATAATTTATTTTGTAGTTTTCTGTCTCTTAAATTGTAAAGTACTACTTATTTTATGGTAAAGCAGGGGTCATCAACCTAGAAGCTTTGTCATGTTAAATTAATTTACCAATATGTTTTAGGATAGTAGATAGTTGGACATATTTGAAACAATTGAATTTCATAACAATAATTGCAGAGTAAGGAAACAGGAGTCAAAAGTACAGATTGTTATTAAATATATTACTTATACATCTTTAAAGATATTGATTAACACCACAATGAACAAAATAAAATAATTCCTACAACATAAATGAAAAATTATAATTGTCATGTAATATGTAGTTTTTAAATATATTCATTAAAAGAAAAATAAACGTAAAATATAAATACTTTTTTCTATATAGTTTTGAAAAAAAAATTTTTTTTTTAATTTTTGTTCTTGCATACATTTTATTTAATATTATTTTATTAAGTAGAATACTTCATGGAGTTGGGTAAAATGTCACTGAAAACTGAATCATATGTCAAAATCTGGCACATGTGTGCCATAAGTTGCTGACTCTTGTGCACATATGTATCAGAAATAAAAAATTTTATTTATATAAATATCAATAAAGCTTATATTTTTTATTAGATTCATTTAATCAATTTTGTATAAATGATTCCCTCTTATATATAGAGCTACATGATGAATGAATAATTCAAAATTTGCTTTAAAAACTATTGCAAATTCTGTCTTGCATAAAAATTATAATTGGGATATATATTTGCTTCTTTAAATGTCAATAAAGTATAGAAATAAATTACATTAAAATAAATGTCTATACTATATGTGTGATACAAAACTTTATAATATTACTTGAATTTAATAATCTAAAAATTGTAGCTCTTATAATAAAATAAATTAATATATCATTATAATATTATATATTTCAGCTAATACAGTTGCTATTACTTTATGAATTTACATTAAAAAATTGATATGGGTAGTGAAATGTAGGTTTTCACATTATTGATTCTAATCGAATGGCATTATCATGTCAGAGTTTTAGAGAAGCAGTTTATTTATATTAAAAAATATCAATAAATATAATGCAATTAATTATATCATTATCAATGTATTTATAAATATTTTATTATTTTGAAAAAATATATGTAAAAATTACCAACTATTAATTTTTTTAATAGTAATGCCTAAATCTACTTTAGTAATTTTGTCATGAGATATAATTATTTTTCATAAAATTATTATTTATATGCACATTGCTCTCATATTAAAGTTTCATGAATTACAAAAGTATTGTTTAAATATATTACTTTTAATTTCAAAAATATTTGTTCATTTAATTTAAAAAATATTTGTTTAAAATTGAAGTATTAAAAATTTTGCAAATTTATATTAAATTGAATATTGCTTAGTATAAAATTTTAAGAAATAAGACTTTTGCTGTATTTGTTAAAAGTAATTAAAATCAATAATTCATTTTTAAAACAGAAATCAATAATCTAATTTGATTGAATTGAAATTATGACTTACTAAATTATAGGAGTAACCAAAACAAAAATATTAAAAAATAGTGTTTAAAAATGCACAATGAACTACAATAGTAATGCTTAATTAAGTAAATTAGATAATTAAGTAATTAGCTTAATTAAGTAAATTAGATAATAAATGCATATGTCTAATTGTTGCATTGATTGTATTTTTATTCAATAATGTACAAAAGCAGTTTTGTCAATGATATTAATGTTATTCATTTAATTTAAGTTTAGAATTTTATAAAGAAAAAAATATCCTAAAATTTTTATGCTTTTTATTGTGGAAACATGACATTTTAAACTTGAAGTATTCAATTTGTGTTATTTTTTATAAAATCAGGTTAATTAAAAATATGCTGCTGCATCTTAATTACAATACCTGTAATTGTATTGATAATGTAATTGGATTGTACTTTTAAAAATGTTCTCATTACATTTTGTAACATTAATAATAGTAAAAGAAGTAATATAGCCATACCATCTCATACAGCATTTTATTAGGATGATCTTTTTTATATGTTATTCAGAAAGCATAAAATGTTCATGATATTCTTCAGTCTTATTTTTTATTTTTACTTCATAAGAAATAAGACATTTAATATTGCCACTATTGAACAATAGATAAAAGGTATTATATATATATATATATATATATATATATATATATATATATATATATATATATATATATATTATTTTTTTGCAGAAATTTTTTCTTTTAATATCTTAGAAGTATGATTTTTTTTGTTGCTGTTGTTATAAATGAAAATGTCAATTTTTTCTATAAAAGACCATTTGAAACATATAATGTGTACATTTCACAAATACCTGATAACTGAAATATTCTCAATTTCACATCCAAAAGCTATGTCAAAATGGGCATATAGTAAACTTATCATTTTGTTTCAGATCTTCAATGTTTGAAATGAACTTTAAGTTCATTTTTCATTTAATGAAACATTATAATTTGATATTTTCTTTTAAACTTATATTTTCATTATATAATGTATTGAATACAAATAAAATATATTTCATGATCACAATATTATTCCTATTGAAATATATATTTTTTTTACCCTAAAATAAAATTTTAATTTTTAAAGATAAGTTATTTGTTGTGTATTACTGAAAAATATTTGTAGTATTATTTCTTTATTTGGAGTAATTATATACCTTTCATTATTTAATCATCTTTTTTCGAAAATAAGTATTTTTATTCACTCACTGATTTCTTGTAAGATTTATATCAATAATTGGTTAATACTTTTCTTAGTTAAATATTTTATATCATAAATCCTATAATTGAATTATTACCAATTCTTATTTTCAGCCTATAATGTTTATTATCTTAATATAGTATATTACCATGATGCTAACAAAAAATTACTATTTTATTATTTATTATACAATTAAAATAAAATAATTTCATTCAAATTAACTTGGTAAACATGCTAATATGAAAGAAAAAGAACTTGATTTATTAATTTTATCTGAGGTTATTTTTGCATATAGTAAATATTTTTTTAAAAATATTTTTAAATACCTTAATAAAGTTTTCATTTTTTTGCTCAAATAATATTTAATTATTTTCTAGGAAAGAAATTGAAGCTACTTTAGAACTTATGAAGAAAGCTGAACATGATTTAAATCAGAAACAAAAACATTTAGAAGAATGGGAACTGAGGCTGCTAGAGAAGGAAAAAAAATTAGAAAGGAAAAAAAAATACATGGTAAGTTTGCAAAAGTTTGTTAAACATGAAGTTTTCGAAAATATATTTTTAATTTATTCTCAACTAAATATATAAGAATGAAATATAGTAATATAATAACGAACTTTCTTCTATGGAAGTATAATGTTAATTTTTTTAATGAAATATTTTGAAGGAGGAAACCAAGATTAATATATTGAAAATTATGAGGAAATAACAGATATTTCTCATAATTTTTAAGATTTTTAAAAATTTTCTTATTTATCTGCAAATAAATTTTCTCATTTACTTAAATTTTTAAACTTATTCATTTATGCAGTATATGGCATATTTTTATAGATATTTTGGTTAAAAAAATTTCCTTTTTAAAAGTTTTGTTTCCTGCTTTATACCATGATATGTATGAATTTCATCTTATGCAATTATCAATCATATTTTTATTATTAATATAAGGATACATGCAAAATTTCATTTTAAACATGAAACTTAGAATTAAAACAGGTCAGTAAATCACTGAATGAAAAAGAAGCATTAGATTTTCTATTGTTTTATATAAAAGAATATTTTAATTTCAATTGCAATATTTTTATATTTCTTATTTAAACATTGAAAAAATTTTTAATACTTTGAAATATGGATAATTTGTACAAATATTTTTTACAAAAATAGAACTATATTTAATTATAATAAATGAATCAATGTCTTTTGTATTTTTGATAATATCAAACATTCATCCTTATTAAACCTTATTCATCCTTGGTTTCTGTTATTATTTTGCATTTTAGTGCTTATTATAGTGGAATATAATAGACTTGCATTTCTAAATTTCCTTAATAAATTATTGTTTACTTTTTTTTACGATTGTGTGTGTGTGTGATAGCTCTTGCTTCTTATTTGTATTACAAGAGAATAATAAAAAATATCATGATCCCTTCTAACACAGTTGGATTTGTATTTCTCAGTAGCTTTTTATTAGAAAAATATATACACATTAATGTTTAAAATTTCTTCTATTAGTAAAAATAACACAAGGGATTTTAACAAATAAATGATACAAAATATATGTCTATTAAAAAAATCATCTTGATATTAATATAAAAAACCTAACTATTAGTTTTTAAAATTTGCAAACTCAATACAGATTTAATATTTATAACATTCATTTTATTTTATTTTTTATATTTTATCTCATAAAATGAAAGAATTTGTAAATAATTTACTTACTTTTTAGTATTTTTTATATTAAATTTTTTACATTGTTATATTACATTTATAAATTTAAATTAATATTTTTCTATGAGAAGAAAATTCTATACGATGGATCCAAAGTCATGTTTGAGTTCCAGGCAATGGGAAAAGCAAATGAACTTGTAAAGTTTGCTTTTTATTTTCATAACACCATATTCTTTTTTAAAGAAGCTATAATTCATTGATTGAAACAAAGTTAAGGATCTCAGGAGACTCAAAGATTCAAAACCAAACTTGAGGATATTAGGTACAGTGAAGTTACTGTGGACTTAAGTTGGGATTGCTTTTTACAGTATAAGAAGAAGGTTCTTCCTAATTCATGCTAAAAATTACTGATCATAATAGGATTTATCTGCCAACTTCTACCTTATGGCTTTTATATGAGAATGGTTTAATGAATGAATAGTATTTCCTTATTTGATCCAAATTAAAAATGTCACACTGTAGATATTTTATTGCTTTAGTTTTTGACATTCACACTTATTTGAAAACAAAACAAGGTATGCTTGTTAGAATTTGTTATTAATTTACTTTGATACAGAATTTGCAGTTCATACTGGATGTAGGATAAAAAAGTTTTTTTGAGTACAATTTATGTTTTTTAAAACATGATTATCATATATTTATGGTAAGAAAACTGAAGTAACCTAAGATATTAAAAATAATTAATAACTTGCTTCGTTATATATTTTATATATTATTAATTGTTTTTTAAAATAATAAACCTGCGATATCTGAAGCATTTTTTAATTGCTAGAGGCAACTAATTTTTGGTTATTATGATTTTTCTCTTATCTATATAAAAAATAATGTCACATATAAGGTAAATTATATTCGATATTTTTATTGAAAAAAATACCTCAATCATATTTTTGTAAAATATAATAAATTTATCTTGAAAAAAATAATAAAAATGTGTTTATTAATGAAAATGTCCTTCTCTTTTCCATAACTTCTATTTTAAAAGGGAAAAAAAGCAAGAAAATGCTCTGCTGTAAACCAAAACCGTTGATTGCATTGAACTAAAAAAACATGTATACAAATATAAACATCAATAATTATCTGAAAAAATTAAAACATATATTTTACTTTACATATAGAAAAATACATAATTATTATGATGTCTGGAATTTTTCTTATACAATTCTAGTTAACAAGATTATATAATTTGTGCAGATAATATTAGTTTTAGTTTTGTAAAATTAGTCATTTTAAAATTATTAGAAAAAAAGTATTAATCATATCCAAGTTATGGATAGAAAACAGCTTGCATGATATTTTATAAATTAATTACATTAATTATTTCATCAAAATATTATTTGTTTTCCTTTGACATTGTGTTTCAGTTTGAATCATATGACAAGGCATATTTTGTGCAGAAATGCACTATAAAATGTCTTAATAAAAACAAGATTGTATTGAAATTTTACCTTAAAATAAAAAAACAGTAAAACTGATAAATGAAAATATCTTATGAAATATACTGATACTATTGTAATGTAAAGATTTTTTTTTTTAGAATTTATGGGTTTAAATTGAACATGGTGTTATTATAGAAAGAAGAAAGACAAAGAACATTTATTAGAATGACTAAAACTGGTTTCTTCTGACTCAAACTCAAGAAATGAGTCATTTTGAAAATTCTAATTCAAAAACTATTAATAGAAAAAATTTTATTTAAGATTTTGAAGACAGGTGAATGTTAACTTTTATGACATAACAATACTAATGACTGTGAAAACTATACTTGTAAAAATTCCTTAAAAAGTTGGTATGAAGATATACTTTGGTACTCTTTCATTGTATTATGATTTTGTTAAAATTAATTTGTTCTTTATTTGTATTTTTCTCAAGAATAACAAAATAAAATTAGCTGATTTTATAAAAATTAAATTTTTTACAGAAATATTGTTTCATGTCCATAAACAGTATCTTATAATTTATATCTGTTTTTGTTCTGTTTTTGTTTCATTATTTCTGTTTTTGTTTCTGAATATCTGTTTTTGTTTCATTTTTTAAAATATAAATCTCTTTTGATTTTTATAGCAATTATATGAATTAGATATCAATACTTGGACATCTGAAGATGTGGTAAATATGAAATATTCTTCAATATTTATCTTAAGTTCATATTATTCATTAACATTATTTATTTTGTTACTATAACACTTATTTGGTATAAAAATTTATAACTTCTAATTTTAATTAATTATTTTATAGTGTCTTTGGATTAAACAGCTGGGATTAGAAGGTAAAGTTTCTCTTATTACTTGTAAATTTTACTGATATTAAATTTGAATCTCTAAATTTTTAATTTTGTGTTACTTATATATCAACAATTTTTTAGCCAATTCTACAGATTTGGATCAATATGCTGACTTGTTTTTGGAACAACAAATAAATGGCCGACGACTTATTCTAATGACTTCCGAAGATCTAAAAGATATTGGAGTGTCCACAGTTGGTCATAGAATACATTTGATGGTTAAGTATAATTTTTATTGTATTCTGCTAAAATTATTCTCAAAATTTATGATAAATAACTAAAAAATGTGTATTATTTTATTCTCATGATTGCCAAATTATGTGCTTTAATTTTCATAATAAATATTAAAATAAAATTTATTTACAGCATCTTAAAAATTTACTATAAATACATGCAATTATTATACATTATTAATTAACAAAAAAAGAAAAACAAATTTATTATTTTTTATTATTACCTATCCTTTTTTACTCTTTTGAACATGCTTTTGTTCATATATTTATATTTATATACATATAAGTTTTTTTATATAAATGAATAATTTTGAAAAATCATGTTTACAAAAATAAAGTTTTGGCATTGCTAGTAAATATTTATTTGTTAATAATACCAAGTTTTCTTTGTTTATGTGATAACTAATTACCATTTTGTAAATTTTATTTAGGATGAAATTAGCAAACTGAAAAGTCATAACAAGCGAATGATTCATTTTCCACCATTAGAACAAGTAAGCTTTGAGTTATTTGAAATTTTCCATTTTATATTTGGTAAGGCATATTAACCTTTTCGTTCCGGCGGTACAACTGTTGTACCGCGAAAGTGAGTGGCCCAGAAGACGGCTATGGTACAACAGTTGTACCATGGATTTTTTTCCCCTTTCAAGCGCCTGACTTTTTCCGCTAAACTTTCTTCGGGAAGTTGAGGGTGATTTAATTGCTGCTCTTTTGTGTATGAAAGTCGTAAAAATTGGGGACTTGTCTGAGCGGCGAATTTTGGCGAAAAACGGTTTTATTGGCTCCTCTTTTTAAAAGGGAAGTATATTCATCCTCACTTTAGCAAATTTTTTCATTGTAATGAGTTACTTTTTTCATCACCAGAAAAAATATTTTTGATGTCTGCACGTCATAAAGGGTTGACGGATGAAGAAATTAAAAATTTATTGGAAGAATATTTTGCAGACAGTGATTCTGATTGCTGTGATGAATCTGAATGCAAGGGTATTAGTTTTTTTGACGACAATAATGATGCAAATTCCTCTGTGTCATTTGATTTTGATTGGCGTAAGGCTAAAGCAGATGATAAGCCCATAATTTTTAAATTTAAGGGGATTTAAGTATTTCTGAGCCAATATAATGGATTTAGTTGAAGAACACGAATTTTTTTATTTATTTTTTCAGAAGAAATTTTAAACTTTATTGCAGATGAAACAAATAGATATGCTTCCCAAATATTAGAATTAGATCCGGGAAATAATAAAAGAAAGCATGGAACAAAGGGGACTAATATTGATGCACAAGAATTAAAAAAAATCTTAGGACTCATCTTTATCTATACGACCCATTAAAAGAATAACATCAAAGATTATTGGTCGACAAATGAATTGATTGAAACTCCTGTTTTTAGAAAAATTATGTCCCGTGATAGATTTTTTAATGTATTGAGAGTTTTTTACATTTTACAGACAATAAAAATAAACCATAACTTGATGAAAAATATGACAGATTGTGGAAATTTTATGAATGATTTTTGATTTTTTTTAAAATAAATCTTTTAAGGAGCACTATCATCCGTCTGAAGAACTTGTAGTTGATGAAGTCATTATGAAATTCAAAGTAAGAGTGATATTCAAACAATATATTCCTAAAAAGAAAACAGTGGGGAACGAAACTTTATAAATTAGCAGACAAATATGGCTATTCTTTTGATATGGAAGTGTATTTAGGTAAAGACTGAAATAAAATGAATCCAGGAATTTCTGCTTCCCATAATGTGGTATCAAAATTAACGAATTCCGTGAAGAATAAAGGCCATAAATTATGTATGGATAATTTTTTTTCTTCAACGGAACTTTTCTGCGATCTGCTAGAAAAGAAAATCAATTGACCAAAATTGCTGGTTTTGAGATTGATATTTTATCAGTTAAAATAAGAAAATCTTAATGTAATATTAAAAGTTTTTCATAATAATTCACACATGAAAAAGTATGTGTTAGGAAAATCCCAATTCAAAGATTTAATAGTCTTAGAAACATTTTCATTAAGAAACTGTATTTATTGTAATATAAGAGCTTTTTTCATATTCTGGATTTTTATATGAATTAATGAAATAAATTTTTTACAAAGGAATAATTTTGATTTAGTGTTAAAAATTTGCTCTTCAAGGTGAAATATA
Source organism: Latrodectus hesperus (assembly GCA_037975125.1). Taxonomy (NCBI): domain Eukaryota; kingdom Metazoa; phylum Arthropoda; class Arachnida; order Araneae; family Theridiidae; genus Latrodectus; species Latrodectus hesperus. Next base: position 75,768,085 of record CM075852.1, read on the forward strand.
TTTTACTCAATGTTGCTCACTGTTGAATCTAAACGTCTCTCTTTAGAGAATACTAAACGTCTCTTTTTTCTGACTTGCACGAATATCGGAATAGATGCTAGACATCTTTCTTGATTTCTTCATTTCGAAGTATTGTTTATGGAAAATATTCCAGGGCCACATTGTATTTTTTAATCTCACAACAAAAATATGCAGGTAGAAATAAAATAAATATAAAAATGAAAATACTTCCAATCATAAATTGAGATGCGGTAGATATTTAAAAAAGTTGCCTTTTCGTTGTGTCAGTCTTCTACGTGGTTTTAATTTCTGTATAAAATTAAACTAATCACGATTTTGGTTTTTAAAAATAATTTAATAAGCATAGTTTCATAAAAGTTTAAAACGCTCTGAAGATAAGAATTTATTCTCAATATAAAGTTAATGTTTTCTTGCTAATGTTTTGATAAGAATTTTATAAAAATATTTTCTGTGACTAATACGAGTATATTTTGGAATGTACTATTTAAATGAACATTTTCAAATTCTCAGTCATTGAGAAATGAACCGAATATTACTATTTATTGTATATCAAATGTAATTTTATTAAACAATCAAACTGAATGCTACATTTAAAGGAGAAACTCAAGATTCGTCTGGCTACATTTATTGTACAAAACGTTTCATACTTAGTTACAGAAACACGCAGAAAGGAAAATTCTATTTTTAAGTTTTTTCATTAAAAGTGAAAGATAAAAAAGCATATATTTTTAACCATTCAATATAGAAATTTGTCATAAATAAAAATACTTAAATCAAAAGAAAACTGGAATCATTATTGTATTTAACACACAGATTACCTTTAATCTTTTTCAAATGCAACTTTGGCAGAGTTTGCTTGTACTTACTCATAAAAGAAAATATTTGTTCAAAATATCTTCATTTATTAATTAATTTATTACATTAATATTAGGCAGGCTGCTTTTATGAATGTTTTTGAAATATTTAGTTAGTTTATTGCTTATCATTTTTATTATAACTAATTGCAAATTCATTACTTTAAAGAAGTCTGTAATTATTTTAAATAATTATTTCAGAAAATTCTCTGTAATAAATTAATATACGCCATATCGTTTTTGAAACAGACTAGATTTGTTTCACAAATGCATGTATATAATCTTAAAATTCTTATAACATTTCTTAATGTGGTATGTAAAACAACGAAGAGAAAAAATCAATAGCTTGTCGATAAGTATAGTATTTATGGTAACCACATTTACATTTTCATGAGAATTACGGCAGACCTAGCGCGGCGTATCTCCCTCAAAAGATTAAGATTTGTCATGGTGAAAACTTCAGCACTTAAATGGGGTGAAAATGACCCTCTCCTTTCGGACGAGGGGGTGGAAATGTCATCTTCTCGCGCCGTCCTAGGAGCAGTTTTTTTAAACGGGGACGCCGGACTCAAAAGGTTAAAATATCATTATATTATTTTAAAAAGGAAAAACCATGTTTTATTTTATAAACTTTATGAATATTTCACTACTAGAATCCTTACATTATTATGGATAAGATCAAAAATCAAAATAAATTTTGTCAAATTCATTAAAATTTAAAAAAATGTCATACTATTACACTGCTCAAAAAATTAGGAAGCAAACAAAAAATTTAATTTTGTGACAATTATATGTATAGGGATTAATTAAAGAGCACTTGTGCAACAAAATGAAATGGAAAAAAAAAAGCAAAAGAAATTGCACGGGAAATCTTTGAAACAATAGAATGAATACATGATTCAGACCAATGATTTAGTTAAATGTAAATGGCAAAAAACATTGTTTGGTGATAATGTAGAAGTTTATCTTTGTAAGGATACACCTACTTTGCTAAGATGCTATAATGTTATTGGTATTTTTTTAACAAATACTGTTCCACTCTTAAAATTATGAACTGTTAAAAAAAGCTTTCTTTTTGCTGCAGTGTATTACCAAAATGTGCCACACATGCCGAAACATATTTAAATGTTATATTAGATCTAGATTAAAACTGCATTTTAAGCACTCCATATTTTGTATTCTTTCAGCATCAAGCATAACATAAGATGAGTTAAATGTGGTTTAGCATTATCATGCATCTCAGTATCTCGTCTGTATGTTTTTGTGTCTTCTAATTGTGTTTTTAATGATAAACAAATCTGTACATCTATGTATGCTAGTTCTATCTTATATCATCAACCAATCTTATATGTAATGGGATCATTTCCAAATGAATGTGTGTTAGAGTTTTAAATATTCCTGTATCTCAGTATCAAATTAAGTCTGTTCAAACTGAATTCTGTCTCATTAACCATTTTAGCCTGTTGCGAAAAGAAACTGTCACTGCAACTAAGTAGCATTTTACTATACTTTTTTGATAAGCTATTTGTAGTTTGCTATAATGGCCACCGTTTGCTATAATATTGGTGACCTGTCATTTTCGACTTTACCATTCCAACAGCATGGTGTAAATTTTTGTATTTTCTTAAACCCAAATCTCTTAATAATATACATACCTGTGAACCTTGGAGGAAAAAAATCAGTAGATTCTACTGCTTTTGAGGGAAAAAATCAGGAGACACTACTAGCGACATTTTTACTTGAAACAGAAAGTTTAAAATATCGCTTTAAGTAGTATTGCAAAAAGGCAATTTTACTCTTTAGATTATACATTTTGAGAATGATTTATATTAAAAATATCGCGTGTTAATCTTAATTTTTTAATTAAATATTCATCAACCTTATATAGGAACTAAGATAGATAAAAGAATGTACTACATGTAAAAAAAATAAACATCAACGTTTTTGTCCTAATATTTATTTTATAGAGCAACTTTTACTACACTATTGCAATTTATAAGTATTATAAAATTATATAAAAGCATAAAATACATTACTAAATAAATTTAATTCAGTGATAAATATTTTGACAGAAATATTTTCCTTATTAAATTACTAATAACCTCCTCCTACTTGAACTGTTTATGTAAACAGGCTTCTGGTGTCTGCTCTGAATGTTAATTATATTACTGCCAACTTATACAAAGTCTTGACAGCCTAGTGGTTACAGTGTCATCTTCCAACAGCGGACTTGAAACTCGGAAGAACATATTTAAAAATTATGTATATATTAGTATGCCTTCTGTTGATTCTCCTAAAACAACTCAATAAATTTTTTTCTTGCAAAATTTCGACTGTTCATTGAAATTGACATGTATAATTTTTCACTGAAATTGACAAAAATTAGTTGATTTTCATACATTATCCGGAAATCAAGAAAAATGATGAAAATTCAGGAGTTTCCTGATAAAATCAGTAGAGTTGGCAGCTTTGAAGTTATATATAAAGACATAAGTTTTATGCAGTCATATTATTCTCACATTCTCAAATATGGTTTTCTCAATGTAAAATCAAAGAATGGAATTTCATGTGTAAAGTAATGGATGAAAATTTAGAAAGCTTCAGTGAAATCAGTTCCTTGCTCCTCCTTTGGGTTTTCGATCTTATGAATGCTGTTTTACATATAAATCTTCCTTTACAGTTCTTTACTACACTTTAAATTATGGATGTTGTCTTTGTTAATTATTGATATAAGTGTTTGTATAACTCCATTTAAACAAAGTGCGCATCTAATCTTTTTTTATTGGAGTAATTTTAAACCACATCAAATTTACTTATTAATATTGATTACTTCTGTGTTGCCAAAATTCATTTTAACATAAAATTTTTAATTTACATAAAAATTTAATTTGAAAAAAATTTTTTTAAAAAAAGATATTAGATAGTATCACTTGTTTACAGTTATAGGTTTCTCATGTAATTGGTATTGATTAAAAGTTTTGTTTTTAGATTAATTTTTAAAAATGCAAATAAAAGTACAGGTATTTATAAATAATAAAATTTTAAATTTAAATATTTTGCAAAAACCTATAAATTTTCATTTTTTATTTAATAAAGCATTTAACTAGTTTTTACTTGAAGTATAACGATTAAAAATAACTATAAAGAAGACTTTCTTATCATTAATTTTATCTAAGAATGAATTTTTTAGAATTTAAAGGAATAATTTGAATGCTGAAAAATATATAATGATAGAAAATTTTCTTTTATTTTTATTTTTAAATATTAATAAATACTTTTTCAAATTTAATGAAAATTTAATTTTAATAATTTTATAGAAGAAAAAAATTTGCAGAGAGGAAAAGTCTAAAATTGGAATTGATTTTGTTATTATGTTAAAATGTTCTATCCCATTTTTGATTTAATTGAAAAATTAATGTCAAAACAATTTTTAACATATTTTCATAAGATATCTGTTTTATTATTTTAATGATTATTTTATATTTTAAGTTATTCAGTGAGAACTAATTTGAGAAAGATTTCTTGAGACACACATGTTTTCTATACCTTTAAATCATTTTAAGCAGTTTATCTTTTATTGAAGCATTTCCTTTTATATCTTGGAATAATTAATAAATGTTCATTTATATAAAATTATAATATTTTGATTTGTGTGTGATTTGAACTTAATTTGAGAAATCTACTATCTAAAATTTAGTTTTGTTTCATATATTGTTTTCATCATTTCACACATATCATTGTTTACTTAAATGTTATGCATAATGAATATCTGAGAATATTAAAAAAAATTTTAAATGATATAAACTAAATCAAAATATATTTTCCTATTTTCCATATTTTCAAAAACAATTCACTATTTGGATGAGAATATTTTATAAGAAAAAACTTTAAACATGTAACATTAAAAAGAGATCCTCAAGGAATATCATTCACAGATATAAAATTTCTATTTAACATATTGTAATTTGTTCTATTGCCTTACTAAAAAATTATTTTAACCACCAAAACTCATATCCTGTGTTATTCTTTCAATTCTGTACTTGTAAATATATGTATGTAATTAATTTCTTTCTAAAAATTATTTTTGTTTTTAATTTTTCCTTCTTATTTTGAAAAATTAAACATATTTTTTATTTTTATATGATTATTTTTTAATATAATTGTAACTTTAATAATTAATTTAAATTGTTATAACTATTTTGTGTGCATTATTATGATCATAGCAGTTAATATTTATGTAATTAATATTTTTTGACTGATATTTATTAGACCGTCCAGCGTAGTTCCTCATCCAATTCGGTCCGACCAAACACCATTCGACTAACAATTTTATTTGGAAATCATGTTCGCCTTGGATCAAAACCACAAGAACATAAATGGAAAATGTATGTAGAAGTGGATGAAGGAGATAGCCCCTTGACAACAGTTGCATGCATAAAAGAAGTTAGTTTTGAATGTGGTCATGCTGGTTTACCATTATCCAGAATTACACAAGTTAGTTAAACAATATTTATATATCGATTATACAAAATGTAAAGTGTATTTAGTATGTTGCAGATTTATTGTATTCAAAATTATTCTGTCGAAAATATAATTGTACTTAAATAAGCCGTGTGAGTGTATATACATATATATAACCATCTATTTTATGCATATATATAGTTTTTTATGCATTACATGAATAATAAAATAATATTGTATACTTTTTCATCAAAAAATTTAACAAAATTTTAGAAATACTTATCATAATTTAATTAATTTTGTTAAAAAAAATTTTTAGTCGTTTTCAAGTTAATGTGAAAAAGCTTTTTTTATTAAAATTATAAAATGAGGTAAATACCTCAAACTTTAGAAAATTATATTTTACCTTTGAAAAAATTCATTTGAAAATTGTTAAAAAATGTAAATTTAATACTAAAATATTTATTGCACTAATTAATCAAGATTCCTTTTATCAATAAAAATAGCAGTCAATGCATTTAAGAAATTTCCAAGAAAATTTTGAAACAACTACTTTAACTTAGAATATCATCTCTCTAAAATGACATTTTTCTAAAATGCTAGAGAAAAAACTCAATTTAAGAAAAGAAAGATTTAAATCCTCTGTCCAGTTGCAATGAAGTTTTAATTTTACATTTATAAATGTAATTACACACACAAATAAGATACCAGTAGATAAAAAATTAATTAATAACTATCAATTAAGTCAAATTTGTAAATTTAGTTGATTCATTTTCTTAGCTTTAATCCTAGGTTATACATTGTAACTGTATTTGTAAAAAGATATATTTTGAAGTAATTGATTAAAGAGCTATAAATAATGAATAAGTTTAATACATTGTTAGACAAAGATAAAAAAAGTGATTGGATTTAACATTTTTTAATTTACTCAAATTAATGGTATTTTATGGGCTATTATCACATAAAAATATTTCTAATTTATAAATGATTTTAAGTCCATTTTCTTGAAGAAAAATTATAATAAAGTCATTTTAATTCTACCTTGACATTATAAGTAATTAATATTGAACAAGCATTTTTTATTTATTTAATATTGAACAAGTGTTTATTTTATTATTTTTGTATTTCATTTTGCCTTAAATATGATATGATCAATAATAAAGGATTTATTTATTACTTTTTTAATAACGGTGGGCTTTTGGGTTACTAACTCTTCACCACAACAATCCCTCAAACTGCTACTCATTTGTCGTTACCCAGTGGGCACATGTGAACCAAGTCATGGTGGCGAGTAGCATTATCCACGTAAAGGATTTACGGAAAATAGATATTTTTCATTTCAAATAGATTGATGGATGAGCTATTTTTAAGTGAGCTATTCCAAATTACATTTGTATTATTAAAGTGCTCTAAATCAAAACATTTGATCAAATATAAGTTTAATTTTCTCAAATAGGTTATTAATCCTCCAATCAATATTAAATACTTGAATTATATTATGTTTTAATTATTTTGTAAAATTCTTATTAGCTTTATTTTTTGTAACCTATTTATATTAACTATGTAAATACACTTTATTTTAAGGTATTCAACTCTGCGAATTAATGTGGCTCTAATTTTCAAACTGTCTGATTATAAAATTTCAATTTAATGATAATTTATAATTTCAGCAAGCTAACAAAAGCTTACTGTTAAAGTATTAAAATATAAGCAATGCACAACAGCAAAACAGCTTGAAAATAAATTACAAAATTATTAAATATTGTTCATACTCTTGTCATTAATACATGTGAACTTTGACTTGTTTAAATAAATGAAGTGTTAAAAACTTTGAAGAGTTGATTAATTCATTTTGCAATTTAGTTCTGGTGTTTGAAATTAAAATTAATGCACTTAATATATTTTACTTAACAAATTATTCGCTGTGTAACACATATTCATAACTGTGATTTAGTCTATATTTTTAACTATTTTAGTTTTATTTACAGTTATTGTGCTAAATTTAATAAAAATATGAGGCTAAATTGCACATTTTAAAAATATATTAACAAGATTTTGATGTTTAAATTTAGATTTGATTTTCACAGCGATTTTAAATGTTATTTAATAATTATTTTTTTAAAATATATATTATTTACCAGCATTTATTTCTAGCCTCCTTTTGTTATGGATCGTTGGTGTGTTGGAATTCAACCTGATACTGTTGTATCTTGCATTGTGACTTATGAGGTAAAACATTATTTGTCAACATTCCATACATGCATATTTTGATAATACTTAACGTTCACACAGTATTTCTTCATTAATGTTAATTGGTTGTAAATAATATTGATCATAAATAAAATTGATAAAATATATATTATGCAAACTGAATGCTACAATAAATAATTTACAATAAATACTTTTTTTAACCATTATAAATTTTTATATTATTTATTATCTGTATGAAATTTATTTCTAAGAAATTGTTTCTTACATTGTTGTCTTAAATTTAATTACAAAATAGATATAAATTTCAAATTTGCATGTGTTTGCAATGAACATTGCAATGTTGGATTCTGATCTTATGATGTTCATGTCATTAACACTGTTGCCTGTCATAGTAACGACTTTGTTTGCTCATAATATAATTGTGTAAATTGTATGTTTCATATACATAAATATTTTAATGAATTGATATTATAAGATATTGCTTTGGAAGTGTTTAAAATGGAATATTTCCAGTATTATTGTTTTTTAAATTATATAACAATGATCTTTATTTGTATTAATGCTATGATTAAATATTATTTATTTTGAATGTGTCTTAAAAATTTGCATTTAAAAAAAAATTCTTTGATATTTGACTAATTTTTACATTTAATTCCTTTCTTCAAATGGTTTTTCTATAGTCCATTGTCAAAAAACCCAGATTTACTCAGCACTTTCATCAAGTGGTTGCTGAGGGAAATACTTCTCTGCAAAAGGAAATAGTTCTCATACTCCGTAGTTTACCACAGAACAGCAGTAAAAGACATCATCGAGCACAGCAATGCAGGAGTGCACCAATTTTGCCAGAAGCATGGCAAAATAGATTTCTTCCAGAGTCATTTTCTTTACCTCCTGGAAAGAAAGGTTATATTTATCTCTCTTTTAAAATATTAAAATTATTTTTATGAAAAAATTAAAACTTTTTTTCTAAAATGTGTTAATATATTCAAAATATAGTAATTATCTGGTTATATCACATTGCATTTTATTAACATGCACTAATCGTTGTTTTATTCAGTTAAATTCCATGAAAACTATAGTTGTGTCTTATCCCTCTTGGTTGACACTAGCATCAAACCAGGTCCATAGGCTGAACGCTTTCAAACAATGGAGCACAGTTTCGGGGCTCAAGCTGACTTTTATTTAAACCGATGCAGGTCAAAATGTGGCTTGAGTTGCATTGCATTTTAGACACAAAGGATATACCATATGGCCTGTCACATGACGTTATGCTTAAGTGTGTCCACTTCAAAATCTCATGAGAGTTGTCTGATCGTGTCTGTTGCCAAACCCAAATGGAACAGCATCAGGACAAAAGCTAAATATATTTATCATAATGAAGTGATACTGTCAAATATTTATTGAGTTGAAACCATCTGCTATTCACACTAGCAGAGGAAGACAAGTATGGTTGAGAATTAATGGATATTTTTCTTTCCCCTTTTTTGAGTGAAAACAGATTAAATAATATCGATTTCTCTATTACTTTGAGTTCACCCTGGTTCTGTGATAGAATATCTTCACAGCTGAAAGTCTCAGATTCATCAGAGCTGTTGTTGAACAATGTATGAGTAAAATCTAAATCATAGGTTCCCAAAGTGGTCCAGGTGGATGCCCAGGGGTCCATAGGAGACCACACGGGGGTCCACGTAGACCTGAAAAGAAAACTGGGGTTTACAAGTTGTAAAGGGGGATCCACGAAAAATTTTCTGGTTTTCATAATAGAGAACAAAAATTTTGGCTTGGATTTACCTGTCAACTTATCACTTACTAAGTAGATACACAAAAATATTAGAGACTCAGTTCAAACACAGAATTAAATAGAACAATAGATAATAGTACAAGTGTACACCACATGTCGATACTCGAAAAGTGCCACACGTGCGCCCTCTCGTCCGGGACGCTTGTTTAGACCTGCAAAAAGAGAAAATGCGACTTGCGCTGTGCTTGCAATCTACATTAGTATAAATACGGATGCCAAGAACAAAATGTATGACTATTTTTTATTGTTGATTTAAATTTCAGAGTTCATTGTTGATTTTTTGTCAATTGTTGATTGTTTGTAATAATAAATGTTTATAATTTTGTAGAACCTCAAGTATTATTTTAATAAATAGGACACAAGAAAATGTGCTACTTTTTTTTCTTCTTAACCCAATTTAGGAGTTTTGGGAATAGAGTAGAAATGTAGCAGCTGGGGTAGACCCCCAGCTGCTACATTTCTACAGCAGCAGCTGGGGGTAAAACTTTGAAAGTGGTCCACGAGAAAAAAAAGTTAGGGAACCCATGATCTAAATGCAATGACCATCTGTTAAAATGAGTATTTTGAGGTTTCCCTTTTGCAGCATGAATATAATGCAATAACTGTAAGTCCTCTAAAAGGGTAAAGGTAGTTTTCACTATTAAATGCCTTTTAACATGCTAAGTTGGTAGACTGCTTGTAACTGCATTAAGTTTTCTGCCAATTAAATTTTTACACCCCAAAGCTTTTAATTATTTAATAAAAGGCTGATATCAGTTCTCCAATATGTTTGATCATTCTCCTAAGTTCTGTCCATAAACATAGCAAATTATTTTAAAATTACTTTGATATTAGCATTAGCAATAAGCCACTGTGTAATTTGTGTCACTGCAGTATGAGTTTAAACTTCCAAAAAAAAGTTAATAGATTAGTTTGTAAGTTTTTGTAAAATTTTTTACTATGGAAATTTTAATAAAATATAGACCAAATTAGAAGATCGAACCTCCCAGATTTCATAAATTATAGTACATAGTTGAAGGCTTTTGAAGGAAAAGTGTGCTTTAGAAAAAATAATGCTTACTATTTCTTAATGAAAAGTATATTAAGTATGTGTTTACTATTGTACAAATGCTGTTTTGCATCATGAAATGAAATCTCACATATATATCAGTAAAAACAGATAATGAGTTATGGAGTGCTTGAATATTCCTTTTAATTACAAAGTTATTAAATTGTGCAACAGCACAAATTTTATTCACATTTTAGTACATATCTGACTGGAGGCGTATTAAGAAAGCTTTAAACACATTAGCTGCACTTGACAAAAATAATACTTTTTAAAAAATCAAGAAAAATAGCCATTTTTTAAAAATAATAATAAGAATGAAATAAGAAGCAGGAATCTGATGTCTTAATGTCTTTTCCTATCACTAGTAGTTACACATCCAATGTAATTTAAAACGATGAAAGAGCCACACTCATCTGTTCTTGTAGCAAGTTCTGGAGCAATGCACATCCCTGTAGAAGGAGATTTGCAGCGAGTTCAAATTAATGTTGATTATCATTTAAATTAATTACAAACACAAATTTAATATTGAATTGAAACAGCCTATGTTATAAAGCCAGAGATCGATATCCTGATCTTTATTCCATTCTGTGCAGCTATTTTCAATTAACCTTGGACAAATGTTGAGTACACTATGATTTTATTTATTTAAATATAATTCCTTCTTCCTCTTTAATATGATATTAAGAAAAGTTGTAACAATATTTTTTTAATTTAAAACTTAACTTATTACAGAGTAATAGAAAATATTCTTAATATGAGAATGTTCTGAGAGGAGTACGTCTGAATGATATTTATCGTTCACAATATGTAACTGAAAGATATTTGATATAATTTTCTTGTATATGTGATCATGTTTCCAGATTTTGTATTAAATTGAAAAGATTGAAAAAGAAATGACAAAAAATGAAAATTTACTCTACTGTTGATATATATTAAAATGAATATTTTTATTACATAAAATAGTTCAAATGTATACAAAAGATAATATATGTGTTATAATGAAGCATTTTGAGTGTCCTATGTCTATTTATGGGTGCATCATCTATTTTAATATCTTTTTTTATTTGTTATGAGTGTCAACTACTTATGTATTTGTAAAAATAGAATGTATTTTTAAAAATATTTTCTGTAAATCAATTACTAAAAATATTTTTTATAAATTAATTAGTAAAAATAATTTATTTTTAACGAAAAGATTATCTTAAAATCTTATGTTAACTACAATTTGTTTAAGTTAAAAAAATATTTATTGTGTACCCATATGGCTTTTTTTAAATTGTAAAAGTTATCGTTTTGAAAAGAAAATACATCACTATAAAATAAATTTACCTCTAATTGACTACAATAATAAAAACTTGCATTTTTCAGTTTCTGAGCTTTTTTATATGAAATTGAATAGTATTGAAATATTATAATTACTATATAAATTTTCACTTTAAGAATTTTGGATTAATGTTACTTACGAATTTAATGTTCCAAATTTAATTACAAAGTTACTGAAAACAAAATTAAAGCCATAGTTTTTGTTTTGACATTGGTTATTGTTTAATTAAACTAGCTCTTGTTAATATGTTTAATATAAAAGAAAACACATTCTTGTTAAAAATTTATACAATTTATTTTTATGAAACATTAAGTTAATTATTTTATTTTTATATTTTTTTATACTTCAGTGCAGTTATATTTATTGCTTACCAATTATCACAACCACGCATTATTTTTTTTTCAGATCGAGGAACTTGGGCAAGAGTTGTATCTGGAGAAACTACGATACCACCCTTGCAGAAGCCTAAATTTGGTCATTTTGTTGACTCTGGATCGAGTAGTGAGGGAGAAAGTATATTTGAAAGTATGAAAAGCATTGGTCGTCAACTTTTAGAAGACACTCAACCGAGGTCTCGTTTGAAAAAAGTTTCTTTCACTTTGCATGAATCGAGTTCATCTGAATCTATTGGCAGTGATTCAGCTCAGTTTTCAAAAAAAGTTTTCCAGGAAAGACGCTGCAGCACTCCCACTTGCCGGCCTCGTTTTAAATACAGACATTCAGCTAGTGATTCAGGCTTTCCCATGGGCAATGATATTAAAACTAAATTTGATAATGATTCCCGTTTTGTTAAATTTCGCGAAACAAGGTTTCGGCTTCAAAGTGAAGTTGACCGCTTCATGTCTGGAAATGAGAAGGATTCAACTTTTGAATCTGTGACAAGAAAAGCCAAAGAGGCATTTGGAGAACCTGTTGAAGACTCATTAGGAGAATTCCCTCTTCATTTCCGGAGGCACCATAAGGGTCTTTCAAGTAAAGGAAGAGGGCATTTATTTCACTCTGAGAAAGGTGAACCCCAACTGCGAGCATGGAGCTTGGATCGAAATGCTTTGTGATGTTTGAAGTGTTTAATTGATATTTATTTTAATTCACAAGTCAGAGGGTAAAAAGTAGCAATTTAAGAAAAAAAGACTCTAGCTTTAAAATGGATATTTTTTGCTGTGATTTTTTTACTAAGCAATATGCATTGATTTTTATTTTAAATTACAATATTTCTGTTTAATTTTTCTAAATACACTTTTATTTTAGTGAGTACTGAAAAGGTTATTGAAAATATTTTTTTCCTATAATCAACAAAGGAAAAACTTTAGCTACTATAATTAATTTACATGTTATTAATGTAAGATATTATTTCAGCTTATTTATAAAACACAGTAATAAGAGATTTTGAAACTATGTATACTTATTAATTTTTGGTAATACATAGTAACTTTAATATTTATGTTAACATATATTTATAAATGTCCATTAGTGAAATTTGTTTTACATTGATGTCCTTTTTAGTCTGAATGTGAATCTGATATCTTTAATAGGTATTTATACAATCATTCAAAGTTTGAATGAAATGTGCTTATTATAAAATGTCATTCAATTAAATAGACATGTATTGTAAATTAGTCCAATAACTATATTGTATATTAAGAGAAGCTTTATCATATCTGAAGAATCTTATTTTTGCATATTTTGTATAAGATGTAAAATCCGTTAGAAGTATGAATTGAGTTTGGATATTGAGAGAATGAATTCAATTTCTCTCAATACAAAAAACGTATTGCAAGCAGAACTGTTTTGACTTAAAGATCTTAGAGTACTTAATTTTTGTTGTGTAGTTGGAATGCACTGCTTTTAAAAATATAGAATAACATTAGAAATAAAATTACAAATATTTACAATTTAATCTTGAGCCAGAATTTTTATAAAAATCAGTATTTTATATGTTGATTAATTATTTCATAGCATGATAGAATTAATCTAGTAGAAAATCAATTTTTTAAAATGCATCAAATTTATTCCTCACTCTAAGTTAGTATGGGGAAAATAGGTATTCAAATTTGTTTTTATATCCGTGTCACCAAAATGATTAATAGTTTTATGCTCATTCTATTCTAATTATTATGCAAAGTTTTATGCTGATATTGAAAAATTTTGATACAGAAGAAAACTATAATTCATTTTTGAAGTTTTGAATTTATGCATCAGACTAAACTTAGTTAAATTTGATTTATAATACAAACAATTATAGATTTCTTGATAAAAGTTATACAATTGAGATTATTCTCAGACTTTCAGATACTTCTTTCATAAAGGCATGTTTAAATTAATGTAAATTCCATTCAATTTTTTCAATAATTCAATTAAAAGCATTTTGGTATTGCTTTTGCTTCAAAGTAGTTTTTGAGTAGAAATAAAATATATCCTCAGTTTTAAGCATACAATTCATTAAAGTTAAAATTTATCATTACATTTATTAATTTGATTTTTTAAAAATTATAGTTATTCCCCAAAATTTCCCACATTATTAGAATGTGTTTATAACTATATGAACTGCAAAATTCCGATTTTAACAATAAAAACCACACAGTTCCAGAGTTGTTAATTTTTCTGATAAATTGGACATGTATTAGAATTTTTTTTCTTGAAACTATTTATTGTAATGTATTTAACAATACTTGTATTGAATTTGAAAATTTATTTTATTAATAGTGACAGAGATTTTAGTTTACTAAAATATAACAATATTCAAATTAATATATCGTTATGAATATCATAGATACTGAATTCTTTTAGCTAGTGAACATATTTAGGTACATAAATACATTTTTAATCTATATTTTGAAATTTTACTAAAGTGATGTGCTATTGTGCATTTCAATACCGTTAGCAATTTATCTCCATGTGGCCTTTATGTTGATCTAGCTTTTTTTGGTTATTTACAATGCGTTTTCTTCTTTTTTTTCTGGAAATTATAATAATTATTAAGTTAAAAAATAAATGTAGTCGATTTAGAGGATTTATTTAAATTTGTTAATTTACTAAATTTTTGGTATTAAAATGAGTTCAACTTCTCCATGATTTAAATAAATCATTTGAAGTGATATTACAAAAATACATTACTTTTATTATTTTATAAATAAATGTCTTCTTACTACCAAATATATATTTATTATAACTACAATAACTAATTTATGGAGATAGTTGTTTTAGTAGAACATTTATACAATTATGAAAATTAAATCTTTTTTTTATAATTATATAAGCACTGCTCTCTTTTTTTTAAAAATTTTAGTTTCAATATGCATTGATGTATGTGCATGCATTTTAGTTTACCTTGCACTTCAGAATATGAATTCAGTGTAAGAAAATTATGTTAGGATGATTTTAACACCATGTTATTCAAACATGAAATATCAAATATTTAACCACGTGTCCTATTTATTTGTTAAGTGAAAAATCGAAAAATCTGACAGCTTTTGAATATTTCTAAGAACAAAGACTAAAGAATTGTATTATTAGTTCTTAAAATAGTTTTGATCGATTTAATGTCTGTTTGGCATAAAGCTTTTGGTGTTTAAGTTGAGAAAAGTCACAACTATACCTTGTTCTGTAAATCATTTTCCATGAAATTTATGACTTAAAAATCATTGAAACACAAATATGAAAATTGTTTACATACTTTTTTACCGATTAATAATAATAACTTGAAAAATTACTGAAGAGTTTATTTTTACTTGAATGGACTAGGTGCTAAATTCAAATATTGACATGGTTTCCTGTTCATCATGTTTAAATGAACTTTTGTGTATCTTTTAATTTTTTTTATTATTTGTACTTTTTCCTTGTCTCTTTGAGTTCAATGCAGTTGATTTTCAGTGTAAGAGTTTTTTACTTCTTATAATTATCAATCAAGCTTTTATTTTAAATTACTTAAATAACTGGTAAAATTTTAATTTTTGGAAATTGAAGGCATGTTTAAGTCATTAAATCGAATTCCTGCTTAAAAAAAGCTGGCTTACAACATTCTTATCATAGTTATTCAGTCATTTAAACTATCAAAGAAAATTTTTTTGAATTCTTTCTGTGAGTTATTTGTATTATGAGAAAAGAATGATTTTCTTTTTTTATTAGGAGGGAATTAAATTTTCTAAGATAGTTATTTTATTATCAGAAAGCATAACTTGCTTTTCATCAAAAATGAGCATTTTTAAAATTTTTATAAAATGTTTCATGAGAAGGGATTATTTTATTTATCCATATCATATAAGTAAATTCTGTATATATATATATATATTTAAATTGTTTTGTAGAAATTGGAATTTAAATTTTTTGGTTTACCATTAAACAACAAAAAAAAATTCTATTTTCATTTATAAAAGGCTATATATATTAGTAAAATTAAAGAGTCATTCTGTATACATTAATTGTAATGTGTACTTTTCATTGCAAAAAAAAATTTATTATTATTTGAATGTAACAATACCACCAGTTACACAACTGGTATGCCTTTTCATTTTTCTTCCACAAATTACAAACTAATGAGGAAGAAATTGTCTCACAATATTCTCCATGCATGCAATTATTATTTCCAATCTTATAATAATTATTTAAAAATTGACTGTTTCAGATAATTTATATATTTTTATTTAATGATGGCTAGATTTCTCTGTGGCTATGATTTTATGTTCATTCTACTCTTTATAATAATTGTTCTAAAATAGGTTGTCAGCCTTTTCCACACTATGAATTGAATGAAGCAATTATATAATGAAAATAAAAATCCACATAACATGATTGTTTCATTCAATTTGGTTATTAATGAATTGTTATTACTGATTGTTATTAATATAATTTACATGGTGTATTAAATTTGTCACAATCGCTACTTTCAATTAATCTTTTTTATAAAGCTTGCAAATTAAGAAATAGATTTTTACTACATGGTATGATAAATATTGCTTAACTTTTCCAGTGTGCTTATGTAGACTAAATTCACTAGAAAATTATTCGATTATTTTGACACTATATTGTGATATTTGCTTATTCTATAGTGATAACTGTGCACCTATTTTCCTAATTTTATTTGCAGCATTTTTTAACCTATTATTTGTAAAATATATTGTATTTTTTATTGAACTTGTCATTAATTTCTATATTGTTTTTTTCCTGATAAAATTTTAATTTAAATTATACATCTAGTCAAGTTATTTCTTAATGAGATTATGATGAAAAACTGTAATGTACTTAAATTTTACATTTCTGTTTTTATTAACAAATGTTTTGACTATTAAAATATAGCTAGTTTTCTTTCTTCTATTATTGACATCGCTATGAATCTGATGAATATATTAAGTATTTTATTATTTATTTGTAAGTTTTAATCGCATACTTGTACACCTTTTGTACTTTATCCTTTTTTTCACTTTCATTATTTATTTATTAATGATTTTTCATGTGATATCATAAACACTGACTCATAAATGTGATTGATCCAATTTTGAGAATTTAAAGCAAACGTTATGCATCTTTAGTTCAATTATATTCTCGATTTCGATTTAATATATGCTTTAAATTTTTGTGCCTTGAAATAGTAGTTAAATCCAGCCAATTATGTACACCTCCTTTTTCACAGCTGTATTTAAAATGTTACTGTTTATGTAAAGTTTGCTGTCATAAAATATTTTATTCTCAATAAACTATTTAATATTTACTCAAATTGCTTAGATTTCCATTTAATGAATAGCAGTCTTTATTGATGTTTGACATTTAATGAATATGTTTTATGTTTACTTTTTAATAATAAAAACTTTATTTCAGAAGTTTTAATCAATTAAAAATTTAAATATGCTAATGGAGCAATATTATATGATAAAATATTTCCATATCACTTATTTTATTTAGATTAAAAATGGAAGACTTGAATTTATTTGAATCTGAAATATTTTTCAATGTATAAAAAAGTGAAAAGAGGATATATCATTTATTTAAAAGATTTTGATTTACAAAAAATATAACGGAAAATAAATTTTGTTAAAAACATTAAAATGAGTTGAATTTTTCAAAACTTTTTATTCATAATAATCATTTGTTAAATGCCACAGTTTTAATTTAAATTATTCAAGAAAGGGTTTAATAAGTTTTGAGGAAGAGATATGAAAATAAAGTAAATAAGTATTAATTGGTGTTGTAGAGATATCATTGGTTAAGTTCTGTATCTTTCAAATATTTAGTATTATACATATGCAGAAGAAGAAATTACTTTTAAATATTATAAAGAACTGAAATCATATAATGGTTTGAAGTGATAATTAGATTGATATATTTGTGGTAACTACCAAAAATATAGATTACTGTAATTTAGTTATAGAAATATGCTGTTCGGAATGGTCAACCCACACTTACTGCTGAACAATAAAAGTTGGGCGGCATGTTTGTTTTTTGTATGCAAATCTTTTAGATGTATAGTATTTTAAAGTGCTTGAGATGTCCTCCAAAAAATTATGGATATACCTTGCAATAGTTTTATAAATTAAATACATTGTATATTATTTTTTTATACTATATTGTATATATATTTAGTATAAAATTAAATATTTTTATAAACGTTTTACTGATTTTTAAGGATACTTAATTTTGCAGGCATAGTTAAAAATAAATCAAATTTATATGCAGATTAGTTTTTTCCTTAATGATCATCTTTTGCACATGAGAGCTATTCGGCCCTAGATCCATAGTTTAAAATGAATTCTGTATACTTGCTTACATTTAAACTTGAGATGGGAATCAAATACACAAACTGTTGAATCAAAGGTACTAATGAGTTTCAAGATTATTTTTGTATTAGAAAATAGTACACGTATTTTCTTACAATGATTACAGAATATCAACAGTTACTTATTGAGTTTAAAAGTAAAATTATGCTCATACAGTTTTAGTGAACCTAGATGGGACTCAAAAATGTTTGTTACATTAGAATTGTTAATTAAAGAAACTGGAATTTTTTTTAAAACATCTATAAATTAAATCTTTATTTTGTGATTTTTTATTGAATGCTGAAATAGACTACAGGAAAATTGAATAAAAATTATAACAGAAAATTTATCTCTGGCTAAGTTAAAACATTAACTGGTTTATTTCAAAATTTTGAATTACCAGTGGGATAGCAAATTTTATGACTTGTCATAACTTTACTAAATTTAAACCATTATTAACATTGGTTTGAACGCACTGTAAAGTTTATGCCGTGATGCACACTGGTTCATAATTCTGCACATTCCAAGAATGAATGGGTGAGGTTATTTCCACCCTTTTAAAACTTCACCTATGTGCAATAGCTGGAAGTAGATTAAAAATATGTACTGCATTGAAGGTCTTTCATTTTTTTTAATATATATTTCCAGATATTAAGATAACACCATTTTTTTTCGATTATTTTTCCTCTGCTGCGAACATGTTTTTGGTTTTTCCAATATATTGCTGATCGAAAATAATTGAAATGCAGATGAAAGCTATCCCAATAACTTCTTTCAAAGCGAAGTTTCAAGTGTTTCACACTTCATGGGCTTTTTTTAAATTAATTTATAAGTGAGTTATTAGTGTTTAATTATAAGTAAAACTTCATTTCATATTATAAAAATAGCAATTTGAACAAAGCTAAATAAATAGTACACATCTATTCCATAAAATTAAGTATACGTTTCCCACTAAAAACAGCCCGCAAAAATGTGTGGGCTTCTTCCACTACTAATTACTACGTTTTAAATACATAATATAATGTACAAGCTTAATGTACCTTCTTTAATTATTACCTCATCCTAAAATATAAAAATTAGTTTAAAAGACATTATGTAAAATTTACAATTTATTATCACATACAAAGTAATAATTTATAGACTATCTTCAAAAACAGAACACCATCACAAATGTAAATAAATTATTTATTTTACTAAATCATAAAAAATGTGCAATTTTTGTCATTCAAACATTTACAAGTTTCACACATTTTTATAGTTCACTTTAAAACCAGTCAAATTTGCAACATTTTAAAAAAATAAAATTTTTTAATTAAATTTTATTAATTACATATTTGCACAAAAATCTACGACTAGAAAGTAATAATATTAGCTATAATATATATTTTAAATGATAAAATGCAATCTATTTTATTTATTATATATATTTATAATTATTCAACCATAAAATTTCTAGATAAATGATGTATTATTAACTCATGAAGCTGTAATTAAGTTACTGCAACTCTTTAGCTATATACATAACATTACATATCATTAATTTCATAAAAATGATTTCAAATTTGATTTAGTAACATTTAATAAAATTTCACATATCAGGATATACTGAAAAAAAAATCACAGCACATATGAAACTTGTTAATTTAGCATGCAGTTAAAATTATTTTCCCTTGCAATGCACATATTTTCAATTCTTAATTCATGAAATAAATAACACAAAATATTATTAAGAAAAGAAAAATCATTATTTTAATGAACAATTTAACAATATTTGAGTGTAAAAATATAATACTTAAAAGTAATAATTCGAAATTTAATTTTTTTTAAATATATAAGTTTTTAATTCAGTTTTTATAAAGTTCTTTGAGCTTGTAACATTAATATTAAATATTTTAATATACATACAACAAATGTTAATAACAGTTATTAAAACAAGAAAGAAGCAAATTACTATAATGACATATTCATCAATATATAACTTTACATTTTTCTCAACTCTATCCACCTATCATATTTGTCAGCCTATATATTAATCTTCATTTTTATGCAGAAATTATAGAAACTATCTACATACTTTTAATCATCACAGATCCATTAAACTCATCTAGTAAATGAATGACAAGGATAAAATTAAGAAAAATAAGACATTTTGGATGTCTTAATCTTACAAACTACAATAGATAATTATTTTAAATATAAAAAGAATCTATATTTTGAATAGAAATATACATGAAATTTTTTTTAACATAATACTTAATTCTTATAATTTTCAAATAATTTCACTTTTTTATTTTTATATTCTTCAATTTTTCTATAAATGACCACATTCTAAATTGTTTTAAAAATTAAATGCACATATCTGTAAGTTATACATTTCAAATTAAATATGAAAGTCCAAAACAGCTAAAATTATCTGAATGCTCAAGATAAGTAAATGATATAATTATTGGTTTATAGAACAGAAAAAATTCATAGAACTTCAATTTAAGTAGATTTAAGAAGGAAGCATTTTGTAACTAAAATTAGTAACTTTTAGAAAATCAGTAACTAAAACATTACTGAAAATAAATTGTTTATTTATTTCTCTTTTAAAATATGTTTAATCTCATCTATTTAATATAAAGTTCTGATGAAGACTTTAAATTATTTTTAATGGCATTATCTTAAGTTGAAACAAAAAATACATTTTGCTTGAATTATTAAATTTTTGGTATTTCTTATATTCCAGGCTAAACTTAGACAATGCCAAAGCCCTAGTATTTTGTTGAAATTTTGAAGTATAAAAATAATCCCAAACTATTCACAATGTTGATATTCATAGTAAAAAATTAAATGAAATTAATTTTGCAAAGCATTAATCAGCTTTAAAAAATTGGCCAATTCATATGACCTGTGTTACTTTAGCAAATACTTGACAGTAAAGCTAATCCCAATCACAAAAATATACTGAATTTGCATAACAGTTAATTCTACTTTTTAAATATGTAATTCCTTATTTAAGTTTTGATTGTATTTCATATCAATACAAATGTTTTTATAATTCCAAAATGAGATACTTTGATGTTTTATAGTTGGTTGTTAAACAAAACAAACTTAAGACTTAATTTTTCAATAAAAAAAACATAGGCTTTTGTATATGTTACAAGTTAATTAATCTAATTACTAATAAATGTATATGGAAATAAGCATATCAAATTATGTACACAAAACTAAGAATAATATTATTTCATATTGAAAATTAAAAATATTGTGTTAAAAATAAGAAGAGTAAAAAGGAGAAAAATCACTGATGCTCACACAATGACATTACAAATGAAAATGCAATAACAAAAATGCAGTTTACCTGTGAAATTTATGTTTTTGTTACCATATTGGTAAATGGTAATAATTTAATAATAATTTAAAATTATCTAATCTTTTGAAAAATTTATTAAAATCAATAAAAATTACAAATTATTATATAATCTTCAGATTTGTGATATTATCTATTATAAAATGAGGTGCGTTCTTTGGCATGATAAATATTACAAGTATCGATACTAAGTTTAAACTAATAAATACTATGATTAAAGCTGGACTAATCTAAATCGATGACTTAATTTTTATCATTTCTATTAAATTAAAATTGGAAAATGCCAGTTATTCTTAGCGTTTATTTTTCTCACTTGAAGGAAGCTTTCTTTTTACAAAATTGTATTATCATCTTTTTATTACATATTAAGGATTTTTTGTTGGTTAAATAAACTACAGAAATTTAAAATAGAATATATATATATATATATACCATAGATTTTTCATGTTGAAGTAATATTAAATATTTTTTTAATTCTTACATGCATAATACTATATTATATCAAAGGTAAATATATTTTCCTTCATTTCATACAGTATATTTCATCAAATAAAATAATCATCTACTTAATAGAAGAATTATTAATATTTAATTCTGGCTTATTAAATGATAAATTTAATTTTTCTAATAAATTGGAGATTTTCTTTTATTTACCTTTAGTATTCAAAACGGCACCCTAAGTTTATTTAATACTGTTTACAATTAAATTATAATTACTCAAAAAATTAATAAAATGAACAGAATATGCAAATTTAGCATCATTTTAATGATTTCTATGTAACTTAACATTTTTTAGTTCTTAATATACAGAACTAATGATGCCATAAACACAAAAAAGAAAATAAATGAAATAATTTTAAATAAATGCCTTGTTTTTAAAGCATTATATAAAGAAAGTGTAACTTTACAATTAAGAACATATGATAAAAATGATAATATAACACTTAAAAGAAGTAATTTAATGTATATGTATTTTACAACATTAACACATTATTAGTTTTAATACTTCATTAGCTTAAAAGAAGCTGCTATAATATTCATAAAATCCAGAGAAATCAGAAAGATTTATTTTCATGATTTAAATTGGTAATTAGCATTCATATCTGAAGAGAAGGTACTCACATGTTAGTGTCACTGCAGCATTTTAAAGCAAACAAATATTTTTTCTTCTTATAATTAGAAAAAATGCCTAATTATAAATTAAATGATAATTCTACTTAAATTTTGGAGCGAAATTGGCACTAATATGTAAGTACTGAAGGGAATTTTTAGGACACATAGACTATTTATTCAACAGTCATATGAATTATATATTTTAAATATATGCATATTCTCTCACACGAAATACAGTAAGTAGCAATACCAAAATAATTGCGGCTATATACAAATATCCACACAGACAAAACATGTCAGCATTTTCCAGTTTCTGATAATTGAAATAAAGTGGGACGGCTATAAATTCTAAAATGTTTTGTTCATTTGTAGATGTCAACAATGCATGACTCAACAAATTTGTTCAACAGAAAAATCAAGTACATCCCACAAATCACCTCAAAAAATAGAATAAGATTAATTATATATACATACATATATTTGTCATAAAATAATGGGTCCAGCCCTTGTCACAGTCAAAAGGGAAAAAATCAGGCATAAAGAATATAAGTCAGCGATACATCATAACATCAGGACTTTGATACATACACATATAAGCATCACAAAGCAGTCTCCGTGTAATCTCTGGTAAAACTTTGTCCTCTTTTGCAGTAAGCAAAAAATTCATTCCTTCTTCTGAAAGCCACCATCTGAGGTCTGCAAACGGTACTACTTCTGGGATGTTGTAACCATTCTGTTCACCTGGGGATTAAAAATTACATTTTAATATAACATAATAAACAATGTATGCAAATTAAGAAAATAAAACCTCAAAAATTAAGGATTTCAATATGTAAGAGTTTATATTAGTTAAAACTTTATTCATATAATATCATTTGAATCACTATTATTAATTTATATAATGATGTAACTATAATTTTTTTACTATACATGTTATATTACGTGAGTGATATATTGGTTGCATTGAATTTACATTACATGAAAAATTTTAAAACTTAAGGTAAGCTTGAATAAGAAAATTATCAGAAAATAGAAAATAAAATCTTTAAATTTCAATAAAATGATAAGTTATATAAAACATATATGATAATAAAGAATTATTGTCAGTGAAACAAATTATTCTCCATGTTTGCAGTAACATTGTTAAAAGCAGACCACATACACAATAAATAAAAAATTTTGTGAATTTTAATTTAGTATATTCTTTCATTTAATGGACTTGGTTTCAATCATTACAAAAACTGATTTAAAGAATCCCAACTTCATAAAGTTTAATTCACATTTCAATTGAATAATATTGAAAATGCTAAATTTCTTTACATATTTTGAAACCAAAGCAATTTAAATACTTTAATTTGAAAATTTTTAAAGAAATGGAGTAATGAAAATTGTTAACAGCATTTTGTTTTTAAGACAACAAAAAATAATTAAAAAAAATTTTTTTTTAGTGTTTATAAATTGAAATTTTTTAAGTACATATAAGAGGATTGTTGAAAATGAAATTAAATTTGTTGTTAAATAAATAAACTTAATAAACTTTTGCGATTTTCATATAAGAAAGACATTCAATGAGAAGTTTTATTCAATGAGAAGTCAATTTACTTGATAGCAATGTTTTCCAATTTTACCCTTAATAAGTTTTTTAAAAGCATATTTGTATGTTGCATATTTTTTCAAAATAGCAATTTCTTATTATGAGCTTATCTAAGAACTAAAAATTGAGTATCTCTTACACTTAATAATATTACCAAATACTTATAAAGTACAATAATATAACAGAAAAAGAAAATGCAATAAAAACAAACTATTAATTTAAATATGAATATAAAATATAAAACCTACAAAACAAAAATAAATATAATTTAAAAAAGCATTTCAAAATTTTTTAGGAAGTTACAAATACTATTACTAACTACAAATTGACACAAGTAAGGAAAAAATATTATAAACAGTTTAAACTGCAAATCATTTTGAAGAAATTGAGATAAATTATTTAAAAAAAATCAAATTAAATTTGTAATTATTCATTCTTATTCACATTATTATTATTCAGCATTACAGCCTATTATAGGCCAATGCTATTCCTTTGAATTTTCTCCATCTGAATCTATACAGTGCAATAGAATGCTATCAGATCACTCTCATCAGTATCAGATCTTTTAAGTCAGCTTGTCATTTAGTGAGTGATCTTAATCTTAGGCATTAATTCACAATTCTTTAAAAGGTAAAATTTTAGTTAAAAATCCGTCATCATATCAATATATGTGGTCCAGCTACCTAATAAAAAAAAAGCTGCTTTGATTATTTTCATATACTTGGTTTGTTATTTTTATGAACCTCACAATTAAATAAAACTCTCTTAGTATAACTTTGTTTAATTAGCCTAAAAATAGCTTCAAAATTTTTTATCTAAAAATTATAACATGGCTTATTCTGATTTACTACAAAACTTCGATGAAGTCTATTGACCAAGATCAAAGTTTTGTAGATGTATTTTAGTTTTTATAGTGATATGTTTTAATTTTATTTTTAAGTTCATAAAAAACATTAATTTTCTATAAACAGCCTGTTTTCAATTTTAATTGTTATGCATTACATTAAAAAATTAATGAATCTAAATATTCAATTGTTTTTTTAAGGCAAAATATTTCATAGCAGACTGATTCACAGTTTATTTGTTAGAATCATAAATTTAGTTTATCTACATCAATGGTTAAATTCATCTTCCTCAATGAATTGGAAGTTGTACAAAAGTCTCAACCATACTTTATTTTGTCCATCTAGTGTTATTTAACAGTGGCAGAGATACAATCTAGAATTCCTCACTCCAAAGAACAAAATCTTAACAATACACCATAAAATTAATAATTAACACTTTGTTTTCATCTTTGATAATTTTTGAAAGCAAAATCAAAGCATTTCACATAATGCTTTTGATGAACGATTTAGTATGACAAACCTTTGCGGTCAGCCATGCTATCAAAGAAACACCAGGGAGCATCAGGACCACTTCCACATTTTACGAAGCAAACATAATGACTGGTTTCAATGCAAACAACAGCAAAAAGCTCCATGTATATTCTTGGCACAGGTGTGTGCTCTTTGAGCATTCGGAATTCAGGTGGTATGCTTAGTTTTACACTCCGATGACGAGTTCTTTTCTTATGGCTGTGACTCTAAAAATAAATCAAATATAAATATTCCAGTAAAACACATATTTCATTTCTACAGCAATAAAAATGAACGTTTTAAGAACAATAAATTTATAATGGATAAAGATCAACATTTCTTATTCCATTTAATTCCAGACAAATGAATATTTACTTTTACTTTCTTCAACAAGGTAAGTAAATAATAACAATAGAAAAAACTGGAGTTATATCTAATTTCTTATAAAAAATATGATTATTTTTAGATAATAAGTTAAATAAAAAATAATAGTTAAATTTCACACGTTCCTACATTCTATTTGCATAACTTTGTTGCGAAATGTTTTTTATAAAATAATAAAGGATTTTTGCTTTAAATAATTCTTTTACTATATTATTCAACATAAATTAATTTTTTTAGGCAAATAATAATAAATAATAGCCATAAAAATACAAATTTGCAACTCAGAATTACAAATGTTTTTCCATAAATGACATTTTAAAATATTGTATAATTGGTTATACAGTTTAATTGGTTCAATAAATTTGAGATTTAGTATTTATATAAAGTAACACATATGATTTAATATTACATACTTTATCCATGCATTTTTGACAAAAGGCAATGCTGTCCAGTCCTTCACCAAATTGCCCATAGCATTCTTTACATTCATATTCAGCAACTTGACCACAAATACTACATTGGCGAGGAGCTGCAAATTCATTATTTTTATTTGAAAAAATTAATATTTATATATATATTCACAAAAAAATTTAAAAAAAAAACATTATATTTTTGTATTTAATATTATTATAAGTTGTGGATACACACACATACACACTGGTATGCAAAATTAAACAATGCAAATTTTAAGTAGATGACTGTGAAATTGCAGAAAAGAGCTCTTCTTATCAGCAGTACAAAGAACACACAATTCAATAGAAAGATCATACACATGCAGATGTAAGGAACAAACTATCAAGGGTAACATTAGCCAAAGCAAAATGTGTGAGATCAACATACGCTAACTCAAGAACGCAATAAAAAGAAGAACAGAGACACAGTTAAGGGAATTTGCTTCTAATACAATTAGTTCTGCATTAGTTTACTTCAAATATAATTAGTTCTGCATAGAAGAAATAATTAGAACAATTTCACACATGGAAGAAAGAATGAAAAGCTTTTGACACATTGGAGAGGCATTGTGTGACCAATGAAGCTGAAAAGTTCTGAGTCAACAAAAATTTCCTTTTGCAAGCTTGGAAAACTTTTCAAACTCAAAAAATCCTATAGTTGTTAGAAAGGTTGTTAATGGCTTAAAAAAATCAATTGCAGTGGATAACCAATACATTGTCTTGCAGGTGAAATGAGTCTGAAATCAGTTAGCAAATGCAATTGCTCAGCAACTGAGAATAGCAACAGTACAAAAATATCACAGTTTACTATATCCAGGAGTCCTTAAAAAGGTACTCTATTCCCTGTCATCCTGAATAATGAATCTTTTTGAAAGTTGTCCATCGACACTGCAGTTTAAAGTAATATATAAAGAACATAAAAACTGGACATCTCATCAATGGAGCCGTACCCATTTTACATTTCTATCACTTCAGTGCCACAAGCGATTCTCAATGGCAGTGGATATGGAGAGAGGCTGACACTTGGATTGGAGAAGATTGATACAGTTTAATTCCAATAATATCACAAAAAGAGGCCATTATGGTGATCCTAAATTTGGTTTGTTTGTTTGTTGCTCTGAGAATATTTTTTTTGCACATGAGGGTTAATTAAAAAGTATGGTGATCATAGAGTTATTATCTAGGCAGTCATTATGTTGAATGTATGGGCGGACTGAGCTTTATACTTTGAATAGAGGTTCTGTAACCAGAGCTCAGTGGAATAGATCGCCTAAGAGTAGAGAACTGTACAGAGGATAAAATGCGTTAAGTGTGCAATAAAGTGCACCAAACTGGCTTTATGGTTTGGAATGCATTTGCATGACATGATTTCTTTTATGACGCAAAGTGATTAGGTGATATGCGTGAAATTCGTTTTGTGTGCAACCTTTGAAATGTTTAGTTAATTTTATTTGCTTACAATTTAAGAATTTGTTATGTTAATGTTCCTGTTATTGGACTTCAAATTTTTTTTTAATTTATATTATTTCCAATTTTTGGAACACATATTGTTTATAATTTTTTAAAAGTTATAATATTTCAAATTTTTGTTTGGTCGGCCAATGAAAGATCTGTACAGGGTACTAATCATGTGCCTGGTCGGTATGATTCATACATCACAGAATATATATAGAAACCATACAGTATAAAATTTCTTTGAAGCCCTTAAAACCATTTATTCTCTGCTGAGTGCAATGACTGCGAAAGCAGTGAAGATTAGACCAGTTATTTTATTTTTCATTAATATTTCATTCAAAGGGATAATTACACACTTCAGTTTTTAATGTATATTTACGTAAGTAAATGCAACTTTAAGTAAGCTTTATTGCATGCTTCACGTTAATGTTAGATTGTGATGTACTGAAATTTTATAAGGTGGGCATCAAATCCAGTTAATTAAAATTCGAATAAAAATGAAATTTGTTAATGTAAGAAATTTAGCTTTATTGCCAGCTTGTCTCTGTAGTAGATAGTGCTACATTGAATTTTTTTTTAAAGTGGGGGCCACTGCCCGGTATATTAAAATTCGAGTTTTAATAAAAAAGGCAATTAGTATTGTTAGAAATTTAGCTTCATTGCCCAGTTGTCGGTGTAACAGGTAGCGCTACATTGAAGTTTTATTAAGGTGGATGCCATAACTTGGTATAGTAAAATTTGAGTTTTAATAAATTTTTTTATCTAGTTATTAAAATTTTAATACTTTTACAGTACATAATTATAGTAAAATATACCAAATTTTGATAGTTGGAATTCAAAATAAAGTGCGATTCCAAAGTTGAAGTTTAAACGCGATTAGTATTCAGTAAACAGATATAGCGTGCAGTGACGTAAATTAAGTTGGCAAGATAGCTATGCAGCACTTGGCGCAAAAAGTGGAAATTGTACTAAATTTGTACAGTTCCGTTGTTTTTTACAGAATAGATATACATAAGGAGGGATCCCTACCTATGTATATCTGTTAAAAATGCTATTGAAGTAGACTTTGTTTTTATGGATAATACATGGTCATATTGGACATCTGTTGTTCAGCAGTTACTGAAAAGATATCATTCAAATGAATAGGCTAGCATACTCCTCTGATTTTATTCTGATACAACATGAGTGACACATGCTTAAAGATACTGATTAAACAGTGGAAAGCAGTCATTGCAGTAAGGGGAGGATATATCCCATATTAAGGAAAATCTGCTTGTTGTTCTTCCTCATGGACAATCATGTGTAATAATAGTGTGAGTGAATTCAATAAAATTTTTTTGTATCATTTCATACTGTATGTTTAGTATTAATGTTTTTGTAAATATTCTTTCATCACATAATGTCATTTTTTTTCTTGATTTAATTATTGCCATTTTTGAGTTTCACACCTTGCACATGATTTTTGATGAAGTATGATGAAAGCGTGTTGCTTAACTTTTACACACCAGTATGTGTGTGTGTATTAGTTTCTTAAGTTAATATCAAAATAATAAATATATTCTGCAGAATGTATCTTAAAACACTATGATAACATAAATGGCATTTTCTATGGAATTATGATGACTGTGAGCTTTTCTTTCAATAATATTAGTCACATATGAGTACAGTATATATATATATATATATATATATATATATATATATATATATATATATATATATATATATATAACTTTAATTAATTTAAAATTAGTTTAATTATAATATATAAACTTAGTTATATATATATATATATATTATTATTATTATTAAATATATATAATATATTATATAACTAAGTTTATATATTATAATTAAGCAACAACAACAGCAAGTTTATTAATTATTTTATTCAATCAATTAAATGAACCTTTAAAGAATTGAAGAATGCACTCTTTGTATGTAATGATACATACTTTTAATAAATTGTATCGAATACTCATTTAAACTATGAAGTAATTAACTAACACTTAATACGTAGACAATAGAGAATTCTAATAGAGAAATTCTAGAGAATCAATCTTACAGAAATTTAGAATATATTGTTTCACTTTCAAGTTTGTTGTTTACCTGTCTAACATTCTATTCGTCAAAAGATAAGAATCTAATAACTTAATAAATTCTTTTTTCACAAGAAGTATTAATTTGTGGATTACACTTGAAGAGTATTGAAAAGGCTAATAGCACTAAAAAAAAAAGCAAAATATCACTAAATCAGATCAAAATCTTTTTGAATAAAATAAAGCAGTTAGCTAAAGTATTTAAAAATCTGACCTTGATTTAGTGATGAATAATAGTTTTTCTCAATTTCGTTTCATGTTAAAACATTACTTTTTAAAGTAGATAATACAGAAATCTCAAAACTCGATACTGACTGATGTCAAGTTCAGTCATGGATAGTTGTACCTATCAAAATGAATATTAAATTTCTTTAAAAATGTTTGTAACTTCCTTGGTTAAAATTCACTCAAAATTTTCATGTTATAAAGGAATGATAACTATTTTAACTGCTTATTTCTATAATTGTGATATTTTTTTAAATATAAACTACTTTCAAGCTAAAAGATATCAAATTTTACCAAATAAAAGAATAAACAAAATATATTTGCAATTAAATATTTGATATGTAAAGCTACCAAAATCTCAGGAATATTTTACACTAAAGACAAATTTAAAAAATTTACATTAAACCTATAATTTAGCACTATTAAGATAAAGCAGTTTTTAATAGATGGAGATTTTGAAAATCTTATCAAATGAAAAAAATACATGAATTTAACATACAAAGATATAAAATTTTATTATAAAATATAAATGCAGTTTTATTTGTTTTATTGCTATTGCACTACATTGTTTTAAGCATTTGCAATTTATTTGCATGCATTGTAGTTTTATTAAAAAGAAATTATTTTCTGAAATAAATATTTTCAATTTAAACAAGAGTAAAAATGAAGATATTTCAATTTCACATGCATGAATTATTTTTCTTATTAGTTCTAGATTAACTAAAACAGGTAAAAGATTTTGACAGTTTGCAAAATTTTGAACCTATTCAATAATGATATATTTAAATTGAAATTTTTATTATACATAAGGTCTTCAATATCACTAACCAGAGTTAATGAAAATCAAAATCAATTAATCCTAATTAAATTGATATCAAATAATTGCTTACTATTAATTAATCCAAAAATGTTAATTGATGATGCTATATTAGTTGCTAAATATGTTTCTTAAACAAACGTCAAACCTTTTTTAAAGAACTTTCCAATGTATAATTTTGTGAATGTCAAAGAAACAGGTCTCTCTCTTTCTCTCTCACTGCATATAAATTACAATACTGAGTGGTTTTTCTCATAAACCGAATTTAAAGTTTAAAATGAGAAACATTAATTTGAGTGTTACAAACTGATATCTAATACAAGATTTGCTGAATCTGAAAATTAGAGCACATCATCTCCTATAAATATTTAACATATCTGATTTCTCTATGTTAGTAAGAGAAAAGACAAAAGTTTACCACAAATATTACAATAAATTTATGTTTAAGGATAAAAATCAAGTTAAATTAGGTTTAACACAAACAAGAAATGCAACCACTATAAATTGCAAAGCGCAGACTATAATATTACTCTATTTTAAATTCTTATTATTAAATATGCAAAAATTTAAATGAAAATTAATTTTCTTTTCATTTAATTTTTTCTCATATTAAATATAATTAAATATGAAAAAGAATTATTGTTTTAATATTATTGCTCTAATACATAAATTGAAACGTGAACTAAATACTAATAAAGGCAATGAATTTAAAATCTTAAAAATTGGAAATTTGAATAAAATTTATTTACTTACAATCCTCAAGTACATCTGTTATATCAAGATACTGACTTGGTATAATACGGGGATACATTTTAAACTGTTTGCCAAACCTAGGCATTTGTATTAATAAACAAGGTGGCACCTATTAAATACAAATAATGTAAGAAATACAAAGTCTGTAAAGTAAATGATGTTAAATTGATATAAAGTATGCTATTTAATTTAAACAACATACATACACATTTATAAATTTCATTAATGAAGAAACTTTAAAAATAGGAATTTGTCGGTAAAATAATAATTCTGAGGATTCAAACATTCAATGTATATCAAATAAGTATAATTAAATTAAAATTAAAAAATAATAAAATCAAAAGTGTTAAAAATGGTAATATCATTTTTGAAAAAATTAATAATTTTACAATAAAAACACAGGCCATGGTAGCTAATGGTTAGGGCATCGGCCTTCCATCCAGAAGGGCATGGTTTGATTCCCAATGCCACGAAAGATCCACTGAGTACATGTAATATACAAGCTTGTTAATTTTGTGAAATCGAAAGTCCTGCAGTCGGTCATTGAGCAGTTACCACGGGTGTAATAGTCTGGAGAAATTCCCCCCCCCTCCTTTAGATGAATGTTAAAATTGTGGGAGTGGATCCTGTGGTGGTGCCATCTTTCAGAGGAATTTACAGCAAAATCGTACTTTCACCTTCATGGGGCTCTGGTTAAACGAAAGATGCACCTAACTGTCTTAAATTCGCATAGCCAATGGCAGAGGAAGCTTGGCTTGTTCAAGAGTCATAATTAACAACAACAACAAAAACTTTTATTAATTATTTCTTTAATAAACAGCAGAATATCACATTTTTTTAAATATCATTTTCCCATGATGCAATAAATATATAAACATAAAACTTAGGTTATTTATAGACATTTAAACCACTTCATTGAAATTTTTTACACAAATTATTTAGCATAAAAACATGACAATAGGAAATTTAAAAGCACTAATGTTAATGCTTACTTCTGCAAGTTTGATATCTGAGGCTAGAAAAGATTGGTCAAACAGTTGTTGTACGGTGGGTAAAACTAATTTCTCATCCTTTTCTACAAACAATTGGTAGAAATAAGACTCTTGACCAGAGCTATTTAAAAACAGAAAAAAATAATTAAGTTTGGATTATTATTAGCAAATAGATTTCTTACAATAAATCAATGCACATATATTTTTAAAGGGATATAACTCAAAACTCTCATTGAAGTTAATACCATAAAAAAGTTTTTTAAGTTTAAATACATCTTGATCACACAAACTTTAATTTATTTATAGATAGAATAAATAAATTTGAATCTGTTCTCACTATAGAGAGCTTTTTAAGCAATTATTTAAATTTTTTAATCATTGATTCTAAAAATAAATTTGCTATCTTGTTATATTTATATTTCTAATATACATTAGTTGAATTTGTTTTTATACACATTTGACAGTTATTCCAATGTTTCATCTCATTTAAATTTATTATTAATCTTTGAATCCTGTCCCTTGAAATGCATTTTTCAATAGTTCTTAAATTAAAAAGCAATGTAAAGCAGCTTAATTTTTTTTAATGTTTTTCAAAACGATAAAAAATATTTGTCTTGTCAGAATTACATTATTGTGACATACGTATGTTTTTATACAGAAATAAAAAATAAGTCCACATTTTCAATTATCAAATACAACTTTCACTTTTAAATTCTTATTTATAGAAAATTATAATAAATAAATAAAACCTAAAAGATTTTTAATGCTCACCTTAATTTAAGGAAGGGTTCTGCTTTTAATATTTGGTTAAGTAGAGAGTTCAGGAATTCTTCAGGATCTATAACAAAAGAACATGAAACAGAAAAGCATTTTAGATCTTAGTCCCTATGTCAATGAGAATTATATTAATATAAAACAAAAATATATAGAGCAGAGTTCAATAATTGTTTGATTTTTAATGATTGATATTTTTAATGTGAATTAGAAAGAATTACAAAATATATTATTTTCTAATTTTATACTTATTCACTTGTAAGAGATATGATCATTGACTCTTGGTAATATTCAAAAGTTTTTAAAATTTAAGATATCTTTATACAATGTATATTAAACATATATTTTGACCACTATAAACTTGAATTAATTTGTAAATAGAATAAATTTGAATCTGTTCACACTTTAGACAGCTTTTTAAACAATTATTTAAAATTTTTAATCATTGATTCTTAAAATAAATTTGCTATCATGTTATATTTATATTTCTAAAGTACATTAGTTGAATTTGTTTACACACGCACGCACACACACACACATATATATGGACCTTTTGCACATAAACATGCACAGTTAAACTAAATAAATGTAGAATTTCAGCTAATATGTTTTTTATTAAATAAAAAAGGAAAATTATATTAAGCAATAATATATGAAAACTATTAAGGAAACAGGATTCATCATTCGACACACTGATGTATGCATTACACTGTTTGCTCTTTACAAGAATTATATACTAGCTTCCAAATGTTAAGGAACAACGGATTTTGTGCCTAATTTGCAAATGGTTGAATGTAGATACTTCAAATTTGGATGACATCTGCACAAAACAGATACATATTGATTGCATTAAAGTTTACATAAGAAAAAAAATGATTTAAAAAAATCACTAGAAAAGATTATTGTAAAAATAATAATCACACATTTATATGGTAAAATGTAATAGAAGCATAACAAAAAAGAGCTTTAATAAGGGATATGATCATTCCTGGTTTGAATGCATTGATTTTCCATGCCATCAATTAAGTTGTTGGCTACCGAAATGGGAAGTTAAGACAAGACATAGCTATTTTCTAGACCTTGGAGGACTTAAAGCAGCAACCTGCCTATTGAAATAGTCCCCCAGATGTTCTATGGGATTCAGGTCAAGAGATCCTGCTGACCATTCCACACATTCACTGCAAATCAAGACTCTCAAGATATTCCTCAATAACTACAGCTCAGTGAGGTCATGCATTATTCTCCATCAGAATGAAATTATTGCCAATTGTACTAATATATAGGCAGACATGTGGATCAAGGATCTCATCACAATATCTTCCACCCATCATATTTCTTTCTTGGAACACAAGCAGGTCAGTGTGACCACTAAGTAAGATCCTTAACTTTTATATTATTCTTCTAGTGATATTTTTAATAAATATAATTATTTTTATATAAGTATGATACTAATTTTTATTTAATTTACTATTAATAAAACAACAATTTATTTATCAAAGGTAAGCTTGGGAGTGTACTTTTAATCATAATTAATTCCATAATAATGTCTCCTACTAGAGAAAGGCTTATGTTAAAAAAGTAGCTCTTTGAATATATTTCAATTGTAAACTATCTAGATTTGGTTCTTTTGAATAACAAGGTTGGCAAACACTGCTCTAGCATGTAACAATTACATTTTTTAATCTCCTTATAGTGCAAAATTGTTTAAAATGATATTGATTTAAGGCAATTTTTTCCATTTTTACTTACTTCTTTTTTAAAAATATATATATTACACATTCACATGTTTAAATATAAGTTCTATAAATATAATTTAATGGTATAAAGCATATAAAAGTTAAATAAATTCATTGTGATCTACATAAATAATAGCAGTGTTTCTTAATGCAAAGAAACAAAAGTATGCATAGAAAAAGTATATTTATTTAAAAACATCAGATTAGAAACTTCTTAGTAATCATGAATAGTATTTACATGATGATGGAGAATAATTTTAAATTTAATAATTCAAAATTTAATTATTCTGTAACATTTTTAAAATGAATTTTCTTAATTTTAAATAAAATATTAATAAGAATCTAAGAAGTATTACATATTTATATAGCTTTGAAATGTTACAATAATTCATAATTTTTGCAAAAATGAATATATTTTTAATTATTGAATGCATACCTGCCAACCTTGGAGGAAAAAAAATCAGTAGATTCTACTGATTTTGAGGGAAAAAATCAGGAGACACTTACTAACGACATTTTTGCTTGAATGTTTAAAACGTTAGTAATGCAAAAAGACACAATTTGACTTTTTAAATTAGAACATTCTGAAAATGATTTATGTTAAACATATTTTGCATTAATCTTAATATTTGAATAAAATATTCATCAACCTCATAAAGGAATTATGAAAAATGAAAGAATATACCACACATAAAAAGTAAACATCAATGTTTACTTCCCACTATTTATTTTATAGGGCAACTTTTACTATTCTAGTGCAATTTATAAATATTAAACTTATAAAATTACATAAGAACATAAAATACAATACTAAATAAATTTAATTCAGTGACAATCTTTTCCTAAATAAATTAGTAATAACTAGTAATATTCATCCTAATCGAATTGCTTATGTAAACATGTGGTGTCTGGTGTCTGCTCTGAATGTTAATTACATAACCGCTAACTCATAGGAGTTTTTGGTACCCAAGTGGTTACAGTGTTATCCTACCACAGCAGACAGATAGGGTTCAAAACTCAGAGGAACCCATTTTCATGATAATATCATAACATCATAATAATTATATTAGTATGCCATCTGTTGTCTATTTAAAAAACTAAAACAACTCAACAGACTTTTTTCTGACAAAATTTCGGCTGTTTTTAAGTTGTTTTTGAGTTTTTCATTGAAATTGACAAAAATCAATAGTTTCATACATTATCGGGAAATCGAGAGAAATGATGGAAAATCAGGAATTTCCTGCTAAAATCAGAAAAGTTGGCAACTATGTGTATGTAAATATTATTGACTGTAAAAATGTGAAATAAGAAAAATGTGTGCTTACTGTACCATATGTACTAACATAATAATGATGAAGAAAATATACCTTTTTCTTCAGAAGTTAAGCCCCTCACAGAACTAAGTTTTTCTAATCTTTTCCGTAGTTCCATAACTCGATCAGCTCGAACATAAAAATTCCTAAGAGATGAAGAAAATTTTTCTGTAAAAGGCTTTCATTTAATATGCACATACTTTGAATATGAGTAAAAATTGCAGTTCTTAAAGATTTCAATATGTTAGAAGGAGTGTCATAGTTATTCAGCATTCCTATTGAAATACGAATTCTCCTGAGCACCAAAGAAGTCTATATATTACTCTTTTAGGTTTAATAATTTTAATTTGCCTTCTAACATTATTTCAGTTGCCCAAATTTTTTCTTTATTTTTCTAGCAATTAAAAATTATAATGATTAAGACAGTTGATGATTATATAATTTTTTGATGAATACAATCAAATTGAAACGATAAAAAATTATAAGAAATAGAAAAGTAACAAAAAATTTAGATAAAAAATGAAATTTATTTTGAAATATAAATACATGAAGCAAATAGAAAGAAAAATGTAAAATGTGAAAGGTAAAAATGTGAGATAAAATTTCACAACACATCACAGGATAATGATGTCACTGACTGACAAATATACAATAAATTAATATAATTTTTTAATAATAGCTTCAATCATTTATATGCTTAAAATTACATAAGTAATTCTAATATGGATCACACATTATTTTTCTTAATTGAAATGATATGAAATGATATAAGCAAAAAATATACAAGAAAAAATCTCCATATTATTAACATTATAAACTAGGAAATTCAGCTTAATGTAGAAAAGGAAAAGAAGTTGCGTGGCAAGGGTTGATAAAAAAATTCAAAAATAATAAATAAATAATTAAGTACAATTAATAAAAATAAATGCAATTTTGACTAAAATTAAAATACAAATGTGTTTTTCATAAAAATTATTTTATCATCAAGCAAGCATGTTTAATTCAAATATTAATATAGTAGTAAATTTTGGTAAATATCTATCCCATTTTTAGATAAAAAGATAAAAATTACAAAAATTGCAAAATCATAAAATACTTTTAAACTTTTATATGATCTTCATATGATTATTTTAAAGACTTATTTATAGCAATATTTGTCAGTTTGAAAATGAAACACAATAATTAATTCCTTTTTCAAATATAACTTTTCATTTTTTTCATACATAACTTCACAGACAAATAAATACCTTAAAAGAATACATTTTTTAATATATTTTTAATATAATAATTAATAATCTTATACATTTTTTAAAAATTTAAAATCTAGTTTCTTTATGACACTATAGATATTAGAATCTATTTTAAGTTTGGAATTTTTTTTTCTTAAATTTTTCAATAACAGATTCTCAAGTGATAGGAAAATGCAAGTTAAAATTTTTTACAAATAAAACAGTAAGACAATTAATACAAATTTTTAATCCCAAAACTCACTATTATTTAAAAATATATTAAATTAACAATACTATGTTTTATTTCCTCAAATAATTTAGTCATCTATTAAATTAAAATTTCAGTGTATTTTTAGATGAAAATTTAACATATGAAGTATTAATAATAAAAAAACTTAATATAAATTTATATTTATGATACTTTGTAAAATAAAATTATAACTGATATTTCATGAACAAGTTAATTATTTATATATTTTATTACATTGAGAACATAAACTATAATAAATAAACAAACTAACGCTCGCAATGGATTGACAATTTCTTCTTTCAGAACTCTTTGAACTTCATCATATTCAGCGATGTCATCACTATTTTTTGGTCGGTGTAGAATGGAATCAAACACTCCTGTGCATGAAAACATAGCAAATAAGGTAGCATCTAAGTAACAAGAATTGTGGTGTCCTTGAATGCCCCGATTCTTTCCATACAATAATTTCATATCTTCAGGACTGGACAGCGGAGGAACATCACCAGTAATGGATGGACAATCAATACTACCAAACACTGTCAAAAATAATCATTTTCATTAAATAAATTATGTTCAAATATAATAAAAAAATTAGTGATTTTCAATTTTAAAACTTTCAAATAAATAATTAAAAAAAATTATTTAAAAATATCTTTCAATGAAAAATTTGTTTTAATTTATTTATTATTCAATTACGACATACTTATTTCATACATAATGTTAACTTTTAGCATAGAAAAAATTTATGATTATTTTCATTATTGATACAAGTATATTTTCAGTAGTAAAAATAGCCATAAATAATATTTGACATTCTAAAACAAATTCAACATATAGCAAGCAGACAAAGGCTCTTGTGTTTTGAACATCTGTCATGTCTTATTTTCCAGGAGCACATTAGATAATGAGCCACTACAATTGTTGTAAGTGAGAACATATGGAAAACTCTCTAACAACCATTTTATCATAAGTACAAGTTGAAAGAAAATAAGGAGTCTCTAACTCCAGTTATTCAACAATGCCCGAGATTGAAATTCAGAATA
Source organism: Latrodectus hesperus (assembly GCA_037975125.1). Lineage (NCBI taxonomy): Eukaryota > Metazoa > Arthropoda > Arachnida > Araneae > Theridiidae > Latrodectus > Latrodectus hesperus. The sequence continues at coordinate 75,807,487 of CM075852.1, forward strand.
AATATTCCAAAGAATTCAGTTTTAACATCAGGGCATAGTAACTGTAAAATATATTCGTAAATATTTCTGATTTAATGTTAACCACACTAATGATTTCAAATTCTATAAAATAATATATTATCAACCGAAATTTGAAGAGGAAACTACAAAAATTATCACATATTAGAGCCTATGAAATTCAATATGAAGCTTTACAAATGCAAATAATTTAAATACAGAACAAATTTCTAATGTCTATAAAATTGTTTTAAAAAGCAGTTTAAACAGCTACAATTTAAAATTCTTGAAAATTATATCAAGAGATGAGAAATGTAACACAACATGAAAAAAGTCACAAAAATAAAAAAATAGACATTAAAAATTTAATGATTTTTTTCATACATTGTTTTCAATTAAAAAGTTCTTCATGTTGCTTACAGATGGGGAAGATTGATTGGGTGGTTGATAACTATAATATTTCAATCATTAGGATTAATACAATATGGAACTATAGTTAAATTAGATTCTGAACCATTACAAAAATCAGTAAATGAAGAAGGAATCAATACTACAAATTATGAAACAGAAGCTCAAATTGCTAACTATTTATTTAGCAGCTCAACTAAAGGTTTAATGATATATTTTATCTTTTGTAACAACTATTTTGAGATAAATAAAATAATATAACTAAAATAATTAAGTCTAAGCTTTTATTAACATTTAGAAAGCTTGTTTTACTTTGGAAAAATATTGTTTTTCTTAAACAAACAGAAATAATGTATGTTCACATCATTAATTCTTAAACCACAAATATTCTACACAAAATACTTTCTATACATTATACAAAAACATTCCCTTTTCTTTTTTCTGTTTTAAAGGAAATTTAAACATTTTCTTCTCTAAAGCAGAAATAAAGTGCTGAACATTAAAAATTGCTCTCATTTCTTTTTTTCAATCATTGAGTTTCATAAATAATAAAGGTAAATTATCAGAAACACAGAGATAAATAGTTTTATATCTATTAAAATTATATACTTAGAATTAAACTCAGTTAAATTTTTATACCATGTATGGATGGGAATAGATTAATCTTTCCAATATTAGCAATATTTTAAAGCAAATATTTAATAATAAAATGGTATTATGGTAATAATTATTAAATTTTCATTTAAATTTAAACTAACACCAAAATATGATTAAAAATGAAGATGCTAACTAAACTAATATGTTACAAACTTTAAAAAAAAATCAAAGTAAAAGTAAATTATGCAGACAAATATTGATATGACCATATAAATAAAACCTAGAAAACTTTAACTAGTTTGACATGCTTACCAGCACTTCTCCTTTTCTCTGATTCAAGAAAGCGACTATCTTTACGACAATGACTCAGTCGAACAAAAAACGCTTTACGGGGTGAGCAAGTGAAATACCTTTTACCATTGAATGTACCATCTGTGCAACTAGAACTTTCTTCTTCCTAAAAATATAACACATTTCAATGCATTAATTTAGAAGACATTATACTTAACACTTTAAAATTTAGTTTATTGATTCAGTCATGTTTGGAAAGTAATTTGAATTCAGGAGTTCTAACCTTAATTTGTAAAATTCAAAATTAACAGCAGAAGAGTATTCATTGTAATAGCTTATATAAATATTTTTTTGACAACTTGCACAAGAAAAAGTCTATTTTTAATTTACAACATTACTGAATTTATTTAAGCACGACAAAAATTTAATTAAATTCATGCTTTGCATAAAATATTGTGCTTGTTTCACGTTTTTAAAAAATTTAAATGAAAATAAGGATGTTTACAAAGGATTTTCAGATCTTGGATAAATGTATTTTACAAAGCATTACATAAAAAATAATTAATTATATATGCACAAAAGTATTACTTTAAAAAATTGCCAAGACAGAAAACTTCAAATTAAAATATTTATTCATGTTATACAATTTTATAATGTAATTAATTTGCATTATATATTTTAAAAAATACTGCAATTTTTGTTAAGATAAATTAGTATTCTTTGCGCAGTTAATATTTTAAAATTACATTCAAAATTTGATGATTTTTTTATGTTTTATTGTCCATAAGTTACTACATACAGTTGGTAATATGGGACCACAAAGTAAATAAGAAAAAAAAACTATGTTATAAAAATAATTTTATTTTCTTTCATAACAGTAAAATTCTGATTAGTTTTCCCTTCGAGAGAAACTTGGTAATTTTTAGATTAAGTATGATGTTAGTGATCTTTTCAAGTTTCAATATTGCAAATAACATTAGCGTGTGTTAACGTGCTTTCTTAATTTTCCACATTTAACAATTCTATCATGGGCAATAACATCCATAATACTGAAAGAGACCTTCAACTTAAAATTTTAAAAATGCTATCGTTAGAGCTTTTATTAAAACAGTCAAAAATTTTCATATTTTATGACGTTATTTTGTATTGTTTAAAGATACAAGACAAAAATTTATATTAATTTTGACTGTTTTATTCCCTCTACTATCTCAGCTACAAAAGTTTTCAAAAGAAAATCTGTCCCCAGAGGGCAAAAGTGACACCTCTGAATGCAGAAAAGGCACAATTTTAAGTTTCTTATAAATCCTTAATATTTTCAGCATACTCTTTATAGCAATTGAATAAATCTAGGCTGCAATCACATTCAATAGATAGGCAGATATTCAATAGATAGATCATTTAGAAATAAATAATCGTAATTCTAGAATTCAGTCAATATTGTTTGAAAATGTTTTGTTGCACCAGCATGCTTCTCTGTACCTAGCTCTGAGTTGGGCCCTACCAATTATACAGAAGCAGATGAATGGAGTTAATGTAATTTTGAAGCAAAGTCCAAGCAGAATAGTTGTGTGATTGTTTCACGACCTTTCGTTTCCAGGATTGTTGAGTAATACCCAAAATATCATCTTTTTTTTACGACAGATTTATTTTACACTAACAAACATAACATTAATTACAGACACAAACATAAATTTAGATGGTTCTTTTTACATTATTTGAAACACATGTATTTTCCATTGCTTGGAAGCAGTGACTCCGTTACCAGTCGTCTTTACACACTCCACCGTTTCTCTCGCTCCAACACACACCTACTATGCCTCTTGTGTTTCTTACATCCACACATAACGAAATTGAAAGTTCTCATCTGTTAAGTGTTTGATTTTCACAAGTTGGCTTAACATCCCCAGAGATATCATTTCTCCTGAAGGACATTGCGATCACGCCGAGTTTTAATGTGCCCCATCAGTTTTTGGTGAACACAATGGATCTTTGATTAAGCTGGGATAGAAACAAAATGTAAGAAAAATATTGAGTAATGAAGGAAATGTGGCTAAAAGTATACAGCAATAAGGATATTTCACAAAATTTTACTAAGTCTCTTTAAAAATAGCTATAAATTAAAAGGTTTATGATATATATACAAAATTTTATTTCATTTCATAGATTATAGCTCTTAAAATATGTAAAACAAATCTCATAGAATTTCTTCATTCTTACTTAAGATATCATGTTAACAATTTAGAAATTTAGTGAAAACAAAGTTCTAAGAAAATTGACTTTAACGTAATAATTTTGCTTGTGATAGCAACAGTATTGCTACTTCTTTCCAAATGCCTACATATTATCATTCACAAATCCCCAGAGAAAAATACTTAAAAAACAAGGTAAAGAGATTAACTGTATGGAGTTACTAGGATAATGTAACATACAAAATGACTTTTTTCTAATTAGTCACAATTTCACATGTCTGTTACTGGTGAATCATAATGATGTGCTTTTCCAGTATAAAAATAAATATGCTCTTTTTATCAGTTATTGATAAAAATGAATAGGCCTTATATACTTGAAACTATGAAACATTGAAATTTGATTAATGATTTGTAAATTTTTCCATTTAATTATGAAGAGTTTTCAAAAATACTGTACTAAATACACATTGTAATGCTTAACTATTGTTATGAGATAAAAAAAACACCTATATAAAAAGGCAAATACCATTTCAATACCAGCAACTAATTTTCCTCTAGCTTCAGGAATTTCTCCTATCCAACGAATAACACCATAACATGGATTGCCATTCATTAATACTTCAACTACAGAACCCACTTCTAGATCTGCTCCATCTTGACTTGAATGACGAGCAACAAAACCACTATTTTTCCTTCCTACAGCAGATGTGGATGCCATCGTTGAAGATGTATCATCTAATCTAGTCACACCTAACTTATGATTACCAGTGCCACCTGAAAAATTATGCACTTTCAATTCTCTTTTTTCAAATAAAATACTCATTAAGTAAATAATTTAAAGTTATATACACATAATAAAAATTTATACAATTAATAATAATAATAATTAAATAAAATATTTTTATTTAATTTAAATAATGAAATAAAAAGAGTAAGGTAATGAATGTTAAATTCATATTTAAGACAAACAAGTTATGGATAAGAGTTGGAGATTTGACACAGTAAAACAATGGCTGATTTTTCATTTATTTCACACAAAAAACTGTGAGAAGTTGTCAATGAAAAATATATAGTAAATATATTTTAATAGATAATAATAGATTTGATAAGAGCTTAAATTATTGAATGTAAAAGGTACATTCAATAATTTAATTTCTCATCAAATTGGAAACAAGTATATGAATTACATACATCATACTTAAAATGTTGGAATTAATATAAACTACAATATACTTTTTTCCTGCATTAAGATTATTTCACTCAGCAGTTTACAATTTGTGATACATATATTTCAGAAAACTCATTACTTTGTGATGAGTGGGAAAAAGATTGAAATAGTGAACATTAATAAAGACCAATAAAAAAAATAAATTGTTTTACAAGAAAGATTTATTAAAAGGTCAAAATAATCCCTTTTGCGAAACAGAAATAAAAATAGTTGTAATTATAAAACTCAACTTATATTTAGATTAAAATAAATTACTGGATTAAATTTTAAAATAATTCATTAAATTTTATACTTATTTTAAATTTTGAGATTTTTTAAAGGAAAAGTTCTCACGAACAAACAAAATTAATCAAATAGATATTGTGATTTATTCATTTATTCTTACAAAAATTGCAATTTATTACTTTGAATTTTTTAATATGAAATAACTATCAAGATTACACATTAAAGTTTGCATCAAGATAAATACTTTCAGTTTAGAAAGAAAACAATATTAAAAATGTATAAAAATATTATGACAAATAAGAAATTAGTTTCAAATTCATGTTACGAAAATATGAAGACATTGTAGACACAATTATGTAACAAAATAGAACACTTAGTTACTTTTTTCAGTCAGCATTTCATACAAAGGATTAACAGCAGATCCAGTTGTTAAATTCTCATCACTCGTTGAATCTAAATGAGTGTTGAGCAATTCAGGACTTCTGCAAGAGAAAGAATTTGATTTCTCGTCAGAATTTGCACTGCTTGACACAGAGATCAACTTCCGTTTACTTCCTGGGCTGCTTTTGGCAAGGCTAATTCTGCTGTTAGAACCTACTGATTCACCCACTGTAAAGAAATAATGTAACTATGTCACCAGAAAATTATACTGAAAATTTTAATCATAGTATAAATCATATATATAAAAAAAAATTAAAAAAAAATTAAAAAAAAATAGTATAAATGTTAAATGAAAACAAATTCCCTAAATGGTGTGTATAATATATTACTCCCAGATACAAGATTTTTTATTATATTTTTTATATTTTATAAGTACTAGCATGATAGTTTTAAAAAGGTTATTATTAATGTGAACATTATTTTAAAATTGATGTTAAAACCTACCCATGGAAATTATATAATAATTATATAATAAATATAATTATTATATAATTTGCATATATATAATAATATATATAATAGTTATATAATAAAATCTACCCATGCAAATATTTTAACCTGAACAGCTCTTTCTTTCAAAATAAATGCACTGATGATTCATTTTATTAATTATTTTACACTAAAATTGAAACTGCTGTGAATTGACACAAGTATATAACTCATACCAAAAATTTTAATTAAAAATCAGAAAAAATTCTTATCTCACATAAAAAAAGTAATAAGATAAATGAATATATTTTTTCATTAATTTTATAAAAATTTGAAGACATAAAAAAAGAAATTTATCTACTTTATATTTCAAAAGCTACAGCTTGATTAAGTCAAATTTGGGAGTGAAGGAAAAATATATTTGAATCATTCAGAATATATATATATATATATTATATTGTTTGATCAATTTATAAAATCGCTGAGATCACAAGTTCTTTGTGTTTACATATGTTTACATTAAAATCCAAATAAATATATTACAGTATTATTAGCAACATAAAATCTTCATTTCAAAATTTTCCTTACAATTAAATTTTTAACTTTCAATTCATTTGCCAAAATATATCTAAAATATGTCAAGTTTTAAGTTTTCCTCTTCTCTATAAAATTTAATACATAAAATTCACTCATGCAGATTTTTTAACATACATTATGAAATTATATAATAAAAAGGAGAGAGACAAATATGGTACTGCACCTAGAGACACTCTTTCCACTAAAACTGATCCAGACGATTCTCCACTCTTCTTTTTCCTACATGATTTAGGCAGTGTGCCAAAAGTGGTACCTGCCAAAAAGGTGAAATTTATCTTTGGATTCTTTTAAAGTGGAACATCCTCTCTAGGTGCTCATAGTGAATAAGAATCATTAAAGCATTGTTAAAAGCATAAATGCAAGTCATATATTGAGAAGAATAATTAACTGAGTAGTACAAGGAATAAGCTGCATATATAGCCATATACAAAGCAATAGGTAATTATTAACATTTATTTTGTAAATGAAAATGAGAATTAATGGAATCTTAAAATGTAGTATAGATTAAGAAAATATTTTGTTAAAAAATAATAAAATATTAACAGCTGAAAAATTTAGTCCTTAACTACTTTAATTTTCTCTAAATATAAATTATTAAGTTTTTTAATTTTTCATTCCATCAAGCAATTTTAAAAAAAATAAGATCATGCTTAGATTTTGATATACATTAGATAGAAATATATATATTTTGTTTATAAGATTTTAAATCAGAATCAATATCTTGCAAAATGAAAGAAAAACAAAACATTTTACAATCCTTTCTTCATCAACAAAGTGGGATTTAAACTCATAAGCTTTTGAATGAGAAAGCCTAAGTGATAATCATTTAGCAACCAGCTTAGCATATATCTCCTGAAATAGCTTAGTGCCCAACATTACTGCTAAAGTTATATTATTATCACTACAAATGTATCTTTTGCATTCATTCATAAAAAAAAATTAATACATGACTTAAATATAAATCATGTATTATAAATAGAACAGATATATATATATTTTAACTTGAAAGAATAAGACTATGTAATTTGTTTTGGAATTAAGAAAGTATGCAATAAAATAAATATTGAGCAAATATAATCAAAATCAAACTAACATAATTCATCTTGTGTGAGACTAAAATAATAACAAAACCAAGGATAAATATAACTCATAGTAAAAGTGGCATGCAACTTTTACCCTCCATCTCAAAATTTTTTAAACTTAATACTCACATTTTGAAATGAGTTTTTTTTTTTATTCCCAGATTTATATAATTAACACATTAATTTTTTGCATATAAAAGTTCCTTCCTTTATCCCTCTTTTTATGAAAAAGTATTTTGTAAAAATAGGCTAGCTTTGATTTTACTCCCTAGTAATGTAAAAGAGAACTAAATTTATAAAACTTAAACTGTTACATTTAAATATAATTTTTATATATAGATTTTAAAAATTTATTCATAAAAATTGTATTATAATGTAAAAAAGCATCGCATAAACATATTAAAGCTTTTTGAAAATTAAGCATTCTTTAATATTTGTAATAATTATTTTTATCACTTAAACAATATTTTTAAAAATAAATAAATTTTAGAAAACAATCTTATAACTGAGATTTAAATAGAATTTACGATTGTTAATACTCAAACAATCAAGACGCATTAAAAAAATTTCTTTTTACTTTAATGAAACAATAGTGTTTAGTACTTCATATTAAGATAAGGAGTACCCTTCATTGAAGCTATCAAAACTAAAATCATACTCAATGAACTTTTGATACATATTTTTACTTGAAAGTAATGCAATTTGAAAATGTTCAAGTAAAATAAAAAAATAAAAAATTGCAAATTCAAAATAATGTTCAGTTGAGCAAATGTAAAATCAAAGATGTCAAAAAAATTTAAAAATTAATGTTTAATGTGTTGTTTTAGTTACAATTATTTATTACCATGTAAAGTTTTAATGCCAGTTATGCATTAAGAATAAAAACTAGCAAACGAAAAAATATTCATTTGTCATCAGAAAGTAACATTCAAAATATGGCTTTCTGATGCCAAGTGAATATTCTACTGTCATTTTAAGATTTATAAATTTTGATTAACCAATTTATTATACATTTTTAACCAATTTATACATACATACCTAATGATTTATTTCCTAAAAAGTCATCTGCTTTCATTAAGCCGATTATTGGAACTAAAGAAGCATGATTTAGTTTTGCTTCAAACAACTGATGATCATTGTATTTTCCTGTTCCAGTTCCAACAGGATTATCCTAAGAAATAAAAGTGAACTTCAAAACATATTTTTCAAGTAATACTGTTAATTCTATAAAACAAATTAGTAAAATAACGCATAAATTAAAAAACCAAATACATCAGAAGTTTTAAAACCAAAAATTTTAATTCATAAGACATAAAACTATAAATAAATGGAAATAAATTTTATAAAAAAAATACCTATGTTCAGAAAAATAACGATCATCCTATATTTCTGATGTTTCCTCAAATAATATCAAAATCTTTGGTGTAAAATTATATTAATATGAGTTACTTCATTAATATGTATTAAATATCATGGAATTTTGATTGTCACTTAAACTAATCTGAAAATAAATATCTTTTAAATATACATTAGAAATTATAAGACAATATTTTAAAAAACGCCCATCTTTACTAATTTTGCAGTTTTTATACAAAAAGATTAACACAACTTTTTGTATTATTTCACAAACTTTGTAATAAGTTTCATAAAAAAACTTGGTTAGCCTTTTTTGACACTTGAATCTTTTTCAAGGTTATAATGTGGTTGATTATATTTAGCATTTCTGCATAAGTAGAAATAAACAAATGGAGATGTATTACAATAGCAAATCTCATTGCTCTGAGTATCAGAAAATAAAATAAAAAGACAAAAAGAAAAGAAAACAAAAGAAAAATTCAATATTTATCACCCAAAATACAACACCAAAAAGACTGGAGATATCAACAGCAAAATTTATTTGACTGATAACACATAATACAAGATCAAATAATTGAAATTACAGCCTCCAGTGAAATGTGGATGATAACAAAATCAGTAGTTAGTGTAGCTGTCATTGATGTCAGTAATTGTTGCCAGATGCTTTAGCATAGAATCAAAGAGACTTTGGATGTATACTTGTGATACAACAGTCAATGCAGCTTCCACATATTGCCATAATTACTCTAGTGTAGCAGCAAGTAGAGTAATTTGGTGTTAGCCGTGTTCTGCAAGCATAGACCAAACGTTTTCAAATGGTGATAAACTGGGAGAACAAGAAGATTAAGGAAGTAATTCAAACTGATGTGTAAAGTGCTCTTGAACATTGTGTGCCACTTGTGGTTGCGCATTATCCTTTTGTAATATAACTGATGACAAGTGCCGAAGGTATGGGACGAGCACAGGTACCAATAATTCAGAGTACCAGTAAAACATCCTACAAGGATGTAGGAGTGAAATCCAATACCACCTTAAATCATGATACTAACTGCAGGATCAATGTAATGGATACATAAAGCATAAGCTCAGAAGTCTTTTCCCACAGTATATCCAGACTTGAAGCTGATTATCGTGGTGTCAAACACAAAATCAATATTCTTCAACAAAGATTATGTCATTTCAATCCATGTCCATTGTTGAGCACAGCGTTGACAAGGCAATGAGCAAAAGCTTTATGAAAAGGGTAAACAATATATACCTTATATACATTTCATTCAGCTGCAAATGACATAGTGTAATGCAAGTAGACACTGAATAATAGTTAACAGACTGTATCTGCTGTACTATGCTTTATGATGTGGCTGAGCGAAACATTGCTGCCATGAGTACAATATGGCTGCAATCAAGAGCAGTGGTGTGATTGATACCATTGGTCCGCAGTTCCTTCTGTATCCAGCGATTACAGAGCTAGACATTTTTCTTCAATTGAATTCATACTTTAGTTGGAAAGAAGCATGGTGCCTTCCATGAGGCTTAGTTAAACAGTAAGCAGAAAAATCAAAACCTAATTGCCATATTTCAAACTATCTCTCTTCACTCTCTTTATATAGTGCTTAATAATACCACTACAATCGTCCATAATGTGCATATGAACTGCAATGCTGATGTTTGCAAATTTCATTGCCATAAATATATGATGTAAATTTCACATGGTAGTAGGTTTTATTTAAAGTGTCACATTTTGAGTGGTCAGCAGAGTTCACTTTTCATCACCATTTTTAGTAATATATAATTACATCTAGTGAAGAGAGGTGCAATGTTCCAAATACCACAGAATTTATATTACAATATAAAATAGTGCATAAGATGCTTTAGATTATAATTATTTAAAACATAAGAAATCTTGGGCAAGGATAACACAAGGAATCATTTACAATATACGAAATGTGTATTTTGGATGTCAGGAAAACAAGACAAAGGTAAAATGCTTAGTTTTTGAATTTTCATAAGGATTGAAAATAAGTTATGAAGAAAAACATAAAAATTATGTATTTTTCAATTTAAAAAAAGGTATTTAATTCCTATTCAATCAATAGATTGACTATTCATTCAAAAGACCTGTTTACAAGAAAAACAACCACAATCTTAAGACAATACATAAGTTGATCATTCCACTGCAGTGAAATTTAAAAAGGCAGACAATGACTTATTTTCAAAAATATTTGAACTCTTTTTTTAAGTAGTTAATAAAGTCACTTAAAAAATTGATTTAAGAATGCTATAATAAAATAATAAAGTAAAGAATTAAATTTAAAAAATGCTTGCAGTAAAAAATACTGCATGGTTTAAAAGTCAAAGTGAAGAATATTATGCATACTAAGAATAAATATACTTATTTTTCATTCATAAGTATTAATAATTATTGCATCATATTATAGTAAATTTCATTCTGCATTTACTCTTGTTATAACTTCTTCCAAGCAAAATTAAAATTTTAGAAAACTCAAATCATACTTAAAAAAAAAATTCTGGAAATATATAAGCAATTTTTAAATAGTAAATGAATTAGTTTTCTTGAAGGAAAATGATTATTGACAGGGTCATTTAAAGTTCTCACTTTCAAATAATCTTTCTCAAAAAATAAAACAAACAACTAAGTGATTGAAATTAGGAGTGTGTTACATTGTTTAAAAATCAAAAGGCAGAGTTTAACATATTTCAGATTATAAAATTAAAATAGAATCCACAGCACATACACATAATTAAAATAATATTTTAATTTAAGTACAAAACATATTTTTAAAAAATTACATCATAAAAATACTGCTTTTAGAATAATTTCAAATATCTACTAACAAAAGATATCAAATAAAGGTCAAATGTTGAAAATCCTAATGATTGAAATAATAAATTATATAAAATATATTTCTTTGCCAATTTCTTTTTTAAAATATGTTTTAGTAGCTCATATACTAAACATGAACATAACCCAAATATATTTCAACATAAAAAATAAAACTGAGTTCAATAAATGGATTCTCATCTTGCCGACAATTATTTAAAATGATGCATAATCTATTTGAAACTGAAGATCTCAGTTATAATGACCATATAGCAACAAAGAGATCGAAATCCCACCAAAATAATAATGCAGTTAATACTTTTTAAGAAGTATATTTTAACTAATCTGAAAAAAAAATTCACAAAAGCAATACATAAATTTTAATAAACATATAAAATGTTTTTAACTTTGAAAAATATTAGTTTAAAGTCTTGCCTTTGATTTTATCTATTTATACATAGGAGTACATTTTTAGAGCTCTATGCTAGAATGCTTTTTGTTAACGCTAAAAAAAGTTACATCCATTACTTTGAATTTAATTCTTAAAAAGTGTAGTGTTTATGTTTGGGACATGCAATAAAATTATTGTTAAATATTGGTAAAGGAGATGGGGCTTCTTGCAGTTGGAAAAATATCATTAAATACATAATCGGCATAATTTTTGGGAGAAAAAAACACTCACAAATTCAACTCCAACCATCCAATCTGAGCCGACATCTAATAGTTTTCCAAGCCACTTCACTACCCCATATTCGGGGCCAGAATCGCTTATCCATACTACGCGATCGCCAAGTTGTAAAGGAGGGGGTGGAGTCCCATCTGCACATGCTGCTTCTAAGGATAGAGGATGGGGCTTACTTGATATCAATGCACCACCAGTACCTAACATGAAATGACAGAAATAAGCACATTTTTCTATAACAGCAAATTTATCAAACTCAAAGCATGGAATGATGTTTGAATTTTAAATTGGTATGCATCTAATAAAAAGCAACTGTTATATACTAGTCAACATAATTTTAGTAGTGATTATTAATTTATTATTAATTATTAAAAGATATTAAAAATTAAAAAAATTATTATTTAATTTTAAATAGCTTATGATTAAACAATGTATAAACAATTAATAAGCTTTTATGAAGGCTATAAAGAGTTAAAAACAATTTGGAAGAAAACACTCAAAGGTTTTACATAAAGAATGATAAATCAGTTGAATTAGAATAAAATGGTACAATTTTTAAGGCTATTTATTCATCATTAACAATTTTAAGGAAATCATTTATCTGATTTTGCTCACATCCATATTGTATATTTCATTTGAAATTAATTCTTTATAAATTTCTTCTTAGGTTTGAATTCATATTGTAAGTATTAACTGTATTGTAATTCTATTATGTGATGTTACACACATAATATTAACTGCATTGCAACATTATTTTAATTTCGGAAATTTTATCGACACTATACAGTAAAAAATAAAAATTCATTTTCAATAGCAACTTCTTTGTATGATTACATTAAGAAACTTTTTTCCCTTTCCTTACAGCACAAACCTGGTCAGTACAGATCATAACATATAAAAAAAAACTTTTTAAAAAAGACAAAGTTTTATGCAAAGTAAATAGATTCATACACTTTACTGTGTGTGTATGTGAGTTCCTTGTGAGAAAAAAAATATAATAAATATGGTGAAATTTAAGAATTGTTTTTACATTAAAGTTTAATAGATAGAAAATACTTTTTAATTTAAATTGTAATATGTTACCACATTGGTATACTGCGTATTTAAGAGAATAAATATGATTAAAAAATAAAAATCTATGGACTAACCTTACCATTCAAGCTGATATTTGTTAAAAAACTTTGACTAAATGAAATCACTTTCTACTTATTTATTCCAAATATTTTAATTTATAATATACTCTAAATTAGAAAAACATTGAAAATTGTTATTTAAGGTCTAATTAGTTATAATTATTACATTAATTCCAATACATTTCAATGACATCAAGAAAAATTTGGTGTATTTTACTGGTTGAAACAAATTCATAATTTTTACAAAATTAAAATATATATATTACTACCAAACATCTATTTTGGGAAAATATTTTGACAATTAACATCAAAAGAAAAATTCCACGAATGAAGAAATAGATGCAAAAAACACGTAATTACTGAAAATTATGTGAAATGAGAATCCACAAACACGAAGAATTTATCTAGTTACTGTACAATTTAAAGAGAGAAATAAATTAATTTATTCGAAAATTTTATATATATATATATATATATATATATATATATATATATATATATATATATATATATATATATATATATATATATATATATATAACTTTGATCGATGAATTAGAAGGGAGTGTTTTTTAAGTTGCATTTTTTTATGACAAATAAGAAAAGTGTCATTTCATCAAAAAGATCTTATACAGTGTTTTGCATAAATTTAATTAACTGGAACTAAATTTATAAATTACAGTAAGAGTACTCCACTTGAAAATATATATTTAATTGCATATTGCAAGATTTTGAAAAAAAGTTTAATTAACACTGTTAAGCAGAAGGAAATGGATTTTTTTTTCGCATTTTGTAAAATCGATACATCTCAGTCGGTAAATAATGAATCAATAGATTTATTTCACTCAAATCATCATCAGTATGTTTACAATCAAAGTTTAGTTCGTTCTACGAAAACCTTGAGTAAAAATTTGAAACTGAAAGAACTGAGATGAAAAAAAATCCTTATTTAAAAGAGGAAAGTATAATGAATAGGTCAAATGATGGAATCCACATTTATCACTTTCTCTGTCATTTAGTTTTCTCAATTATTTATAACTTTTTTAAAACTATAAGAGAATAGGTAAAGAGCAATCCTCTTTTTCTTTTTTTTTTTCCTTCTTTTTTCTTTCTATTTTTTGCGGTTATGATTTATATTTAAAACAATGGAAACAATTCAAGTTCACCAGTTTTTTCAATTAAATATTTATTCAGTAGCTAATATAATTATTTATTTAAAAGAAAATATTATAATTGTTTATAAATATTAAGAAGCTTTTATAAATAATGCGCCATCAGAAACTAATTGAAAACATATTACATGTTGGAAATTTATTCTGTATCTTTTGCACGAGTTTTAAATAATTAATGATTAAAATGAAAAAGTCCATAAAAAAGAACTAAAAATATTTTCATTAAAAAAAGCACAATAATTAATTACATGCAATAATTAGTAAATAACTTTTTTTATATACACTGCCCATATATGTACCTGGAGAAGTTTCAATCAACATTTTGCAAATGAAATACACTTTGAAAATATGCAGAAATATACCTATATACACATTCAAAAATATACCTATTAAATTCTAACTAAAGTTTTCCGAAAAATGTAAAATAAACGGTTCATAGAAATAAAATATTTTAACAGACAGAAATCACAACACTAAAAACATCTTACTCTCCTTATTTTGCAAAGCTGACTAATAGCATTTAGAAGTTTCACGATCTCGTGCTTCGAAATTCCAAAAAAAAGTAATTGAGGACAAAATAATAGATTTTGATTTGACAATAATTTTCTTCCTCTTAATGTTTACTGCACGGGCGATTGCAGCAGATTTGTATTAAGATAACATCCAACCTGAGTTAGTTTTATTTTGCTATCTTGTTTTTAACTTAAGATTCGACAACAGTAATAAAATCTATATTATCAAAATAGGTAAATTAAATAAATGTGAAAAAATTAAGTATCATAGACAATGCAATGCGTATTTTTTAAATATTAATTAAAAACTAACTATAACACTTAATGTAATACAGAGCATAAATTCTTTTATACACGAAGTTCATTTAGCACAAATAAGAAAATGACTTTTTAGAAACAGAAAAAAAATTTTTTTTAAGAAAAAGATAATAGATGCCAAAAAAAGAATTTCGAATATCTATTATGTTTTATATAATTTATTTAACTTTTTTTAATTAAATTTTTTTTCAAACTATACACATATATTTACGTTATTATGAACTTTTTCATACATTTAATGTACTGAATTATATTAATAATGAATTAGAATTATATGTTGAAGCCAATGTTTAATTAATTTTATTAACAAAGATTTTTATTTGAGAATTCATGAAACAATTTTTATTTTCTTGAAGCTGTTTATATTATCTAGTTATATAGCAACCTGCAGCTCGCGAGAAACATGCGGCTCTTTGAAGGATTATTTGTGGCTCCGAGTTCACTTTTCATTTTTGTAATATGTAACACGCATTGTTATTGTTTTAATAACACAAAATATATTTTCTAACTTTCTTTATTTACTGTTTTATTAAAAATATGACGACCGTGAACGAAAATAAAAAAAGAAAATACGAGCAAGAAAATAGAAGTTTTAATAATGAGTGAGGGGAGAATTTCTAGTTTATTGACAATAATAGAAAAGCATTAAATATTATTTGTAACTATACGGTCAAAAATTATAAAGCTAACAATTTACGTCGAAATTATTAAACAAATCATTCTCAGTTTTCTAATCAGTATCCACCAAACTCTAAATTAAGATCAGATAAACTTGCTTCTTTAAAATGAAATTTATATAAACAGTCAATTTTGATGACCCTTAGCAATCATGTTAATAATGCTGAAGTTATATTATGCCTGGCTGAAGTCATATTATTAACTTAATTTTTGTATTGCCTGGAATATTGCTCTTGCAAAATGACTGTATGGAGAGGGAGAGTTTATTTTAAAAAAACTTGGAAGATATACTTAAATTTTTAGACCCAAATAATACAGCATTGCACAAAGCTGTTTAGCAAATTCCCATCTCGAGATACACAACCGAACGACGTATAACTGCAATCAATAATTCTCTTGAATATAATTTAAAAAATGATTTGAGGAACTGTGTATTGCATTCAGCTCAGCCATTGACGAATCGATAGGACATCAAAGATCTTCCGCAATTGGTAGTTTCTATACGTTTTGTTTCACCTGACTTCTTTTTAAAGAAGAATTATTAGATTTCACTTCAAGAGTCAATATTAAAAACCGCGGTGTCAATATTAAAAATGCATTAAATTCCATAATGAAAACTTTTGATGTACTTCTTAATAAACTTGTAAGCATTGCAACTGATGGAGCACCGGCACAATGCTGGGTAAAAATATCGGTCTTATTGGGCTTTTAAAAGACGATTCTCAAATTCCACAATTCATACCGAAAATATCTTAATGTTATGGAAACAGTGTTAAACATTGTAAATTACATTCGCACCAATGCAAAAAAATTTGCTTTAAGAATCAAAGGACAAAGAACTTCCAAATGATATTAATTTCTTTTGTATTGTTGATGATTATCTAGCTACAGCATATTAAATAAATTTATAGATTAGTTTGATCTTCCAAATGATATTAATTTCTTTTGTAGGGTTAGATGGTTATCTAACTACAACATATTAAATAGATTTTTAGATTTGTTTGATCCGATAAGTGAATTTCTAAAAGAAAAGGAAATAGTTATTCAGAAATAGAAGATGACGAGCGATTACACGGCTTAATGATTTTAACAGATATCATGGAACATGAATTAACAATTGCAAGGGAAAGATAAAATAATATATGACCTCTCACAATGCATATTTAATTTTCAATGTAAATTACAACGTTTTCAAAAGTACAAACAAGAAAATTTGTACGAGTATATAGAAAAGCTAGAAGGAATATTGACGGAATTCCAAAACCGTTTTCAAGACTGGAAATATTTTTAATTACCTCTTGAATTTTTTCTGAATCCATTTGAAATTAATATAACTCAAGTTGAGTTTTCCATTTCCAATATAATTATGACCACAAAAGCATCTAGAGAATAAGAATTATAGCGATGGAAGAAGATCAAGATCCACAATTAAAATATAAGTCGAAGACGATTACAGAATTTTGAAAATTTGTACCAGATGCAAAGTATCCTGAATTCAAAATGTCTGTCAAATTACTTCAATATTCGGAACAACGTACTTATGTGAATCATTTTATTCCTCTATAAAATTCGTGAAATCCAAACACCAATCAGCAGTAACTAACCAGCATCTCAAAGAATTACTAAGTACTGACACCAATTAGTCGCAAAATTTTATTGGGTTGTTCGGAAAGTAATTTCGTTTTTCCTACATGGATCAGCTTTTTGCTGGTAAAAACCAACCACTTTATGACTGTGGAATCGTGCTACTACCAGAAAAATGGTAAAAGCTATTTTCTGTAAAAAAAATGCCTTTTTTGCACACCTTTTAAATACGTACTTAATTGAGGTTAGCGAAAAAATTTCGATTTTGAAAAATGGCTCGGACTATCAAGGAGTTAAATTACCCCTGATCTATAATTTAAGTTTCACACATTTTTATTTCGGCTATGAAACGCAAAGGACGATTAAAATAAAAATACCGATGAAATTCGTCAAGATTCATTAATATAAACGTTATAATAAAAAGTCTGGATTTATGTATTTTGAAAGAGAGGTAAAGTAAATGTAGAACATTATAAATCAAAACACTTCTAATCCTACGGAAATAGCATTTAAGATAACATATTAAAAAATGAAAATTCGTTAGAATATTTTTCTGTTTCGAATTTCTTTACAGTAAAAAAATATTTGTAATAAGTATGTTTTCCAATAACATATACAAATATGTTTTTAATAATTTTTTAATGAAGTACAAAATTATTTATAACTATTTCACTAATTACTGTTATTCGTTTGAATTTCCAGCTGTATTGTAGGAAATGCAGGTGGTATATATATATATATATATATATATATATATATATATATATATATATATATATATATATATTTAAATTACGATATTTTTGTGTGCTTTTATCTATTTTTGTCTTGAAATGTTATAAAAAATTTTTTAATTGCATAAAAAATCTTCACAGCTAGCCATTTTCAATGCTTGCTTGTGTAGCTGGAGCTGCCAAAACCAGATTAACCTGCTTAAATGCAGAGAAAAAGAGATAAGTAAGTTATTCTATTCTCTTCCCAGAATTCTATAGTATTATGTTTCACACCACATCTTCCCTTTCATTGTCAAAATTATTTAAAATAAATTCAATGTAAATCTCGGTAGAAATAGAGGATTTAATTATTTTATTGCCAATTCTTTACTTTTTAAAGAAATCTCTTGTCTTCATTTTCTTCACTTTCAGTAAAAGACTATGCTTCTTAGTTTACGATTAAAATAGATTTTTCCAAAAATTGTAATTCGTTCCAAATATTCTTTAAATGTTGCACAGCCTCTTTGTGACGTGGAAAGCATGACTTAATAATGCGGGTCCAAATAAAACTGCTCCTCTCTCTCAACTAAATTATCACCTTCCTTTCAATGTTTTCCTGTTAGATAACTGATTATATAAAATATCTGCGAAGAATTTTTTAAAATTTCGAAATTTTATTTTACAATGGGTCTAAATTCGGTAAAAATTACTTAAATTTAATCCTTCGCTTTGTAATTTTAAAGTAGCTTCCATTAGGTGTAGTATTGTGGGGTATCAAAATTTTAATTTCACACATTTATTGTCTCAAAATAATAATCTGATTTGCTTTTCGCTAAAAATGAACTGTCAAAAAGTCAGCAAGCATCACACGTGATAATACCAACTTTGTAAGTTTAATCGTTATACGATATCAAAATTTTATGTCAAAAAAATTTTCTGTAATGTATACTAATTACACTTAAAAGTTTGTAAAACTAATCATTTTGGTGTTAGTAATAAATACTGAACGAAAACACGGTTCCAACAAAAAATAACCATTAAAAATTCTTTAATACCAAAATAAAATGACATTTTTACTCCTATAATTTTGTGATAATTTTTTAACCTAAATAACTTAAGAATAATATTCGAAAGACATATCTAATGTTTCTAATAGTTATTTTTGCTTAATTAGTAGGTAAATTAAAAAATATCCAAACAAATTTTAAAAATTCTTAATTTTCCAAAAATTTGAAATTTATTGAATTTTTATTCTGACTGATTTTTACGTTTATTCATTTCAATTTTTATTCAAGATATATATTTTATTGAAATAAGAATGCAATTTTAGTATCTTTTAAATAAAAAATATTCCCAAGTCTTTTGTAGAGCAATTTCTCATGTATTTATTTTCAGATTAATCCTTGTAAATTATTTTCCAATTACACTTTTTAAAAAATGTATTTTGCGTAGAATGTTTTTGAATATAAGTAAACGTTAAGTTAAAAAGTCATTACTTCATTATCAAATAAAACTGCAAATTTTATAAATCTATATTTTCATACTTAAGAGAATCAGTTTTAATTCCTTTGTTACAAACATAAATTGCTCCTTTAAACAGCCTTATTATAAACTAATTTTATATTATAACATATTGTTATTTCCAAAACTGCCAGACCGTCAAAAAAAAAAAAGAAGTTCTTTATAATATTAATTTACCAAAACTTTTTTGTAAAAATAAAATTTCTCTAAGTTTCTTAATATAAGATTTCATTGTTATCTTTTTCACAATATACTATAAGATTAAAAATGCATGCTTAATTTTGAAAAATCTACATTTTAACCAGAACTTCAATAATTTTAATATGATTTTTTACATATCATACACTTTAGTAAAACAAATTTGAATAAAATATGACATGTGGAAAATCCTACCTAAACTCATGATTTTGTAAAAAAAAAAAAAAATTGAAAACATATGGCTTGATTTTTTTTATTATAAAAAAATGTTTTTGTAAATAATTCTCATTTCAGTATCAGGACAATCAAAAATTTATTCTTAATATTTCATATCAAATTTATTTAGTATATACGCATAAGAGTTAATATCGTTTTAATAATTTTTCTATATTTTATATACCTTTTTCTTTTTTAACAAATATTATACTTCGGGAATTTGTACATACATAATAATTTGAATGTATTTAATATAACAAAGAAATATTCTTCTTCAGCTAAATTTTTAAAAATTGAATCTGGCTTATAATCCACTATTTTTTTTTTTTTTTCGTAATAAAAAGTGATTACCCGATTGTTTCTTTTGGAATAATTTGCATCATAATTTAAAAATATAAATTGTTTCGAAAAAACTTGTGAAAGAAGTTTTTAATTGTATTAAGTCAAATAAATATATTTAATATTATTTTCTTAAATTATGCTATATTATCATTATCAAAGCATCTGGAATAATTAAGGTTATAATATAGTCCGTACCCTTTAAATATTATACAATACTCTTCAATCAAATACTCTTCGACCACGTAACCATGACAATTGCAAAAAATAAATATTTTTAATTCTAAGAACGTTTATGCAGGAAAAAATAGGATAGTTTAATTGTTACTGCAAACTGCAAATCATGAAATTAATTTAGGTACTATTAAAATTATTTTTTCAACATGAGACGCAAAAATATACCAGTTACCTATTTCATAAATATTTTTTAACAATAACCAAAATGCTTACACATAATAATCCATACCTCCAATTAGTTTTATCAGCATTTTCCATTCAGATATTTTAATTAATTACATTGGGCTTTTTAACTAATAAAATATTTTCTCAACAAATTCTTATGTAAATATTTGTTTAATAATATCAAACAATAATTTCTCAAGCACATATTCCCAGTAGATTTTTAAGCGAAAGCATAACAACTGATACATATTTTAAAAAATGAAAAGCGCGTTATTCTAAATTGTATTAATTTATAAGTAAATAAATATTTTACAATCATTTAGACTGGTTAGTTTGTGGTTCAATAGTCACCTTCTGGCAAAGACTCATACATTCTTAACGTGCACTTTTAAAGTGGACTCGAGCACTACAAACATTCCTGAGGGGGAGACTCGAAGACAAATATTTTTAAATTGGAGATGAGAACGCTAATTATTTAGCTGCTATCTTGGCTACCGTCATTCAAAATATTATGCAAATTGTAGGCGTTTGTTATGCAAATAAATGTACATGAAACCAAAAGTATAACATTTAAAAACCAGAGTTAGGAAGCCAACAATTGCGTAATAATACACATCAATAAATATAATTTCATTTTAATTGCTAAATAACAAGTTTTATTATTCAATGCAAAGGATACTGCTTTCAAAAATTAAATAAAATTTTCATTGCCTTAAATTCCATGTAAAAATGTAAAAACAGACACGTTTCAGACATTGCAGGTGAGAAACAAACAAATGAGAACGTGCGTTGTTGTAACAATTTATGCAACTGCAACAAGCAACCCACAGATAACGATATTTACATAATGGGCCCCCACAAGCTAGATGATGGCCCTATGAGTAATACTTCCGCCCACATCGTTCCGAATGTTCGCGGAAATCCTCTTTCATAACAAATGAAACTTTGTTTGATTCTCCATCCCGGACCTTATTGACTTCGAAACCTTTCCAACAATCAATGCGCGGTAATACAACTCACGTAAACATTATTATTTATTTTTGAATCCATCACCGGTCATTCGCCTCTGACGAACTCATTCTCAAAGAAAAATACCGATAGCAGTTGTTTTGCCAAGTCAAGAAAATAATTTGACAGGAAAATATTAAACAGGTAATTGCGAATGAATAACTTATTTAAAACAATTATAGAAGTCCTAGAATGATATCCCGTTAAGAAAACAGGTGTGAATATCATGACATTATTTTAAAAATAATTAACCATAACATCAATGTCTAAAATAATAATCAGAAAAGGTTGTAAAGTATGAGTGTACTTTTAATCTAATAATTTACAACATATATACAGTTTCCAATCGAGTGGAAACCAATAAGACTTAATAAAAGATCTTAATTACGCGATTAGTTGAAATTAGCATGAAAAGGAACTTCAAGGTAGTTTGAAGCGTTCTATTACGCATTTTATAAATAACTGCCTTATAAAAATGTGTTACGCTGGCTTCTTCAAAGGGAAAAGGTCTAAAGAATATGTTGACCCGTTACGTGGGCAAAGAGTACGTGGTTGAATGCATCGGTCGGGCATGATTTTCATATCCCTCATGTGCCCAGTCAACACCCCCTAAAGTCTTTAGGGGGTGTTGGCCCAGTCCGCATTAGTAGAGGTGATACCACAGTCAGGATTAAGCTTCAGAGGGCACGATTTTTTCCGAAGTTCCCCGCAGAGCTGATGCCTTGCAACGGCGTTTGCATGGAAGCAAGTGGTAGTCGTGGGAGGGGGAGGATATTAATTTAAATGAATGAACTAAATACTTTTGCTTGAATGGTTAGTTGATACAACTTACTTGTTATTAATGATAGAGTATTAGAAATTTTTCTTCCAAAATCACGTTAAAAATTAAATTTTTAAAACTGTCTCTAAGTATGTATTTTTTGTAATCTTATAAAATGCTGTTTAAGAAAAAAAAACATTGAAATCTCAAGATTTATAGACTTTATTGTGTTTTACTTAGATTACTTTTAACAAAATATACTTTGAAGAATATTTTGGTAAACAGAATTATTAAATAAATTGAAATTCGCATATATTGTCAGATAACATTAAATCATTAAGTTTATAATAAAGCTTCTTCAAGGAAGTGATAAAATATAAAGTTAAAATTTATGTTTTAAAGAAAAACTAAAACGGTTTATCTTAAGATTTAAAATACAAAAATGATGAATTTATATAATTTACAATTTTTAAATACAGTACACTGAATTTTTAATGTAACCTTTACTTTTTGTTAGAAAATATATAACAAAGGAACATAATAAATTTGGAAAGTATTTCATTGTTAGTAATAAATATAATTTTTTATAAAAACTTACGTGAGCTTCATAAAAATATGGATTAAATGAAATTAAAAAATAGTTCCTAAAACGACGCGTTTATTTCTTTAAAAATACATGATAAATGTATATAACAAAAATAAAAATTTCAAAAAATAATTTTTTTCATCTATAAAATTTAATTATTTTTCACACAGCTAAATTCTTATTTTTTGCAAACATTAGCTAATTCTTGCACTAACTTACCGAAACATAAAAAAATCTGGGTACTTTTCAACCACGAAAATTATACTGTTTTCTTCAACCACAATAACATTGGCAACAATTGATTTCAGTAAATGAGATAAACAAAGGAGTATCATACATATAAATATAAATACGAGGGTCATCCAGAAAAGCAAGTTTCGCATGGCTCATAAAAAGAAATAATTTACCCAGAAAAATTTATTGCAAAAGATACAATATTCCAGTTATTTCTCAGCAAAAGAATTATCGGAATAGATGGTTCACTTACGTGGTTTAAGCTTTTGCATTTCATTATCATAGAAGTATGACGCCTGGGAATGGAGCCAACGTGCCACAGCTGTCTGCAAGTCTTCATCTGCGGGGCAGTGACAGGAAATTTTTCGCTGGGAGACCGATGTCGCTGGGAATAAGTTCGGGACTATAGGTTGTATGGTCAAACACTTCCCAGTTAAACTTTTTCAACTTTTTATTTTTTGTGGAATTCGCTGTACAAAGGCAAGAATTGTCGTGGAGTAACAAAACACCAGTACTGAATATCCAACGCTTCTTGTTCTTTAAGAGTTGCACAGTAATAATCAACGTTTACTGTAGCACCTTGCAATCAGCGAAAAAAGAAATAACAGCCGACATCTTTGCCCACTATAAAGACTTTGATATAAATTATCCGGAAATTGGGATTGCAAGATATGATAGCCACACACACAATCTACCTTACAAATGCGTTTGCGTTTCGGTTATTTTGCAGAGTCATCCATCTTTTGGACCCAAAGAAAACTTTCTTTCCGGATGACCTTCGTACATACATCACAAATTCTTAAATCTTATCACTTACTATTCTCTTCCAATAAAATCATTAAGAAAAAATCGTTAGTGTTTTGCTCTATCCTTAGGATCTTCAAAAAAATTTAAATAACTTTCTTCAGAATGATTTTGAATAAAAAAATAATAAGTGGTCTTAAACTTATGCAACAACGGAATTTCAAAAAATCGTTCACAATAAGAAATTAATTAAAAATTTTTTCTCTTTTGATATGCAAAAATGCAATTAATTTTAACTGTTGCACAATAAGTAATATATTAATAACTTATTTCAATTAGAAAATTGTTCGCTTTATGAAAACTAATTCAATATTTTTCATTCATTGATTTATTTGCGAAAATATAATTTATTTCAGCTAAATTGCATAAAAATTCAATTTACGATTAAAATGTGTGTATGATATTTAGGACTTATAACTACGAAATACACTATACACAGCTTCCCATTTTATTCGACTCATACAACATGTTTTTCGAATATTTTCCATGGATTGAGAAATCAAACCGAACAAGTTTCATTGTCGAAATATGAAATTGTAAATGAGAAGTAAAATGCGTGAATAATAGTAAAACGGTATTTTTTAAATTTCCATACTTAAAAAATATTAATAAATAATATTGGATTGGAGACCACTCTAGGAAATTGTAATGAAAAATTAAAAAAAAATCTACAGAAATATCGCATTGTAATTAGTGATTCCTCATAGTCTAATAGAATGAAATGAATGCTATTGGTACTAGAAATTAAAGTTATGTCTACGATTCTGTACATTTTTTAATAAACGTTATTTATAATTAATAAATACTATTTTATATACATAAGGCAAAGAAGTAGTCACATTCTGCCCTTTTCCAATAAAAGAGATTAAAAAATTTAGTTCCAAAAAATATATTTAGCACAGTCCTAATAAAAATGTGTCTTCCCTCATCTTTTTTTAATTTATGCAAGATGTACGAAAACTGAGTGTGATTATATGCTTTATAAAATTGTAGATGGATAACAGAAAATCAGCGATTTTGAAAATTTTCATTGGTAAAGAAAATTTAATCTGTTTTATAACCGACCAATATTATATATTATAAAAGCACATTAAAATTTCAAATAAAAAAGATGTTGTGTACATTTGCGTTGCACATCAAAACTGCACAGCTGATAGAATTACAATATTCCTTTTAAAGTCTTTCAGAAAATATTAAAGACTACTGTGTGTAGTAAAAATTTTAAAATGCCCGAGTAAGAAATGCAATTAATGTATTCATAGTATGATATGGACTAAATTAACAGAGAAGTAAAGAGACATGCCACGATATGTAGAAGATAAGTACTAAAATTGCATTTTAAATTAGCTCAAACAATTTAAAAATATCTCTTCGAAAAATTGTCCTATCATTTCAATAAGTTTAATCTGAATATGCTAGAGAAATACTAATATATACTAATATCAGTTAATAAAAAATATAAATATTACATTAAAAAAAAAGAAAATTAAAAGGAACTAAGAATCAAGAAAAATATCTTCACTACATCAAATAAAAACACAAGCAGTAAGCAGGTTATAAATAAAATAGCCTATAAGCAGGTTATAAATAAAAAATTTGGAGCTATTTTAATGTGTATAAAAATTTATTTTATGATATTTATATTTCATTTTCCCATTGTTATACAAGATACCTGAAATTGCAAAATTCGTACCATTTTGTTTTTTCTTTTTATATGCAGGGCACAATTATTTTTAAATTATTTTCATTCAGGATTCGTGATTTAAATCCAATATTTTCAGAAAATATTATATAAAAATTTATTTTCGGAATTAATCAAATTACTTAGATAACTTTTGTGAGTGATTTAAATCTTTGAATATTAATCTTACAAAACAAAATGAATATTGTTAGAAAGACACTTTAAAACAGTATGATTTAAAGCTTCCTAACAAAATTAATATTTTCACATTTTTTCTCTCTCTTTTTGATCTTGGAAAAAATAACTATGGGGTGAAATATAAAGGATAAAAAATATTTTAATAAAAATTGTTGAAAAAATTTTAAAACAGACGATTGAGAATAAGTGCATATAAATAAATAAATATTTGTAGTTTTTCTTTTTAGCTTTTTATTTAAATATTTTTTATTGTAGTTAAAATAATGAGTTTAAAATACCTCCATATTTAGAAAATTTTGTAAATAAATTGCATCAGAAATTTTTAAATCGTAATTTTTTAATTCATCAAATATAATTTAAACTTATTTCTTAAATGATTTGTGTAGAAATTTTGAAAATTGTATTTTTATACACATGCATTTCAAATTTTATTTAGATTAAAATATTTAAATTTTGAGTAAAAGTGAAATGCATTTTCTTTTATATTCTTAATATTCTTATAAACAAAATAATAAAAAAGGAACTTGAAAATTCAAAAGCCTTCTCCTGATATAGAATCGTTAAAGTATTCTATAATGAAAATGTGAAAATATTGTTTTCAAAATTACAACACATTAAAATAAAAAAAAATAAATAAATAAATAAAAAACTTTCCATAACTCTGAATCTTACATAATGTAATTAAAAAACTCGAAAAAACCATTAATTCAAAAAATTATTTTTGATTTATAACATCGTAACGCAAAATTATAACAGTAACCAAGAAAAAGAAACTAGAGACACTGGAAAACATTTAAATATTTTTATATGGAATATTTAAAAAAATATGTAACAAGTCTTCAAAATTACTACATAATTATGGAGTAATAAAAAATATTAAAAATACATAATTTATATTCTAAATTTATGATGCTTAAACAATAGGATAGAAAGATTAAATAATAATAAATAAATTTATTTTCACTGCTCATAATTCATATGTAAATAAATAAAATATCTCCATAGATTCTAGAATCTTTAAAGACTCTGATACAAAATCTTTTCAAGAAAACATAAGAATAATGATTTTAAAATTACAACAAAAATTAATTCAAAATGAACAATAATAATTTATTTTTACTACTTACTTCTGTTCCTTCAAATTTATTTACACTGCTCATTATTCTTATGCAAAATAATAAATGTTGATGGATTCTAGAATCTTTACAGGAAAATATAAGAACAATGATTTCGAAATCACTACAAGAATTAATTTAAAATAAACAATAAATAATCAGCTTTTACGATTCTTACATAAAAAATAAAACGCGCGTGGAATTAAATAATTCAAAATATTATTTTCTTTAATTGTTCTTATGTGAAAATATAAGAAAACTCTCTCTCATTAGATTCTCAAATCTTTAAATAATTTACAGTGGATTTCTTACAGGAAAATATAAAAACCCAGTTTCCAAAATTATTACTCATTATTTAAAATGAATATTAATTTATTCTATTACATTTATGATTTTTACAAACCTCAACAAAAAACTCCCGCGAGGTTAAATAGTTCCAAATAAATTCTTTATACTTATATGGTCAATATAAATTTAAAATTGTAATTTAATCCAATTTATACCATTGTATTAAATTATAAATTAGCACAAAAATAAACAAATCTGATATTTACAGTGTCATAAATTGCAGAAGGTTACAAAACCAAACCTGTATTTCTACAATTCGTCGAAATATTAATGGATTCGAAAAAATACCTATTTTCATGCCTCCATATAAAAAATACAATATAAATGTTGAAAAAAAGCAATTTTCTATCTTGCACGCTGGAGAAGTAAAAGTTCAATAAAAATCGAAGTAAATGTAACACTTACATTGATGGCACCAAAACTTCATCTTTCAGCAGTAGAAATAACAGAAATATGCTTGTTCCGGTGATTGGAACAGAAATTCATGCCGGCAGACGATATTTTTTGGACACATGACTGCAAACAGCATAATAAGAACCACAACACCAGTAGCGTTTTATTTTGTTCTTGGCAAATCGGCACTCCGAAAAATGTTCGCTCCGGAGGGAGAACGCTAACAACGGCATCGTTTTCAACTCGTCATCTGACGGATGGTGTGGGGTAACAAGCACAGACGGTGACCTTTACTCTAACAATGCTTCATCAACTTCTTTCCGGTGGTGGGAGTGGAGAAAAAAAGGTTGAGGTGTAATTTGCTTGTCCAGCGCAAAAAGGGGAAAACGAAAGTGGAAGTTCGGAGCGCGATTTAGGAGATAGGTTGTCTGCACAATAATGATATTTTTTCATCGTGATGTAAGAACAGATAAAAGCAATGTAACAGTTACAGATGTACAAGTTCCCACCATGTGCAGTATTTTCACAAAAGACTAATTAGAAACATTAAGGTATCTCAAAAACTGTTATTTTTTTCAAAATTACCAAAAAAAGTTACGGATGATAATAATCATTTAAAAAAACAATACTAGTTTAATAATAACGGTTACCGGCGAATAACAGGTTATAGAAAGAACAAGATAATCGGAATGTATGGGAGGCGCATTAGGATCGATAAGCCGGTTGTCCGAGATGTGGCAGAAGCTATTCGTAATTGAAGATATTTCGCGGTGATACAAACCCACAGTGTTTGCCAGAAACAAAAAACATAGAAATTTTTAATATTTATTTTAATAAATGGTTTACATTTATTACATTTTTAAAAAAATATTTATTAAAAGTTAAATATTAATCCAATTTTCAAAAACATTACCAATGTATGTGGGGAGAAGATTCTGCTCCCATTCACGTAAGATCGAATTTCAAACAAAGGTAAATAAATGAAATAAAAAAAGAATTGATTAATTTGATATAAAATTAAGGAGAAAAATTAAATGTAAAAGGAAATTATAAAATCTTAAAATAAAAGTTCAATTTAATATTACATTCAAGCAAATCATGTATAAAATAATAAAATTTAGCTGAAAACTTAAAAAAATATTCCTCAAACAAATAGAAAATCAATGGAATTGGAAATGAAAAGAAATATGCAAACACTGATATTGATAGACACAACGAATCCACCTTATGTGGTAGCAGAATAATTAACAGCCTGTTCAAGTCCAATAGTTCGCGAGATCGTACCTTAAACAGAGATATTTGTAATGATTCGAAGTCCACTTTTAATTTGAAGATTTAGATCAAATTCCCTACATATACAAAACATGATTGCAAATGACAAACGCGAATCCAAAACTTAATAATGCTGATCAAAGACCAAATTATTTCTATAAACGGTGTTTTGAACGTACTGCTATTATTTTAAGCAACACAATCAGAGGGTTCATTTTTTAGTTACCACTATAACTAACTGCTTTACTAGGAAAAGGTGCTAGAATTTTTAAATTACCTCAAAATCAGCTTTATTAAAAATGCGACAAATATCTATGACGGATAGGATTACGAAACCCACCCCTGAGATATTCCCACAAGTTTAATAGTCATTTTATTTTTTCAAAATTGATTAATTCAAACATAGAATCACATAAAACATAATATAAATTTTATAATGTAATGATTTCAAAGACAGCGAAATAGCGCTGCGGAAGCAGCAAAAACGAGTTTTAAAAACATATAAGAGAACGACGGGCTGTTCTGCTGGATTTTAAGAAGAAGGAAGTAGAGAACGAGACTGTTGAGAATGTTATTGTGTCTTCGTTCATTAGATGTTCCAGTAAGTTTAATTTTGTGTTATGTTCATTCAAAGAAGATGATAAATATTTGATTGCTAAAATTATGCCTGTTAAATTCGTGGTGCAAATATAATTCAACGACATAACAATAACATACTAGCCTTTCTGCTGATATCAAAGCATTGAAAATAAAAGCAGTGTGCGTGTGATTCATTATATATATATAGATTCTGGATTTCCCAACTCAACCTCTTTAGCCATAAAATATAATATAGTTTGAAAATAAATATAAGGAAAATATTTCAAATATATGTATATACCGATAGATAGATAGACACAGATTGGATTTAAAAGAAAAAAATCTGTGAACAAAAGTTAAAACTAGAATGCGTTAAAATATAATTCTAGTAATCAATTTTAATATTAAATGTATATATCATGGTAATATGAGGTAGCTTTTTTGAAATTGTAAATATCTTGGATTTTTGTCAACAACATAAAATGTCAGCCATCACAGAATTTCAGAGATACAATTGTAGAATCTCAAATTTTGTGATAGAAACAACTCTCTTTTAGGCATTTCCAGAGATATGGTGTCTAAAATCAAGGCAGTGTACATACAACGAGGTAAAATAAAATAGTAGATGGAAGAATTAAAGCTTATTGTAAAATAAAATAAAAATTAAAGTGAACATAAAATTTAACTAGCATTTAGATTATCCACATTCATTGATTAGAAACCTTCATAATCAAACCATCATTATCACCTTCTGGGGGTACGTTTATAATCAAAAGCATATATGGAAGAGAAGCAATTTTTAAATCATAAAAACGTCGTCTAGAATGTCATAAATCACAAAACCAGGTCGATTGATACATGGAGGACATCTATATAATCAGGAGGATTGCCTTTCACAATTTTTTATAATACAGAACAATCGTGTCTGTAAAATAATGAGTTAGATATCTGAACTAACCGAAAACTGAGAAGGACTATTAACGACAGCAGTTCAATAAGTTTCAATATCCCCCAGTACTGAGGAAATGAAAGTGTCGACTCCGATGTTAATTAACGAAGAAGCAGTGGTCTGCGCTTTTAGAGACATCGACTGACTAAAAGAGCAGCCGGAGACGCATTCCAGTATCTTAACAAGTGTCGAACTTGCGAATGACCACTCTGGGGCTCAGTTTGACTTATTGGAAGGACTACGCTTACAACAAGAACCTTGATATTGTGTTTATACCTTCCACATGTTCATCTGTCGGTGTGGGTGATCAAGAATCTTCAAGATTTCCTTCCTCGCGACAAGTGAATAATGATCCACTATATATGAAAAACCCAGCCGGAAGGAGATAATAGGCGATTAATGTTTAAAAAAGTCCTTACAGTATAATCTCCCGCTAGACCATAAAATACGAGAGTCAAAAATCCAATGTTTCCTCAACTACAAAGAATTATATAAAAAAAAATTATGGGCCACCAGAAGTATTTGTAATTGTAGTGAGATTCATGTCAAATAATCATTTAAAAACTTAACAAAATTACTGTAAATGAAGCAGAAAACATAGATACATTTCCCGGAAATCTTAACTCTGTTGAAAAAATTCAACATAATCATGGAAATCAAAAAATTATTAATAACTAATATTAACACTCGCTCCCTTAACAATTCCCAAAAGAAAATTTATGACAATCCATAACGATGATTGAATACACATGAAAAACCAAATTATGCAATTAAACAATTTCTGTTTAATTGGATAATTTACTTTTTCACGAGCGAATTTATGTAATCCACGAAGTATGCATGAGAGAGAACACTATTTATTCATACCTGATTCATGCATAGTTTCAACACATTAGTTTATTTCTTATGATTTTAAGGTGAAATATTTTGTTTACATACGTCGCAAAACTCTTTGATTATATATCGTTTCCCTAAGTATTTCATGTTTAATGCAACACACACACATTTTCCTAGCAACATAAATCTTTTTAAAATTCCAATTTTAAATTCCTTTTAAAGAAATTTTTAGTGAAGTATTTGACATCATCACAGAGTTAAATTCCTAATGGATCTTGACAAATTTTACAGGCATTTTCATTCTCAAATTATTTAAAAATACAAAAATAAATTTCTACCAGATTCTCTCGTCCCAACAACAAATTCGGAAAAAAAATTGAATAAAAATTTAAACATAGAACCCTGTAATATTTTGATAGAAAATAATCAAAATCAAATTCTTCTTCGAAAGAAACTTTTTTTTTTCCCGTAGAACTTTTGAGAAGAATCCTTAGGGTTATATTGCTAGACTCTGATCATATAGCGATCTTTTTTAGTGTACAAAATATACCCTACTTTTATGTAAGTTCTTTATAGAAAGAAATTTATTTTCAAGTACAACAGTTGAACCACAACACGAGATTAAATTCCTACGAGTTCTTTGACCACACTGACAAATTTGGTAGGTTTTTGATATATATGCTCAGAAAATTATTTTTACATGTATTCCTTTTTAAAAATAATTTTTCATTCGAATACAATATTCGAGAATACATGGTATTATATTTTAATAGGCTCTTAGCCACAAATTTGGCATGGTTTCCATCACAGCAACAAATTTGGCATTTTGTGGTAACTAAAGAACGATCCATTTTTAAGAATAGAACATGAAAAATTTGTAATGAAATTTTTTTCGAATAGATCATTCTGGAGCAGACAGGAATAAATTAAAAAGGTTTCTCTCAACACAGCGACAAATTTTGCTCATTTTCTGATTCGCTATAACCTTCAAAAATTTATTTAAAAAAATTACTTTCAAATGCATATAGTTAATAAAACATAATAATATTAAAAATAGGAATAATTTAAAAGGATTAAGCTAATAATAATTAAAAGTTATTTCTTAACTTTCATAGAAGTACTCTTTTAAATTTCTTTCAGAAAAACTTTTTTACTTTCAATGGTTGGGACACGAACTGCACAAATGACACCAAATATTTCAAGAAGTAACTCTGAAAATTATGTACAAATATAATATCTATTACATGCTCTCTCTATAATGATTTATTTATTGCAAACACAACGTGAACTTTAGGTACAGAAATAAAATATAAATATTTAGCACAATATCAATAACAAAAACAAAAATAAAAAAAAACCCATGAGCAACATTTATATTTTTAAAACAAAATTGAAAACTTGTAGTGGGTGGCGTAACAGATGAAGGTTGTTGTAAGAAAAGTGAGCAATCGTCACATGTTGCAGAGTACTTTTCATAGACAAACCTTATTCTCGTCTTGCAAGGGGAGAAATCTGGAGAACACACAGGCACTCACTCGAGAAACATGCATGCAGAAATGAAATACCGACCTACTGTTCAAGTGCCTGGGATAAAATTAAGAAGCTTCCCCTTCGAAGGGCGCAATCCTACCAGTAGGTCACGCTAGAATTATGTGCAAATGATAGCGTAAGTAACATTCTTCCTGATATACTGACGACGTTCAATTACACTATTTAGCTAGCTTTCAAAATACTTTATACCTTTTCTTCAACATTTTTTAAATTATATTTCATGCAATTGTATTA
The DNA here is from genome assembly GCA_037975125.1 of Latrodectus hesperus. Taxonomy (NCBI): domain Eukaryota; kingdom Metazoa; phylum Arthropoda; class Arachnida; order Araneae; family Theridiidae; genus Latrodectus; species Latrodectus hesperus. The sequence continues at coordinate 75,841,186 of CM075852.1, forward strand.
TGTTTGATAACATTTAGTCTAGATAACTTTCCCTTCTTGACTTAATGTTATCAAACTTGATGATTTAAAAAAAGAACTTTAAGAAAATCTTGTAAATATATATTAACAGCATTTACTTCACTTATTAGCTATTCTTTTTTCATTTAAAATTACATTTCATAAGGAATAGAACGTTTTGGGGAGTGTTGTACACCTATGTTAGCTTTCTTAAAGTAGATAAAATCTGAAAACAAATCAAACTACACCTGCATCACTATAACATTAATTTCATTAAATAATCTAATATCATGTAGCTTTAAAAAATACATATCGTTTGCAAAACATTTTTTTTCGGATTTAGAGCGTAAAAAATTTTTTTATGAAGAAAAAAGGCACGCTTGCTTTACCAACAGAGAAACAAATTGACTACCATGACATTTTTAATGGTCAGCTGAGTTCCCATGCTTCAATAAACTTGACGAGAAAAATGGAAGAATAATGGAAATAAGAAAACATTAAAATCACTGTTTAGCTATGACATAAATTTAAATTAAATTGTGCTGAAAATTAAAACACACTGGTCTCGAACTATGTGTCTTATGGCTTTCCAGTTTTCTTTTCAGTGACCCATGATTTACAAGATAGCAATTATAATTAAAGCCAAACTTGAAAAATATGTTTCAAGTTTTACCATCTTCTTTATAAATTTGTTTCACACTACAAAACACAAAAAATACAAAATAATAAATCATTTAATGATTTCTCTTTTCTTTCTGAATACATTATTTTTCTACTGTTGGGACCAGATTCCGATATCGTCAAATCATTTGTCTTTGAAAATTCGAAGCATAAAATAATTACCAAAATATTTATAAATCTCATATCCATGATAAAAAAAATTACAATGAAATTTAATTCGCAAAATATTTTAAAAAATAGTAACTAAAATTGTAACAACAATAAATATTAATTTTAATAGAATTATAAAGCTATACGTTGCAGCTATACAAACTACAGGAAAGGTAAGGATACTATTAAGCTACTAAGATTATTCAAAAATCATAATGTATCATAAATATAAAAGTTGATCAACTAGTTCGATATTATTCTCTGATGCATGAAATTTCTTTCCAAAATATCCCAAACATTGTTAATTGGAAAAAGATTATTCTATCTGATTGGTCACGGAATGCCATAGAATCCAATTAAATATTGTTGCGAGGGTGTGCGTTATCTAGCTGATAAATGGTAGTTGTGAAACTTGATACCATAAGTAGTACCAACAATACAAAATTTCGTCAACGTAACATAATCGGCTCTCCAAGCAGATCACTTCTCAGACTATAAAAGTCAAGTATTAGAGTGGTTACAAGGTAAACAAGAAAGTTCTCTTATGGTTTTTAATGACCCAAAAGAACATGACCTACATAAAGTGTAGCCTATTGTTAGTCCTGAAGGTAATCACCATTGGCATCCAGCACCTTCTGCAAACTGTCTTCACTTGAGCAATCTTCTTAAGTTAAAGCTCGGGGGTTTTGGAAGCAAAAAAGTTTGTGAGTGTCGCAAATCTATTTCATTGATGAAGAATTTTCGACAAAAACAATTGTCCAGGATATGGAAGAGGTGGCAACTGATGATGCAAGGTTAGATGAGTAAGGAAGATGACACAAAGTCTCACAACCTAGTCGCTCTATGGTATTCTTGGGTACCAGCAAGGCATGCGGTCTCGTATTATCGGCCAAGAAAAGTACACCATTGTGATTAACCAAAATGCTGGCTACTTCTATTTCAATGTCTGTAGCACACGTTCCAGTTGCTGCGAGTACAGGTCCGCAGAGACCATTTGGCTTGTTGGTAGCAGCTCATAGTGAATACTTGACGACCAATCCACCCGACACTACGACTTGATGCAGCAGCTGATAAGCCCATTTTGAAGTCGTAAAGATAACAATACCAAACGAGCTCCTTCGACATTCCATTTCCCTTTTTTACTGTACGAATTACGGTTGATGAATGGGCACGGTGGACCTGCTTACAACGACTGATATTTTTACTCTCGACTGACTGGTGTCTCAACCACGCCATGCACTATCTCACTTCATTTAATGGCAACGCGAAAACGGCAAGAACCTCAGTTGCTCAATAACAATACTGGACAGGAGTGCTGATTCTCTGCATGAATAAAATATATGAAATAATACTCAATATTTAAAAAAAATAATTCATTGCTGTGTGCGGATTATTTTCTTTAATCAAAAAATCCAGATTGACCTAATCGACTTGACTAAATTGAAATTTTAGTGGTTATTGCCTTAATACACATCAATCAATGTGTGAAGCTAAATTAATGTAGCATCCCATGCAGTTAATAATTCAATAATGAATTGTATTTTAATATCATTGCATTTATGTCTAAAAGCAAATGATGACGAATGGAGGATACCGATATAATTGGCGTAAACATGATTGCATATACATGGTACAGATATGCTCCTGATTGCTCGATTTATGTGCATCTGTGGCCCTGAAATGTCCTTAAAAACCGTAGCTGCTAAGCGTACTTCTCTCATTTTCTATTTTCAAATGCGTGCAATTGATATATCGTTTAAATTAACATTAACCTACCTAATTTCTGTATCAATACACGGACATTTTTGTACACAAAATTTTCATTCGACGGAGTTCTACAATTTAAAGAGTTCGAATCACTAAAAACAATTACATTTGAAGGAGAAGTTAAACTCAAGAACAGTATAATTATAGGCCAAAGTTCTGTATATTTAGCGACCAATTGAACTGTTTCATCCAACATAAGGCTGATTCTTTTTCTAATGTTTATGATACGAAGCACGAGACACATAATTCATCTAACTACATCAGCACATCAAGTTTCATTGTACTCTTTTTCAAGTTTTTTATGTGTATATATTTTTTGGAATGGAGCATGTGTATGTGCGATTATATGTCTCTGCGTATGAGCTTCAAGGAAGATTGCTAAAATAGCAGAATTTTTCTGTAATGAATAATAAATATTGTATTATGACTGCTGATACTAATGACTAACGTAAGCATGAAGAACTAAATTACTTAAAACGACTTATTTGTTTCGAGGAATTCTTAAGTTGATTTTTCTTCAATAAAATTTTCTTAAGTTCATCGCTGCCGTTGACAAAGAAAGGTTAACTTAATAGTATACATGTGAACAGAGAAATAGCGATAAATTTATTTAAGGAATACTTATAAGACAGAAATGAAGTACGTAAACTTCAAAAGCATTTCGTATCCCAAACATTTATATTGGTTCATTATTCCCCAATTACCTTTTTCTCAAGAGGACTGATTTGACCATAACTAATTTCCACGTTTCATGTTGATATCGAACGTAATATCTGACAGTTATTACACTTAATCTCACGTGATCATGTAATCTAACCTTCAAATAAATTATATAAACACAAACATGGGAATTTATAAATACATTTAATAGAAACTTTAACAAAAAAAAGTTTTTTTCTCTCCAACACGAAATTCGCATTTCATCTAATAGAATATACAGTAGACGCTCGCTTTTAGAAACCTCTAATTTACGAACACTCAAGATTTTACGACTTATTGGTTCGTTCTCAACAGATGCAATGTTTTACCATTTTCTACGTGTTCATAAAAACGAAGATCTACCGTAATACTTCAAGTAGAAAGTTTTTATATATATTGAGACACTTTTTACAGAATTTAAATAATATGATAATTTTTGGCATTTCTAAACTCACATACAGATAGTATTTTTCATTTTATAACAGTTACCTAATGTAAAGTCTGGAAAGTAACAATAAAATTGACCTTGGCGAAGAATCAGTGACGAACACCGGCTCAATGCCTTCGAAGAATCAACCATGATGAAATTGCAAATGTAAAACAGACCCGTACAATGAGCAGTCTGTCACAAAAACAATGAAAAGAAGACCTTGAAGACAAAACTGCTCACAAGAAAGAATATTAGTTTTGATTAGAACACGCGACCTTATCGCCATATACAACAGTTTAAAAAAATACACAATTGCGACGGAAATTTTTTACGAATTCAAAAAGAGACAGGCGTTTCTATTTGCAATACCAGACATGGTATTATAACCAATATGGATGGATTCGGTTAACAAAACGCAGACGATTTTTGAAGGGGGAAAAAAACTTTTTTCGTTCTAATAATTTGATGAATTGTTTTCTTTATTTTGTGATAGAATCATGATATATATATATATATATATATATATATATATATATATATATATATATATATATATTTAACAGTTATTAGTTATTATAGATTGATGGCAGGTGAAATAATTTTATTTGGTAAGCAAAGCAATTGCTTAGATTTAACATTCTCTGTTTTTATTTCATTTCAGTTTATGAGTTTATGATTGAAATAAATTATTTCAAGTAAGCATCTCTGTGTATCGTTTGGATAATTTTATTCCGTTTGCTAATAAAATGTTAAATTTTACAAATTATAAATAATTACACTATCTCTTGTATATAAAACTCTCTATTTCAAATAAAAATAAATGCTTCTCAGAGTTTTTTTTTTTTTTTTCGAAGTCATTCGGTATTATTTATTACTTGATAAATATATATTTAAAAAATCTAACACCAAATAAAACATCGAATCGAATGTGTTTTTTAGTTGTTATTATAATTTTAGGTAATGAAAATGTATATATTTAGACAGTCATACATTTATTATTTAGCTATTTTTTTACTTATACGTTATTCGCTAGTAAATGATAATAAAAAAAAATCCTTTATTGTATGTAAGTCACTTTTTCAACATATTTACTCATTTCTTCGCGTTAATTGTTATATACATACATACATACATACATACATACATACATACATATGTGTGTGTGTGTGTGTGTGTGTGTGTGTGTGTGTGTGTGTGTGTGTGTGTGTGTGTGTGTGTGTGTGTGTGTGTGTGTGTGTGTGTGTGTGTGTGTGTGTGTGTGTGTGTGTGTGTGTGTGTGTGTGTGTGTGTGTGTGTGTGTGTGTGTGTGTGTGTGTGTGTGTGTGTGTGTGTGTGTGTGTGTGTGTGTGTGTGTGTGTGTGTGTGTGTGTGTGTGTGTGTGTGTGTGTGTGTGTGTGTGTGTGTGTGTGTGTGTGTGTGTGTGTGTGTGTGTGTGTGTGTGTGTGTGTGTGTATATATGTATGTATGTATGTATTTCTAAATCATTCTAAATCTAGTTTTCAATTTTCTTATCTATATGGATGAGAGCGAAAGAATCATGTTGAAGGCCATTCACGGAATGATTGAAATTAGTAAGCACAGATCTGAGTTTTTCTTTATTTTGAAAAAGATCGCTTCTGTAATAATACTTCAGAAAATGCCTTTCCTTACCAATATTTCAAGTTTCGACCAATCTTAGAAGAAAGAGAATCATATAACTTGTCACTACATGAGAACGTAATCTCATGAAATCAAACGCTTCAGAGAGGCCTATAATATTTTTACTTTAATTTTATTTATTTTTCAACAGTTTAATTTGCAGAGAAAAGTTTTTCAAATAAATTTTTTTCACTTTAAAAGAACCAATGTCTAAAAACAATAGCTTTTGGTTTAATAATTAAAAAAGTTGAAATGACAATATAGTGTGTCAGAAAAAATTGCGAAAAGTGCATGTATGTACCCTATAATCTTGCAGAAAACTCCACAAATCTATGGTGCAAAGTGTGTGGTGGTTACTTTTTTCAAACAGCACGTCACAAAGTATATCAGATATTCGTTTCTGGGAATTGTTAGTTTGGTCAAAGGAAATGTCTAAAATTAGAAGTGATCTTGGAAACGTTCAGAAGCAGTCATAATACGTACAACATTGCATTGTCTTGCCAGAATTGTGCAAGACTGTCAGAATTCACAATGGATGCAGCAGATAAAACAAATTCGTACAAATGTGAGTCAGACTCTCACGTATCGGCAGAGGCTCTATCAGCTTGAACGGCCTCAATAGATATGTTGCTTCCATAGATTCGTGAAATTTTCACAGCAGCCTCATATGTCCATTCTCTGATAAAATTTATAAATGAGATTAACATAAGACTGGGCAACATGTTTCTAGTTAACAGAAGGCAGTACTGGCGGTTTTATAAGCGTGAAAAAGTTCGTGCCGTACAGTCAAAAACTTTATACGTCTCCGGAAATCTATTTCATCGATGCGTCGAACAGTTAGTATATTAACACTTGTTGATGCCCAGTATCGTAATCTGCAACATGAGAAAATTTTGCATGTTTATCTAGTTAAGGAATTTTCGTCAGTTGCCAATGTTTCTGTTACAAGGTTATCTTCTCGCTACACCGGTGTCTAATACGATGTTTTATCTGTATTAATATTCTATTATCTATACTGATATATTAAATTGATATTCATGGTATGCATGTATATATATATCATCATAAATAAATATAACTGGTATTATAGTCACTGAAAATAATTAGTTCCTAAAGGTAATAACTGAAATGGTTATTTTTAATCCATTTATATTAATTGCCATTTTTATACGAAACGATATGAAATGATATAATAATAATATAGAAAATATTTGTTTCTGATTGCAAATTACATGAAAACATTATATTTGTGTATATAATACACCTATGTTTGGGATAAGGTAATACCAGAAGTCGGCACAATTGTCATCATAAATGATGATCACAGAAAAAATGGCGCAAAATTCCAGCTATAAATTATATAGCAATTATTATTATTATTAAAAAGAATAGCACTTAACCTAAATTCCCGTCTGCATTTATGATCGGACACAGACAATGCGCATTCTGTTCTGGAAATATTCTTAAACAGTGACGTGTTTTCAGAACTGATTCTGTAAGTTTTATGGCATCTTCATTGACGCAGCGGGGAAAATGTTCATATAAAAAAAATTTTGAAGCTATTAATCTTTTGAAGCAGACTATTGATTACCTTATTTGACATGAATAATTTTATGCTCATTTATGAAGGCATTAACAATAGTTACGAGAGTATCTACGCTATAAAAGTCAAGTATGAAATCATATTAAGTCAACCAAAACCCCATTTTTAAACAAACGGAAGAATGAAAGATAGAAAAAGGACTCAAAACAGTTTCCATATTCTTATTCATCAATATTTTATTTAATAAAAAATCTAAAATGGTTATCAAATGTGTGACTAAGAGAACGACAGCTGACAGCATTTATCTTATTTCGTTGTAACTCTTAAAACAAGGAACTACTTTAAATGTATTCTTAGAATTTTATTATACTAAATACATATATGTGTTTAATATATTCATATGAATGATTACTTTACTCTAAAGCTTGAACTGGTTAAGTATTTCATCTTTTCAAAGTATATGATAATAAAAACATATAAAAGTTAATATTATATTTAAAAATTGGTATTAGGAAATTTTATTTTCATGTTTAGGAAGATTTTATTTTTGTCACATTAAAAGAAAGTTTTTATCAAATAAAACACTTTATAGAATTTTAATTCTAAATGTTACTTTATCATTTATTATAATAAATAAATAAGAAATTATATTTTATTATTTATACCTGAAATTTTTTAATTACAGATGTTTAATTCTAAATGTTGCTCGCTTTTTTTGTAAAAACGTAGGATTTCTATATTTATGAATATTTTTAGAAAACTATATTTTCATATTTTTTATTTAAATGTTTTCAAATTTTACTAAAATTAAAAATTCTAGTAACATTAAGAGTATAAATAATATTTAACATCTTTCATTTTTACTATGGATTCTCCCTTTCAAAAATGGAAAGATTCAAGATTTTATAACGTTTCTTCTGGTCTGTGTGAATTCAGATTTTTTTTTAAATACCTTGCTCTAAAAGAAACTTTGAGATTCCTTATTTATTAAAAGCCATTATATAAGAGGAAATTTTTTATGATAACCGACAGAGTTTAGGAAAATTCATGAAATCTAGCCATTATACCACGGCTCATAAATATAAAAAAACTATTTACATTTATTATAATACATATAATTTTTATTTATTGCATCAATTATAGTATATTATTCAAAAACATTTCAAAAGATATTTTATTTAAAATATTATTTTTAGTTTTTCAATACGAAATTATCTTTATTTCGGCTATAAATATCAAGACATCTTAATTTTATGCAATATTCTAAAATAATTTAATTTTCATCTGCTTTAGATTTATTTTGAAACATCTTCATTTGATTTTTAGACATAATATTTTTTTTTCAGTTTTAACACGTACAGCACAACTAAAATGGAATTAATAAGGAATTTACCTGTAAAAGATAATCAATTTTAAATAATTGTGTGCAACCAAATAATCGATGCATAAATATTACTGATAATTTAAAAAAGAAAAATATGTGGGTAATTAATAATAAATCAAAAGCGGAATCCCAGTTGAGTTCAAGAAATTGTTCTTGTGAATTTTGAAAATGATAACTTGCTATATAAGCATAACGTGAACATCATAAAAATAACTTCTAAATCAGGCTCCTGTTTTCAGAGTTCTTTTTAACAGCAACATTTCCAGATTTGTTAAGGCAATTCCTAATGCAACAAAAATTGTAACGTAAAGAAATTCTAATTAAACAAGTTGAACAAACTATAAAATGAAAATGTTTTTTGAAAAATTATTTTTGTTGTAATTTTGAAAGGATTGTTAAAGTGACGGGGAAAAAAAAGAAAAAGAAAGTTTATACAAGATATATACTTTCGTTTCAAAATAGGTTTTGTTAAATTCTGGAGCGAATTTCTTAGCAAATGGTGAAACTTATATAATATGGATTACAACAAATACGTGTTTTTTTAAATATATTTTAATCTAAACTGTATTTTCGGAGCACCTTAGGTAACGCTGAATAATCTACAACTTCGGCATTACATACTGTTCTCAACGTAGTTTCAGTTTTATCATCAGAGTTTATGATATTTTTGTTCTTTGTTCTAGTTTTAAAATTTATTATTCTCACTAGTATATTGTCTTCTAATCTGCCATTAGAAATTTTAAAAAAATTAGAAGTAATAGATCAATAAATGTTAAAAAAGGATGTTTTATTTTAACAAGACAATGCCATCAAATTAAAAAAAAAAATTCATTTAACCAAAAAGAATTAAGCATTATTATTTTTAATAGATAATTTACTAAAACTTATTAAAAAGACAAAATATCTAAGTAGAATTCAAAATTTATTTTTTCTTTTGAAAGCGTTAATTAGAAAGTATTCGGCTTCCGACACATGATTCAACGAAATTTTGCTTGATTTCAACTTTTTCTCGAACAAAATTTTGGCATATAAATTAGAAATGCATAACAAATTCAATTTACTGAATTATGAACAAGTATATTTTTCATTTCCATTATTAGAAAATAACAATTATTACATATTACGTTTTAAATATTTTTAACTTCCCTTTGTTTTCTTAGTTTAACTATTATCAAATACATAATACTTTTTCATGTCACTCTACTGATATATTTTGCTTTCATAATTGTTATATTAATTCTCTTTTAGGCAAGAAGAATTATTGAGCAATTATAAATAAAACGCTTTAACTGTTGTACTTATATATTTTGCGAGTTAAGAATTTTTAAATAAATAAAAAAATTTATGTTAATATGACAGTTAATTTAACTTCTTTACAAAGCAAAATGTCATTTGTTAGCTCTCAAACAAGGAAAAATTACCAGTTTTAAATATATAATCATTTTTGTATAAGATTCAATTTTTATTTTAACTTAAAATTGTTCCACTGTTTTCAAATGGAATCTTTGAGTAGTCAAGGAAAGCTTTATAAATATTTAAATAATTTAATTTTATTATTACTTCATTAATAAGGTTTAATTTAGTTTTCATACTGATTGTAATATTATTTGAATAGGAGAGAAAGAGAATACAGTAATTAAAAAGGAACTTGGAACATGAGATCAACATTTCTCTCATTGATCAAAATGGGGGAGAGAAAGCATCGAAGACTAATTTACCTCAAAGAGATAAATTAGTCTACGATGGAACAAAGTTTTGAAAGAATCTTTAATTGGAACAGCAAATGAGCTGCAGAGAAAAGTTTTGAAAGAAATTCTTTATTCTTCCCTTTCATTAAAATGAAAGTTTTAACATTTTGGGAGCATAGGAACACCATTTCCTCTAATTCAATCCAAGTAAACTTGAGACTATAAGAGAATTAAAACTCTCAACTAATTAATCAGATTGATGTCAATATTAAGATATTTAAAAGAATCGAATCACAAAAAAATCAGAATGAAATTATATTTTAAGTCAAAGGATACATATTAAAAAACCTTATATATATATATATATATATATATATATATATATATATATATATATATATATATATATATATATATATATATATATATATATATATATATATATATATACCTGATTAAAAAATTAGCCTGCAAAAGTATATTAATTTTATTAAATGAAAAAGAGTACTCACAATCAATTATCCTTGAATACTTCTGCGGTTTAATTCTCCGGTGAAGTAGAGTTTTACTAGATGAAGCCAGAAAACCGTTCAATTCCAAAAGCTTAGCCCTTCCAATTTTTACGGCATCCATTAAAACAATACACGTGAGAAATGATAAAACCCAAGATTCGATTCACGGACACAGAGCGATACAAACGTCTTAGAACGCAACTGCACACGTAATGTGTTTCTTGTCGTAATAATTTTTAGCCACATCTCAAGGTCAAACGCATTGTTTCCTTTTTCACTTTACGAGCTACCATAAATAATAATGCATCAATCAGAAAATGATATAACATTAAAAGTTAATTCATTCAGAAAAAGTGATTTAGAATAGTGTAAAAAAATAACAGCGGCTTTAATGGCACGCGATATAAAATAACATTCAACACAAACAGAATATATATATATATATATATATATATATATATATATATATATATATTGTGAACATGTATTGAACAAAATAAGAAAATATTTGCTAAAAGAGTAGCTTTGAATAATTAGATGAAATAAAAAAAAGCCAGAAGACTTTCACAGAAATATGATTAAATAATATTTTGATTCATATTACGTGAATGCCATCTGACGTAAACATGCAGAATGGTTAAACATGGAGATCAAAATATAAAATATTTTTAAACTGTTTTATTTTTAAAAGATTATGACAAATAATTTCTTGTGGTTTTAGAAAAATTACGACCAAGTAAATTTAAATATGCAAATGAGTTTGATCTTTCATATCGTGATTCAAATAATTAAGCCACACACAGTGTTATGTACATTTTATTATTCACTATTTGTACAAATAAGATCTATAATAACCAAGCTTTTAAAAATTCTTTGAAATTTTTCTATATATGCTATATTTAGAGCACAAAATTTTTGGTATTTTAACATTTTTGTAATTATAATAAAATTTATTTTCTCTTAACGATTTTGTAATTAAGAAATTTTTGAGCTAATAACTTCTACATGGAATTCTTTAAAACATTTTTATATTTATATAATTTTAAAATTAAATTTTTTTGTGTGTGTGTGGTTAACAAATTTTTCTGGAGAAAGTCTATGGCTCCCTTAAAAGTCGATCGAGAACCTTAAAATCGATAAAAATTGAAGAGCTTTATAACAAACAATACGAAAGAATTTAATTTTAAATAATGGAATTTCGATAAAACGAGGAAGTTAAAGTCGTGCTATAAAGATTTTTGTAATGAAATTCTCGATTGCGTCTGAAAATAATTGATATGTTAATCAAAAAGTGATTGAATATACTTAAGAATTCCATTCAAATAGTATATTAATAATGAAGTTTACCGTAGCCTAGTGAAGAGTTGTCCCTCTTCAAAATGAAAGCTCGTAGTTTTGATTCAAGTTGCTGAAGAACAGCGAAAAATCAGTGCTGTATTTCTGCTTCATCCATGCAAGTATGCTGGGATAAATAATATAAAGTATCTTCGGTTTTCTCTTTTGATATATAAATACCACTCGATAGGCAATACGCGGCGGATATTTAAATGCCTTCCGACCGCGTTCGCCTGTTATATCACACATTACATTGTGTCAAATATATTTTAATTAGGATTCACCATGGTAGTCTGTACGTCATGTTTTTTGGAATGAAAGATTCCAAATTCAATTCCGGGAACTGTTGAATGATAGATGTTGTGATATACTTTCTGCACTCATGTCTGTGATAGGTAACTGGAAATTATAAGCTATTTCTTATTTAAGGTACATAAACGCGCATCATTCTCTCCATAAAAAAATCTACCCTGACAAGAAACACAATACCCATAAAACATCTTAACCCATAAACTACCCATAAAACATCTTTCAGTTTCCTTTGTTACTCGATGTCTATTTACTTTATTCTTCAATAATGGAAAACAAAAATGTTTTTCAGTAATATTATATTCCTAACAAAAAACTAAATTAAATTTTCAATATGTGATGGAATTTTTTTAAAATAATATTTATTTTATAAATAATATTTGTTATTTTTTATTATTATAAATGTTATGTTAACATATAATTATGTTAGTTAGTAATAATAAGTTATGTTTATAAGCATATGTTATTTAAAATAATATTTGTTAATGATTAATGATGTTATAATGTTAATGATTATTTACAATAGCAATTAGACAGCTATTAAACAGTTCAATTAGATTGCAATACTTTGCAATTTAGTACATTTAGGTATGACAGTATCCACACCACAATTTAAGTACAAAAATTACACGTAATCCCACTTCTCCGCCAATGTAACTTTACCTATTCATATAATTATTCTTTCTTAGATTATTTTCGTTTTAATACTACGATTTTATAAACTTTTTTAAACATGTTGAAATAAGTTCAAATGTGATGATCTAACACATCAGAAATGACAGCCTAATAATTAGCGAGCGGTAAAATATTTGAATATCGGTCGCATATAGCCTTCTAGGAATATTTTTCATAGAGAATGACCTGCTTGGTTGGTTGGTAGGTTGGGTTTTCTGACGCAAGATCCAAAAAGAACAAGCTGCGCCGAGACTTTAGTTTTTAAAAATAATCTATTTTTATTTATTTATTAAAATATAGAAAACCCAAGCAACATTAAAGTGAAAATAAAACACAAAAACTGTATATAATTAATTTAAAATTTTAAATTTAAAAATATATAAATAGTAAATGAAAGCATAAATTTAAAATGTAAAATTTAAATAAAATGAAGAAAACCTATTGCCTTTAAAAATGCTTCTATTTGGTGGTTCTACCAATAAATCAAATAATGTTAAAAGATGTGTTTTAAAAAATTTTAAATGTTGGATATTAAAATCGGGGTGTGAAATTAAAATATGATATACTATGTATAGTTCATCACACACGTTTCACACCATGGATTTAACCCGCTTAAGTACAAATGTCTACGTGTGAAACGTGTGTGTCCGATACGAAGGCGAGTTAATCTCACATCTTTGTACCGGTGTAACTGTAAATGAGGTGACGTATGAGAATATGACGTGCAATTTGTTGGAAACCTGCACGCTCATGACTCCAGCCAAAGATCTTGAATAAGTATTTTTACGCATATTTTCACGTCTAACAAAGGAATGGATGAAAGAGATGGGCCGGATGCAGATTTAGCAGCTGCATTAGCCCTCGCATTGCCATCGAGACCAAAGTGACTTAGGATCCAACAGAAAATAATGTCATACCTCTTGCCAGCAAAGGAATTTAATGCTCGGAAAATTCTAAACAAAACGGGATGACATTCAAAACTACTATTCCGCAAAGCTTCCAACACATTCAAACTATCAGTGTACACACAATATTTAAAAGTATTACTTGTATTCATCTGCTGAAGAGCTTGATAAATAGCTGTTGCTTCAGCAGAGGATGGAACAAGACGAATGGAGACTGTAGCTAAGAGTCCTATTATTAAAAGCTACAGCACAGCCAACATGTCTTGATGATTTTGAGCCATCGGTGAAAACTGGTGTGTACGTGGCATACTGACAGCGATGTGAGGCATAGAGCTGCTGGAAAACAGTAGTAATTCTGTCCAATTTTCTATAAAGAGCAAAAGGATTGATGATTTTAATTTGTGGATCATATCAAAGTGGATGTAATAAAAGGTCCTTTTGTCGAAACGAACACATAAGTCAGATAATCACAGACTGGATTTTGTACGAGTGAGATAAAAGAATGCAAAAAATGATGAAAATGAGCTATATGAACGAGCATCATACAGCCTCATAAGTGTATGTGTAAAATAGTCATGGAACGCAATGGACGATGAGGATGAGACATAATTTTAGCATAATTGCGAAACAGCTGCATTCGTCTAGGTTTAACGACAATCGGTAAGAAATTGCATATAGACTCTGGACGGGTTGCGCGGAATGCACTTGACAGATTCTCAGAGCAAAATGATGAACTATATCCAGTCTGCGTAGAACAGAACACCTAGCAGATCCATACACAAAACATCCATAGTCTAGATAAAATCAGTGGCTGGTGGGCACGAAATAGTGACGTGCGATCAGCAACCCAAGATGTATTAGAAAGCACTTAGATATTAAGCGATCGATCGAACTTCTTCCGCAAATGAAGAACAACTGAAGAAAATTTAAATTTCGGTCCAAATATTACTTATATATTTTTCTCTCGGAAATTTCATCTCGTCGACAAAAAGGATAGGTGTATTGTTTATGTAGATAGTAAGATCATTATGCACGCTGGTCTTCCTGCAGAAATGGACACAATTACTCTTGCTAGAAGACAGTGTACGGACATTCTCAGAACACCATGCATCAAGTTTATTAACAGTTGTTTGTACCTGTCTCTCAATTAAACGTGTGTTCGAACCCTCACATGATATTTGCAGGTCGTGCACATAAAGCGTACCATACACAGGAGGAGATATTTGATGGAGGATGACACAGATGAATAAATTAAAATAGTGACGCTTAAAATAAAGCCTTAGGGAACACCCTCGGCTTGGATAAAGGTATTGGACAAAAACTGACTAATATGAACTTTAAAAACACACGAACGTGAAAAGTTTTGAAGAAATATCGGAAGATTATCACGAATGCCAAAATCGTATAATGAACGGAGAATTCCATGTCGCCATGTATGATCGTATGCATTCTCTACGTCCAAGAATATGGAAACCAGATGATTCCTTTGTACAACGGTATTTTGTATCTGAGTTTCCAAATAAGTAATGTTATCAAGAGTGGATCTCCCTTTATGGAATCTACTGATTCAAATGAATACATTTATCTTTTCTAAGACATATACGAGACGGACGTTGACCATACATTCGAGAGTCTTACACAAGCAACTCGTAATAGATATTGGTCGATAATGTGAAGGATGAGAAAGATCTTTACCAAACTTTAGGACTGGAATCCTTATTGCTTGCTTCGTTCTAAAGTGATGAGAGCTCATTTTCAGTCCAGATCCTATTGAACAAAAACAATAAGTTCAAAAGGAAGTCTGGGCTTAAAAGTCGGAGCATTTGATAGCTGATTCCATCGTGTCCAGGACTGGTATCATTGGCCTGCTTTAATGCGCTCTTCAATACCAACATCTGAAATTCGCAGTTGTAAGGCAAAGCTTGTTTTTGGTTGAAATGAATTGTTATCCGCTCAGTACGATTCTTAGTCCTTAAAAACGAAGGACTATGAAAGTTGTTACTTGAGACGCTAGCAAAGGTTTCATTACGAGCGTTAGCGATGTCCTTAGTAAAAATGTAAAGATACAACGTCAGCCTCCAGGCACAAGGCTTTACTGGTTGATATGGAAAGTCGATGGGAGCCCTCCTTTTTTTCGTTGGGAGGTTGGACCTTCGATGGGAGGTTTTTAATTTATAAGCCTTCGTGGCTTTTGATGTAGTCAAAGGAACTTTTCTTTTACTAATTGTAGTGGAGGCAGATTTTGGCTTCATTGTTATTGTTCGGGGTAATCTAACAAGGGAAAGTGACATGGATTCTGTTTCTGTACTTATAAATTTGGTGACTTTTCTTGCAACGGTTGCATAGCTTACCTCAGGCTTTGGGCTGCGTGAGGTAAATGATGTCGAGTCTCGGGGTATAAGCAATTTCTAGTATCTTTTATCAGGGTGATTTCCTTCTCAAGTATCCACTGAGAACAACTTCGAGAATAGAAGGGATGGTTTCCTTGACAGTTGACAAACTTCTCCTTTGCTATGCAGGTCGAACTACCGTGGCCAATTACTGCGCAACGTGCGCAAGTAAGTTGGCCCCTGCAAACGTTTCTCTAGAGTCCGAATCATTGGCACTAGAAGCATCGTAGCGGATCTGGAATATATGGACGGTCGGGTAGATACAGATAAGCAGTTTTAATATGCTGTGGAAAGTCTGGGGACGCTAAAGTCAGAATGAAATATTATGTATCAATAAACTTCCCATCTTTTCTAACTGTGATGCTTCTAGTTTCACAAACCTTCTGACTATGTAGATTTTCAAGAATTTTTTCCGTCGGCGTATTCAATAAATCTTTTGTGGATACAGCATTACGTGAAAAATTGAGACTACCATGAGGTGACACAGTTAGTTCTAAATTTCTTAATAATCGTATGTTTGATAGCAGATTAGTCTGAGTAGCATTTGCAACACCAATCATTAAATCTCCAGATCGCACTTTACGTACACTTTTAACTTCCCCTATATTTCTCGATATTCCTTTTTCAATTAGGAAAGGGTACACCTTTTCAAAGTTCTCTCCTTCCTTTGGCATTAAATTTGTTGCTCCCGCAAGAGTAAAAGAAAAATTTGATTACTCCGTAAGTTTATGATAAAATTTCGGGGCCTGACCGCCTCACCCATCACTTGAATCCAACAAGGGGATGTAGACTAGCTGCACCAGTGTTAGTCAGGCTCCTATATGCTCATAGTACATCCCTGGGATGGTCCATTCTTAACGAGTTACCCAGTAGATGTATCGATCACTTGATCCATAAAGCCGATTGATGTGCTGAGCAGCACAACACACCTAACGTTTATCTGAAACAGAGGCTAAAGTAATGTGTTGGTCTCTGGGGCGGGCTTAATTACCAGGACACTCCTTTCCTGGGTCACGGGTCTCCACGCACAGCAAACACGTGGGTGATTTAGTCCCCAAGAAAAGCTAATAACAACAGGATTGCAACAGCTACTCAAGGGAAGCCCTCAATCTCTTGCGAAGCAATCACAATGAGGGAGAAGAGAAGGAAGAGGAAAGATCACTGGGGTACCTCGGGATTGTGACACCCGTATTTACCTAAAGAAGGTAAATTTCCTGAGGGGAGAGTACCTGCCTTCACGTAGCAGTAGTAAACCTAGTGAGCCCCCTAACTCCCACTCGAACAAATATACATGCCAAAAACAGAAGTCTATGGTTGTTTTAAGGCTTTATTTAAAATTGTTATCTCTCAAACCAATACGCGCTGCTCCATATTAAGCCACAGAGAGGTGTAAATCTGATGTTAAATTGATTTTTAAAATGATCAATACACACTCTCAATAATTGGATAATAAAAACATAATAGTATTTCTAATGAAGAGGAGGAAATGCCGCCTAAATGAATCTCAGTTCTCATTATCACATACATTAATTCACAAAAAAATTTGGTCAAGCACCTAGAATACAAACATCTTACCGTCTCTGTGATCGACAGGTGGGTTTTCACTCTGGGTAAAGGCTCTCTGAGTGTTGTAGCCCCTTAAATGTAAGCGAAGCCTGTTTATCCCAACAAATATGGCGTTGTTGCTCGCACACTGGAAGTATCGTTTGCCTTTGATGCTCCCGTCACACACCCCATGCTCTGGATGAACCTAGGCATCAAAATAAAAATAAATCACATTAAAAAATAAATCCCTTTTAATCACTAAGACTTTTAAAGAAGTCATAATGGCCAACTTGAAAAATTCCACACTTTGAAGAGGAAAGGCTCGGGTTTGATCCCAATAATTATTATTAAACAAAGAAAATTGGATGTTTGTGTTAAATTGGATTGGACTGTTTAATTCAGGCAACCGCCTCGTCTTTTTAGATCATGGTCAAGTGATAAGGTCAACGTCTGAGATGGCAACCTATTCTTTAGGCCATGTCAGCTGAGGAACATTGGACTTTATGGAACTTTAAAGCCCAAACATTTAAGGTATTCAGCGGGACATATACCGAAACTTCTTTTTCCAAATATAGTAACGACATTTCTTCTACAGGGTATCGCGGTCTAAGGTTGTTGATCAAATCTCAGCGTTTCTGCAGAATAATAAAATTATCTAAGACTTTCGCATTTCTGTTTTCTAAAAGTGTTTTGAAATACAACAAATGAATGCTAATTCACCAAAACTAATTTCTAACATTTGACTCATGACGAAAAGGGAGAATCAGATTCGAAAATAACATTCATTAAATCCAGAAGCATTGAGGTGAGCAACATATATCTAAAGTTCAAAAAATTTAATGTGAAATTTGAAAAAAATGTTGTCAGAGTTACTTCTTTTATGTGAAAATTAGTTTTACTTATGTATGATAAATAGCGCTTCTTTTGGAACTAATTTTTGTCATTAGATTCCAGAATGAAAAAAGAAAACAGATACAAATTATTTTAAAATCTGAATGGTCTCTATTATTACTATACTCCCATTTACTCGTTATATGATAAAAAATGAAAGTCTTGTTCGAGACAGTTTCTCCTGTATATAAAAATATATGCATGCGAAAAACAATAATTACATATACATTTTAAAAACATTTTTTTTAAATTTTAGTTTGGTTTTGATATTAACTATTCATGAGAAAAGATCGAACTCTCTCTCTCTCCCTCCCTCTCTCTATTAACGCGTAAATTAAACAAAAATTACATACCTACTGAAAAGTTTAGAGTAGTAAAGATTAGTATAAGATCGCATTTATTTCCACAAATTCAATAAATATCCGCGGCAAAATGCTTTTGGAAGAGAAGAAGTATGGAAAATTTTCAAGCACTCATTCCTGAAGGCTTAACGAGAGCCTATTGGTAAAACAAAGTTCTTCAGAGTTAAAGGTTCCGAGTTCGAATCTAGATGTTGTTGAACAATGGAAAATGAATATTGCGCTTCTGCGTATAAGTCTAATAGGTAGGTGCTTAGAATTGTTCTGAATTTTCTCCCTTGCGACGCGTGAATACAGACCACAATCTATGAAAAAGTTATTTCGAAAACCAACTACGCAGCGGACATTAAAATTGCTTACAACAGCCTTAAGTCATTAGGCAGTCTACTAAGTTTTGTCAAATCATCCATCTCTAGGGCGCATAATAGCCTAATGGTCACATCACAATTCAGAGTAAATGTCCTAAGTCTTATCCCAACCATAGTTGGCCCGAAGCAAATGAGTCTACATGGATGCTTGTGGATGGTATTAATTTGATATTTCTCTGGTAGTTGATACACCCACTAACAACATAACTAGGATTAATTACATCAAACATTAGCACCTATTAATTATATTACGACAAATATTGCCTAATAAAAGTTATTTACAATTTCAACAATTACAATTTGATTATTTCCACTATTCAGTTTATTTCTTGAACTTTACTATTTGCGTTTAGTTCAAAGAAATCCTCCATCAATCATATAGAAGATTCTATGAAGCTCAAGATATATGTACTGTTTTATTTGATTCATGTTTTCGGCTGATTATTTCTGACGAATGAAACGCAGTTCTTGCCTTCGGTTCAACAGTTCGTGTGTTCAAATAGTGGTTCCACTTTAAATTGTAAATCCAGTCTAATTTTCTCTCGTGTGCACAAAATGACCGCTAAGCGACAAACAAACCAAACAAAACTACAGAATGAAAAACCGCTATAAACACACCATAATTCTAATAAAATAGAAGTTTAAAAATGCTTATCGTTCATTAATTTCTATACGATCATTATTATCAAATTATTACTTTCATAAACATTCTCCATCAAGCTTTTTCATTAAAAAGCAGATAATATTATTGGTTCAAAGTCCAATAACAATTATATCAATAACGAAATTGTATATAAATATTATTAATTGTAAATAAGACTTATTTAAACGATGGAAGAATATAATTAAATGGTCCAAGAAAACACTTTAATAAAAAGAGGCTTATTAGTTTAATTACTCCAACATTTCTTTTATTAATACAATGCTTAGGATTCAAATCACAAAATAAAATCATTAGTGAATTTTTTTCAATTTTTTTCTAAAACTAGTCCTTTTGCTTAAAAAGCATTCCTTTCTCGATTGAGAAATCTAATGCTTCGCAAGAATGTGTAAAAATCACAACTGCGGAAGATAAATAGGTTATTGTGATACATTACCTGCTGCCTACTTCTGCCGACAAAGCCATTCAACACAACCAATCGACTCATTAATAAGCTTGCATTCTTTTTTACAACAGAGAAACTTTGGACATTAAGAAATAGACAAATCATTTGGCACAACAGATGAAGAGTGATATAAAATCAGTAATCAAAATATGGACATAACTATGCCTGTCTTTAAAGCACTGGTTCTCACCATTAGTGCGATATGGTCATTTGGAGAGGATGTGCCAAATTGGGTATCAATCATATCCCTTAACAGAGATCAAAATTGGATGGCTATAGTTAGCAACATTGATAGGCAGGTCAGAAACGTGCCGCAATAACCAGAACAAGTCCACTGTTCAAATTCACGACATAACAGACCTGCTGGTAGATGCGCAATTAGTGCTCTAACAGTCAGTTCACAGTTCGTGGATTGGCCAATCATTTTGGATAAAGCTGTTTATAGTGGTACAAAATCTGCTTTAAATTACAGGTTCCAGTCGAATGCTTCAAGTGTAAAAATGTGATCGTATAGCAATAAGCCGAGCAGTCAGTCAACACCAATCAATTAAAAACTATTTTGGTTGGCAGAAAAAAAAAAGATTACATAGTACAATAACCTATTTAAACTATAAAAATCAAAATACATATAAACATCAGTAAATATATATATATATATATATATATATATATATATATATATATATATATATATATATATATATAACAAGGAAATAATAGAGATGTAAACGGAAGTTTTGCTCAGTCCCCCCCCCAAAATTGGTCTTTCTACCGGAATTTAAATTTGATTACATGATATGGGAAAATTAATGCATTGAGATTCGTTGTCATCAGAAATTTTGACCAATAAGCGTCGTTCGTTTATTTATCTTGCAATTTTAACTTGGTGATATCTTGTCGCGCCAAACTAATGAAGATTCAGCGTTTTTCATAAAAAAAATTCCTCTTATTATTTTGTCCTATATCAATATACATCCCCCTAGTACATTACAAGATACCAGGGTGACATGATAAATTTACTACAGTACAAAGTAGCATTATATACCATTTTAGAATTTTATTTTATTTTTGTTTGGTTATTTTGATGTTTTCGATTAAATGTGCAAACCTCTTTTTTAAAATTAATGAAAATCATCTTATAAAAATTTCAGTACTTAGCAAACATTAATCACTTTAGAGGAAATGTATTTTTCATTTAATTTATAAAAAATAAATTTCTTATCCATTGATATTATTTTGCCCTATAAAATAGAGATAAGAAAGTAAATTTTTTTCAAATAAATAAATAAATGCACATAAAACTTAAGATCAATTTCAAAATTCGAAAAAAAAAAAAAACTAAATTTACCAACAATATATAACTTACTGGATCACAATGCTTAACTTGAACAATTAACTACGTGAGTAAAATTAGTACGCACACATTGAATTATTTTTCATCTTATGGGCTATCATTAAATCTATGGCAGAGTATTTATCAGCTATAACCATTCAACTAAATAGTAGTTTAAGTATTAATAACTTAACAGTTAAAGATATTGTAATAATAATTACCATAACTTTTAATAAACAACCGCCATTTTTTTTCTTATTTGAAACTTAACATCTTATTCTTAGAAGCTTTAATTTTAAAAATTAAATTTTATTTCAAGAAAAAACCAAAGTAATTTGACTGATATTACATTAAATATATTATGTAAAATTCAATGGAGCATATATTTCTGACTAGATAAACTAGGGCCTAACAACTAAGTAAGACTAAACAAAAATTATATATCTATATATATATTAATTAAGAGAAGCCTACTCCCTGTGGAATTTAAAAATTTAATGTCTAAAGTTCTTTTCTGATTTCAACTATAACTACTGACAACCATTATTATAAATAAATAAGTTAAGTTTCATGATCGTTATTGCAAAATGCTCAGAGAAGTCTTCTTTTCAGGTTTCTTTCTCACGAGATTAAGCAAAACGTACAGAATCGCGCCTACAATGTTAAATTATAACAACTATAAATAAAGGTAAAAAAAAAGCAGGTTATAGTAAGATATGGTGAGAAAATTAACCTATTATATTGCAAATTTTTCAGGAAACTTCACAGGTGGATATTTTAGGGTTTCCTGAAATCACTTGAAAGAGCAAAATCAATAAAATATTTCCACGTTTCCAGAGAAATCCAGAGCTTGAATAGGGAGGGGTAGTTGCAGTTGATTTAGGGGTTTCCTCTGATATAGGGATTTCAGATGGGATCGCCAAATCAAATAGAAAGTTCATTTTACGTCAATCGAATAGAATCGTTTGCCAAATCGATTAGAAAGTTTGTTGTTGTGAAGCAAAGGAGGGTCCGAAAAAAATTATTGTGCCCGACCCCAATAAGACTAAGTTAGGCCCTGAGGGAAATCCGAGATTAAATTAGAATTAAATAGAAATATAAGAGTATAACGTCCCTTGAGAAAAATATATGTTCACTGGTAAAGTCCGAAGGCTGAAAACAAAATTGTTGTTTCAATACACCTGAAAGACTTAAAAAGTGATTTGGAATTTCGTCGCATATATTCTGATGAATAAAATGTCACGTCCTTACTGCGAGTATTTATTACAAATTCAAAAAATCTGACAAACCGTAACGATATACAGAAATAAGAAATTCATATTCATCAGCCTAAGGAAAAATATTCGAGATCTGAAAACTTGAAGCGTATTTTTTTTTCTTTGATTTAAGAGATGTTTCGGGTTCTCAACTAAAAATTCATTAAAATTCTTCCTTCAATACTTTAACAAGATTAACATCCAATATAACTGTTTTTTAAAATATAGGCTAAATGTTTTTAATTAACGTAACAATCATTATATATATCATTAAATTTTTAGCTGAAAGAAAATGCTAAGTTGAGAAGACTTGTTTCTGAACCAAAATTTCGAATTATCCAAAAAAATCTCATTTTGCAGTTTTTTTAAAATAAATAAGGAAAATGTATTAATCAATATATAGATGATATCCCTTTATTTATTAACTTATGATTGATTATTATAGTTTGTTTCTTTTAAACTAACATGCCAACGTTATTCTTTTTCAATCGGTTACTATACCTTACGAATGATGTGATGACAAAATTACATTACTTTGATTATTCATAAATTGTGAATATAACTTCATTACCAATATTATAAGCAGGTCACGAACAAGTTAGTTAAAAAAATAGACTAAAATAATAAAATTATGGTAAACTTAAATTGTTTTATAAGTTGAAATGCATTTAGAGAACGTCTATTCTACAGCAAGAGCTACTGCTATAAGAATGGTTACAAGACAACTCACATGCCAATGACGGTCAAAAATCCCAAAAAAGGCTTACTTTAAAAAACCCATCACTTATACCAAATTTAATAATTTTTCAGAATATTACTACTAATATAATAAAATCAAGAGAACGCATGGTTTTGGTGACAGTAAGTTTAAAGAGAAAACAATTATAATTTCTCAACAGATTAAAAATAATCACAATTTATGAATCCATCAGAAAGGCTACAAACAGCCTAATAACCAATAGCATTTACTGAAATTAATGAAACTTCTGATTTTCGAGCAATTCTCAACGAACAGAGAAAATTGAACAATTTATTTTATGATCAATTTCCAATTTGGGAAAGAATTTATTTCAAAAAATTATGAAAAATATTTCGTAAAAATATTATTTAATTAATATTTTCGTTATGTTATTATAAACATGATTAATACATTTATTAATTATATGCATAAAAATTTTTAAAAAACAGTTGTTTACTTTTTTCTGCTTTAATAGGAATTAAAATGTTTGTCCAACGAAATAACCAGTAAATTTTTAAAAATACTATAAAAAAAATCATGCATATTATGTAATTAGAAAATTCAGTCTCACTATTTTTAGAACGCCTGCCATATTAACACAAGTACAATCCCATCTTGGCAAGAAAATAGTTATTCAAATTAATAATGGCTAACAGAAGCGACTAACCTTGAGCATTATTAATTGTCTTACTGAATGCAATTCGCGTTAGAAATAGCGATCTCTTAAAATCGAAGGACAAATTGCTGGCAATATCTTCTATTAATTTGGGAAATTACTTTTAAACTAATCTGGGAAATTGCTTAAACAAAGTATGAATTACGGTTAAGAAATTATCTTAACAAGACGTTAATTCTTGTATTTATTATACAACTAAAAAAGAACATTAGAATTATGGAAAATTGATGATTTGTGACATTTTAACTTTAATTGTTAATAACCTGTCTTACGAAGATTTAAAAAATAACAACACATATACGAAGATAATAAAAAATTTGTTTAAGTTTTAAAAAAATAGCAATGATAAATTATGCTAAATTTTGAATTTGAACTTTGCACTCTTGCTCCCTTCAAATATTTTCATCTGAATATATATATATTATATTGCCTCCTACATACATATATTTTAAAAGAAATTTTATACAGAACTGGTATATTTTACATAAGCAAATTTATTTACTTTGAATATTTATTAAATACATTATTAATTGAAATAATTGTAATTGATCAGCATACTTATTAATTAATGCAACTGATGCTGATTTTATTGTCATAAAATATGAAAATAATATAAGATTTTAGGGATATTAAAAACAAAACTTAAGATACAACAAAAATCACTTATGAGCATTTATTTAATAAAACATCAAGAATTTTTTTTAAATAGTGACCAGAGACAAATATATTGAATGAAATTGCAAGATTTTGAATAAATTAATAAAGTATTTTTGGGCAAGAGTACTTCTTCCGGTAAAATATTGGCTTTTAAATTACATAAGAATGAATGAGCTTCATCAAGAAAAATATCATGCAAAAACAATTCTACATTAGTTAATGTAAGTATAAGTAAATATACTAATACTTACATTAAGGAATATTTACGGACATGACAGTAGTTTAAGAATATTTGCATAGTTTCAGTTACATAATGATTTGTATCTTTCAGACAGATATTATAAAAGTGTACCTTATAAAATTTCCTTACAAAAGTTTAAATCAAAAATAAAAATAAAATTACTTGTTGTAAAATATTAGATCAGCAATTCAAAAAATGCAACATAAAATATGAGACAAAAAAAGTAATAGACTTAAAAGATTATCATTTCTAAGAATAAAGGATCCATTAAAAAATTTTTCATTATATTATTGCAGCAGAGATAAAATTTTTATATAAATTATATTTTGTTAATCTCAAAAAACAAGACATTAACTGCAGTTTTATCAATTAAAGAAATATGAACCAGCATACCGTAAAAAATATTGTTTAAAAGAAACTTTTAGTAAATTTTACAAAACTGAAAAAAAAAAACTACTGTGACTTTTAACACATTATTTTGAACTGACTTAAAATTGCCCTTTTTCTGTGACTATAAGAGAACAGAATAAATTATTATCAAGGCATTAAATGTTTTAATATACTTAATTTCTTTTTAAAAATACTTTCTGACTATATAATATTTTCTACTTTACCTTTTAAATACTCATAGAATCTTCTGATAAATTTCATTTCATTAAATAATATAACTTTACAAATGTTTTCATTAACAATTACATGTAATAAAAGCAAATATAATTATGGAAAATGCCATACATGTAGTTTATTAGCTATTATATATATATATATATATATATATATATATATATATATATATATATATATATATATATATAATTAAAATAGTAATTTCATCATAAAAAATTCTCTAGACAAGCCCAAAAATGTACCACTGTTTACAAGTTTAATAGGACCCTTCTTCAGAAATATTTCATTAATCAGTGTTTAGTAATTTTAAATCAGGAAAGCAGATTTAAAAATAAAATTTTGCAATATTATTTGTTCTGATACAGAAATAAATTTTAAAAAATTTAAATGTGTGTAACAAACTGAGCCAAGTTTCTTTAATTCAAACTGTTTTATCAAATGATATGAATACTTTTAACTGTTTGCATTAAATTCTAAATTTTATTTGAATTTCAAATATAAATAACTATTGTCAAAAACTAAAATTTATATTTGATTTTTATTTGGATAAACTTTCAAGTTTGATGGACAGCTTGTATTTTTCTTAGTTTACATTTTATTTCTTATAGATCTTGTCTTGAGTTGTCTATAAATTTTATATTAGTTCTTTTCATTGCTAAATTCATGATTTTTTATGTAAAATACCAACTATCAGATATTTTTCAAATATTTCTTTTAAATTCTCTTCTTATAAACAGTCTACGTATCAAGCTTAATATTTATCAACCAACTTGTTTTAACTCTGCCACTAATTTGAATATTACTTCAAGAAACCAAATTTAGTCTTATTTAGTATGTTTTAATCTCAACAAAGTATCATTTATTGAGACTAAAACATAATCTACTCTCAGAAATATTTCATTTTTTAAAATGCTTTACTTTGAAAAGGCTTTTTTTAAGTTTAAAAAGATTAAATTTGGTATAATAAATAAATACGTTAGCATTTATTCTTAATTTGCATTGGCACATGAATTTCCAATTAAATCTCATAAGTCAGAAAGCTTCTTGACAAATGTAACTTTGAAGGAAAAATCACAGTATATTTTATCAGCATGACATGAGGAAATATTTCAGAAATAATTAGAAATTAAACATTGAGAGCAAACTAAACCCGCAAAACAAACAACAATGTACAAAAAAATTTATTAAATATTTTGAGCTATCATTACCTTTGCAGAGTCACCAAGTGTATAATTTTTAACTAAAATATAAATTTATTAATACTTCTCTAAAAATGAAATTAATTTATTAGAATAAACTAATTATGATTGGGGATCATATAAATTTTATTAATAAATGAATTGCAGGATAGTTAAAGTTTTTATCTACAATAGTTTTTAATTACAAGTTTTTATTTACAATATTTTTATCTTTGTAAACTATATACTAGTTTAATGGAAAAACAATGAATTCCAAAAATCAATAAGTACAACATTATGAATAAAAAAAACAGGTATTCATTGTTGAAATTTTATTTTTTACACAAAAATTAAGTGAAAATATATAATCATGATAATAAACTTAAAAGTTTTATAGAAGATATATCAGTAATTTACTTATTAATAAGTAAACTACCATATATTTTAATTAATTAAAATCGATAACTAATTTATCATACAATTTAATGAAATAAATGTATAAAATTTTCAGAACAAAATGTGTTGATTATTTTGTATAATCAAGAATAAACTTGAGATGCATCAAGTTGCCATTTATAATATATATTTATAATGACTACTGAAATATAGTAATTTTCAGATACTACTTGGTACTGGTATTCTATAGCTAATTTCAGTTCTCAAGCTAAACATGACCACCAAAACCTTCTGTTTATTCAAATTCCATGTAAAAAGATTACCAGTTATCCCAGTTATCCTTGAAAATTTTTAAGGATATAGTTGCTAATCAAGCTTCACAAGTACATACTCATTTACCAAACTAGAACATATAATACATTGCACTTTAAAATAAAAAGTATTAAGAATATAATAGTTTACTAAATAGATAAAGAACACAAGACTTGGCCTCAAATAAAATATTGTTTCACGAGTTAAATTTTATATTTAAAAAAATCTAAGTCAAGAAGTCTTATATATAGTAGAAGCTTGTTTTTACAAGCCTCTAATTAACACAATACTCATGCTTTTACAAACTAGTGGCTAGTTTCTATCCTGACACCATAAACATAATGATAATTTTAACTTTCATATACACGCTAAAAATAAGTTGTTTTTTTTGCAAACTTTTGTTTTTGATAAACAGTTTTCTGCTTTTATTTTAATCTGATATTCTTTCGAACTTTTTTAACTGATTTTCTTTTTTATATAACACACTGATTGATTCATTTTTGAACAAAGAAGAAACACATGCAGACATTCCAGACATTGTGGGAACAGATAGTTGATGGGAAAGAGCTATCGTGTCCTTGTCCTTCCCTTATATAAGAACACAGAAAATGGGAGAATTCTCCACTCCTCCTCATACATGAGAATAGAGGAAAAGGAAAACACTCTTTAAAAATTTGGCTTGGTTGTTCTGTAATAGGTTTGATTTTATTTGAACAATTCAATTTATGAAGTTTTGTTTGTCAAGGAAGTGATTGAATTGGCTCCATTAAAAATTTGATGCAACTTAAGAAACAAATGTATTGATCAGTTAAAGTAAAAAAGAAAATTCCATAAGTATATGAAAATATATAAAATACAAAAATTAAATAAATATGGAATTCAAAAAACATCCTCTTGAAATATTTAAAATTTAAAAAAAAATTCCTTGAAAAAGGAAATAGTACTAGCAAACATTCTCCCTCTCAGAAATATTCTAGAGAGCAAAGCATCCAAAACTGAAAACAATTTTGCTTGCTTGGCTAAGGAAAATAAGTGGAATGAACATTTCTATGTTAATGGTAATGTCATTGAAAGGAAATCCAACTTCTTTGATAAGAAGCTGAACAAAAAAGATTTCAAAGCATCAGACAGTAAGCTTGAAAAATTTAAAAGCAGACACAATATAAGCTTTAAAAAATTGTATGGTAAAAGAGAAACTATGAAAAAAATTACAGTAAATGATGAGAAGAAGGAGCATTGAAATCACTACTTTCCAAGTACAACCCAGATGATGTTTTTAATGTGGAAGGATCTTTTTAAAGATCTTACCCCCCAAAAAAAAACTTAGCAGTAAAAGCAATAAATGTAATGGGGTAAAAAAGTGAATAAAAGAATTACAGTGTTGCTCACAGCCAACATGAATGGAACAGAAAAACTGTCTCTACTTTTCATAAGAAAATATTTAAAGCCTAGATGTTTCTAAAATGTTCAAAAACTACCATCTGCATATCATGCTAATATTAAAGCTTGGAAGACTGCTAGAGATTGTGAAAATCGGCAGAGATATTTAAATCCACATACGATCCAGAACTTTTTATTAGTTTTTTCATCAAAGCGTCAAAAAACTTTTTTAAATTCAAATATCTGCACTAATTACACTGAAATCCCAGATCTTGAATCAATTAGTGTGAAGTTTCTCCTGCCTAATGTTATTTCTATCTTACAGCTCATGGATTAAAGATATCAATAGCTTCAAGAGCAAATATATTGAAGGTTCTTCACTAAGAGTGATTATGGAGTGCCCCTATGAAATTGACCTTCTTGGAGCAATGTCATGGTCAATCAATACTTAAGAGTGATGTTGAAGGAATAGCAATATTGTGAGCATTTCAAAGTGCAGGCTTTATTAAAAGAACCAAGGTAATTTACCTGATTACTTGAGCAAAGATGACTCACTCAAGCATGAACTCCAACAAAGAATCCTTTTGTTTTCTGAAACTTCTTTTAAGGATATTTTGAATATAAATTCACTCATGACATGTACAAAAAAAATTTTGGATGCTCTAATTATTACTCTAGAATCAATGAGAATGGAAAGAACTTTTAGATATCAAACAAGAAAAAAGTCAAGGTTGTTACCATGATTGCCTGCAAAACAAGTAACTGAATGGCTAACAGGACAAATTTACTTTTTTGAGGGAAAAATAGAAAAATTCTTTTACACAATGAAAAAAAATGATTTTTAAAAATGTATTTTTTGAACACACAAAAAAAGTTAAATAATTACTTTCCGATTTTTTATCAATAAAATGAAAGTAAGTATTGTCTTTAAGTATGAATTTTATCTTGCATGTTTCTTACAGTGGAATCAAAATAATTTTTTTTAACAGTATATCATTTATAAAGAAAAAATTGTTTGGTAAAAGGAAAATAAGATCTTAATAATCTAATACATTTTTTTCTATTTTATGAACCCTTTTACCAGTCCCTACGAGTTCATAAAAATGAGTATCTACAGTATAAAGTTACATATCTTTTTATTTTTCTTACTTTTAGGACACATTCTTCTGCTTATGAAATTATATATAAATGGAAAACATTTATATAGCTGAAATACAATAAATTTTAAATACTTGTATAATGAAATGAAATTTTGAAACATATTTGAGAATTTATCACAAATAGCAACAAAAAATTCTTATTATTATTAAAATTTTATGACAATAATTACATGAGTAATTTTATTAAAAAATAAAACAAAAATAGTTTGATACGTTCAACTAACCAATAGATATATTAATGATTTTAAAAATCCTTAAAATAATTAAATACATGTGTAGTATGTATCTTAAACATGTAAATTTTACTCTAATTTTTGATGAATAAAATTTGCTAAAAAGTTTTGTTACATTAAATTATGTTTTCTATGATTTAAATTACACTGTTTACATTAAGGCCCTGCTAGATTTCTGTTGGGGAAAATCGAATCCTATGTTAATCCAATGGAGCACATTTTAAAGGGTCACAAATGCTATTTTCATGATAGAAACTTCCAGTCTTTTACAAATTACAAAAAACAGAACTACTGTCACCTAAACGTTAATTTTTAGCATTAAAAATTTTTGCAAATATTTTTAAAAAGTCAAAGTATCTCCACCTGAGTAAATTTTAACCAAATTCTAATTTCATTGAGGTTGTACAAAATTTGGTTTAGAGATATTTCCTTTTTTTCTTCTTCATACAATTACAAAATGAACATTTTTGTTTATTTTAAGCTAAAAATATTTTTGATTGCATCAATATTTCAATACGTATTTTGATTATAAATTAAACTCATTCTTATTTCGAAAAATCAATGTACACAACACCACCTTTGCAGCAGAAAAATCTTTAATGCAAAACTTGGCTGATTTTTGACTACACTATGGTAACCTGAAGGGGAAATTTCTGGGAAAAACTGCTCCCCGTATGATTCCCGCTGTTTTATGATGGGGTAGGGAAATACTTCCAAATCAAGCAAGAAGAATTAGTTTTACACATTCAACAAAATAGAAAAGGCATCTGTAAATAATGCATGTTAGATTCTTGTTTATTAGCGTTGGAAAAGTAGCTATGATATGTATTTTTAAATCAACTTTACTTATTTTCATTTAAATAAATTTTAAAAATGAAATATAAACTGTTTTGTGTTACCTTGTTCAATTATATTATATACTACGATTTTGAAACAAGACTACCTAAGTATTAAAATTTTGAGGAACTTAATATAAAAAAATGCATTTTACATATATATATATATATATATATATATATATATATATATATATATCATTATAAAATAAAATATCTAATAGTAAGAATGATAACATGTTTATCAGAATAATAGTGAGACAAATATTTTAATTTGATTTTTAATGATAAATAATATTATGTGAGTTCCTAATGATGTATTTGTCAGTCAATGCAATGTTAATTTGATATCTTCATTTTTTTATTTTGAGTAGAAAAGATTCATTTGCTTAATCAATGTTACAATTTTTTAATAGGTATGCAACTTGATTTAGACATCTTATAAAAAAATTAGGATTCTAAAGAACATAGTGAATCTTGCTGCATTCACTAAGTCAAATCAGTTACAGATAAATCATGAGTTTACCTTTTTTAAAATCAACCTAAATTATTGATTCGTAAATCAAGAGATATAATTTCAACACATATTATTTGGTAAATAAGTTGAAACTTAAAAATATCTCAACAACTAATATAATTTATTTTTCAGAATTTTTATCAGAAAAAATTTAATATAGTACCATCATCACATGTACAAGATTTACTGTATAAAATAATGATAAAACACCACAAATCTTGAGAAAAGTATAAAAAAAACTGTAAGAAAAGATAATGGAAAACGAATTAAAAGAACACACTTTTTAATACGAACTAAACTGTACTAACTTATTAATATGGAAATATAAAAATAAGAACATTTTCATTAATGACAAGTTCATCAAAGAAGAAAATAATTATTAAATTTAAAATATATTTCTCTGAATAAAATTGATATTTCAATAAAAAAAATTGTTTTTCTTAAAAAAATTTTTATAGCTGCTATTTGATGCCCCTCTCAAAGAGGTGTCCGGGGTATGATAGACCCCTTTGCCTCCCCCATTCACTATGCCACTGTTGACAGTGTCGAATTTTGGTGCTGTGTGCCACAAGTTATCCTCTACAGGATGCCCAAAATTAGTAAAAACAACATACTCTAACGTAAAAAATGAAGCAATTTTGAACGAGATAATTAATAAACAAAGCTGCCATTCTCGAACTAGAAAAAGAAATAGGCCTCAAAATAGAGCCATGTGGCTCTATTTTGAAAAATAGAGGCATAAAATAGAGCCATAAATCTAAAATTGAGCCATAAAAATTTGCCTCATTTAGCTGCCACGCCAGATGAAATAATTGGCAAAGAGGGCATTGTTGAAATCAAATGCCCATATACATGTCACGATATCCATCCCAGTGAATTTATAAAAAAAATCTGCATTCAATTTCTGGCAATAATTAATAAGGATAATTACATATTAGTGAACAAAACTTTTGTTGGTTTGTCATTTGGTCCTCGAAAGGTAATAAAACTGGACAAATTTTCAAAGATATATTTTGGAAGACACAAATTAAAACTAAATTAAATGATTTTTATTTTGACTGTCTTTTACAAGAACTAATTGATCCAGGTTATCCTAGATAAATGGACATAAGAAATACAAGTTATTGAAGAGCAAGCAAAAAAAAAAGTTGAAAAATTATTAAAATCCAAAAAATTTAAAGTTTAATTATATATATATATATATATATATATGTGTGTGTGTGTGTGTGTGTGTGCGTATGCGCGTGCGTGTGTGTATATATATAGTTTATGTTCATTTCTTCATGAAATGAATTGTTAAATATCTATATTTTATCAACAGATTTATTATTTTTATTTTACCTCATATATACGTCAAGGTATTAACTGAAATTCCCATATGCTCATGGAATTAAATTTATTACATTTGTAGATTTATTTATTATTTTGGGTGATTGTAAATAATGCATAAAATTATATTTCTCTCTTATTACAATAAGTTGTATTTGCATTTGATTGTTTGTTGACAAATAAACCTAATTTATTTTTTTCACAGTTTTGCTTAACTTATTTTAATCAAATTAACCTGTGTGTTTTTAAAGTGCATATTTAGTGCTTATCTAATTTTGTTTTTATCAAGCTAGGTTGGTTTGGTTTGGTTTGTTTGTCGCTCAACGGTCATTTTTTGCACACGAGGCCTAATTAGACCGGGACTTACGGTTTAAAGTGGATTCCGAACCACTACAAACATCCATACCCAAGGTGGGATTAGAACCCACGAACTACTGAACCGAAGGCAAGAGTGCTAACCATTCGGCTGCCAGCTCGGCTTATCAAGCTAGGGGACTTATAAGATGAACGAAGGATAAGAGATGAATTTTTCTTTCAAGCTCTAAGTAATTCTAATTATATAAAAATGGATGTAATGATTATTATATATATATAATTACAGTTACAATATTTTTATGAAAATTACGATTGTATATATATATATATATATATATATATATATATATATATATATATATATATAAAGTTAGATTGAAAAAAACTATTAAGTTCTTTTTGAAAATAATAATTTTTAATTATTTGTTGCATTCAGATTAAAAATTATCTTAAATCAATGGATCAAGTCTCATAAAATCAAATTGAACCGAGGCACTTAAAAATATATTTTTAATTATTCATATATTTTAGGTTTGATTTGAATTCTGGTAATCATTTTTGACCGTTTAATTAGTAATTGTAAAATCACTCAACATTTGCAATTTGTCTTCATATTTTTTAGTGCAAATAAAAAAAGCCGCGCTAAAGTGAAGAGATGGGTACGGAGGGTAAAATGCGCCAAGCAGGCGATAAAGTGGTGCGATAAGTTCGTCAAACTGGTTTAACGGTTCGTATTACGTATGTATGACCTATTTTTTTTATTGGGTAACGTGATCGCGTGACATGCGCGTTTTGTATGTAACCCTTGAAACTATTTTAGAATAATATTTAATAATCGAGTTTCAATATTCGAATTTTGGAGTTTGTGTGTTGCTAACGATAATTAACTATGGATGAGAATGTTTTGAACTTACGTTTTTTTATTTAGAGCGTGATGGTAGTAAGAAAGTAAGTATATGAATTTTTAAGTTGTGTGTATTGCATGTTAGTGTTAGAATGTGCCGCGTACTGATATTTTTTTTATGTAGGTGCCATTGCTCGGTATATTAAAATTCCAGTTTAAACAAAATGTGAAATTTGTTAACGTTCGAAATTTAGTTTTACTGCCCGGTTGGCACTGCAGTAGGTAGCGCTACACTGATGTTTTTTTTAAGGTGGGCGCCATTGCTCGGTATATTTAAAATTCGAGTTTAAACAAAAAGTGAAATTTTTTAATGTTCGAAATTTAGCTTTACTGCCCGGTTGGCACTGCAGTAGGTAGCGCTACACTGATGTTTTTTTAAGGTGGGCGCCATTGCTCGGTATATTTAAAATTCGAGTTTAAACAAAAAGTGAAATTTTTTAACGTTCGAAATTTAGTTTTACTCCCGGTTGGCACTGTAGTAGGTAGCGTTACACTGATGTTTTTTTTAAGGTGGGCGCCATTGCTCGGTATATTTAAAATCAAGTGATAAAAATTTACTTTCTATTTATTCGAATTTTAAAACTTCTACAGTATTTAATTGTAATGAAATATTCAACTTTTTAATATTTGGAATTCGAAAAAACGCGTGATTTCAAAGCTGAAGTTCGAACGCGATCGTTATTGGTTGAAATTTATCGCGCATAGTGACGCAATTTAGGTTGGCGACAGAGCTGTAGAGCGCTTGGTGCCAAAATTTGAAATCGCGCCAATCCCGTACCCATCTGGTAACTTTTACCAAAAGCCGAACTCTAATATTTAAATAAAGTAATCCTTCTTTAGAATCACTGGCAGCTAATTGTCTCTAAGACGGCAACAGGCAATTTAAGAGTCAGTTCATTGAGCATTTGAACTGACCCGTTTTCCCTCCCCCCTATTCTAAGAACCCTAGGGGTAATTTGATGTAGGCTGCTGTTAGGAGCTTTTTAAGAGCTGTTAGGAGCTCTTTTTGGCTGTTTTTATGGTGTTAGTACTTTAATTTTCATGATATAACGCGTGAAATCTGGCAGACTCGCTAATTTCGAAGGATTGATTGACAAGCAATTTCAACCATTAATATTGTTTTGAATACTCCCCTCTACAAGCTTTGAGAACTAATGCCAAACAGGTTGACAAGACAACAGAAGTTCTCACCTCGGTCTGGAAGAGCCTTAAATTACATGATTAATTATTTATCTATGCTTATATAGCTATGTTACAGTTTATTCTTTAAAACCAATTATAACATAATAAAAATTGATATGAAAGCATAATTTATAAGGATTTTAAGTTGCAAGCAATAAGTTAGATGTAAACTAAATTCATGGAACCAGATATAAAATGGCTTAAACAGAATGCAGCATAGTAGATGCATTATGTAGTTTTAATATATATTATCAAGTTAAAAAATTTAACATATTCTCAGCAATTTAAAGTTTACTTTTTTCATTAAATATCAAAATATTAGAACAAATCTAAGGAAAAAAATATGCATAAAAAATATATGGTTATTAGAATAGGTTTCATGTATTTAATATACACTTTTTTCTCCTTCAGAACTATTTAAAGTAAGTTTTAACACAATTTAAATTTGAACAAAAAATTCGATATTTGTGTTATAGATATCTGAGATATAGTCATGGTATAAATATCTAATTACACATTCATGCTTTCCTTATATAATACAACATTAAGTATAAAAAAATTAGTAAAAATTAAAATAGAAACTTACTAATAATTCTACACCATAAACAATCCCCTTTCCAAGTTCAGGTACGATGCCACAATAACGTACAATTCCTTCAACAGGATCAAGATCTGCTCCTAAATCAACATTTACATTGCTACCAACCACAATCATAGCTGCTTCTTTCAACCATTGTTCATCAGAGAGAACACGAAGGCGGTCTCTTACGGGAGAAACGGGAACTAAAACCTCAGCTTCAAAAGGAGTTAGTTCATGAACATCAGAATCATTGCATATCATGTATACATTGTCATGATCTAATGATTGTACACACATAGAAGATGATCCTTGCTCTGATTTTATTTCCTGTAATAAACTCCCAGGTACGAGCTGAACCTCCGTTTCCAGTGCCGCTTTATTGAATAGAGAATTAGGGCGATTGTCATCAGCTATTTTTTTGCCGTAACATTCTTCAAGGAGTAAAAATTTTCTTCGTTTAACTCTTTCCATTGACATATTTGAAGCAGATTAATTTAAACTGGGCCTATAATATTATCAAAGTATATTATATACACATAATTATAAACACATATATGAGTAAATATTAAAAAATTCAAAACTTTTATTATACAATAGAAATTCAAAATATCCACTAAAACAGAAAAAATATAGAACACTAAGATAAGTACAGATAAAATTAAACTTTAATTATAAAATAAAAAACAATCTGAACAAATGAATGGAAGAAAGAATAAACATGTTCAGCAGGGGTTGTTGATTACATTGGTACAAAAGTATGGCTTTTCTGCCAATGGCAAAAGACAAGTGTCAAAAGTTGCACAAGACACCCCAATACCACACAAAAATCACCACATATATAAACTTAGCATATATAAATATTGGAGATAACAAATAATAGGAATTAGAATATAAATACAAACAAATTTAAAAGTATCTGTTGAAAAAAAATTATAAATAAACACACACTCTAGTTTCATTAATGTGACCTCCAGTCAAAATCCAGAATAATCAGCTTTCACGGAGCAGGCTGATGTGAGATATACAGGAAGAGAGTCAATTAAGTTCCTGAAAGAGTTCACCGGAATATTGAACCATGCTGATTCCAGTGTCATGGCCAGTAATGCTAGATTATATGGATGAGGATCCATGCTGCAAATAACCTGATTTTCAATTGGGTTTAAGTTTGGTGAATTAGCTGGCCAGGGGAGAACTGTAAACTCATTCTGGTACTCTCTTCGAACCTTGCACATACTGCCAGCTGCATGATATCTCACATTGTCCTGCTGGTAGATCATTCTCTACTTTACTGAGTTGCTGGAGCTCCATAGATTGGGGTAGTGTCAACATTAATATGTGAAATTCAAAATGCTGCCACTGGTGTAGTATGTATGGGGAGTGGAAAGTGTCAGCTTAGGTATGACCCCACCACCTGACTGTGGTTAAAAATTATGAGGCACTTCGTGATAGGTAAACATTCGAAACCCATTAACTTTAAAGTACAATCCAGAACTCACCCATACCATTATGTATGTACATATATATGGTATATGTTATCATCTTGAGGAAAAACAATGCATTTATAGGTGTGGATATGGTTTATAAACACATGTGAGTATTCATATTGATCCATTATGTCTCCTACAATGATGCGTAAATGGAGAGGATAACAGGAAAACATTCCTCAGACCATAATGTTCCAGCCCTAGGCTGGACAGTTCCAGCAATAGTTGCAGTGTTTGTTTTACGAAGTTTTATGTCATATATACCAATGTCCATTTGCCCAACAAAGTATAAAACGCAAGTTACCAAAATGCTTTACCTGTTGCCATT
Organism: Latrodectus hesperus; assembly: GCA_037975125.1. Classification (NCBI taxonomy): domain Eukaryota; kingdom Metazoa; phylum Arthropoda; class Arachnida; order Araneae; family Theridiidae; genus Latrodectus; species Latrodectus hesperus. The sequence continues at coordinate 75,879,221 of CM075852.1, forward strand.
CAGTGCACTCCAGTTACAGTACTCATGTGCAAATTCCAGTCTTTATCAAGGATGCATAACAATCAGCATAAGTGCATGAACTAGGCGTCTGCTTTGAAGGCGCAGATGCATAAATGTTTGCTGAATAGTAGTTTGAGAGACACAGTTTGTAGTCCCTTGGTTTATCTAGGTTTTTAGTTGCTCAACAGAAGCATGTTTACTCACCTAAATGCATCTTCATAGCTATTGTTCATCTCTATCATTTATGGACCATGGTGCATCTCATTTGTTATGTCGCTGATTTTGGACAGTCACAATTTGCTATGCACAGTATACTTTTACCATGGCGGTATGCAAACAATTCATAAACTTAGCAGTTTCGGAAATTCTTCCACCCTTGGTCAAATAGATAATTATCATACCCTTTCTGCATTATATCAATGATTGCAATGTTTCCTGAAGTCCACACACGCCCTTTATACATGCTCAACTGCAATGTGCTGCCACCTTCTGTGATTGGCTATTTAACGTTGATGTCAAAAGTATGTAGTGGTCAAATTAATGAGACTGAACTTTATGTAAATAAGTATTAATTAATTCCAAATTAAGTAAACCAGTAATAAATTAATACCAAAAATAACTGATAAAGTGCAAAGATTAAATTAAAATTTCACGCTTCTCATAAAATGCTCTAAGCTTTGGTTTTGGGCATCAGCAATTTAATAACAATGTCTTATTTCTCATATACATGTGTGCATATGTTTGCATGAATATATGTACATATTTATATATATACAATATTTAATTTTCAATGTAAAACATTTAAACACATATTTTTTTGACATTGTTAAATACTAAAATTTGTAAAATGTTAACTACATTAATTTAAAATTATAAAAAGCTATTTTAAAACAACAAAATCAAGTTAAAAGTAAACTAATAATTTTGAAAATATAAATGAAGAGAGAGCGTACACTACATAAATAAATTATACAAATGTAACTAATTAAAATGTGAAACTGTAGCTGTGTAACAATTATAAATGTTTACATATTGTACAAATGAATTATACTTATATATTTGTAAAATAAAAATGTACACAATGTATAAAGAACTTTTCTCTAACTGAGATTCACAAAATAAGCTAACTTTTGTTAAAGCAAAATTTTAAATATTATAATAAAGAATGCAAAAGTTTAACAATATGAGTGGAATATGTAAAAGAGGAATAAGCAATAAGTTTTCAATGGTTTCATAGAAGACAGAAAATAACACAAAATAAACAATTCTCAAATTTAAACATCTAAGTTCTATTACCTGAAACACTTAAGTGTTTCCCTCTTTTCCTACATTCCCCCCCTTAAATAATCAGACTTTACAAAAAAATAATTCAAAAAAAAGAAATTATTTTGCAATAAGCTTTGTATTTAATGATGTGAAATTTAAGTACTTTTATTTCTTATAGTCTTATATCAAAGTGAAAATAAAAAACACAATATTTTTCTATCAATAAGAATAAATAATATGCTGTTAAAACACATAATAGTTAAATAATAAGGAAATTATGTAAAAAAAAATTAACTATAAAAAGAATAAGATCTCAGATCTAGATAGAGAGAATAAGATAAGCTCATGTTAATTAGCGTTTACTTCAGATTGAAACAGCTTACTACACAGAAGGCAAATAAAAGAAAAATACCAAAATTTATTATTTGCTTATATATAATGGAATAGTTCAAACTAAAATAAGTTTTGGTACTTACAAATTAGCTTTACAACTGCCAACTTTCCACCAAACTGAATTAGCACCAAAGGAATCATGCCTAGATATCATAACAATAAAAGAAAGAGGATTCTTAAGAATTTCAGAGGACAATAACAAGCCGATTCTTACTAATATATTTTTTATGAAAAATAACATTATGATTAACAGTAAAATTGGTTGTATTGATGCTAATATATAAGTACTTACGTTTTTTATGAAACTATTATAGGATAAAACATAAAAATATAAATACTTTAAATTATGCATAAAATATTTAAGGCATCATATTTTTATTATTTTCATTAACCTACAGTTCATAATGTTCAAATTTGAAATCCCATTATAAAATAGTTTAACTAGAATGAGCAAAGTAAATAAATTATGAATAATGAATAATATCAAATATTAATAACTTTCAAGATACAGCACTTTTTCTATCAGCTCAACAGTTTGTTGGTTCAAAACCCACTTCAGACATAGATGCTTGTAGTTGTTTAAAATCTACTTTAAACTGTAGGTATTGGTCTAATTAACCTTGGCATGTATAAAAAAGATTATTGTGTGATAAACCAATCAAGATACTATAAAAATCGATTATTTTTTTAAACATGTATGTTTAAAAAGCCCAGGTTTTCTTCTGTAAATAAACCAACTCAGAACTTGAAACACTATTTTTATTAAATATAACTTTATTGTAGATTTATTCCTAACTTTTATAATCCAATTAGTATCTAATGATAGTGCATTTAAAACAAAGAAATTTTTTAAAAAAAAATATTAGAATACTGAAAACAGACAAAAAGATATCAAAAGCAATTTATATATATATTATTTAATATCTATACATGAACTCAATAAGTACAAGTAAAATAAATGTAAGATTCTATGTAATTAACAAAACATGAAATTTAAAAATATTAGGATATATATTATAAATTTAATTTGTAACATTTTTATAACTAGTTTTCAAAAAACTGAAAACTAAAATTCAAATTTTATCCAGTGATTCTCTATAAAAAATCAAAAATACAGCTAGTTTTAATAAATATGATAAAAAAATATATACTGTTTCATATAAATTGGGTTTCATTGTACTTTAAGGTATCCATAATATGCTTTTTATGATATTTTAAGATAAAGTATATATAAAATTGTTCTGTACTGTGTTTTGTACTATTTTAATATTCATAGCTTATGTTATTTATTGCATATTGAAAATTGCTCATGAAAAAAAAGGACAGCCTACAGTGTATTATTACTATAAAGTGTATACTATTGAACATTGGAACTAATAAACATTATCTTTGGGAAAGCATGACTATAACTTCTTTCAATATTTCCATAACTTAATTCTACTCCCTAATATTAATGACAAAAAAATAACATAAAATAAATATTATTAGAAATAAAAACATTACACACTAATCTTATGAAATTTTGTGTGTTTAAAAAAATGATACATCAAATGATAAGTTTAATTTTACCTTATTTTGATTATTTGATATTTTTATTTTATTGATATAAATATTAATATAATTTAAACGGGTAATATGTTAAATCAAAATATTTTTAAAACACATTCAAATTTGATAAAATAATTTAAATGACAAAATAATAGTGATACTTTCGGTTGACAGTAGCATAAATAATTAGCATTAATACATAAATACTCGATAATAGTTTTTTACTATGACATTATGATTAATTTAAACAAGGAATAAATTAGTCTGCGAAAATGTGTAAATTATACTTAATATTAGTAATTAAAGAATAAAAAAGTATCATGAAATCCACATTTAAAAAGATTATATGAGAAGAAATGTAATTTAAAAAAATGTAGTTCGTCAAAAAAACTTTATACCAAATATTAAAATTTTTGTTTAGTGTCTGGGAATAAACTAATTTTTATGTTATGCATTTATAAGAAACACTTCAAAATTACTTTCAATTATCAAATATAATCACATATTGCTTGCTATATTGTAAAAACTAGAGAACATTTACATATGTGTCAAACGTTAAAATTGAAATATAACTTAAATAAAAATATTATTCTAATTTTGCTTTATCTCAAAAACTCACTTGCATCTCACAAAATCATTTTAATAATTATGCTACAACAATTCGGAATTGCTAAAAAATATCATTAAGTAAATACATTGATTCCTAACATGAAGTGTCTGATTCATTCTAAATCAAATTTTATTTATTTATTTTATTACAGGGAAAGGAAAGGAAAGAATTTTACTGAATCATAACTGTAAATGGTAAGTCATACTTATGTCATCTCATAAATTCTGTATTAAAGACAGAAAGAAAATATTTAAGTTAAGTAGAACAAACAAACATGGAACTTGAATAAACACTATTAAGAAATTAAAGGGCTTTATTTAGCAGAGAATGTTTAATGAAGGGTGAACAAATATCCACGGTGAGGCTCGGAGTGTTTGGTCTTCTGTTATCAACGATGATCTAGAAAGGAAAGTTGATGAAAACATCTATGAGGATAAGCGTTTCACAATGATTACGCTTTCAGACGAATTTCCGAAAATTTCACGTACTGTATTGTATGAAATTGTAACAGACCGCTTAAGTTATCCAAGTTCCTGATAGCTTCCAAAATTGCTTACTGACGTTCACAAAACCAAGCGAGTTGGCAGTGAATTGATTTTTCTCTCACGGTATGGAGAAGAGGAAGATTTTTAAGCCAAATTATGAGAGGTGATGAAACGTAGGTCAATGGAGTGAATGGAATTTTTGACGTAGGTCAATGGAGTGAATGTCTCCATCGTAGTCATTCAATCTCTAAAAATAACTATCTAAAATAAAATCATAATGAATAAGTCTCTGGATATAAAATTAGCATAATTCGATCGTCACCATATGCAATAATTTAAAATGCTTAAATCTGGGTATTACATGAATAATATGTGTCCTGTGGTTTTAGAATGTTGTTTAGTTCGTGAATGTTGACACGCATAATATAAATTGACAGCAATGTGATGAATAGAGCCGTTAAAAAATAGCGAAGTTGTCGCTGATTTTCTATATTTTGCAATGGAACTGAGTACAATAATGCGTGGATCATACCAGGGTGGACGTGCGAACAGGTCCGTAAACCTGATGTAAAATAGATCTACCAGCAATAAATAACATAGAACAGGAAAGAGAAAAGATACAATGGAACATTATGTAATCGCTCTGAAAGTGGAAGGCACAGAGAATAATAATGAGAAGAAATTTATTTTGAATAACTGAGAGACAATTGTATTACAAGTATTGAAAATTTATAAACACAACTATATATATAACCACATATTACTTTAAAATTCTTGAGGATTTGTGAGGGAAGTGCATAAAAGCATGTACTCAAAACAGAATGAGGCACAGTGTTCAGTTTGCATAAGACACAAAAGATCTAGTTGAACCACAAGTAGCACATGTGTAGTCAATTCGAGATAAAAGTAAGTATTGGTAGCTGTGAGGTACAATCTGTATCCCAAAATGAATTTCATTGCATTTTGAGGATTTTGAACTTCCGGTACTGAACCTCTTCTTCCGCAAATGGAAAACATGCAGATGGGAGGTTAATTTTTTTTTTAATCAAAAATCTCAGAATTTTAATTTATTGATCTCTGAAATAAAAGAATAATTTATGTGATTCTCTTATTTATAATAGTTTAAGTAACAAAATTATGTTATTGCTGTTACTTATCACACTTGGATAAGCCAAGCTAGTTAGCGAATTGCTAACTAGCTTCGGGATCATGATGGGGATTAGCTTTCCTGCAAAAAATTTTAACATAGTTATTTTTACTCTAAGAATGACCAATTTCTGCACATCAAACAGTAATTACGTACATTTGTGTACATGTACCTCTCAATTAAATAAGTTTTGACTTCTGAGAAAATATTTGCCAGTCATCAACGTAGGATTTATCATATATAAGTGATGAAATATATTACTAATAAATTGTTATGCTTAAAACACTACTCTGAGAAACAACCTCAGTGTGTTTATAAGTATTGGAAATTGTAGCTCTAATAACGGTTTTAAAAACACGGTAGACAAAGAGTTTTAAAAAATACTGAAAAATTATGCGGGGATCCAAAATTATATATCATATGGATAAGTCTGAAGCTAATTATGATTATTTGCTTTCTCAATGTTGAAGAAGATTGCAACTACGCAGTTTCTTTCCCTAAATGCATTTTAGAATCCACAAATGAATATTCTCTATAGTGAATTTTCTTTTGCGTGACCTACTCTGCAGAGAAGGAATGCAGTTATTCTTTTCTGAGACATAAATTGTATAATAACGTTGACCCCATACACTAGAGAATTTTGTTTAAAAATTGAACTATAACTCAGTGGGTCAGAGGAATCCTTACCAAATTTCAGGACAGCTCTTCTAAAATTACCGAGCAAGATACATGGAGAGGAAAATATAAATTTATAATAAGTCATATAATCGCTTATTGCTTCATTTCCAATTCAGTATTCATATTGCTACTCATTCCAATTTTTGCGTTTAAATTACCCATTACAAGTTGTGAGTCATGATTAGGTATCTCATCAACCAATTTTTGAAATTGTAATTTCAGCGTCATTTGTTGATGCATATATTTGTATTGCTTTTTGGTTGCCAATGAATGAGACCTTTTCTTGCTTTTTTACTTTAAATGATTGCTATACCTTTCTCATGTTTTATATCCTTTTTCGAATAAAATATGCTAAACTTATTAGATGTTTCTGCTTCTCCAAAATCAGTTCATTTAGCTTCAGTTATACCAAATATATCAATATTACAATTTATCATCTCATTAGCAATTTGCAAATATAGAAGATGGCACGTACGTTCCAGGTTCCGATATTTATTTGATTTTAGGCTTGGTAGTTTATGTCATTCGCACATGAAGGTCCTTACGGATTTGCACCTTCTATTTTGACTTCCAGTAATCATCCAGGGAACTTGAAAATCGAATTACCCAAACACAGAGCGGAATTTTCAATTTTCATGGTTTCTCTTAACGCATAATTTTCATTTACCCGCGATTAGGACCAGAAAGCTTCAACATCAGTTACCTTGAGTTGTAAAATGATTTTTATTAACTAAGTATTAAGGTTCTTGACTTCCTTTCATACTTATAGCCATTCCATGACTGGTCGCTTTTAGTTTCCAATTTATTCACACACACAAAGTCCCCTCAAATTTAATTTCTCTAACTAAATCTTGATCTTTTGTGGTTAATTTTCCCTAAATCAAACGAACTGAGTTGACTTCTTTGTAATGATTTTCCTTAATGGTAAGTTAACTCCTGTCTTCTCAAGTTGTTCTTACTTCCATTCCCTGAATATGACTCTCTCTTTAGCATAGGCTAAAGAGAGCATCATATTTTCTCTGTGAATACGAGAGTCACTCTGAAATTTTTGTGATACAACTAGGTTTTTAAAGTTATACTTACAAAATTGTAAGTGTGTTCAAAGTAGTCTCCTCCAGCATCAATGCACTTTTGTAGACGAATTTTTCACATATTAAATGCATCAAGTCATTCATTTCTTCGAATAGATGAAAAAATGCATTTATAGCCACATCAATCTTCTTCTGAATGAAAACGATGTCCACGTAAGTTCTTTTTTAGATCAAAGAATAACCAAAAGTCGCACATAGCTAGATCAGGTGAATACGGTGGATGTTCGATCACTTTAATTTGTTTAAGAAACTCAACTGTTAATCCGGCTGTATTTGAAGATGCATTGTCACGGTGAAGCATTAGTCCCCTAACATTCAGTTCTTGTAGAATTTCTGGAAGACATTTAGTAGTATACCAATTTGCTGTTACTGTCTTCTGTCCTTCCATCTTGATGGCTTTGACCAATCCCGTACTTCTGAAGAAAACAGCATACATCACTTTTTTCAGTGCGCGTTGTTTTTTCACCATTGTCGGCGTGGGATCATCTTCAAAGACCTATGCTTTGCTTTCTTGACGTGTTGGAACGCCAAAAACGGTATGTACGTTTCATCACCTGTTACAATTTTAGAAATGATGCGGTGACTACCGTCATTCAGCATATTAAGAGTTTCTTTACTGATTCTGACACGCTCCTCTTTTTGATGCTCAGTAAGATTATGGGGAACCCAACGGCAAATTACTTTTTTCTTATTTTCTATGTAATTCTTCATGAATGATTTTGTGTATGGCTGCGGATCCAATGTTAAGTTCCTTCTGTATCATTTGATAGGTATAGCGATTATCATCCATTAACATTTTTCGTATGGCAGACACATTATCCGGGATTACTGCCGACGGCGGCCTTCCTGTATGCTCTTCATCCTGAAGAAAATTGCGACCTCTTCTAAATTCTCTAAATCATCTGAATACACTACCATGAGCTGGAGATTCATCACCAAATGCTAATTGCAACCGTTGAACGCATTCTTCTTGATTTAATCCTGCTTTGAAATCGTAGAAAATCATAGCGCGAAAATGTTCTCACGTCAACTCCATTTTCTCTTCTGTTTAAAATTTATTCCACGCTAAACAAGTTGAAAAAAGTCAGTAAAGAATCGTCTTCTGTGTTAAAATACTTTGTACTTTATAATTAAACCGTTTTTATTTTGTAAATTCTCGTCTGTGCGTATTTCAAAAATTTCTGAGTAACCCTCGTATATTTGGTTTCTTTAAACAACCTGATATTTTTACTTCTGCTTCTCTATCCACCACTTTCATTTATTGCTGTGAAAATGTTTGACGCCATACAGTGGATAGCCTGCTAAATAGTTGAAAATTGTTATAAAATTTTTGAACTGCCACTTTTTCGGAATACTTTCAAAAATTGTGATCCATACTTCCAGAGAGGAAGCTTAGAAAACTCATTCATCCAGACAGACATCCATGAATAAAAGTAGCAGGGACAGAATCCAAAATCTCTCTACCTGAAAAGCACGATTATACTAAGATGCTTCTCCACAATCTTCTCAAAATCTTTCTTTAAATACTTTCCTGGAAAAAAAGAAAGATTTCAAAATCTTGTTACTTTCCCAGACCGTCTAGAAGCCATATCAAACAGAAATCTTATTGATGGGTTCGCATAAGAGAATACTTGTTTTTCTATTTAAATAAAATGATCTTAAAAGCTTTATAAATATTATAACACTTAAACGCATTTCATGAAATGGGATGGCGTTATTTCGAAAAATTCCTGAAAACATTTGAAAAAAAATTACGTGCTGATAGTTTTTAATTATACACATTTTTTGATAATAGTGCAGGCACATGAATTAAAAATTAATTTTTTACTTAACAGTTTTTTTTAATACACATGCTTCTATCAAGTAATTATACTCAATTTCAAAATGTGACTAAAATAAGGGGAATAAATAAATTCAAAGGTCGCTTTATTATCTATTCTGAGAAAAGTTTAATACACTAAGATTGTGGATATAAGATATCCAATTAAGTTCTTCTGCACACATGTGGAATAAATCTTTATATTTGAAACTTCATTAAAAGATTTTGATTTTATTAAACGAAATTTTTAGAAGATAATATGTTAGATGATTAACTTAACTGGATACTTAATAATTGCAATTATCGTTATCAACAGAATGACAAAATTTACATTTTTATGTATAAACAAAACACAGGAAAAGCATTTTGCTTATACATAAATTTAATTTTCTTATCACATTTGCTTAGAATAATGTGAATAAATTGTACATACTTTTTTTCAACGAAGTGCCACATTAAAAGTTTGAATTGTAATCTCAGCTATGTAGAATCAATAATTATATATATATATATATATATATATATATATATATATATATATATATATATATATTGTGTACCTGCATTATAAATTAGGTATATATAAAAATGAAAATGTTTTTCTATTTATTTACAGACTGCATATTAATATTCAGTTATAATAGTTTCGCTTTTTAAAGTATAGTAGATTTAACAAAAATAAGTATACTGATCATTTTGAAATTTAGTTTAATTTTCTTAATAAGCTTTATAAGAATTTAAAATAACCCATTTCTAATGATTGAATATTAAGGGTAAAAAATTTTTCCAGACAAAATCAGTATTGCTCACAAAGACAAGAGAAAATAAAAGGCGAATGATTTTGAATTGCACCTCATAGTTAGGCAGGCCTTGGACTCATTTTTAAAAATAAAATACTTTCATCAGTAAATATCATATGTAAATAAGAAAGTAACAACAAAATATATGCATGTTTTTTCAATACGATTCACAAATAAAATATATCTACAAATAATTTTTATAGAAATTGTATGATTCATAATTTAAAGACAAAGTTTTCACCCATTAATATTTTATACATTTATTCACATATTATAATTAATTTTTATTATCTATTTAAATTTTGAGCAAATGCAAAACTGCTTGATAAATCATGCAATCAAAAAAAAAAAAAAAAAAAAGAATATTATGATACAAATGACATGAAGAAAATACTTATAGCAATATCGATTAAAGACAATTTATGACAACAAATATTTTTATTGAAGAAATTGAAACTTTGGAGAAATAAGTAAAAAATAATGCTGAAAAAATCAAGGCAAAAGTAGTTATATATTTGGCACTATACTATTTCAATGTATCATCAAAATTTACATTTTTTAATAGGAAATAAAACTTTAAAGAGGATAAATTCCTAATTTAAAAAAATATTTGGTATAACTAAAACACATTAATTTTTACATTTGTTATACTTTGCAGTTTTATATAAAACATTTTACACTATTAGATACTTTTAAACAATATTTATTTTTATTTATCACAGATAATGCCATCAAAACACATTTATATTACACAACTAATGAGGAAGATGATCACATTTGTAGAAACGTAAATTTACACAAAACAAAATATAACACATACTTTTATAAACAAGAAGTATATCCAGTGGTTTTAATACAGACTACATTATTTCAAAAAAAGTATTTGACAGTTAAACTTCTCTTACAGTTAAATAACTCAGTATGTTATAGTGTTTATTTATACTTTGTGTATGAGTTTCTTAGTAATATTATAGAATAGCAGAGACATTAATTTTGATTTGACTAGAAAAAATCACTCTTTACATTTTTAGGATGAAATAAAGTATTCTAATATTTAAAATGTGCAAAAAAAAAAAAAAAAAAAAAGAGTTTTATTTGTTGAACTTTAAATAGCTTTACCAATCAGATAATGAAATAAAAACTATCATATATTAGTAACTATATTACTATAAATGTTTATCATAAGATGTAAACAATAACATGTTTATCTCTTAAAATTTTCATTCTGAAAAGATTCTAAGTGCAAAATAATATTGATACAGAATTTGGAAAGATGTTTTTTTTAGATAATTAGTATAAATGTAATATTTACATCTAGGATATTTAGGTCTTAAATGTTTAAAAAAATTTATATTACAATATTTTGTTGAATTCACCAAGATCTATCAATCTGTGATAACTAACAGATGTAAAAAAACCTATTTTCTTTAATGATGGAATCAAGAATTACTTGGCTACATCAGATCATTGATTTCAGAATTTACACATTAATTAAATTAATAGAATACATAATATAAAACAAAAAATTATTTTATGAAATTGTTTCTTCACATTAAAATCATGCAGAAATTTTTAGAGAAATATTTGTTCATTGATGAATCACGGAATTTTTGAAGTCTGATTTAAAGAATAGTTTTCAACTAAGTCACTTAAATGAATAAAATCAATTTTGTTACAATTTCTTTAATTACAAAGTTCATTAAAATTAACTTTAACAAAAACAAGGAGTTTTTAAAATAGCACAATAAGGAAAATAATGGAATAGTTAATTTGTTTTTTTTAATAAAAAACATTTAGAGTGAAATATTAAGAAGCAACTTCATACACATGTATTTGGTAATACATTTCTAAACATGATTAAAGTCATTACAAAGGAAACGAATACACAAAAATAAATTTAATAAAACTTGGAATAACATAAGTTTTATTAAAACGACTTATTAAGAAAAAAAAATTTTTTTAAGAGTATTTTCTATTTAAATTTATGTATTATAAAGTTACCTTTCACAAAACTATTTTCTAATTAATTTACTTTTTTTTATATAATAAAAGCTTAAAGTATCTTACTGTATATCATTTTACTTTTCATACATTACTTATTTCACTTCCAAAAATTGTCTAGTTATTTGTTAAGAAAATTTATGAATCTATATCACATAATTTATTTCCAGTACTTATGTGAGAATAAAACAAATTTGCAATGTAATGAAATGAGCTATATGAATTCAATACAGTAAATCATTTCTTAGTAGGATTTCGCCATACCAATACATGAAAAGCAAGAAAAGATTTTTTCATCTCTAAATATTAGGTTCAGAAGTTATGTTTGGCACAAAAATAAATTATAATAAGGGAGGAAAAAGATTAAAAACAAATTAAAAGAGTAAACACATCATTCAATATAGTGAAGAAGAATCATATTTTCTTTCGAAATAAAAATTTTTTACTCAGAAATGTATATGAACATATGTATTCATGATAGAAAGTACAATATTTTAATCTTACATGCTTTGCATAAAGCTTAATTTAACCAAAGAGAAAATATTTATATTGAAATACAGCCTTTGCTGATCTTTATGAGTAAAAAATAGAAGCAACCTGAATCATAACTCAAAAATATTCCTTTTAATAAATATTATTTAAGTTTCTACAAGAATATGATAGCAAAAAATAATATTTAATATAAATGAGTTATTTCATTACAAACAATTATCTTTGATCTAAATTCAGGATGTTGGTAATTCCAGTTTTACTCTTCCTATGATTACTGATTTCACAGAAACATAACAAATTCATACAGCATTTTAATATTATAAAATTGATGGTAATGCAAAATTTTTTCAACATAAAAACTGATGAGATGGATGATTGCATGAAGTTAATATTTTTATAGGCTAGGCAGCAAATTACTTTGCACGAATTTAATATTTTTATAGGCTATGCAGCAAATTATAGGAAGGAACATTTTTTAATAAATATCAAAACTATAATACTTCTGAGTGAGTTCTACAAATAAACAGAGATAATTCTAAGTGGTGCTGCAATGATAACCTAAAACAAATATATAATGCTATAGTTGTTCAGAAATAGACTATAACAAAAAGAAAAAACCTAAGGTGACTTAAATTTAAAGAATTTATAATCATTTAGCATTTGTAATCAAAATTTTATATGAGAAAAACTGTATTATTCTCATAATTTTTGTAACACAAAAAATAATTTAGAAAAAATAAAAGACTGATATTTAATTATCAATATCTGATAATGAACATAAATTATGAAAAAGTTACATAAATTGATTATTCCATTTATCATTACAAATATTGCGAGTGATCCTTTTTTAATATTTTAATTGTATTTCATTGCTGCAAATCATTATTGTCATAAACATATTATTCATAAATCATTTTCTTATTGAGCATAAAGCAGCTCATTAAGAGAAGATAAATGGCAATATGTAAAATAATTATCATTAGATAAATTTATCATACTATTAATCAACATAATTTGTAAATTATTTTAATGATACACAAAGGAATATGAAAAATATTGAACAATTATGTCACACTCAGATGATAAAAACAATACTGTTATTAAGATAATTGATAGATAAAGCATGGCACTAAGATATCAGGATTCCTTACATTTCTTAATTTTAGTAACAATGCATTAATAACAATTATTCGCACTGACTGTAAATTTACATGAATGGAACACAACTTATTCTCTTTTGTTTAGAAATAGAACCAGCAACTTTCTCCTATTTTAATGTAAAATAAAAGGAAAAATAAAAATATTAGAGAAGGTTATTGCATTTTAAAATATAAACAAAATCTCAGGGTATTTAACACACCATATTTATATTTAGCATGTATGTTAGTACTGTTAATATATTTATTTACCCAAGATTCCATTGGTAAATGGCAAAATCTGGAAAATTAACAAAAATGTCTGTAAAAAATCATGCACTGAATTACTAAAAAATTAGCTGAAGTGTAGTAAAATGAAATTTACATATTTTAGAAAATAATATGTTAAAAACCATTTTCATGTTACATATTTTGTCTCCATTAAAAAGAAAACAAATTTTATAGATTAGTTTGTTTTGTCTTCTTGTAAAAACACAACACTTAGAATATCCAATAATTACATTAAAAAAACATGAGTGAATTCATTTTTGGATATATGCAATGCCATTCTATTTTAACTTGAATATTTTTATTTAAAATTTTATAGTTGAAATTAATTTTAATAATTAGTATTCTGACCATATATAATCAAGGAAGATTAATTTTAAATATTGCCCCCATTATGATTTTGTTTAATGGAAAGTTTATCATTTCAAGAAGTACATACTAGGTTTATAATTGAACTTATATAAATACTCATAAGATTCACAGTCTTGTATGAATTGCTTCTTTTATTTGATATAATTTTCAACATGGAAAATTAAATATAATTAAAAAAATAATTTATAACTAGAAATTTGAAAGAATTGAAAATCTGATTTTATAAAAGGAAAATAGCTTGATAAAAAAATTGGCACATATTCCTTCAAATGATTGAATCAGAAAAACATCAATGAAAACAACACTTATAATAATACAACATTAAGAGAAAGGAACAATGTTAGTATTTTGCTTCAGGCATATGTTGTAAGAACTAACATAAATCACTAGTTGTATAAAGTAATTACCAATTAATAAACACTACACATTAGTGATTATAAAAGGATAAATTAAATCAAATAACCCATTTTGTTTAGTCTCTAAAAACATAACACTACCAATTAGTGTCAAAATGTCGGACAGAAATAAAATAACTAGCAATTTTTTTTGGCAAGCTAACTGAGGAAAAAAAATTGTGCTGCAGTTTGTCTTCGTCAGGAATATCTAATTCACTCAGACAGCTCTCACATAACAGGGGAAAAACATCATAAATAAAAACGTCACAGTACATCATGATATATTTTACAGCTCTTATATACATATCAACATTATGTCCTGTACAGAATTTTACTATTTACACAAGAATTACAAAATTCATATTATATAAAATGTTTAGAAAGTGCCTTCACAGTGCCTGAGGAAGAAGTTCTTGAAGCACCATTTAGGAATTTTTTATTTCATATATTGCTACATCTCACTAAGTGTCTTTGTGTCCCCGGCTTAGCCTATGTATAAGAGAGTGTTGCTAATTTATGGATGGATTCTGTATGCACTGCTACATCATTGGCAAGCTTTTTAAGTAAACACAGCAATTTGGAACACGTTTAGAAACGAACACAACGTGGCATAACATGGAAGATATGTTTTGTTAAAATTTTCACTTCACATAGGATTTATATAACAGTGGTTTTCGAATAGTTTCTTTTTCCTGCTCCATCAAGCATAGTAAATCACGCATGTTCACTCTCTTTACACGAGGCCGCATCTGTAAAAAAAAATGTAGGCATACATAAAATGTTAATAGTGCAAATGCAAATATTACGCATAATTATCAACATACTTTAGTTAAAAAAACTCTAAGATTCCAATGAATTTTAACATTTTACTCAAAACTTTAAGTTTCTGTTTGTAGTTACAATTTTCGTGACATGGTTGCTAAATGCTCCTTCACCAGTAATAAGTGCTCATTAAAATGATCATCACATGAAGTAGTGCAATAAGATGGTTGAATCGCACCCATTGGTAAATTGCAAAAGCAGCTACAATCTGCTGCCCAGTTGCATGTAACACACTTTCAGAAAATTAATCCTCTATCTCCAAAGCAAAGAATTATTCTTTTGTTGAATTTTAAAATAGATTCAAATGTCCCACAGTATACTAAAATCACACAACACAATTCCTGTTGTTCAAAGTAGAAAATTTTCCACAATTAAAGGAAAAAGGTTAATTTAAATTCACCAATGATAGGCTATTACAAAGAAAATGTAATCATTTGTGCATTTAATCATGGAAGTTACCTTAGCCTAATTGTAAAAAGGGCTGGTTTGGAATAAAAATTCAGAACAAGACGCTGTTATATATATATATATATATATATATATATATATATATATATATATATATATATATATATATATATATATATATATATATATATATATATATATATATATTCTTGTTAGTAAATCTCTATGCTTGTCCAACATACAAAAAGTTTTATATTTGAACAAAACAAGTAATGGACATCAAAATGCCTCAACAACTGTGAATTGATGGGAATTCCACTAGTGCCTATGTTCTACTGCAACATATTCAAAGCATTAATATAATACTGTTTGTGCTTTTTATTCTTAGTTCTATATTTTTACAGAGCAATAGCAAATATGTACAATATTCATAAATTTTTAAGATCATATCAAAAAGAAAAGTTATTACTTTTTTCTTGGCCCACTTATTAAATAATTCACAACTATATAAACATATTTTTAGTAACCTTTTTTGAGCTGGCTAGTTTCTGTATGAAAGCTAATTTGATCAGCATCTATAGTTTAAAAAAGTGGAATTCAAGATGTTGAGCTAAAAGCAATATTAATAAATCTTAGGGAAAACTAAAATGCCAGAAGTTACATCAGAATAACTCAAACAATGTAAATTAGAGCTAATCACAATCCATACTGAAACTTTAAATCATTATGAAACACCAAGGTAGTTTTTTAAATTATAAGTTTGTAATTTTTTATCATACTTAATTACATTTACTTAAGTGTTAAAGTGTGAATAATATACTAATTAAAAAATTTAAATATATTACACCAAACATGTTAACAAGTGTCTCTAATGGAAACTGTGAGGCGAGGAACATTAAGAATCTTTTTTTGAATATAATGGTTTGTTTCAAAACATTTTATCAACAACAAAATTTACTAAAAACATTAAAAATTAAGGATTTTATAAATTTCGCCAAACAAAAACCTATCCTTCACATAACCATTTTGTAAAACTTGAACACAAATAGCTTTATTACATAGAAAAAATTTTAGATTTCTAATTATTAAATTAAAAACAGCTATACTTTTTTACAAATAAACAAAATAATTTTTAACAATTTTTTTAGTTTATTTAAAGCAATTTTTACTCACCTGAAATTTATTAAGATTGCTATTTCCAGAAAAAGAACTAGAAGAGCTCTGAAAGAAAAATTAGTGAAAAGAATATTAATATTTAAAACCAAAATAAAATTTTATAATTAATTTTAATGTAAAAGTATGAACCTGATTTAATGAAACAGAATTATTTTCAAGTTTTAATTTCTTTCTAGGACCTATGGCAGCTAAAGCAGTATTATTTGCTTCTCTGTGCCTTAATTCTTCTAATTCAGCTCTTTGCATCTAAAAAATATATTTCTTAACTGAATGCCATTCATTATATAAAAAAATTTGTCTATAATGTAAAAAACTATTATTACGCATACGTTATTAAGTACATTGAGAGAGATGAAATAGTATGACAAGGTCTTAAATAGCAAGTCAAAGATGTCTACACACATTTTGAAAATTAAATGGAAGAACTATTACTTTTATATATTTCAGGTTTAACATAATGCTTATTAAATAGTAATATAGATGGTAATACCATAAAAAACTTAATATATATGTATCACGTAATTTCTTAATTAAGTTTCTAATATTTATAAACAATGAGTCTTTATGAAAGCTCTGCTTCAATCAACAAATAACAATTATAAAATTATTCAGAATGTTTTACACAAAACTTATCCCTGTGCCTAATAATTGCAAGCTTAAAGAAAGATAGTAATAAAACCTTGGGATTATAAAACTAAAATAGTAAAATAAATAAAATCATCATAATGAAAAATGCTTAATTTCTGCACTAATATGAGGACACTGGTTCTGACAGAAATAATATTGAATGTATGAGTCAGAGAATTTTATTTGATATGCATGTAGTACATTACGAAAAAAATGTGGATATTTTTGGTTTCAAGAAAAAACAGGTGGAATTTGTTTCCATGTAGATATTTTGCCTTTTGAAGTTATCTTAAATGCTGAAAATATTTTTTTAATGATTTATAATTGCAATTGTTTTAAAATTTCAATTTAAAGATGAAAAAAGTTTGTTATAAAAAATGTGACATCGTACAAACATTTAGTGAAAAATAAAAATCAAACTTTGCAAAATAAAATAATTTAATATTCATTTAAATTTTTCTGCATACACATTTACTCTATTACAGGTACAAGACTGACAGCTAAAAACCATATACAAATGCATATTACAATTTTTTTTAATAATTAGTTTATGAATTTAGGTAAGAACTGTGAAGAACATATTAGAGTTTAAATGGCTTCATTTCTCACATTTATTATTCTACAATAATAACTTAGGAAAAAATCTAAAATAACAAGAGCTTCATTTTTCCTTTACAAATAAGACTATTTTTCGATTAAAATTTCTGCAAACAGATAATAAAATTTAATTAAATGAATTTCTTATACATTAAATTAAAAAAAAATATTTAACAAATTGTAACACTGAATTCAAAAGAAAAACTTGTTAACAAAGAAACATAATATGAAGCATTTAATGTTGTATAACTGGTGACGATGAAATTTGACAATGAATGTGGTAAAGAGTTTTATTTGAGTTATTGCTTCAAAGTTTAGTACTGATTTGAAAACAAAAATCAAAGCTAAGTTACAAAACTAAAATTAACAACCCATAATTGTCTCACATGATAAACTGTATGAAGTTTATTTTAATTAAAATTAGAATTCAAGTAAGGAAATATTTTAGTAAGATGTTAAAAACACAATAAAGTATAAAAATGAGTAATTTAAAAACAACCTGTAGCTACAATGCTAGCAATTAATGTTTGCTCATTTTTAAGGTTATAAACTAATGCCAGATCTGGTGCTTGAACAGAAAATGCTAATATGAAGTAATCAAGGCCAGTAAATAATTTAAATATAATTACTCACTACTACCAATACCAATAACTTGTAACAGTGTTTTGTATAAGAAATAAACATTATTAATCATACTAAAATTTTGTAGTAGTTGGTAGATTTCTGATACATCATTGAATTATTAAAATAAATCCACAACTACCCTAAATTTTCCTATATATTATACAACACTTCCCCCTTAAATTAGCAAAGATAAAATGAATAAAATACTAAGGAACATACTTCTTTGGCTTTCTGTTTTAATTTTAATTGCTCAGGATCTTCTAATTTTGATCGACTCTGAAAAAAAATTTAAGAATAAGTTATGAAGAAAAAAAAATTTAAATGATTAATAATCATTGCACATCTGAAAACCTTAAAAAGTTAAAACATAAATTAGTAAAACATGTATTTCAAGTAATGATAATGTGTAAATTTATAATTTACAATAAAGCATACAATATGTTATAAGATAAACATATTTCCAATGAAAACTGGTTATTTAATATTTTTAATCTATATCTTCTATTAGGTAGATCTATATTTTGATAAATTTATACTAGAACTGATATTTTTTGTTCATGTGATTAATATTTCTATAGATAAAACTAAATTTACATCATGTATATATACAAAAATTCAAAATACTTCTTTTTAAGTATTATATTTACAGTTTTTTTAAAAAAAATAATGAGATTAATTTCTAATTTTTAATTTAAATTTGTACATTAATTTATATTAAATTGAATAAAAAATTAAACTTATAATAAAAAGAACTAGGTAGAATTTGCTATAAATTATGTATATTGAAATAAATAAAATATACAGAACACAGATTCTAAAGAAATGAATTCCACACACATTTCCAGTAGACATACTTAATTTTTCCAAGAGATTTTGACATACACACATTATCTATTACTTTGGTCAAATATAAATGGAATTATGAACACCAAATATTTTTATGGTAATAGTGATGAAAATATTTATAAAAATTAATATGTCTATATATCCTTCAAATTAGATTCAAAATTAATTATTTCAAAAACACTAAATTAGTCAAATAAAAATTTAAATGATTTAATTTAACTATTCAATTAACTTTACATTGGTTGTTTAACTATTGTATTT
The DNA here is from genome assembly GCA_037975125.1 of Latrodectus hesperus. NCBI lineage: Eukaryota > Metazoa > Arthropoda > Arachnida > Araneae > Theridiidae > Latrodectus > Latrodectus hesperus. The sequence goes on from CM075852.1 coordinate 75,899,103, forward strand.
AATAGACATTTGTTAAATTCAGACCATGATTCATCAATGCAATAATTTGTTAGAAGAAATCATCCCTGTTTATCATTGTGATGTGTAGAATGGCCGAGAAAGTTAAAGATCACCATTTTCTGGACAACACATTTATTTAATTAAAAACAAACATTCAATATTAAAAACAAAACACAAATTAACTCGGAGCCTTCTGCTCCTACCAGAGTAATACAACCTATCGCGGACCTCGCTCCGCCGAAACTGTTCTAAAATATGGCAACCTCTCGAAAGAGATCAAACCATGCCAAGCGCAGTTTGTTGATCGCCAAACAGTCGCCAGATACTACAATCATCCTCAAGCAAACTCTTCTGAACATAAAAACAGATTTGAAACACAGACTAGTCGTAATCGCACATGATGCCCGAGAAGAACCTCTACAATTGTTTTATCTTGCAATGAATACAGCTAGGTGTTGACAATTAAAAATACTAAAAATCAAGAGCGCTGAGAATACAACCTTCTAGGCTAAGTAGAAAACAAATAATGAAGAGGAGAAAATCATGTTCTTCACTAAAGAGAAGAACGGGCGAGAAATTTGTTTTAATCCTAAACTATGTGATCATTTTACTGTCCAAACCTTTGAAAGAATGAACCCTTCCACCGGACACAGATCTCCCCCGCCTTCTCCTGATGGTTTAGTAGTACCTCCTATGTTTTGGATGGGATTGTTAATGATGTGTTCAGCTATAATAGATACTTAAATTTCCCACCATCAAATTTTTGTTCACAGAAAACTTACGTTTAGCAGATACTTGCCCATGAAAAAGTAATAAATTAACTACTTTCCATAAGTGACAATAATTTTGTTTATTTGAGAGCCTTAAAGTAAAAAATATATATTCTGTCTTTAATAGGATTAAATTTCTGAATACAATCTTGAAATGTTACAGTGAGTTGTAATAGTTTAAACTCTTCTATATAATTATGAACTTGTTTTAAAACAAAATCACAATCTGACACATTTATTTTAGATACATTAGACAAGTGTAAAAAGAACTCACAACATTTTATTTAAATTACTTGATCCATTACATATTAGAGTTCGAAGATCTAAACATGAAGTATTGCATACCACAAAATTTTGCAAAGTACATTTTTCTATTCATTTTTTATGATTGACTCTAAAATTAATTTGCAATTTAAAAAAAATTACATCCTCTCTCTTTTTTTTAAGGTAATAAATTTGACATCTTATTGGCTACCATCTTTTTTATTGTTTTCATTTGTTATGTCAATACTAATAAGTTTAAATAAAGAAAACAGACAGCAAAGATTCTTTTGAAAACTTTTGTTTCAAACTTTTCAACAATACATAAAAATCTGGTGCAGTAAATATGATAACATTTGTTTATCAGTTTGATAAGGGGTCAAAAAAGGTTCTACTTTCTGAACAATAAATATAAAAAAAATTGCTTTAGCAGAAGAACACCTTCAAAAATTGAAATATCACAGATGTAATTGGAGAGTAATTCCATCTAACATTGCAACTGGAGCATAAAATGGATTTACTTGTAATTTTTAATTAATACTTCTTAGCACAAACCTATTGTTTAATAAGCATTATACACTGAATCAAGAAAAATTAAAAGTAGATACAAAGCATCCATAAAATTAAAGAAATCAATTCTACTTAGATTAAAATGGGTATGAAACTGTTGAGGAAATTTATATTTTTGGACTAATCTAAGAATACAATAAATGGCGATTTAAGCACATGAACTATCGATTCAAGCAAAAATAATATATTGTAATGCTAAAGCATATTAATTAGTAACAAAGCATCTTTTGTTAATTAAATAAAATACTCTTTATTTATATTATGTCACTATAATATTGTTTGTATCTAATTTAATTCTTTTTTATCAATATCACAGAAAATTTCAAAAATAAATTGCTGGATAAAAATTATAAAATTTCCAGGAGTTCCTAATGAACTTGAAAAATTAACAATATCCTGGAATTTTAAGGAGTTTCCAGGAGTTATACTAGACCTGATAGAAAATTACACACATACCTTAGCAGCACGCAGCAATATTTCCCGTTCCTGTTCTTCATGTCGTCTTTTTTCTAACCTATCTAATTCTTCGATAAATTTGATTTGGCTTTTTACATCTTGCAAAATCTCAAAATTATTATCATTCTATAATAAAAATACAATCATAAGCATAACATTGTTTCCCAAGTAATATTAAATATTAAGATATATTTTAAGAAAATTAAAATATCAGATCTGTTTCAAATGAATCAGAAACAGAATAAACTAACTAGATACACGAAGACAGCAATTATAACAGTAGAATCTAAAATTTGTTAAAGTAATATAATATAATATAATAGATAATTGAAAGCAAATACATTTAATGTGTATTAAAATTAATGTGTATTAATGTGTATTAAAATAATTGTAATAATAGTAATTTTATTACTATTTATTACGGATGGATATTAATTTCTTGAAGTCTATTTCTGAAACTTAATAATATATAATATAACAAGAATGAAGTATATTTAATTTAGTTCTATAAATTAGATTCTAAAATAAAAATAATGCATAGCTTTAGAGATTTATAAAACATATATATTACTTATATCATATAGCTTAATTATTTCTTGCTTTAAAAGTTTTAATAACAGTATGGTATATTCTAGCATTAAGTAAAATTTGATATGCTGTATTTAATTATAGAAGAGACAATTAAGTGAAAATTCTTAGTACATTATAAAGTTTGTTAATGGAAAATCTTTGTATTAATAAAACAGCATTATTTACAGTATAGTAAGAACTAATAAAATATATGATTTCACCTTCAGATTTTCCATTCGATGTTCAGAAATTACACTAAGTTTTTCAATCATAGTTTTTAATCTTGTTTGAGATGCATGAGAGATTAAATTGACAACATCTGGTGCTATTTCTTCAATTCCATGTTTTTTAGCTACAAAATGCAGATAATATTAAATGTCATATTATGAATAAATACATTTAGAGCCAAAAATATTTCCATTTCTAAAATAATAAAACTTCTACAAAATATTTACATGTAAAAGAAAATCCCTAAATTTAATCACAATGTTATAAACAAATGAAGAAACAATTTAACTACTGCAGAATGTAAAAAACACTTTTATTACATTTTATCTAACAAGCCAAAATTTGTACTACCCAGCACTCAACTTACAACTTTTTTTAATCCTCTAACAAATGGTCTTCCTACTTTTACATAATTATAATACAAATAATAAATATAAGAATTAACAATAGGCCTAGGAGTAAGGTAATTTTTTTTCAGACAAGATTTTCAAAAAATATCAGGTCATTCCAAAATTAGACATCATATTTAGTGCTTATTTAAAAAGAAATAAAATTCTTAATAGTTGTTTAATATTATTTCTAACAGTATCAGAATATTAGTGATATTAGAAACAAAGAATACATAAGTTTCTTTCATAGAACATTTTTGTTTTATAGAAAAATTGTGATAACAATTTATAATTATATTTTGTTTTAACTAAATATGTTAGCATTTAATTTTGATCATTTAAAATATCACTTTTTATTTTCATTTTATCAAGGCTAAGATACAATTTTTTCAGAACAGCATCATCTACCCACTTCCAACATTACTCAAAGCATTTTTTTACTTTTGTTTCTAAATAAATTAATTTTTGTTGCATTATCCAAGTTTTTCAGCTGCACAATGATCATCAAGTAATTTCTTTTTACTTGTAAAAATGCATAAAATTTTCTAATAGATAAGAATATTTTTAGTTTCTTTTTATAGAAGTTGCTTAACTTTTAACCTTAACCTTTCTTGCCCAGTGTATTGCAGTTTGTTTTGAATGAATGATAGCATCATTTTTTAACAAATGGTATAGAAGAAACAGTTTTTACATATTTGAATAACATACAGACAATCATAAATAAACATGTTCAATATATACATACAATTATAAATAAACATGTTCAATAGCACAAGATCCTAAAAAGGACATGATGCGCCAATTAACATGTCTGGATAGAACCAGATTTTTAATACAATTTCCAGTTTTCTTTTAAACTGAAACAGGATTTCAACATTTGCCGATATCTTTATTATTTATTAAATTTAGAAGCAAAGTCACATCTTCACATATGTAAAGCATACTTTCTTCATTAATTTTATTAATATCAGAAATTTTACTTACAAATTCATAGCCAAGATGTTAAATTTTGAAATAGATCTCCTTAAGATTTTACGTTCAAAGGTTAATAATTTGTTATCATATAATTTATTTACTACTCTGCATTTATTCCCATAAAGCAAGATTTGTAGGATTAGTGTTTTATAATTTTGTTAACTTTTGCATTTTAATTCATAAATCAAGATATAAGTTTGTTTTTTGATTCCATAACAACTTTTACTTAACATGGTGAGCCTGTTGTTTATGTTTAAAGTCAAATCATTGTTAGTAGTTACAAGATATTTGAACTGTGACACTGTCTCACGAGTGCTATTTTTCGCTTTAATTGACTGTGAAATAAGGGAATTGTATGAATTCTATATGAATTTTATTTTCAGGCTTGATTTACCAGCCTCAGCTTTTAATAGATTGAAAGCCTCTGCGACAAATTTTCTGGATCTACCAATCAAGGTGCTGTCATCAGCAAGTGCCAAGGTAATCTTATGGTAGGTACTTTCTCTTACTGTGAGACCAGATGCTCTGATAGCCTTTTCTAAGGACAAGTTGGACAGTAAACAAGACAAAGCATCGTCCTCTCGCAAACCTCTATCCAAGTAGAAGACTTCAGAAAAGTCATTACCCAGCTTCACTTTGCCCATTACCCTCTTAAGAGTAGTGTTTGTTCGGTTAATTAATTTAGCTGTTATGTTTAATTCTTTCATTACTTCATAAAATTTATGTCAAATAATGCTGCCATATGCAGCTTTAAAATCTATAAAAAGATGGCATAATAAACATTGATTTTTTTTCTTTTCTCCAGTATTTGGTTAGTAGACTTTCTTTTTCGAAATCCAACAGCTTTTCCAAACTCCAATAAGTTTTCCAAACGGTGTCAAAAGTCTATAGTAAACGATGTTTGAAAAAATTTTAAATATTGAGTTCAGAAGGATTATTCCACCATAGCTGCAGCAATTTTATTATGTCAATTACCATTCTTAAAATGGAAAAGACAGAGCCCTCCTCCCAATCAAGGGGCGTCTGATCTGCTGTCCAAACTCTGCAAATCATAACATGTATGGTTTTAATTAGTTCTCGTTCATTAACTTTTAAAAATTCATTGTTAATTTCATCAGTACCAGTCAATCTGTTTCGGTTAAGTTTTTTCAAATGCTCCAACTTCTTTGAGTGTTGGAGCATCTATCTCTCGAGTAATTTCGCTAATGTGAAGAGAAAGCCCAGTTTTGTTGTCTATGTCCAAAGCATCTTTAACCTGCAGCAGGTCTTTACAATGTTCCCATGATTGACAACCATGGGTTCGATCGATCCATGATTGACAACAAAACAAATTTTCAAAAATTTACTCACACATTTGTGTGTGTTAGAAATTTTTTCCATTTTTATAATAAGTCACTTCAAATACAGAAAGAACTGAAAAGGAAGTACTGAAACTGGGAAAGAGGAAGCTTATATATTTCCATATGATCTTTACGGCACAGTAAATGAACAAAATCTTACCGCACAGTGTAAGACTTAACAATTCAACCAAAAACTTATTACTGTACCACACTCAAACAGTATTACTAGTTCATGGCCAATGGAAGGTAAATTATGATGAAAATATTTAACTATTAGGAATTACTAGTGTTCTTAGTATAAAAGAGACCTTGAATGTGAGAAAACTTGCTTTTTATTGCAAAGGAAAATGCATTTGAGAAATATTCCACAGCAAATAAGTTTATTCTGAACTTAATAGTAATAATTGATTTTGCATTTTGTTGATATTAATGTTTTAAAATGAGTAATGTATTAGATGAATGTAGTTATAAAGCAACTGAATTAAATGCAGTTATCTAGGGTTAAAAAAAATTGATCTTGCAAAAAATATATATATTTTAGAAAGAAAAAAATAATAATATCAGGACAATTCCTGACTCCTGCATATATTAAAGGAAAGACACAATCAGGAAATTTTAAAATAACTGCAATACATGTAATTTGCTGATTTTCTAATGTTAAGATGTATGAACAAACAAAAAAAAAAAAAAAAAAAAACTTTTGTATTTTATTTTATTTGTTTCTTATTACCATACAAGGGTCTAAATATGAAATAATTGCCATGGTATCCTCTTGTCAATGACAATAAAATTTGTTACAATTTAAATAATTTCTTAACATCAAGAAAACATTTAAAATTCAACAATTTTCTCGATTTTTTATACCAATGTGTGAAACTATTTTATCAAATTTTATTATTAAAATTTAAGCTATAATAAATAAAAACAAAAAATGAAGTTGACACAAATTTAAATTTTTCATGCCACATAAAAAAATATTTATATTAACCAATAATTTATACAAGAAACAAGTTAAATAATAAAATAAATTGTAATAATAACAAATAATTTAAAATAACAATGCTAAAGGCATAGAAACAGGAAAAAAGTATAACAAAATTAAGTTTTGTATTTATTTAAGAGGCTAAAATGCGCTTTCTATTATTACAAGAGAAATTTCTTTCACAAAGCATTTAAATATATAAAAAAATTTTGGCTCATTTAATATACATAAACTTGCCCATTAAGAAATTCAAATTAATAGTTACATATTTCTTTATTGCTTTTATTGCCGAAATCTGCATTAGACATCACTGAGAAATTATTCTCTAGATTTAAATACACAGTTTATGCAAATCAAGGTAGTTACTTATAACTACCATTTGCACAATATGAGTGATGGTCAGAGTAGAGTCCATAGTATTTCTCAGTTAACCATCAATTTATGACTGCAGTAAAATTTAACAAACAGCTTAAAAATTAAAATTCCTTAAAGATAAAGAATTTGACAAAAATCTGCAAAATGTATATTGCTTTTAAATGCAAGATCATAATCCCAAATGAAAAATCGGTAATTTTTGTAGCATCTTACATTCTTATTATTAATTAAAACTTTCTTTTAAGTGAAATTATCAAACTGCACCCTTGCATTATTTGATTCCTCGCATCAATATTCAATTTAAGTCTAAGAATTTTTATTAAATAATATTTTGAACAAAGCGTATTTTCAAGAATTGAAATATAATGGACATAGATACTTATATTTACTTGTATCATGGCAAGTTGCACATTTTCATATGCACATATGCAAGAGACCAGAGAGAAAAGTTTTGTATTTTCTTTCAGAGTATTTTAACAATGATGGAAATCTTCAATTTTATTGCATGGCTATATAAAATTTCAATTCAATCATAAGTTGTATAGTGTACACCCAAATTATACTACTTTGTAACTAAGCCACTTTTCTTAATAGATTGAAGTCTTGCTTGTATCCAGAGAAGACACCAAAAATGAATAATCCTGAGAAATATAAATTCCTTTTGATGTATATATAACAAAATTAATTAAAGTTCACAAAATTGATACTATATTCCAACAAAAAATCAAATGAATTTAAAAATTCCCAGAAGTTGTACAAATCTTGACAAGCTTTTCATAGTGTGTAAACTGTTCTCCAATTTCGAAGACAAAACATTATTGATTCTATTAGATTTCATTATTTGTATAATACTGTCGCAGTTGCTCTTTCTCCATCATATGCATTGTTCAACAATTTTACAATAACAATAGATAAAATATTATAGATTCACATACCAATTGATTGAATTTTCCTTTGCAGAGCTGATGAAAATAGGAAACTTTCATCTTTACAAGACCTAATTTGAGTACCTATGATATCAACAGTAGATGCTAAGATTTTTTGACTTTCTTCAATTAGATTCACCCCACCCATTGCAGCAACATCATTTATATCATCATCATCCCTGAAAATAGAAAAAATAAATAGTAACAAATTATTGGTAAAATAACATACATTAAGAATTGTGATGCAAATTTATTAAAATTACTACAAATTATTAAGACATTTCCCATAATTTGCATAAGTTTTCTTATTTCTAATCAAGACATTTTTATATATTTTAAAGGTTTATATTTAAAGATTTTACATTACAATAGAGAATTCAGTAATTAATTTTTCACTCAAAAGAAACCTGAAAATATTCTTGAAAACATATTTAATATAAATATATATTATGTATTTTTTCAGGAATAATTTTCTAGTCAAATGTAATAATGGGATATGGCAAAATATAACATAACTATTATAATATTTTTTAAAAATTATTTTAAAGTTAAGTCCATTTAAAATAACTAAATAATTATATTAATCATTTAAAAAATTGACATTAATAAAAAAATATTTTAATATAAATGAAGACAGCAAATATTGTCATGTATTAAGCATATTTACTTAGCATAAATAAGTTAATTATAGCATTTAAATAATGAACTTATTGAAACATAATACTTGAAGTACCTTAATGTAGAAAATGTTTTTTTCCCTTGATCTTTTGTGGTAGTTATTAGTGATGTCTTGACTGAAAGTGGGAACTTAGATTGTAAAGCAGTTACAGTAGCAGGAGAAGAAGCCGCCACAGAAGAACCAATAAGAGTTTTCCCTACTAAAATACTCTTGCCTTGATTATTTGTTACCATGGATCTTGGCTGAAAGTAAAACCAATATAGACATAAAAATATTTTCACAGCTAAAACACTTACTATGCTGTGATCTTATTATTGTAAGAAGGCAAAAATTTTGCTACAAAAGAAACTTGGTTTAAAGAATGGATAAAATAAAAATAGATAAGTATTTCTAAGAATTATCTTTTTCATAAGAGAAATCAATAATACATGAAATTCAGAGCTTAAAATATCTAAAGAATAATTACTTAGCCATTAATTACAAATTTATATTTACAGTAACAAAATTGTATAAAATGAAGAATATTATTAAAAGTTTGTAAAGCAGGAAAAATGCATTCCAAAAAAGTTCTGACACATAATTAAGAACACAATTTTCTAGCTTTAAAGTAAGTAAAGATTTTATAATTAAAAAAAAGTATATAAAAAGAAAAAATAACAGACACAGTGAAAATTGAAAAGTTTCTGAAGTTGCATTTCCTATTTGCAAGAACATGCAAAGTAAATATTAAGGGGAAAGACAAATTGATTTTTTTATTTTCATATCTTTTTACTCCAATGTTTAGAATATTGTATCTCAATACACATTTTTTTGTGGAAGGAATTTTCTCAGGGTTTTCAATCTTTATAAACATGAATGCTGTGAACTATCTATAAAAAACTTTTCAGGAAAGATTGATTTATCAGATGTTCAAATGGTTTACAATAGTTTGGTAATTTGACTACTTATTATGCAGTCTTTAAATACTTCATCCATTACCTGACAATTGTAAAATATCTGCAACTTAAATTTTTTTGTGTATATTCCTAATTTCTCAATTTAGTTCTTTAACTTTAAGCGGCGATTAGTAATATAATTTTGCTTTTAAAGAATAAGTTTTTAGTTGTACAAGGAAATTTTGTTGACTTAACTACACTACTGGCCATTGAAATTGCTTCACCAGGAAAGCGGCACAGCACACACGTGAAATTTGCACGACAGGTAGAACTTGCTGTGATATGCAAATGATTAGATTTTCAGCGCATTCATACAAAGCAGGTGACAGTAGCGACATCTACAATGTGTATAAAACCAGAGATTTGACACCAGTTTTCTCAAACTCAATTTCCGTTTCAACGTTGTTTTCGGCAAAGAAAGTTATTGTAATGGCTCGTGTAAGAAGAAGAAATGCCCATCAGAACGTGTCTGACTTTGATCGAGAAAGGATTATAGCCTACTGGGATTGCAGTTTACCGTACCGCAATATTGCTGCAAGCGTCGGTCGAGACCCCATGACTGTTAACAGAATATGGAGTCGATGGGTTCAGGACAATCATACGGAACGTCATGCAGGATCTCAGCGACCCCACCCATCACTAACAGCAGAGAAGACAGACAAATTGATAGTACAGCCACGTCACGAACCCTGAGTCTTTTGAGAATGGAGTCATCTGCAAGGCAACAAGTTTCTGCTCGAACAGATAGACAAAGTTTGCAGCAGCACGGATTGTCTGCACGAAGATCATTGCTTTGGCTACCATTGACGCTGTGCCACAGACAAGAGAGCCTTCAATGGTGTGATCAGCGACAAACCTGGACACGTGAATGGCATCACGTCATCTTTACAGATGAATCTCGGTTCTATATACAGGACCATGATGGCCGCATCCGTATTTGGAGGCATCGTGGAGAACGAGCATTGCCAGCTTGCATCGGAGATCGCCATACTGGCCCATCTGCTGGAGTGATGGTATGGGGTGCCATTGGATACATGTCTCGATCACCTCTTGTTCGCATTAGCGGCACTTTAAACAGCAACCGTTACATTTCCGATGTGTTAAGGCCCGTGGCTCTGCCCTATCTTCGAGGCCTCCCTAATGCTTTGTTTCAACAGGATAATGCACGACCGCATGTTGCCCGTACTGTTCTAAACTTCCTTGATACAGAACAGGTTCGACTGTTACCCTGGCCAGCACGTTCTCCTGATCGGTCACCAATTGAGAACGTGTGGCCAATGGTTGCCGAGCGATTGGCATGCCATCACTCACCATCCACTACTGTCGAAGAACTGTGGCATAGTGTTGAAGCTGCATGGACTGAGATCCCCGTACATGCCATACAATCTCTGTTTGACTCCATGCCTAGGTGGATAAATGCTTTTATTGCAGCCAGAGGTGGCTGCTCTGGGTACTGATTTCCTGTAAATCTAATCACCTGTTCTTTCCACTATAATGTATGTGTCCAATAAATATCGTTCTGTTATTTGCATTCCTTCTTGGTGTAGCAAATTTAATGGCCAGTAGTGTAATTTTTTCAAGGCAATATCTGTTGAAACTTCTATTAAATTGTGAAACCTAGGAATTTCACCAAGAATACATTTACTGAATTTAAATCTCACTTAAAAATGAATTCAAATAACAATATACATGTATGAGAAAAAGAGTAGATGGATATGGTTTGCCCTAGACATCTAGTACACTAAGAGCGAGCTTGCCTTTTCCAAGTGTCATAAACAACAGATAAGTGATACGTAGTGCCAAATATAAATATACTCACAAATAACAAAATGAATAAATAAAATAAATTGCACAGAAATTTGACATTTACAGTTATTATATGACATTTATAAATATTATATGAAAATTAAATTAATTATACACGTAAAAAATATGTTATATTCACCACATTAGTAAAAATGTCTAAAGTGCCATAAATCTATACCTAAAATGATTTTAAAGTGTGTGCACACAAACACAGCTTTTGCAGTTATTTTAGATGAAGATTTAAAAAAAAGGAAGAATGTAAGACAACACAGAATCAAAACAAGTTTTAAATATCCCAGATCAGCAGTAAATTTTCTCTCTTCTTTGATTTTCATAAGTATTTATGTAAAATAATAAAACTTGTCAGTTGAAACAAATAAGAAAACTAACTAGTTGAAATGATAATAATAATTATATAAAGTAAAAACTTACACCAGCAAATCTTTGATTAAGGGTAGCTTGACCCTGCGTTAAAAGTTGTGTGGTAAGAGGCGAAGCAGAACTAGACATCAAACGCACTTGTGTAGTGGGTTGCAAAATGGGTCTTTTTTGTCCAATCTAGAAAATTATAAAGAATTGAAATAAAAAATATAAATAAAGAATTTTTCAATTTAAAATATATTTATAAATATTAATTAATATTATTTAAACTTGTAATTTTTGCAGATTATCAATCAAAAAGAATTAAGAACAGAGCTGACATTTCTTAATTGAATGTTTGCAAAAAACTAAAATATTGAAAGCAAATAAATTGCAAATTCATAAAAATTACATGCCTGAAAACTTAAAAATTAATATAAGAGAAAATTTCTAAGAATATATTTAAGTTTTTTAAATTTTTTGCACATTATTACACCTTTACATTATAAATAATATATTCATCAAAACAATCATCAATCATTCTAAAACATGTTGGAGCTTTTCAAGATTGATAAATTTTAATTAATGCAGAAAAAAACCACATAATTATATAAAATAAAATTTTATGAATGCTGAATAAAAACTAAATGAAATTAACTTAATTGAACATTTTGCAGATTTTATAGGCAAATTCATTACACATAATGCATTATACAAAAATTTGATATTTTATAAGTATTATTTCAATTAAACTAAAAATTACACCAAAATATTAAGTAAAATTAGAATTAGAATTAGCAATTACAACAATTAGAATTAGTATGGAAATTACTTGTATGTGAGTTAAATTAGAAGCATGAGGATGAGGGAGAATGATGGCACTGGCAGGAGGAGGACGAACACCTTCTATTGTCAATTCTTTTGTTATCAAGGAATGCCTTAAGTAAGGTAAATTTTTCTGAAAAGACAAAAATTATGAAAAATACAAAACTAAAAGAAACAGTAAAATAAATATATACCATATAATAGAATAATTTTATTAAGATTCTTAAGAGATAAAGCTGATTTAAAATGAAACTTTAACAAAAGAATAAATTAAACAGCCATCTGTAATATTTTAACAGAATCTTTATAACTTGAAAACTTTTCTAGTAACATATTTTTTCATTCCTAAAAGTAAAGAGATTTTAAAAAAATTATGTAAAACTGATTAAATAACAAAAAATAAAAATTATTGCTTGTCTTACACACAAGCAATTGGGAACATTTTAAATAACATAAAAGCAATTTTTAGTATTTCATTTTATATTTTCAATTTCCATGATACAACATCAATAAAAAGATGTTACTTTAAAATAAATAACTTCAAATATTGTTTTTTAAATACTACATCATACACAACAGTATAATATACAGAAAGCAAATATATTTTTTCATTTTTTTAAATCAATAGTAAAAAATTGCAAAATATAAAATTTATTTCAATTAAAAACTTTTAAGCTAGATCTAAAAAAAGAATTGTTGAAAATACAATTATGTTATTAGATCTGATTCAACATTTAACCAACAGATTTTGACTGGATGCTTTCGCCTCATTTAGCACAACTTTTTATAGATGTTTTGCACTTTTTACTAAAGAAAACAAAGCATATTTTCTATTGACCAATTTTTCTTGGTGGCTCAAATGTTTCACTTGATGAAGAATTTTTTATTGGGTGTTTTATAAAATTTTAGAGGAAGTCATTCATACAAGTTTCATTTCTGAATAAATTCTTATGAATTCCGAAACAAATATATTCAAAAGTTTTAGCCAACTCTTTTGTTGTTTAGGTTTTAGAGTCATAGAAAATATTATGATTTGTTTTATTTGTAGCCAAATAATTTTTCATATTTGCATGCGATAATTTTCAAAGTTCTATAAAATATAAAAATATTATAAATAAACTGATTTCTTTTAGTGAATTTTCTTTGGCAGCACTGTCTATTTCAAAATTTTGTGCTTTTTTCTATATATTTATTTGGGTAAAACATAATAATCATTAGAATACTATAGTCAATCAGCAGTTGCCAAAAATCATCTATTGAGTAAGCATTTTTTACTCAACCAATATTCCTGAGAATTTTAGATTTTGAGAAAAAAATCTGATCTATAATATCGATTTTTGATTTTATTCTACTTTCTGTAGTCTTTGTTGTTATCGAAATTTTGAAATAAAATGTTTTCATTTTTTTCTAAACTTGAATCATGAGTTATAATCTTCCTATATAAAATATTCATGTTTGCTAAAATTTTCTTGAAAATTTGTTTCATTTGTCTTTTTTTATCAGTTCATCAATAATTACAAATCTCGAATAATTTCAAATCATTGCATTTCTTCTTTGCATGACATATATCAATATTTTATTCCAAAAATTAAAAAAAAATTTAAAACTAAAATCTGAATACCTAACTTGTGCGCCAAGCCTAATATCGAAATCACTAAGGGAAATTCAGAAGTTACAATCATTAGAAAGCAGTTTATAATGAATACAGTAACTGAAAACCTAAAATGTTTTTGAGGGAAGGGAAGAAAAAAAAAGTTTCTACATTGTGTTTTAAGAATGACTAGATCTCTAAAACTCAGCATGTGAGATTATTGATTAAAATTACTTTAAAGGTAGTAAAATAATTGATTAAACAATTTGCCACTAATTTTCATCAACATAAACTGAAAACAATGTTAACATTCAAAACTGGTTTTCAATTGGATATTGCTGATTCATCCAAACAATTTAATTATTATATGAAATTGGTAACAACAAACTGTTGGATATGATCCATCAGATGTTGTTGTGTTGCTTATTTCCAAGGGTCTGACGGAGTCAGACCAAATCTAGGAATCCGTTGACGGAGAGGAAATCGATGACAAGGCGGGAAGTATAGATTTCATCCCATAGTATATTCATACAATTCAAGATATGCTCAGAAGAAGCTTGGTGTCCATGGCATTTAGGACAGAGGGGGAAGGTCTTGTTACCCGCTACAAAAGTGAGGCATTTCAGGTGGCCAGAGGCAAGACCTGCAAGGCAAGTGCTGGATTTTCTATCACAGGAAAGAGCCAGAGAAAGTTCCAGCTTTCTATGTGGCATGTGGTTCGACATTGTTCTCGATTAAGTGCAGTGAGTTAACCAGACTGAAGGGACTGTGCTTCTTTAATCTCCAGTTGTATATGTAACTTGACGTGAAATTGCCTGGGCCATAACTGTCGAGTTTATTGTAATATTTGAGCAGATAGGATTGTTTTCTGATATGGAGAGGTTGCAAATCCGCTTCGAAAAGTACTATTTCTGAAGGACAGCTGCGTTTCCAGCCAGTAATGATGCGTGCAGCACTCAATCAGACTTTTTCTAATTTTTCCAGATTGGAATTAGAAGCACAACAGTAGATTGGGAAGCCGTATTCTAAAATGGGCCTAATGAGAGCTAGGTAGGTAGTTCTAATGATAGTTGCATCTGCACCCCAGTCTCTAGCAGCAATGTATTTCAGGATGCGTAACCATTTCCAGGCTTTCAAGGTAATGTATTTGATATGTTTGTTGCATGTAAATTCCGGGTCTAGAATGAACCCCAAGTATTTTGGATGTTTCTTGTAAGTATGTTTCTGATGATTAAGTATCAAAGAAGGTTGGGAGTGATATAAGTGCTTATCTGTAGTAAACAAGGGGGTAATTGATTTAGATGGATTTAAACTCAACCTGAGCTCTGCCGCGAACTTGGAAAAGGCCTCCAAAGAACTGTTAATCCGAGACTATCTCAGGAATGGATATTCCAGAGCTCCAGAGAACTGTCATCAGCAAACATTCCAATGCGCGTTTCAGGAGGGATAGTCTTCTCAATACCAGTCAAATATAAGGAGAAAAGAGTTGGACTGAGAACAGTTCCCTGGGGAACACCTTGCCCAAGTTCAGAAGTCTTTGAGAAGGATTTGTTACATTTAACCCTTATATACCTCTGATGGAGATAATCAGAAATCCAAGCCAATGTATTACCTCGGATATTAAATGTAATTTACAGTTTAATGATGGGTTTATGCTTCCAAACTCTGTCGAAAGCCTTTGACAAGTCCAATAGAGCCGCAACGCTGTGATTAGTAGGTTTAAGATTCTGGGAATCCCTGATGGTTTGAGTAAAAAACAAAACTTGATCAATGGCGCTGTGGCCCTAACAAAACCCATACTGTTGATCAGGGAGAAGTTTATTTTCATCCAGAAAAAAATGAAGTCTGATGAAAATCATTTTCTCTATGATTTTTCTAGTGGTACAAGTTAGAGCAATCGGTCTGAAGCCCTCGGGGGAATAAGAATTTTTGTTTAACTTTTTAACTGGAATAATGATGGTCTTTTTTCATTCATGGGGAAGTCTGCCTTCCCCAGATGTTTCTTCCATCAGATGTAAAATCCTGTAATAATCATAAGGTACTGTGAAATGTGTCAGTTCATTTTAAAAAAGCATAGAATTCATTATAAGACTGGAAAGAAAAAAACAATGAATGTTTTTATTGCACCACAAGCCATTTTCTTCATATAATGAATATTTAGGGAAAAGAGAGGAAACTGCTATTAAATGTTTTACTATTGAGTCTTTTATGTACATATATTATAAGGTATTCAATAATTACTAAAAATTAAAGTATAGAAATGTTAAACAATGTTTTACTCTCACTATAATCCAGTATTATTTAGGAATCATACTTTTCTCTCTTCAAGTTATAAAAAAAAATTATTTAAAAAATTTAAAAAAAACTTTGTCTTAGATTTAATTAAATATTTGTGATTATTGGAGAAAGGATATTTATAGAAATTAAAAATATAAATATCAATTATTTCAAGTATAATCATTTAAAGTTCACACATTTACATTCTATCCACTTCAACTTTTTCTAGTAAATTTCAGTCCCACAGTAAGCTTTACTCTAAAAATTATTCAAATGGATAAAAACAAATAATAATATCGATATTTTGAGAGATGAGAGAGATTTGAGATATTTTGAGAGAGATATTTAAGAGAAGAAGTTCTAAAAAACAAATCTCAAATATGGCACACAAAAAAGTAATTTTCAAAATTGAAGTAGAATTTAACATGTTAAAATAATGTTGCAAATATTAAAACATTTTTACAAAATCAAAATACTTATTTCATCCTTTCTTCTTAAAGATTAGAGAAGGAATAATTTTATTGTCTTAAGAAATTATATATTTCAATGAAAATTACTTTTCTCATCAAAATTTTACTCTACTTTTAAGTTAAAGACATTTGAGCAACATTTTATTTGGATCAATAATTAATACCTACTGAATAGTCAAAGAAAAATTGTAATCCACATTCTTAAATTCTATAACTTGAAATCCACATATAATAAAAAAATCAAAAATATTTTAACAACTTAAATTATTGTCATCCTAAGCATTTCATAAATTATTGCAATAAAAAAACTATTTTATTCTCTTCTTATAATTAAAGTGAGAAACAATGTTAATTTAATAGTAATAATTTTATAAATATAAAATAAAAGATAAAAATTTCATCACATTAATGTTTCTATTTATCAAAAAGGTTGTATAAATGCATTTTCATTAAAATGAAAAAGTAAACAGATGATAATACATATAAGTGCTTCTTCTTATTATTAGTTAAGTAACATTGAAATAAATCTTCACTTAAATAGAAGTCCAAACGAATTTAGATTCTATACTTTTAGTCAACAACAATAGAATATTTGAAAATTAAATGATTTAACACATTTAATAAAGCCATTTATTTGATAAAATTAACTTTATTCAATTATTTTATTATGGAATTATGCAATTGTGACGAACATTTGATCAGTTAAGAAAAACTAAATGGGATGCAAACGGATTGCAAAATTATATAAAATTTTCGCTTGAATAGTGAAAACTGAAGTATGATTGTTTTTTAGTAAAATTAACCAATGATTTTGGGTAATTTACCAGAGAAATAATAAAAACGTTTTCTAGATATACGCTAATATGCGATCGACAGTACTAAGCGTATAAAAAGATCACCGTTGTGAGACGACGACATCGTGGCGAATGTGGAGAAAGATGCGAGAGACAGATTTCCTGCAATAAAATATTTTCAGAACACAAATGTAAAAAATTTTGATTTTATTAACTAAACTTTATTTAAAAACTAATTACAGTAATAAAATGAAAATCTAATTTATTTGCGTACTTAAGAATTTAAATAACATATAATCAAGATTTTCAACAATATAGGAAGACTGCCAAGTAATGACTGTAAAAAAATAATTAAAAAAAATATTTCATAATAATTCCAATAAAATATAATCTTAACAAAGAAACTGATGCTGATGTAAATAGATTGAGTAATACAACATTTTCAGAAAGTTTATAGTCGCGAACATTTAAAAAGATGTTTCTTTTTTCTTGAAATAACGATCTGATTCTAAAACCAAGGTTAAGTCAGATGAAATCAATGCATAAATAAAACCAAATGCGGATCCAAACGGATTGTGAAACCCATAAATCGATATTTATATTACAAAAAAAAAAAAAAAAAAAAAAAAACCATGCCTATTAATAAGAAAAATATATAAACATTTTTATCATATATAGTTTTAGTTTTATGAAATATATTTTCATGTCATAAATAAAAATGAAAAGGGAATTCAATTTGTGTGACATGACATGACAAATTTTTAATTATTACTACGAAAATATCAAAATTTACAAATAAACTTTACCACTTAATTGAAAAGAAACTTTATAATTAAAAAACGTTTTCTTTTTCGAAAATTAAATTTCTAGCAATTTTTCATATCTTTAATGAATTATAAAAATCAAATGAGATAATTTAGTACTTATATCATTAATTGCAAAATTATTATATTTTATTAGTAACTACTTAAATGATTTCATCTAATTTTAATTAAAAAATACTGATTTTAACACATTATATATATTTTTATACAAATATCTTCCTTAATAAAATTGCTATGACTGACAATTTTAATTTAAAATATTTATCAATGGTTTTATGGGTTGTATAATATAATTGTTTAGTAAATTACTGTTTCTTAGTGTAATTTTTGTTTGAGACCAAGAGCATGTATTGCTATTAGCAACAAATTAAATGCCCTCATTCTGGTCAATTACCTAAATGGGGATAATGTTGCTGTAAAAGTATCCTGTTTACTGCAAGGAATCAAAGATGAAATTATCTTTATGTCTTCATATCTTCCCTTTGAAGATAAAGACACATTCAATGAGCAAATTGTTAATCTTTTAGATTATAACAATTTGAGCAAGAAACTCATCATAGGATGTGATGCTAATGCTCACCACACTATGTGGGGAAGTAGTGATTGCAACAAACGTGGTGAGGATCTTTTAGAATACATTTTGTATTATAATCTATTTATTCTTAATAGAGGTAATGAACCCACCTTTATTACTATAAATAGAAGAGAAGTCATTGACATCACTTTATGTAATAGTAAGTGTGCTGACTTTATTAAAGAGTGGAAAGTGTCTGATGAAATAAGTTTATCTGACCACCAATACATTAGCTTTTCTGTTTTAGGGGCAAACAGACTAGAGGTGGTAGGTAGGAACCCAAAAAATACCAATTGGGGTTCCTACAAAAAGATCTAGAAGATCTTATCAAGGAAGGTGACTTCGGTAAGTTATCTTCGGTAGCAGATTTGGAGTTGGCCGTTGATCAAATGCAACATGCCATTCTCCAAGCTTACTATCAAAATTGTGATGTCAGCAATACTTGCTCTCCAAGGTTAGTTCCTTGGTGGTCTAAAGAGTTAAGTAAATTGCGAAGACAATGTAGAAAGCTCTTTAATAGAGCCAAAAAGAATGGTGAGTGGCAGAAATATAAACTGGCACTTACCACGTATAATAAAGCTATCAGGAATTCTAAAAAGAATTCCTGGCGAAATTATTGCACTGACATTAAAACTGTGTCTGCTACTGCAAGACTCGTTAAAATAATGTCTAAAGACAGGAACTGCTGTCTAAATACTCTTAAATTGCCAAATGGTAAGTTTTCAGATTCTGGGAGAGAGACTCTGTCTGAACTGTTCAGAGTTCACTTTCCAGGTTCTAACGAAATAAAGGGTACTCCTAATTTTACACTCCCTACTTCAAATTGTGGTAGAAGTAAATGGGATGTTGCCAAAAGAATCATAACTTATGATCGAACAAGATGGGCAATAATGTCCTTTAAGCCTTATAAATCACCAGGAATGGATGGGATTGTACCGGCTCTGCTTATTGAGGGAGTCCAGTGCATTGCTCCAATTCTGTGTAGAATCTTTAGGGCAAGTATAGCCTTCGGACATATACCTATTGCCTGGAGGCATACAAAAGTTATTTTTATTCCTAAAATAGGGAAAGATAATTACTATGATGCTAAATCTTTTAGACCTATCAGCTTAACATCCTTTCTTCTAAAGGCAATTGAAAAGCTGATAGACAGATATATTAGAGAAGTTTACTTAGTGGAAAAACCACTTTCTGACTCTCAATATGCATATCAACCTGGTAGATCCACTGATAGTGCGATCTACAACCTATCCTTCATTTTGGAAAAGAACTTTAAGGCTAAGGAACTTGCTTTAGCTGTTTTCTTAGATATAGAAGGTGCCTTTGATAAGGTACCCATTGAAACCATTTTACAATCTCTTGCTAGAAAGGGAGTTAATGACACAATCTGTTCTTGGATAGAAAATCTGCTCAATAACAGATTTGTCACTGCCTCATTTTTAGGTGAAAACATGATGATCCAAGCCAAAGCTGGTTGTCCACAGGGAGGGGTTCTTTCACCCATCTTATGGTGTTATGTTGTAGACTCCCTTCTAGAGGTGTTAAAAAAACCAGGCATAACCACCATTGGATATGCAGATGATTTAGTTATAATCGTCAGGGGTAAGTTTGGTGAAACAATCTCCAGCATCATGTCCAGCACCCTCAAACAAGTTGAGACTTGGTGTAAAAAAGAAGGCCTTTCTGTAAATCCTCAAAAAACCACTATGGTAGCCTTCACAAAGAAAAAGAATCTTAATCTGAAAAAGATCACTTTTTTTGGTCAAGAATTAACTTGCTCCAAAGAAGTTAAATTCTTAGGAGTATTTTTTGACATGAACTTAAGTTGGAACAAGCACTTCAACTTTTGTATTGAAAGAGCAAAAAAAGCTTTCTGGTCTTGTAGAAATGCATTTGGAAAAACTTGGGGCCTAAATCCCAAAGTTATTCATTGGATTTACACTATGATTATTTGTCCCACCATTATCTATGGTTCAGTGGTCTGGTGGTTTAAAATCAGAAACGAAACTGCCAAAGCAGAACTAACAAAACTTCAAAGGATGCTTTGTGTAGCTATCTCTGGGTGTATTCGTACAACTCCCACATCTACACTGGAGCTTCTGCTTGGTATGCATCCTCTTTATATGCGTATTGAAGCAGAAGCAATACTTAGCATGAAGAGGCTTAAAAATACAGGTCAGTGGAAGGAATACTCTAGATTTTTATCATGGGGAAACCTCAATGCTGACGTAACTAGTCATCCTTTTATAAGTATGCCTACTGATTACACGATTGTTAAGCATGCTTTTGATAAGCCTTATACAATCAAATTTCCCTTGAGAGAAGACTGGAATAATGTTGCTATCAGTGAAAGCTGTATTTACTGGTACACTGATGGCTCAAAAATGAATTCCAATACTGGGGCTGGTATTTGTTGTCCAGCTGATGGCACTAAGTTATCATTCCCTTTGGGTAAATATACAACTGTATTTCAAGCAGAAGTCTTTGCCATTCTTATGTGCAGTAGAATATGCTTGGACAGAAACTATTCTCGTAAAAGAATAATCATCTGCTCTGACAGTCAAGCTGCATTACTAGCTCTACAGAAGTCTACTATAACTTCTGTTCTTGTCTGGGAATGTTATATCACTCTGTGTAAATTAGCTAATAATAACCCCACCACTTTAATGTGGGTGCCTGGGCACTCTGGTGTTCCTGGCAATGAATTAGCTGATGAGCTAGCAAGGACTGGATCAACAACTGACTTTTTTGGTCCTGAACCAGTGCTAGGTATTTCAAAAGAATTGATCAGAAAAAATGTCTTTGATCTCTTCAGAAAACAACAGTTTATGAATTGGCACAATGCCAATGATCAAAGACAAGCAAGGCTATTAAATAGCACGTGCCCTAGCAAAAGGCAACAAGAATTATTAAAGCTCAATAGAGACAGTCTAAGGAAAGCAGTGGGACTACTTACAGGACACTGCCACCTTAAAAGACATCTCACGATAATGGGAGTTTCAGATGATCCCACTTGTAGAGGTTGTCATTATATGGAAGAAACTTCAATGCACATCTTATGTGAATGTGAAACCTTTTCTGCACATAGATTTGAACACCTGGGTCAGCACTTGATTGAACCTAAGATGTTACAGGAAATTCCTGTAAAATGTCTGCTGAACTTTGCTTCAGCAACTGGTCTCTTTAAATAGGGCTTTCTGAGGGGTATAGTACAATAGACCTATGGTCGCGGTGCTAGGTTCTTTTGGACCACCCTAATTTTAAATCTAAATCTAGTGTAATTTTTCTTAGGAAAAAAATTTATTTATTTAGCACAATTACACATTATACTCAAAATTTGTCGATTTCTTTTTCTTACATTTCACTGTCCACAAATAGTTTACATTAATGATTAGAATTTAAATTGCGATGTTAAAGAACTATTAACTGAAAAAGGATTTTGCGCTTTCTGTAAGCACAGTTAACATTACTTTTTTTCCCAGAGGAACTTTTTAAGAAATTGATGTTTGTGCTTTTCAAATTTTACTAGAAATTCTGTTAATTTTAAATTTGTAAATAATACACTGCTGGACAATTGCTAAGGACGGATAACATTATCATCCATAGCAACCACAAAATGAAAGGAAGCAAAATGTGGAAAATTAGAATAAATGCGAGATATAGTAAGAAGTATGTGTATGCAAAAAAAATTTTTTCACGTTTGTTCATCACGTGATAGCGTTCATAAGAGCTTTAAAGGTTTTGACGCGTGTGGACAGTTGTTGTTTCAAGTCAAAGTTTTACAGGAAAGATTTAATAGACGAACTTGAAATTTTTGGTATGTCTTCCGGACATCACTTAGATGATTTTATGCGTGGCCGAATTATTGGAAAGATCGAAGAAGGGCGAAAAATAACAAATGTTACCAGGGAGTTCGACATCGCTCACAGCATTGTTTCACGGCTGTGGAAGTCATTTAAAACTATTGGAATGTGTAGTAGGCGGCACGGGGGAGGTCGTGTTAGAAGTACGACGCCTGCAAAAGACAGATATATCGTCCTATCAGCAAAAAGGAACAGGCGTACCACAGCTAAGCAGGTGGCAAATCAGTTTCTTGCTGCCTCAGGAAAGCAGATCTCCCGAAAAACTGTTGCCAGACGTTTGAGGGGAGGAGGACTATACGCCTGCAGACCTGTTGTGTGTGTCCCATTGACCAGACAGCACCGTACTGCCCGTTTGCAATGGTGTCGTGAGCATCGCAATCGGACTGAACAGGACTGGGCATGCGTACTATTCTCAGATTAGAGTAGGTTCAGTCTGTCATCGGATTGTAGACGCCAACTGATCTTGCGCGAGAGTGGTACTGCTTATCGTCCAGAAAATATCCACAAAAGGGACCGATATCCGACATGCAGTGTCATGGTGTGGGCCGGCATCATTATCAATGGCCGCATGCCCCAACATGTGGTTGCGAATGGGACTATGACGGGCCAACGATACATTAATGAAGTTCTACTTCCTCATGTTCGTCTTTTCCGTGGTGCTGTCGGTGATAAATGTGTTTTTATGGACGGCAACGTAACAGGTCATCGAACACTCGCTGTTCAGGATTGTCTAGACAGCAAGGGTATTCAACGTCTCGTATGGCCATCAGTTCTCCAGATCTAAACCCCATTGAAAATGTGTGGGATGCTTTGGGGAGGCAAGTTGCTGGTCGAAACTATCCTCCGACAAACAAAAACACCCTCATCTGGCACTCCCAGAGGAATGGGATAAATTGCCTCAACAACTGCTGGATAATGTTGTGCAAAGTATGATACGACATGTGGAATGTTGCATTACACTCCACGGTGGACATATCCCGTACTGATACCTTTCTTCAAGGTGCCTGCTGACTTTTAGATGCATTGTTCCATTTTTCCGTATGCAGAATCAAATGAAAATTTTTTTTCTTTCAGATGTTTCTCAGCTTTTGTACTTTCCAAAACAATAAATATTCTTTATTCTTATGTCTGAACAGTGTGGCAACTATATTTTATCCTACTAGGCCTCATGTCTCGCTTAATGTTATGCTGCATTGCAATTTGTGATCCGTCCTTAGCAATTGTCCAGCAATGTACTTAATTATGCTTAACATTCTCCTTCTCTCATATAATTTTCAATAGTTAACATTATCATGTCATCAATAATATTCTTAATATTGAAAGGTTTTGAAAATGCTGTCATTTTTTATTTAGTTTTCATTAAAACAGTTAACAGCTTATAGCATTTTATAGCACCTTGAATTTTATGAGATATATATATGTGTGTATATATATATGTATATATATATATATATATATATATATATATATATATATATATATATATATATATATATATATATATATATATATATATAATAAATAAATTTTCTGTATATCCCCAATATATAAGTTCACATTATTCATTTCATTTATCATTTAATCAACCAAATAATTTCTTATTTTTTTAAACAGATTCTTCACATACTGCAGGAGGTAAGAGTAAATTGAATTCATAAAAACTGATAAATTTTTGTATATTCATTTAATTTATTAACTATTTGACACACAGCAACATCTGTAATAACCCATTTTTTATCGCTGTCCGTAACTTAAGTTTGCCTGAAAATTCAAAAGCGCTTGAATGAAGTGCAGCTAATGTTTACAGTTCAATACAGAAATGTTTTTTTTATTAAATTCAATTAATTATAATAGATATCTCAGTTATTTCATTAAAAAATTCAAAATAAGTTACAAAGAGCTACGCACACACAATTTATATATACACCGTATTCTTCTCACAACTTTTTCAAAACTGTCATCTACTATGTGACCATTTGGAAATAAAATGCAGTAGACGCTCGTTTTTACGAACCTCTATTTTAAAAAGACTTACGATTTTATAAATTATAAGCTAGTTCTCAATAGGGTGCCATAGACAGAATGGTAATATTAATTCCCATTTACAACAAAAATTTTGAATTTTTTATGCAATTTGCTTCCATGCATTTTTTGTTTGCGCGTTTACTTTTTTTTATTACTAGATTATTTATCCATTTCATTTTTATTTATGGCTGAGAAACTTGCATAGATATTATGTTTAGAGAATCTTTGAAATATGGATAACTCTACAACATTAAATATTAATTAATCAGTATAATGAATAAAAAATTTCAATTCTAAAATAGAAATTACTTAAAATCGAAATCAAAGGAAATATTTTTTTAAAATCTTAGTGTGGTTTATGTTAGAAGGCTTAGAGCTATTTATAGGCACCAATCCCAAGTATCATTCATCGCGGATATTTTAAAGCAACCCGCTAATAATTTCTTTCAGGTAGTTTAACGGTAATTTTTTGCACATGAGGGCTAATTATACCGGGACCTACGGTTTAAAGTGGATTCCGAACCATTACAAACATCCATGTCCAAGTGGGATTCGAACCCACGAACTGTTGAACCGAAGACAAGAGCGCTAACCATTCGGCTGCTTCGCTTAGAATGATGTTGCAGAAGATACTTAAGTTGTTTCGACTTGCAGGCTTTATATAATAAACCTCTGTAACCAAAGAAAGTAAAAATATTTATCAGAAGGAGCTGAGTGAAGAGAAATTATTCAATCATAAGCTTTGACAAAGAAACTTACTGTTTCCAGAAATTTCTTGAATGCTAATAATTCTTACGAAGGGATGCAATTTCTTCGCAAGAATTATTAGATGTGTGTGTGCGTGGTAAAATGATATCAAACATAATAAATGAGAATGAAAAAGCACTTTCCTATATCAAACAGGAAGAAAACAACTTAATGCTCCGATCATCTACAAAATAAGCAGATGAATCGCTCACAAAATTAAGGTATTTTTTGAAAAAATGTAAAATGTTTTTCAACATCCACACAAAAAAAGAAAAGAAAAAAGAAAGAAAGAAAGAAAGAAAAGAAGTTTTAAAACTACAATTTTATTAAGTAAGAAATGTAAGTGATTACTTTGATTTTTTCCTCAATAAAATGAATATAAGAATGGTTTTTAATTATGAATTTTATTTCATGTATTTTTATAATATGCATACTAAATAATATTATTGAATAATATTTTACTTATAATATGATATTAATATGAATAATTACTATATAATATGATAACAGTGCAATAAAAAATAGTTTAAAAATCAAACATTTATTTTTCTATTTCACAGAATTCCAAATTTAACTGTAAGCATTTCTCTCTCTCTCAACTAGCTTACAAATGTGACACTACTATGTTTTATTTATCATTTTAATAACTAAGCAATTACAAACATATATCAAATTATAGAGATATTTTCAACTAATTGCATGCAACAATTCAAATAACACAGGATTCTCATTAAAAGATGAAATGAGATGTCAAAATGACTTGAAAACAGGACAGAAAATTCTGTAAGGTAAATGTAGCATGTACAGAAGAAAGAATTCAATTCAACAAATGGCGATTTGAGTTTGTTTTAATCCATAAAAATACATTATTGCTTAGTGGTACCATCTGTTGGCATCAATAATTACTACCCAAATCTAGACATCTATTACAGTCTTCCAGTCTGGTTGCACTAACCTCATGGCAAACATATCGAAGAAATTTTTTAGGTCTATTTCTTTTCTAAGCTCCCCGAAATATCATTATTGGGCCTTTTATATTTGGATTCAGATGAAATTTCTTTTCACAATTATTAGATTAAATGACTGAGAACGTAACAAATGAGAGTGAAAATGAACTTTTACAAATCAACTTAATAAAAATGACTTAATGCTGCAAGTGTCTGCAAAACAAGCAGATGAATGACTAACAAAATTAAAATAATTTTTAGGAAAACAGTGAAATATCAAAAAAAATGTAGTTTTAAAGAAAATGATTACTTTAACTGATATTTCCTCAATATAATGAAATAAAGAATTGTTTTCAATTATGAATTTTATTTTGCATTTTTTTATAACGGATACTAAATATTTTTTTTCTAATAGTACTTTATAAAGAGAAAGCGGGGTGGTAAATAATAGTTTTAAGATTTAAATAAGTATTTTTCATTATACAAATTTACGATTTTAAAAACTATTTTACAGCCCCTTATGTGTTTGTAAAAACGAGCGTCTACAATATCTTCTATTGGCTGTATTATAGACTAAAATGTTCTTCATGGAAAAGCTTTTCCACATTATTTTTAAATTCATGCAAGGCTAAATAAATACAGAATAGCTTATCACTATATAATTTCACTTAGAATTCTTTTATTTTATTATGTATATTTCTGTATAAATAAATTTTCTATTTTTTTAAACCTAATCTATCCATTTTGTTTTAGTTTTAATATTTATTGAAAACTATGACTTATGTATATCCTGCCTTTTACTTTACTGCCTTTTACACCACGAGTGGTTACATATGCTACCAATCAAGTTTTACCAATCTTTAGTCTGGACAAAGCTAATTTATTTTTACCAAATATCTGAGTGAGTTGAATAATTTTTAGAATTAATATATAGAATTATTAATACAATTACAATGATAATTGCTTTATGATTAGTAGGCAGATATTATGAAGTTTGGTGATTGACTTCTTCCTGGAAAAATTTATAAGGTGTCTTGAGCTCCATATTTTTCGATCAACACTTTCTTCAGATTGTTTTGATAAATATTTTTTGTATTTTGATAATATTTGTGGTAAAGCATCTTGCTGGAGCAAAAAATGGAAAAATTAGGCTCTTTGACTTTTCTACATCATTGATGCAAAGCGCTTTCACTTTTTTTAAGTATCTATTTTTCTTATACATCCAGTTTTTCTTTATTAAGATAATTTCCTGTACCTTTTAAAATTGGTAATATAATTTTTTTTCTAACAATAGTTAAATACCGTCCTCCACATGTCCCATCCTAGTCACATGTTTTCCATTCACCCAAGCAAGTTCATAACTAAATTCGAACTTTATCATCAGGTTTTAACTCTTTTGTATACACACTTTCAAAAACTAATAAATGAGCAGTTCAATTTTTCAATACAAAAATATACCTTTCCCAAACAAATTACAACTGATAAAATATTTAATTTGAATGGCTAGCTTAAATAAATTGGAAATATATATTCCATTTATTAAACAAAACTTCAAGCAAAAGCAATTGAATGAAGTCTAAAAATACATGAGTAGAACTGAAGTTTTCTCAAATTTCATTACACTTTTAATGTGAAAATAATTGTTTAGTAATAAAGCATTAAAACTTAATAAATATAAGGAATCAAAGTTTATATTTAATAAAACTAAATTGGAAGGAAAAACAAACAATATGGAAAACTTGAAAGTTCACAATTATTAAAAGCACAATTGGGAAATGCACAACCATAAAAATATATTAGCAATTACATACAAAATATCAAAATTGCAATTCTAAGTAAAAACACGGACTTAAAAACAAACATTAAAACCACATGAAGGTAGGAAGTGTGGTATATGCAAATGATAATCATTCAGTACATCTGGAAGTTACAGGATGGGCAAATGACACTGGAGTATTATAAAGAAAAGTTATACAGTAGATTTCTTATTCAAAAACTGCTTTACCAGGTCAGCTTTTTTGTGAATATAGTGTTATTCCCCAAATAAGAAATACTTATCAACAAGAAACAGAAATTGAGGGAGACAAGACGATTGCTTATTGAGAGTGTGGATTATTGTTCTGCAATATTGAAATTTACACTTGTTGAATTCCAACTAATTTCATTTAAGGTGTTGTTGCAGATAAAGAAGGCAAAATCATACAACTGCATTACAGACCATTAGTCTCAAAATGGGCTCTTTTTCAGAATATCTATTATTTTCTCATACACTGTGATTTTGTTTGGAACAGAATGACAAACGTAACTTTGACTTCCCTTCACAAGGCAGGATTGGAGCAGAATGCAATTTCGGTATCTCCACTAACAAAGCTGGATATGGGAGGAGTATTTTTTTCTGCCAGAATCTGTGTATAGCATTCTGATTACCATAAACATTTAGAGGATTGGTGCGTACTTGAGGTCAAATTGCAATTGATATTGTCATAGAGGCCCAGCCCTCGATATGACAGTATGAATAGCCATTCTGTGTACAAAGCAAATATTTTTAGTCCAGATTGATAATAATTAGACTGGCAACTGACACACTTCTGATATCTTAAGGCCAGTTATCGTGCCATATCTTCACAAAGCCCAAGAAAACACAATTTTCTATAAAATAATAAAAGAGGACAAGTTGTACACTGTATTCCAATCTTCCCCAATGCCGAGGATATTTGATTGTTCTGATTTGCAGTCTCCAGATTTCTAATGCATTGGGAACATCTGGTTATGGGTTGCCGAGAAACTGGCTTGAAACAACGTGGACAATTTTTCTGGCAGCTAAGCCCAGTTTGTCTTCATGTCTCATGTTTCGTACCTCAGCAAATTGCCAATTGGGTTGAAAATTTAATAACTTTTTAATGCAGCCATGCTCATACAATAAATATTCTTTTTATTTGCTTTGCTTTTATTTTCCTTTTCAGATTTTTATTTCAATGGCCAGCAGTATATGTATACATACTGTTTGGATTGATTAGGATAAACATTTTTTTGTGATTGTTATGTGATTACTATTGTTGTTCCAAACTACCATAAACTGGTTATATATGCCTAGATTTAATATGATGATACGATCATGATCATAATTACCTCGTTTGATTGGTTTTACTTTACCTGTAATTCAGTTATGAACTTTTCAATATGGTATCTGATGGTTATAATTTTGCCCTCTATGAAACTTTTGTTTGTTCAAATAGACTTAAAGGAAGTGTTCTAAAATAATTGTTCTTAATGAACTAGTTAGTGTGGGCAAATCAGGTGTGTGTTTCAGGAGTTAAAAACATCTCAAAATTCCAGATTATATTTTTCAAGAAAAGGAAAATGCAAACTGAAAACTACTACAACAACTGATAAAATTTAAATAAGCAATAGCAAAATAATTCTAATAAAGACCAACACAGACTTGAAAATATTTAGTGGATTACGGTATAGAAGAGAGTACATTAATAGAATGGGAACTGTTAATGACTAGAAGAATATGATTTTCAGTGATGGGTTGGTTTCTTGCTCAATGGTCATTTTATGAAAAATTGTGATTTTTAGTAATGAACAGGGATACAAATCAAATATATCTAGACTAAGTCAAGGTGAAACTCGTTAGATTATATTAGACAGACAGTAAAATGCTCTTCTAAACAGAACATTTATGGTTTTCTCACAATAAAAAGCACTAAAAGCTTAGTTCTTCATAAAAGCATGATAAATTCTGTCAAACACACAGAAATATTACACAGTAAGTTGTTCCCTATATGGAAACATTTGATGAAACATTTCAGCATACATTGAACCCTTGTCACAATTTAAGTTTAGTATAGACTTTTATGCATAAAAATAGAAGTACTAGGCTGATTAGATAATTACCTAAATGTTAATGAGAAATTCTGAAATATTTCCAAGAATAATTTTAAAAAGATGAAAGGCATGACAAATAAACAAAAGATAAAAGATGCTACAGAAATATAATCTCACAATGAAGTCGAGAACATGTTTGCTACACTAGTGGAGTCACTGTCAAGACATGATGAAGAGGTCATTTCTGCTAAACGAGGATATACTTTGTACTAATAGATACTTATCAGTCTATTTAATGCCTGTAATGATTGAAAACTGAAGTTTTAGAAAAAATAATTTATTTTCCATCTGTCCCATTTAATTCGAATAGTACGGTATAAAGATTTTAAACAAAAACATTATATTTTTATAATAATTAAATTACAAGATTTTGTATTTAAAGCTTAGTTAACCAAAATGTAATTCTTAATATTTTTTTAAGAGTCCAACTATATTCATTTGCATGAGCTTAAATCACAAAAATTGGTATTTAAACTGAACCTTATGAAATTCTAAATTAACATTAATTTTGTAAATTCATAATATAATAAACACAGAATATATGAATATAATAAAATGTTTTAAACTGGAATACCATTCAATTCTTCATATAGTCCGAAATTTCATACTCAATCTTCCAGGTATTTATTGATGACTAAAAATAGATCAAAAGCAATAATTGTTCCCTGTATACTTCTAATTTTAATAGTTTGAAAGGTTTTAAATCCAACAAATAAAACAATGAGCAGTGGCTTATTTAACCAGAGTAAGAAAAAATTTATTTTCAAATTTAATTCATAGGTACACCCTTTCTTAAAATCGTATTAACAAAATACTTATCAAATTTACATTATATCGATATGCGAAATTATAGTCAAGATTACAGAACATAACATGCGCAAGCCACATTCATAATTATTAAAATTTGAATATTTATGCTCTTTTTGAATTAATTATCAATTTATTGCCACACTACAAATTCTTTCAGCAAGTCATACATGATATCTTTAAGTTTATGAATTTTCGGATGTGTGTGTGACTACACTGTAATAAAACATTATACTTTTCAAACATCTTTATGGTATAAAGTAAAAACAGATATTAAGCTTTATTTATGGAAAATGATAACAACATGAAAAGTTCTTTTTCTCTGTATATACTTTGAGATTACAATTTATTATCTTTATCAAAAGATTTTTTTGTAATATTCTTTGACTCCATTTTATATCTTTTTCTTTTTAAACTTGGTTTGATGCATTGTACATTAATAACAGAATTTTTAACTTTTATTTTTGGTATGCTGAAAGATGCAAGTTTATCAGAATATATTACACTTTTCCACTTTAACTTTATGATGAAAATATTTTTAAAGAGGATTCCATTGATTAACGAGTTTTTGATGACTTTTTTCTATTGAGAGTCAATGTGTGCAAAATGTACAAATATGTTAAAGGATCTTTGTCACACAAATCTTAAAATATTTTATGACCTTTTCTTTTTGAACTCTGATTTAAATAATAAATGTCAATTATGACATCTATTATTATTTAAACCGGAATCTTTAAGCTTGCAGTACCTTTCTCAAAAGCAACATTTAGCCAATGGCAAGAACAACCAACAGCTATTAAATTTTCTTGCCGTGTCCTTAAATGAGTCATCACACTTTTTTTATTCCCATGCATTACTGCTGCATTATCAGCACCAAGTGTTATACAATGTTTAAGAGGAATATTTAATCGTTCTAATTCATTTCAAAGTAAAGTACTTATATTTTCCCCAGTTGCATCCCCTTTTAAACTTGGAAGTGACAACAAGCAGCTTTGAATAGATTTACGAATAGGACTGAAATAGCTTCTAACAATTTTATACAATTTTGAATCACTGTCATCACATGGAGCAAAATGGTGAATTTTGTAGGAGTTTAATAACATTTGCCTTTTTGTTTGATGCTAATTCCTTTGTAACTAAATTACGCTAAATCCTCTAAAGCATGATAAACAATGCTGATTGGTATGTTGTGCTCAATAAAGAAGGAAGTAAAATGCAATTCTGACGCAGTGACTTCTGCTTGAATATCATTTTTAAAATAAACTTCCATTTTAGAAGTGCTTGTTGTACCTTTTGCTTCTTGTGCATGTTTTGGATCTTTGACATGATGAGAAATATTAAAATAACCTATATGAGATATATTAAATTCATAATTGCAAACTTAGTTCCTTTAGATGATGTTAAAATATATGGAAATTTTATCCTGTAACTATTTTTAAAACATTGCAAATAAGATTAGGTTTACTATTAGCCAATTTTCTCAAAATACCAGCAACTATACAAGTCCTAACAAAGACAAAATGCTTGTTTTATGCTTTCATCCAAGGGAATTAACTCAGTCTCAGAATTAACTCAGTCCATCAATACTCAGTAGTTAAAATGAATGGCGCTGAATTCTGTTTCCAGACTAAAGGAGAACAAGGTAGTACATCTACCATTATATGTTCAAATCTATAGTTTCTCAAGCTCATGCCTTTCTCTGACAGGAAAAGGGAATGGAATGTGCATTCTTTGACATTTCTACCCCACAGATGAATAACAGGGAGAGTTAATTTCTGTTTTTTCAATATAGATAAAATAGTGATTTTTACATTTTATATTAATAGAAGAAAAATCATTTACGTTATTAAATAAAAAAAATACTCAACTAAATGTATTTTAATTATTGATTTTCGGTTGCATAGAAATTCTAAAGTTCAGATATAAATTTGTGAATAAAATGTTCATCAACAATTTAAGAAACATTCTCTATTGTTTGTAGCTAAGATTTTCTTGATCTTTTTTCTTTTTAAAACCAATAAATTTATCTCATTCATCTTTTTCAGGAACATTAAATAAAGAAATCAATCAGCAGTCCATTCACTGTTCCTAAAGAGTTACAGTGGATTTAAGGTAAGTAGATATGCATGTATTAGTTGTTTGTCTCTCAATGCTCAACTAATTAGAACCTTTGATAAATATTTTGAAAAAGCAATTCAAAAAATGTTTTTCATATTACTCACTCAATTAGAAACAATATAAGAAATATTATACAGAACTTCCTTTTAAAATTTGTGATAAAATGAATAAACCAAGTTAGATCTTACAACAAATTAATAAATTTCAATTATATTCAAATATTTCAGCTTTCCCATACATTAGCAACTACACATTTTTTATTTATTTTTCTGAAAATGCAAAAAGTTCAAAGGTCTTCATTAATTTATGAGTGAAACTTTTAACAACTAAAGAGCCCCCTGTTGTACAATCAAACATTTTTTTTTATTTTTCCTATTTTCATTCCCTTTAATAAACTAATCAAAGTATAGGAGTCAACTTTGACAGTATAAAACTGAAAATGAATGTAAATGTATAACATATTATTATTATTAAAAACTTTAAAAAACTATATATTCTGCTCTCTCCGATTACATTAAAAACTCATTCATATTCTATTACTGTGAGGTAAGTAAGATGACACACAAAATTTCAGAAATATGATCGTATTTTGGACTACAAACAGCTTTTCTAATTTTTTTAAATTATTTATTTGAAAGATTTCTGTTTGAAACGTTGAAAGCTGCTTCAAAATGTCCATAGTATTGGATAAGCATGATCACTAACAAATAGGAAAACTTATCATAAAAATACTGAATTCAAGCAAAAACAGAATTTTCAACTATCATTTTACATTTTTTTAAATTATCATTTTATCAATAGTCATTTCAGTATTTTTCAAGGCAATATTATGTAAAGGAAATTTCTTAGGATAACACAAAATGTTTAC
Source organism: Latrodectus hesperus (assembly GCA_037975125.1). Taxonomy (NCBI): domain Eukaryota; kingdom Metazoa; phylum Arthropoda; class Arachnida; order Araneae; family Theridiidae; genus Latrodectus; species Latrodectus hesperus. The sequence continues at coordinate 75,933,346 of CM075852.1, forward strand.
AAATATTTTCTGATATTAAAAAAAATTTTTATACATGTGAAGTGGCTTTAAATGAATTTCTTTATCAGATTTCTAATTATTAATTCAGCCTCTTACGTGTGTGTGATTAATAATAGTCATGCAGCAAAATAGAAAGAAATACTGTAGGTTTTTACAACCGATGGCTAGAAAATTACGTAAATAATTCATGAAAGGTTCCCATAAAAAGTAATATTTTAAAAATAACTGACTGAAAGCTGATATTAGTCATAAAAAAGTATTAATATTTCTTAAGAGGGAAAAGGAAGTTTATTGTTATGAGATGACAGAAAATGAAATTTTCACTAACTGAATAAAAATTGATTCTAGAAGTAAACTCTTAAAATGTTTATTTTTCCAAATTAATGGGATTTAATTACACCAAGTTTCTTGAATTTTTAAGCAAAAGTACATTTGTCAAACTTTAAAGGTTTGTAAACAGGTAAGCAAGAAGCAATAATTGATCAGAATTCAACATGTAAAAAAATGTAATAATATTAACCAAAGTATTGCAGGAAAAAATACTTAAAATACTTAGAAAGAAAATTTTCTATATAACTGAACACAATTTAAAATAAAAAACATATTAAGATAAGTAGCAAACTGAGATAAATAAAATTTAGATATCAAGTGTAAACTAACACATTATAGAGTTCATTGAAAGAGAATTTTCAGTAAACAAGAGATAAGTTTGAAAATCATGTTTTCGAACAAGTTTACATTTTAAAAACAAGTAAAATCTAGATATTTATAATTCTTAATGAAAATTATTTAAGGAATATAAATTTATTTTAACGAATTAGCAGTGTCTTGTTTTGCATGCCACAAAATAAGATAACATATACATTTTTAATCACAATAATCATTTTGGCAGTTTACAATGAAAATATTTTCAAGAATTTTTGTGGTCAAATAAAGAAATTATGCCCTGTTTCCTTGACTATATTAAAAATTCATCCATATTCTAAGCTACTAAAAGGTATAATGAATAAATATATAAACTTAGAACTTTTGTTTCAACATCTCGTTATTTTTCATTAAAAAGTTTTTCCGCCTTTTTCTTCATGAAAAGGAAGATTTGGCAATGCAATATCAAAGATAAAAATGAGAATTTTCTATCATTTTTTAATTTGTCATTCTTACAGTTTTCAGAGCAACACTATGTAAACAATTTTTATGACAAATAAAAATTTAAAAAAAAGTGATTTTTATATTGATGTTTTTTTTAAAGATTGTCATTTTTCACGATCAGTAGAAGAGGTCATAAATAAATCGTTTACACATGTAAAATCACAGAAATATTTGAAAATTTATGAAACCATTTAAAAAAAATTGTCAAATATGGAAAATATTAAAACCTTGTTAAACATTGTGAGGAAATAATATTCTAATCATCATAATTGCAAAAATTTGTTAAAAAAATTTTATACAAATTTATTTGAACAAAGAAGCATGAAACATATAAACATTTCAAAATCTTACTTTTAAAAAAGGAACTAAATATGGCTGGGGTGCAGAATTTAATTCTTTTTGTAATTTGGCAGTAAACTCTTCAGCTTGCATTGTTCCATCCTGAAAAAATATTTAAAAAATTGTAACACAGTGAAAACAACCTGAAAACAGGGGTGTTTGTGGGACTCCAAAAAATCCCGGAAACTTTTACGGACTTACTACCGACATTTTGTAGTTTCGAGAAGGGGGGGGGAAGAAAGGAAAAATTACAATTATGAAGTATTGAATGACGTAATTATTGCGTTTTCTGCTTTCAAAGCAAACAAAATTACCCAGATCAAAATAAATAATTCATTATTATTCCTACTTACTTTTGAACGACGATCCCCGGAATTTCCGAGTATCGAAGTTCAAAATCCCCGGAATTACGGGATTTCCCCGGACCACAAACACCCCTGTGAAAATGTATATTTCTAATATCACAATTAATGATTTTATTTGATTTTTGTAATGGTTACAAGCACAACATCCAATTTCTGACAAATCTGCATTGTATAAAGTTTAAAATTAGCCATAGAATGTCTGAAAAGTGACTCGTCAAAACTTTAATGATTTGAGAATTTTTATACATATTAAGCTTCTAAGTTATTTAAGTTACCCAGAAATTTTAAAAAGTGTTATCTTGTACTAAAATTTATTTTATCATGAAAAGAAAAATTAACAATTTCAGAATTAAAAATTTGATAAGTACAATAGAATGTATTATTATAATCTATGAAAAATGGTTAAAATCGTGCTTGCTAGAAATAATAGCGATTGCGAAGCTGTATGTAAAATCTGTGTTTGCACATGCATGTGTGTAAATATAGAATAAAATCTTCATTTCTTAAAAGCACTTCTTTCTGTTCTCATACACACATATATATAATTTTGATAGTTTAAATTTCAAAAATAATAAAAATTAAATTTCAAAACAATAGTATCATGTTTCAGTTTGGTAGAGTAAGATTTTGAATGTTAATGATAATTCTCAAATAATATTTTTCTCAATGTTAAAATTATTTTTATTTGAAATTAAACTGTTGATATTTCTATTATACTAGAATCTAGAAATACAAGACTGTCCCAGTTATTTTTTTAGAAAAATAATGAAAATTACTTACAATAATGCCCTGAATTAGATTTCGCACACTCTTTGCAACAGTAGCAGGTTGCTCATCAGCAAGCCTTATTAAAGTAGATAAAAAATTCTTGCATTTTTGCTTTGCGGTATTGGGAGACATCTGCAAGAAAATATGAATCAATTTTAGAACTACTCAAAATTTTACATTATAAACAGATTTATTACAATTCATCATTCTGTACAAAATAAATTTCATACATCATAAAAATAAAAACAGCATTGATATTAAGTTTAATAGATTCCAAATAATATGCACATTTTAATGTTAAACTATTTGAGAGAACTTATATGCGGAGCAACATTTGAACTTGATCTTAATGTGAATCAGTCTAATCTGTGTTATAACAAACTGATTAAATAACCATTATAATCAGTGTTATTTTATGAACAAAGAAGTTCTGTTCCACAGTAAGTTAATAATTTGTTTATTCTTATGTGAACTGATATTATATAATATACTTTTCCTTACAAATATTTTATATTTACCACAAAAACAGCAATTTTAGAGCAACTTAAGATTTTTATCTTACTTATTTGACTTATTTACTTTTCAGAATCTTTGTAAAATTTAAATTTCAAAACTTCTAACTTAGGTAGTCTTTTTCATACTACATTGCACATTTCCTCACAAAATTAAACTATTTTTATAACATTACCCTTTTCATTTTTCACTAAACAAAGTTACAATTTACATATGAAATTTTAAAAAAAAATGATTTTGAAAGCTCTCTAAATTTTAATTAAAAATATATGTAATACATTTATATAACACCAAGATTTAAAAAAAACATTCATTATGTGAAAACAGGTTATATTACTTTCATTTGATAATTTACTTGAGAAAATATTAATTTTTAATTGCTTCTATCTTTTAATATTAAAATAAGTGTTATTTTGGATCTGATAATTTTGCACCACACTCTTTATACTTTGTAATGACAAAGTTTATTGATAACAACATAATAATGTTTATAAAAGTTGAATTTCAACTAAAAAATTGCTTTCTTTAGTCCTACTAATATAAAAGCATAAATATGTTTAAGTTGTAATATTAAAATTGAAAATGTAATTCGTTTCAATTTGATTTTAATAGTTTTAATATATGAATTTTCTGTTATAGATGTTTAAAGTTTATTGTTTTAAAGTAGAATTAGTATGATATGAACAAATCCAGTCCCATGGAATATTTTAGGACTGTTTGAAATACCTTTAAATGTATAAATTTAAAAATCAGTTAAAACTATTTTGAACCAACTAGTTAAGTTGTACAAAGTATTAAAAATATCAAAACACAATTACTTGAGTTGGAGTATTTGGTTGAGAATTGGCAACAGTTGTTTGAACAGAAAGAGGAGTTGTAAGGTTGCCATTAACTCCAGCTGGCAAAACATTATTCACGATCTGAAAAAAGAAAATTTAATGCTACTTTATTTTCAATACTTTTAAAATTCTTGAAGGAATTACTCACAAAGTGTTTCAGGAAAGAGGAGCAATGATTATACATTAAACAGTAAAATATTTTGATAACAGAAGGAAAAATAATTGCAATAAAATCTAGGAATAGAAAACTTTTAGAAATTATGATTTACTACAGTTAACTATTTTATTAAACAAGAAAAAAAGTTATTTTTAAAGAAATAAATTGATTTAACATAAATTTAATGACAAAAATAACAATTTCAGTTTATTTATTCAGTATAGTAAAGGACTGAGAAAAAAATTAGCATATCATAACATTTAAACTCTATAATACATCAAAGCACTATTAAAAAGATATAACTAATGATATATTTCATAAAATGTTTCCTCTTCACAAATCAAAATTACAATTTATTAAAATCATACTGTTTGAAGAAAAACATGAATTAAAAAATAATTACCTTGATCACACCACTTTTTACTGTTGTAGGAGTTGAAATACGAGAGTTTACACCACTTATAGGTGTTGATCCCTGCTGCAGAATTGTACCAACTATAGTTTGAGGTGCTGTGGTAACAGATGCCTAAAAAGTTTTCAGGTTTAAAAACAAATTAACTTATCAATAGATAAAACAAAAATACTTGTATTAGTTCTAAAAATAGGTTTTAAATAGAGAAAATTACTTAAAAAAATTTTTTTTAATTAAATGAAAAATTTATTTAATTCTATATTTGAATTTTTTTCAGTAATTTTCTAAAGTATTTTAACTACGTCATCCTTGTGTAACCCCCATCAAGGTTCAAAAGGAATTTTTTATTATTGCTATGAACTCAAAGTAAATATAAAAAAAATTCATATATGATGAATGAACATGTGAATTTTGATTCACATGTGATAATGAATCAAAAATTTACATGAGATGAATATAGTAATAATAGAACTGTATTCGTTGAATAACTGTATTGGGTGAAGAGCATTTATTGTGGTACAAAATCTGTAAGTTATCTTTCCATAATTCTGATAATTTTATGTCAATTGCTTCATACCAACATTGTGAATAACTGAAATAAAAGTCTTCACTGTATCTAATCAATAGATAGAAATTTAAACTTTTTGGTAATTATACTAATAATTACACTAAATACTAAATACACTAATTACACTAAATAATCTTTTAGTGATTTTAATATTGAATGTGCAGTTACATTTGCATCAAAATAACATACTTTGAAAAAACCTCTCATATATGCGAACATATTACTTTTGAAGCAAATTAAAAGACATTTGAAAAATGATGCATAGTTTTTGTTCAATATTTCCTACTATTTAAATCACTATCCTGAAATAATTGAAGTATTTCAAATTTAGTGAAAAGCAATCCACATATTTCTTAATTACAGTTACTATTTTATATACATTTATTCCTTAAAGTGAAAGTTCTTATCTTATTACAAATTTATTTTGATGAAGTGTATTTGTGACATATAGGATGTTTACTAAACATTTTGAATATATTTGGTAAAAGTCTGTAAACAACAACAAGCAAATATATTCATTTCTATTAAGTACTATAGAATACCAGACAGCAACCTGTATTTATGTTTGTGCATAAACATGCTTTTTTCTTTTCCTTCCTCAAAATATTTCTGCTGGATAATAAAAACTGTTTCACCTGGCCAATGAAAATCAAGTTGGTGTTTTTCAAAAAAATTAAAAAAACTTTATTCATGAGGGAAAAAAAAAAAAACTACAGTATTTAAAAATGGAAGAAAAAGCTGAATGGAATTTTACTAATGCAGAATTGTTGCATACATTTAGCTTTCTCTATATAGCTGAAGAGAAAAATTCAGTTTGCTGAAGAAAACAAAGCAATAGACTAAGAAAGAAGGTAAAATTAATATCTGGAAAATAGAGAAGACTGCAAAATCACTGCCAGAAATGAAGTAAAAAATAATGAAAATTAAGAAGATGAAAGTGAAAGCAATTACATTGCAAGAACTCATAGACTATCAAGGATATAGGAAGCTTTAGGATTTAACCTTTTGGAATGAATTCACTGGCAGGTTTAGTTTGGTTTGTTTCGCAACTGTCATTTTTTTGCACTCAAGAGTTATTTAGGCAGGGACCTACAGCTGAAAGTGAATTCCAAACCACAACAAACAACCAAGCTTAAAGTAGAATTCGAACCCAGGAACTGTTTAATAAAAGGCCAGAGCCCTAACTATTCGGCTGCCAATTTGGCATTCAAAAGGATAGACAAAATTTGAGATATTGCTACAATTTGATTAGATAATGACATGGTTAAAGAATTTGAAATAGCGCATGAAGAATAAAAAAGCACATATTTTAGAAAAGAAATATTCCAAATGAAAAGTGAATATAATAATGTAAAATTATGTTTTGTAAGAAGCCCACTTGTAAAATAAATAAGTGCTATTTTTAATACATATGAAATAATATTAAATGTTGTGGGATTCATTAAAACTATCAGTATTAAGACTATCAGCAGACAGAAGAACAATGAAATTCTCAAATTACATTTTCCTGAAGGAATGTAAGGAAAACTTTGATTTCCCAAACAAACAAAATCAGAATGTCCCTCACTAGCAATCAACAATCAACAGAATATTTCATTATAGAATATGTGTGGTATTTTAGCTTCAGTTCCAGTACTCAAATAAGAAATGATTAAAATTATTTTAAAATCATACAAAAATATATTTAATTGGTAAGAATTTGAAGTTAAAATATAAACAATTTTGAAACTGTTTAAGCAAAAGTTCAAACAGGAAATAGTGAAAAATTTTGAATTATCAATAAAGTAATTTACGTTCATCCATTAAAAAGTAAATTAATTTCAGTTCTTAATTATTTGCAAAAAAGTTATACATTACAATCAAAGAAAGAATTCTTTTTTAAAAATACGAATATTATTATCAATAAAATTAAAAAGAATTAAAGTAGAAAGTTTTTAACATACAACTTGAATTTTATTTATGGAATGTCACTGATTTAGTGAATCTGTGTTAGATAATAAGATTGAAAAAAACAAAAAACAATTAAAAAGTTTAATATAAAACCATGTTAAGACTTTCTATAAGTAATGAAACTTACAAGCAAAGCAATGAAATTAATTCAGACATTTATTGTTATTGCTGAGCAGTTCAAAACATATGAAAATAAAAAAAAATAGCACAAATTTGGTTTATAATGGCAATATACTTTAAATGGGTTTGGTTTTATCTCTGCAAAATTTAAACGAGTTCTTTCCTTTTCATGAAATAGCTGTTAAATTATGCCATGCTTCACAGATATTTTGTTAATAATTTCAGAATCACACATGCATCCTAACTTTAACGTCATACGGAATTCCTCATCTGTTTTGTCAAACAAAGAAAATCTTAACACTGATGAAAAAAATTATGCATTTTTTATGATTACTTTTTTTTAATCATAGTGAATGGTAACTCTGTGTTTTCCCCTTTGGATAAATTTCTTCATAAAAATTTTAAATTTAATTTTTCGTACATTTTTTGTTTTTACATTTAGCATATTAAATTACTCTAATGCAGCTTAACAAGAAAAAAGTAACAATCATTGAACTATTCTTGGTTTGAAAAAATTTAAAATTTAATAATGTTATCTGATGAAAAATAATTCTTGTGAATCTATATCATTAATTTGTTTCATAGATGTTTTAATTGAGGGCTTCATTAATATTGAGCTTTTCCTTAATCAAGAAATATTGTGCTTATGAGTATTGATGTGCAATACTCAAAACAATGCTCCTAAGGAATATAACACTTAATATATTTTTATGATTTTAGTTATATGATAATTTGTTTCACAACAAAATCCTTTTACTTAGCTAAAATTACATAAATGCATAATAGTTTCAAATATATATATATATATATATATATATATATATATATATATATATATATATATATATATATATATATATATATATATATATATATTGAAACTCCTTAGGGGGAGCATTGGCTAGGATGTGAAAAACACTATTCTCATTACAAGAAAACAGTGAGTTCTATTCTTAATCTAACAGAAAATACATTGTGTTCACTTATGGTGGTTAGGTTAATATAAAACAGGTCATGGTTGTAATGTTCTCTAAATGAATTGATACCCCTAGAGGTGGCAGGTCAAACTTTGGAGATTTTCAGTTTGGACTTTGATTCAAAATTTACGAAGACTCAACCCTCTTTTATTACTTCCATTGTTTGAATGAATTTATAATTTTTTTTCTTTTCTCAATGTGGGTTATAAGTATAGCTATAGTTAACATTAAGTTCCAAAATCAATTGCTATTTTCTAATTACCTTCAATCCTGATAAATTTAATTTTCTTACATATATTCTAGGAATTAAATTAATAAAATCAGCCAAAAAGCTGATAACTTGAAATTCTGACAGTGAACCACCAATAAACTGGTTAAAGTGCACAATAACATCAATCAAATTTTACCTGACTGCGATTCCATTTCATGGTCTGGTATGATTTGTTTGTTTGCTTGTTTAATAGTTATATTTATGCCCAAGAGCTAATTACACCCTGATATAAAATTTAAAGTGAATTTTGAATCAACACAAACATCCAAGACCAAGGTGAGAATCAAATCTATGAACAATTGAATCAAACACCAGGGCAATAATTATTGGTTGCCACCTTTGTAACATTATTTCGTGAAAGATCTCCATATGAATAATGATATAAAAGTACAGTACATACACAACATTTCTATTTCAACATATTTTTTCCCTAAAAAGTGTTTGTAAAGAGTTATTGTATACATTTGGTAAAGTTTCCTTTATTTTCTAATTTACAGAACTAATCTTATAATTACATATACTACATTAATTATATTTTTTATGTATTTCACATATATAAAATCGTTTGAACTATTAAAATATATTTCTTTGTATGAGAAGTATATTAGAATTAAGAGCTCATGCTTTTATAAGTATTTTTGAAAATGTGACCTTTTAATTTTAATTTACGAAATCTTCTTTAATTCTAACATACTCTACTATGATAGCTACTTTTTTTGCATTTGTTCTGTATATATGCATATTTTAGTAAATAAATTCATATTTTTGTGTCCTGTTTAAATGTACATAACTACAATATTAATTAAAAATTATAAATAATTTTTTTATTAAAAGAGCAAAATAACCACCATAATGTTTATAATATAAGCAAAGACACAGGCTGCAAGATAGTAATCAGGAATAATACAGAGGATATTTTTTAAAGTGTCTATTGATCAATAAATTAATAACCAAGTATTGTAAATTCACTTAGCATTATTGTTCGATTAACTCATGTTCAGTAGTGTTACATACAATGTTTTTTAAATCATGTGCCATTGCTCAATTAATTAAAAACCAAATTATTTTAAAAAGCAACTTTATTGATTTAGCTCTGGTATACAATTGGTTGAAATGAAATACATTCATATACATACATATATATATACATACATATATATATATATATATATATATATATATATATATATATATATATATATATATATATATATATATATATATATATATATATACACACACACGATTGTATGTATTGTAATTGATAAAGTATATATAAGGTGTGTACTTTATTTTCCATTTTTTGTTTTTGTTTTATAATATTTTATAACATATTTTCATAAATTGGATAAAATATTTAAAATCCAAAATTATGTGAATAATTTCAGTTAGGTGATTTCATAAATTTGTTGTTCAGAAAATTATTGCTATTTTTTATGATGTTACAATGTGTGGGTAGAAGTAGAATCTCACAAAAGAAGTTTCATTTTTATTGTCCTCTTAATTAATTTTGGTCAATCCACATTTTAACATACTAAAATGATCAGAAAAGCACAAAGTGCCACAGAATGAAGTCTTACAACACTGCAGAAATCTAAAATCATAATATAGGAGACTTAGTGGTTTAAATGATTATGATGAAAAATAACTACATTTCTCCTGACCAAATTAGAGATTTATTAAACTTAGCTAACATTTATAAATAAACATATCTAGAATTAGATAGACCACAATAAGATTTTATAGATGAAAACATAAAAATTAAATATCTAATATTAAAAGAATGATGTGCCCAGCAAAGCTATTAAGTACACCTCAAATATTTCATATTAGTAAGAAGTGCTATTCTTGAATATGCTTGCTTCAGTAAATATGAAAATTCCAACAATGAAAGAGAAAACAATTTTAGATTTTGTTAGATGCTTTGAAATAAAACTTGACTTAATGACCCTTTTCTTGCACATTGCATACTTATCCCCCTTTTCTAGCAAACTTAAGTTTTAATAAGCTCACCCAGAATATATTAGATATCAAAGTGACTGTACAAGAAAAACAGGTCACACATTTTTCTTTTAATATTGTTTTTTAACGGAATTTATATATTATGAGGATAAAAATAAATTAACATTTTTGATAAACTCAGCATAATGTATCAAACTGATACAAGTTTAATCCAATAATTTGCATTTTTTTAAGTAGAGATAACAATTTTTAACAAATTATTTAAAAATTTAAAACATATATTGTAATTAACATTACCTGATTGGTTTTTAAGCTGCTAGCACTAACAGGAACTGTGACAATATGTTGAGGTGTGACAGCTCGAACAGCTGTTGCACCAGGCTATAATTAAAATACATTGCTTAAATAAACAATGGATAAATAAAAGTTTATTATTTCATTTAAGGATATGTATTCTTTAACAAAAAAGTTTAAGCATTGCATTGTGCATTTATTTTTTTATGGCCAAAACTATAAAGAAAATATAATATTCTCAAAAGATTAATGATTTAAAAATTAGAACATTGATTCATTTTTTGATTATAATTTTCATAAAGTATTTTCACAGTATGCCATAAAAGTTGAAAGAAAAAAAATAGAGAAAACTATTCAGTAAGTTAGAAATTCTTACTCTGTTATATGCATACTATAAATTTTTACTAAACACTTTATTCCTATTTAATTTAATTTTTTTAATTGCTATTTCTAACAACAAAAGGTAGATTCAACAGGGGCTGACACATTCAAAATGAATTTTAAGTTGTTGAATGGCCTAATAACAGATGGAATGGGATCAAATTTCTGCCACAAAGAAAATTTATATAGATAACATTCTAGATTCTTTTGGCGTTTGCCAAATTTCAGTTGAGAAAAAAATGTAGCAATATAATTTTCAATATAACCAAAGAAATACTAAATGCAGAAAACTTAAAAGCATTTTTTTTAATCACATTTTTTAAATGAGTTAATTTACATTTTAAAAATGAATCTGAACTATGATTTTTGTTGATATAGCTTGATAAAAATTGTTAATATTTAATAAAAATAATTGAAATTTATTTCAATTAACATTATTATTAAGGTAAATATTAAATAACACTTACACTTTTTCCTTTCCTTTTCAAAGAAACTTTTAAAAATAAAATAAGAAATTCAGAAAATTTCTAAATAGAAAGTACTAAAATCTGTCCCTTCTTCAAAATGTTTAACATAATAATTTGAACACTCCTCCTCAAAAGGTTATATATCTTAATTATAAATTTTTATCTTGTTACTGAAAAAACTAAAACATTAAACTTTTATTTTCCAACATGGTACAGTTCATCTTACTAACATTAAATACCTCAGAAATCAATTAAATTTTAAATTAAAAAAGCTCTTAAACTTTTTTCACACAATGTTTAAATCAAGATGAGAATTCCAGTTTTACACTAATAATTTTATAAATTAAATGAAAAATTAAAAATTTAAATTATAACAAAGGAAGATATTTTAAAATTCTCTTTTTTGAATTATACCCATCATTTAAAAAATTAATTTAATTTAATTATTACCGGAAGCGACTGGACACGGAATGTTGTTCCCCCGGAAATTGTGCCACCAGAAGGATTAGAGAAATTCATCACTTGATACTGGCCATTTTCATTTTTGACTATGACAGCTCCTCTGATACTATGTAATTGAGTTAATGCTCCCTGGAAAATTTAACAAAGAATTAAATATTACTTTAAATTTGAAGTAGATTTAAAAATAAAGATGCTTAAAATTAACAAACCATAAGGGTTTTTTAAATCAAATGTATAATCAGAATGAATTAACAAAACATTTATATGAAATGGAAATGGAGTGTTCAATTAACTTACATACATTTATTTTATGTTGATTAACATTCAAATGTAATCAGATTTCTTAAATTAACTAAATTTTTTTAGTGTTTGCAATTTTATATACAAAATTATTTATATAATTACTTTAGAAGTGAGAACAGAGTAAGTATTAAAAAATTTTCAGTAAACATTAAATCAATTACTGATGAATTTCAGTTGCCAAATATAACCTCAAATGAATATAAGTTATTTAAAAACAAGAGTAATTTGCTTAAATTTTATTACTTTGAAAAACATAAACTGAAGTTTAAGGTGACATATTTTAAACAATATCCTTTAAATTTAATATTTATAACAAAATATCGAAATATAAAATTTGATGCAATTAAAATTCTATCTTCAATTTAAAATCATACAATTCTTTAAATTAAATTTTTTTTAAATATTATATAGATTCCGGAAATAAAATTAGTAAATTTATCAGTATTATACTAATTTAATTTATTAGTTAGATAAAAATTTAAAAACTAAAAATGCTTTTAATATAAAAAATAGATTAATAAAATTTTAAAATTTCCATCAATAACACTTAATTGAAATATCTCATTTAATAAGTTAAAAATACCATTTATGAGTCAAAAATCAACTAATCATTTCTGATCAAACATTAATTGCTTGTTTTTATTCATATTTAATTTATGTCAACATAAATATTAATTTAAAACATCTTTATATTTTTCAAATATATTTCAATTAATAAATTCAATACAAATAATTAGTATAACTTTTGAAATACTATATAATAACAATGGATTTTCCGGTACTTACGTATTTGTGTCATCCTGGCTTTTTAAGCCGAACAAAAATTAAAATATTTTTCTTATAATCAGAAAATTTCTTTTCAGAATTAGTTATAAGTCAATTTTTCAAAAGTAGAAAAAAAAATTTCAAATTAAGTTTTGGAACAAAATTAGCTGCGGTGACGCTAATACGTAAATACTGATTTTCCTAAAGGAGTAGCAAAAGTAATATGTAGAAAGAAAAAAAAGCTGCTAATTATAAAAGGATTTTCCAGATGTTTACACATTTGATCCTCAATACAAAATTTTATTTCTTCTTTCCTTTAACTACATACTTAAAATTTGTACTTAATACTCTTTCTTTGTTATAACAAAAAGATCTTCAATTTTTCATTTAAGTTATAAAATTTTTTTCAAGGTTTATAATCTTTTCCTGATAAATAAAATGTAGCAGCACTAGTATATGTACATAAATATACTTTAAAATTATTGTTAAGATTTATTAAGCAACATACAAAATAAAACATCAATTTCCATGGATATCTGATATTCTTTGCCTATTAATATTTAAAACAATAGTACAAAATCAAAGTAATTCCTGTTTTCTTACCTTATTAACTGACATAACTTTAGATGTAGTAATTTGTGCTCTGGGTGCAACAACTCTTTGTTGCTGATAAGTTTCAACTTTAATTGGATGACTATTTTGAGAGAGGCATCTCTATGATAACAAAGAGCAATCAAATCATAAAACAAAAATAACTTCATGCATAAAGAAAAAATTCTAAAGACATGCAAAGCAGAAATTAAGGCAGTTTATGCTCAGTTAAAAGCTATACAGTGTAATAACATGCAGTTTTGATTTATTCAATACAACATATTTTCAGAAGGATTTAAAAAAAATTGCATGCTTAGCAATAAATTGAAATTATTTTTAATTTCTAGTTATTCAGTAGCAAAGCAGAATAAAAAAAGCATCTTTTTAACAGAAGGCTTTAATAACTTATTATTAAAATATAAGATTATGATACTTTCCTTCGAGAGTAGAACTCGCTTATTTGAAACCAATTTTTTTGTGATTTTTCATTAAATTTAGAACAAAAGTGTGAAAAATTTCAAGGGGAAGAACACTGGATGAAATATTTTAGGTTTTCATAGTTGGAAAATACTAAGTCTAAATTATAGCAATATATGAACAACAATTAAGACATTTATTTGAAAAAAAATGTAACCAACTCTTAATTTTTTTTAAACCAAAGGATTCAAAAAAATTTTTTATAGTAAATTTCACACTGAGTTGTCACTGCACATTTTAACATCTGATATTATATATATCAGATGTTAAAATGAAATACATTAACTGCACATTTTAACATCTGATATGGGATAGTCGAAAAGTTGTTTGAATCAGTGCAATATTTTGTTTGATCCTAATCAAGTTTTAAAGTTTAAAATTGCATTTTCAATACATTTTACAATTTCACTATTGATGAACAGGTACAATATCAGTGCCAAAAACACTTTAAAAGCCTTGATTAATGGAATTTTGATATTGAAGAGATAATGTTCTGAAAGACTAGTGTAAACTATTGATGGCACTATAAAGACATTGATTGTTGCAACGATCATATAACTTGTGAAATCACTATGAGATTAAATTTTTTGAATTTCACTGTTGTGCCCCAGGTGAAATATCTTGATATGATTTGAAACTAAACATGAGTTTCATATAGAGAGAAAATTGCTCAGTTACACTGATATTTACGATTTATTATTCAAATCTCAAGAAAATGGTTCATTTTGAAAGCAAATCATTGTGGAAGAGAAATGGATAGTATACAACAATGTAAAATATAAGAAATCAAGATATTCATAGCACATCAAAAACCAATACTTAACTAAAAATAGATAATGCCTCAGGCAGGATTTCTGAGAGAAAAAAATATTTTTGTTGTCTAGCAGACAATATTAAAATCATTTAGAATTTACAATCATCAAATGTATAAGCTGAACAATCTACTCAATTAGAAAATTCCATTTAGACAATGTGGAATCTCGTACAAATTTTTAACTCACCAAAAATTTTCACTTGGTTCATATGTACTAATACATCCAGCATAATCTACAAATTTAGCACTTTTGAATTAACAATTGGTTCCAATCCTGATGAATGTTATTTTAAATTGCAGAATCATTACATATAAAATAAGGGTATAAAAATTACTTGGGTAATTTTTTTGCAAAGAAAAATCAGATATTTTATGAGAATAAAATGATATTACTCTCAGAAAAATAGCAAAAGATTTTAATCAAAAATGGGAAGATTTAGTAATTAATTCAATAAAACATTCATACATTGTAAAGAAATCAACCTTCACATTTTTGCAAGAAACATTTTCAGAACAATCTAAAAGAGTTTTTTTTTTTTTTTCTTCACCAATTCATTATTTAGTTCATTTACTTCCTCATAATTAAAAAAAAAATCTATTATAAAAAAATACATTATTATACCTAAGTAACAAAAATCAAACAGAGCTGTTTACTAGTCATCTGCAAATACTCAATTTTTTTTTACAAAAATTGTTTAAACTAATCATGTTTTTTAAGACATTTATCATATCTGTCAACTTTTAGAAAAGTGCTTCAGTTTTTTAGCATGTTAAAATTTTACACAGCTATCAAACACATATTTTCAATAATTATTTAACCTTCTTTCTTGTTACATTTTTAATTATTTAAAAATTAATCTTTAGTTACACCAAATTCTTAGAATCTGGAATGAATTCATAAAACACCATTTAAGCTTTTTGAATAATAAGGATAATATTAATAAGGAAATGGTTTGCTTGCTACTATGAAGCTAAATTATAATCCCCAAAAATATTTATTTCAATCATTTCATCATAAAAATAAATTAATTGTACAGAAATAAATTACATATTTAAAGTAGCTTCTAAATAAAAAAAATGTTTATTAGAAACATATATTCCTAATTAATGAAAGGAAAATTTTAGATTAAAAATAAGAAAAAACTCCATAAATGTTTTTTTGATTAAATAAATTTATTTTTTAACATTTTATATACTGAAATAGTTCAATGTTAAACAATAGGTAAAATTTAAAAAACTCTTGTTGATAGCAAAATCTATCATTTAAAGTTTTCTTATCTAGCAAATTTTTCTGAATTATTATTAGATAATGAATTTCTAACTTTACACATTTGTTTCTTTTTCACTAAGATAAACTTTCAGATTCTCTGTTGCTATACAGTATCACTAACAAAGACAACATGAATTAAGCTACATGAAATTAGTCACATCTCTAACTTCTTTATTTTTTAATTTGACTTATTTCAAACCACAAATAATCAACCTTTTCATTTTTTTAACTTAGATAAGTCTTCAATTTGTAATGAAGAAAACTGATTCTCTACCTTATCCATGGTCCCATCCCAAGATTCATTCTTTTTTATTGACAGCAAAAATGGAAACATTTGAATGAAGTATTTCACACTTGAAAGTTAGGCATCATCCAGTTTATCATATCTGGTGACTGAACATGGTTTACAAGATCTTGTTGTAAAGGAAATTTGTTTAAAATAAAATCACAAATCATAAAACATTTCTGAATATAAGAAACTTTATTCTTTTCATCAGGTAATGTTGCAATATCAGATGCATTACTTCAATAACTTAATTAGGAGGCTCTCCTTGGTTATTATAGGAGTGATAATTCACTCTAAATAAGGGTATATTTGTAATTATAAATAGCTTAATAACTTTAATTCGTAGTTTTTTTTTTTTTTTTTTTTTTTTTTTAGCAGACTACACGTACCAATTTTAAATTTACAGATTTGTAAATTACTAGATTAACAAAACATTGTAATTTTTTTTAATATCTTTACAGTGTGAAGCAAGAAAAGCCTAGAAGCTTAATTTACAGGACATAATAAGAACATAAAAAATTTCTCTTCTTTAGTTATATTTTGAGATTTGAATTGCAGGTGAAGCCTCTGAAGTACACCTTGCTGAAAAAGACAAGGGAACTCAGAGGCAATCTTGTAAAGGGGCAGCAATGAATCCTTCACTTGAGGTAAAAATGACCTCCAAACCATCTTCTTCTGGTGAAAGTCAGGAAGCAATCCCTAGCATGACTGACCTTCTGACCAGATGGGACTGTTTCAGCAAGACCCTATCTGCTGGAAATGTCATACGCAAGAGGAAACAGCAGAGCATATCATTTACGAATACGAGACTCCTGCCCTCCCTAGATTAACTTCTTTAGGCATCATCCTTACTAGAGAGTTACACCTAGACTCCATTAAAGGGTTATCGGACTTTATTAATAAAGTGGGTGACCCGAGCAACTGGAACTAGGAAACATTGGGTTTGGAGTTAATGGTACAAAATGCTGATAAAAGCAGAGGTGCCTAATGACATACAAACCCAATTCTAAGAAGAAGAACAAATTTTAATAATGATATTTAAAATGGAGGAGCAATTCATCTTCTATATTCAAACTTAAAAAATAAAATAAAGTATAAAAATTTTTTTTAAAAAAACCATTTAATGAATAAAATTGAAAACAAAACACTTAATTGTGTAATGCAAATCTAAATATTTTCATTTAAAAGATTTTAGAAAATGACAACAATCTAAAATGTATTAATATTACATTTTAGAACAAAATAAACACTTATTCATGTTCATAGTTGTCAGAACTAGAGTTGATGAAGTAGAATTGATTTTGAGAAACATGACTATTAAGTTAAAAACATTTTACTGAAAATTTTTAAAGATATTTTGATAGGGTGGATTGATTCTATGAATTTTCTACTTTAACATCTATTGCAACTAATAATTTAAGCATTTATTAAATATTTAACTTCACTGAAGACAGAATTAAGAAATTTTAATGTCTTTCAACTTAAACATTCAAAATTTAAAATAATATTAGTCTTTATAAATTTAGAAATAAACATTACATTTTCCTGATGATAAATTTAACAACATTACATTTAATATGCATAAGTCTAATCAAAAAGCAGAGTTAACACATAAATTTTTGAATTGACATAAACAAAAGTTAGGCACAAATGCTCTAAATAAATAGTGCTTAGTTTAACATAAGTTAAAACATTATCCAAATTTCTTTCAGATAAATGATCAATTTTTTATTGCATTCTTCATTAATTTCATAATGTATACCAGCTTGAAATTCTCCATTAATAGAAAACAAAGTACTTTAAGAAAAAAAATTAGCTATAACATTAAAGAAAGACTAATTGCTAAATTTGTTAATAACAAATGAAATATTGTGTATAAGATACATTAGTAAAAACAGTTACTTAAGCAAACTGAGATGCCTTACTTTTATAAAAATGTAGTCTATCATTATTACAATTTTATTGATATTTACTAATTATATACATATAGTACTTAGTCCATTTTAAAATAAAGCACAATTTTTTTTCAAAACATAATACATTAAAATATATATCTATATATATCCAAAAGTCAAAAATCTTTAAATTTGAAATATCCAATAGAAAAAAATGCTATAAAATATTTGTGTTAGTATATTGATTATTCTATAATTTTGCAATATTTCTAAGTTTATTTTGTTCTATATATATTCATATATATTTACATATATTTCTAAATGATTTTTAAAGTCTCATTTGAAATGAAAACAACAATTTAGTTGTACTATAGGGATTATACATAATTTAAAATTTGTAAACACAAAAATTTTGATTTTGTTTCTATAAGCATCATTATGTGTTCAGAAGAGTATAAAATATATTTATGATATTGTTTAACTTTTAAAAAATATCATAAATAAATACACTGGCAACTAGCAATCACAGATGTCTTTTCTTTGAAGTAAATCAATCAATAATTTTTCATGTATAAGCAAAATACTCATGGTAAATAATTCATTTGATAAGTAAAAAAAACTTAATAAAATTTAAATTTGAAAAATCTGTAAAATTAGAGGATCAGCAAATTGCTTGTTAAGCAGAAAAAAAAACTCAAATATGTATGTTATACCAGAGTTGCACTTAAAAAATGCTTGGATTTACAGCTCAATAACATACTTTTAAAAAATATTGAATTAATGTTGCTAAAATTTATTATTTTCATTAATCAGTATCATAAATTAAATGAAAATATCATCTCAAAGGAAAAACATTTTTCTTTCAGGTTAGAAATTAGTTTTCAGTTTTATGAAACTTGTAATTAAAAAGCTCAATACTGTTAAAAATGTGATGAAATAAATTATCTGAATTCAAAGGTCCAATATTTGACATAGTAAAAAAATAACTTTCAGACAGTGGTAAAATAATTTGCATTGTTTTAATGGTTAGTGTTAAATAATTTTAACTAAATTATTTCAAATTCCATTGAGTATATGTTAAACATTTTAATATTATATTTTGCAATATTTCAAAAAATTTAGGTCTAATTTCAAAATAACAAACCTTTTAAAATTCCTAAGTTTTTAATTTGATTAATAATTGAGCAATAAATAAGATTTCTTTAAATTTAGATTTATATTAGAACAGTTTTACATTAGTATTTTTATTTCTTTCATGTACAGTGAAATATATTCTCAAAATTTGTTCTTTCAAAACTTAGTTTCTGTTAAATAGCATATTATAAAATATTGACAAAGAAGAATTGGCTGATAAATAACCAATTATTGAATTATACAGTTATTGAAAAAATGGCAAATGCTTACAAGTCCTCTTAAAGTAATATTGTCCTGAATATTAATTTAAGTAAGTTTGAGAAAATGTGTCTACTTGACTGTGTTCATTTTATTTACAAAAAAGAAAAAAAAATTATCAATAAAAAGAAAAAACATTAACATTAGCAAATTCTTTTATCATCTTCATAATACTTCAGTACATATTATTTTATTAAAACATTAATTTAAAAAAAAAACATCTTAAAATTATATATAATCAATTTTTAAAAATTTTAAAAGCAATAAAAATATTTTTATTCATTTTGAATAAAAACTAATTTTTTTCATGATTAGTAAAAACATTTCAGCTAATACTTCTTTTATTATTACTATTCCATTATATCCCTGCAATTGATCATCAAAACGATTGCTAAACAGTTTCAGGCAGAAATAAATTTTGTCAATAAATGATAATTATTTAATTTACAAAATGTAAATAAAATGTTTGTACTGTTTTTTAATAGTTTTTAAACCTTTCCAAGCATATGAAGATATTTACAATAATAACTGTAATTTTTTTTCTCCTGTTACAAGGATTATCATATGGTGATATAATGGAATTGTACATTAAGCTTACTAACAAAAAATCATAAATATTTTTATGTAACATTTGAATAGCTCAACTTAACAGATCCACTGATGAAAATATGTCAAACTAACATAACTTGCATATAGTTTATGGTTTAGATGCTTCAAGGATTGTTTTATAATGGCATTAAAAAGTTATATTTTTCGATGGAATTTCAACCATGTGAATTACACAATAATATAATTTAAGAAAATGGTAAAATTGCAATTCCCGCGTGTTTCGCCCTTTAACAGATTATTATAATTTATCCACATTTTAGATGTGAACAAAGTTTATTTACTTAAAAAATTGTGATTCATAATTTAATTGTTATAACCAGATAGTTTCATTATGTATCATTTATATATTCAACTGTAAGGTTTCTTTGGCAGATTATGCCACATCTTCCCTACCTTTTAACAAATGAAAAAAATTCAAATATTTTTTTACAATTAATATTACAATACCACATGGTTTGTCAAATATAAATTAGAAATATTCTGTTGCTTTTATTTCAATGGTTTAAGAATGTTTAAGTAACTAAACAATTTTTAGTTTTCTTTTTCCTTCACATGATTTAGAGATTTATAGCACACAAAATTTAAAAGGATTTATCACTTTATGGCAGGCACTAATCTGACTGGTTTTTAAAGACAACTAATGATTTTATTATTACTAGATTTCCACGGTATGATAGACTTTTTATGAAATATTTAGTCATTTTGATTGTTTTATATTCAAATTATATATTCCATATAAAATAGAATATAATATTTGAAATCTGGTTACATCACACTTCCAAAGATTTCTAAGTTCTTTTCCAGTATACCATCACTTTTGATAAATGCCATAATGGAAAAGAAAAAAAATCGTAAATTATTCCTATAAACATTCAATTTGCATCATGTATTTTAAAAATGTTTACATTTTTTAAAAACTACTAAGAATTAGTGCAAACATTTTATAAACTAAGCAATTATCACTTATTGATAAAGCTCATTTAAATGCCAATGTTTTATTTCTAGCAGAAACTATTTAGCAGTTACATCAGGGATCAATTACATAAGTTATAATGTAATACCTTTTTTAATGAGGTAAAATTAAATTTTGCTATATTTCATTTTTTTGCCCTTGGTGACTTGTGACCATTATGTTTCTTTTCACCAACAAAATTAACCCCAAGTAATCTTTTGCATCAACTAGCTTTATATGTGTTCAGTATTTTGCATATTTTATGGTTTATTTTAATATGAGGAGCTTGTGTTTAAATGTTCAAGTTGTTTTCCCATTAACGCAATACAAAAATATAATCACCAATGTCATTGTATATTTATATCATAGCCATTTGTATAATTCCATAAGTCAATTTCAAATATAAAAATTTATCTTAAGAATAGGATAAAATTTAAAATAAGCTTTTTTGGAAAGGAAGGGAAAACCTCAAAATATTTTTTTGTCTTTAAATATTACAGTACACAAAATTACTCTTACTGCATACCTGTTCAGTACAATATAAAATAAAATCCATGAATATGAGGATAAAATAATTTAAAATAATGTATCTTAATAATCAATGGTTATTAACAATATAATTAGAAATTTTATTTCCATTTGAAGCCCCACAGTAATAAATATATACATTATATTTAACCCTTAATAAATATGCATATACATTATATTTAACACAATTGTTTTTTGTTCACAATTTCTTGTTTAAATTATAGCTTCAAAATCAATTATCTTCATATATGCTACTCTCATATATATCAGAAGCAATATAAAGGTGTCTAATTATTTGCAATAATACAAATTTATATTAAATCCCTGATAAACATATGAAGTATATAACCAGTTAAAAATAAATCATGCCAAACATTTTATTTTTCTTTATTGGCCTTAATGGTGATTTTATGCTTTGAAGTATATTTGTTTCGTTGTTACATTACGTTTGCTTTCTGATTATTTTTGCACAAGAAAATAAATGTTCATACACCTTGTTTTTTATAAAACCTAGGAAAAAAGTTTATTTAATGGAAGTCACTAGCAAAAAAAATGGCAATTAAGACTCTTGGAAAATTCTAATTTGTGGATATTACAACATATGCTATATGTTTTTCCTAAAAATAACATTAAAAACAATCCAAAGATTTCAATCGTATCACACACATGCATACCTGACTTGCAACTCCTGCCCGAGCTGCTAATATTGGTGGGCTAGCAGCTATTCTGATGGGATTAGTAGCTAAAACGACACGTGGAGCAAGAGTTTTCTGCCCAGTTAAACCAGGCACTCCGAGTCTAGGATTGACATTTATAATTTGTACACCAGAAGGAAGTATACTCGAGTTGCTTACAACCTGAGAAACAACACTAACTGGTTGACTAGTAGTAACAAGGCTTTTAGAGGCAACAGCAGGGTTTGTTACTTGTATCACATTGCTTCCCACATGTTGCATCACAGTAGTTGTTTGAATCACTGCGGCATTGAGCACGTCTTGTGTGCGAGTGCTGGATGTGGTGGATTTCACACCCTTTTCAGCTAGTTTGGTCTCCACTTGAGACTTTGTTGCAATTACCTGCTTACCATTGGCAATAGTTACTTGAGAAGTAGTAGGTGTTGAGGTGGTTATGCAAGTATTGGAAGTCTGTATGGGAGATTGTTGCGATGCGACATTTGCAAGATCATATATTGCACTCATAGAAGTGGTCTGGTTTGGCCTAACGCTTATAGGTTGAGTAAGCAAGCCAAGATTGGTAGTATTGCCATTGGGCATCGCTGCAGCGGCGGCGGCAGCAGTTTTGCTACGTGTGTTGATCGTGCACGTGGAATTTATTTGAGAGACGGGCGATTGAGTTGTAAACGCAACTTTAATATCTTGACTGTTTGTTTGTCTGTTTGAAGTTACATTTCCACTCACAACAGGAGTGAAAAACGATTGCTGGGATGGTCCCGTAACTTGTGTGATATAACCACTTGCTGGTAATGCACCAGGTAGTGTAACTATAACATTGTTTGCACTGGTCGTCGTTGCAGATGTTGCACAAGTATCGCCGATCTGCGAAGAAACTTTATTTGGTTTGCTCACATTAATCAAGTTTTGATTTGCAGCGATGACCCCTTGTTTTGGTCCATCAAGCACTCTAGTAACATTACCATCGACTAAAACAGAGTTATTTACATGATTAATAGTTACTGATGTTGTATTTACATCCTGACTAGATAATTGAATGGTTGGTGATGATAACTGGGACTCTAATGAACCTACGAGTGCAGCAACATCTGATTCATCCACCTCGGAAGACAGCATATCCTCCAATGACTTCACCGTCGCCATTTTCCAGCTAGACTGAAATTTTATATAAACGAGCGCATGCGTAGGTATGGATTATGGTTCCCAAAATTAAAACTTTACAGCTACAGTTAAAATTATTATAAACCTTAAATTTGAACTAAAAAAATTTAAAAAAAGCCAAATTTTTCAATAAATTTTAATTTTTATTTGATAGGAAGAATGATAAGTATAAATTACAACGTATTTTTATAATGATTATTTACTATCACAATTTATTTTCTTTAATGTTTTTCTAACATCTGGCAATAAATTATGGATACAGAAATGAATGACGTTACAATTACGTAGTTTTGCTCATTTTTTAAATATATTTAAAATTTATTTATGTATCTTATTTTTAATTTGCATTTATTTCAAAATAGTTAAATTTATTTTTTAAAAATAAAAATAATTCTAATTCTTTAGTTAGAAATTTTAAACATGTAGGTAATATTTGCCCCTTTTTAAAAACTAATTTGCATGTTGTAATGCAGGATTCTATATGTACAGACTAATCTTCCCGAATTAATAAATATTGTATATTTGTCTCCTTGAAGTGTTCCTTTCAAAATGTCGTCTAGTGTACCATACTTAGGTAGCAAAATAAGTATTATTTCTAAGTCTGAAATTCGATACGAAGGAATTTTATATACTGTCGATCCGAAAGAATCTACTATTGCATTAGCGAAAGGTAAATTTGTACAATGAATCCTCTTATTACAATGTTCTGTTGCAATTATATTAAAAAGATAAAAACTGAAACTTCTAAAAGTATTTAAATTTCTTCTCCTTGTTTTTAATTTAGTAAAGTCTTAAGCTGTAAGTTAATTTTTTATCGTCATGAATCTATCGGAAGAATTGATGATAAAACTTTCATAAATATATTATATTAAATTTGAGATCTTTCATGTGTAATTTTGAGTAGCATTGCCCATTTTATTATTTTTCTAAACTTAAATTATTGAATAGCCAAACAATTTTTAAGAAACTATATAGTCTCAATTCTTTTGACTTCAATTTTTTTTTTAATTAAAAAAAAAACTTAAGTTTTCTTTAGCCTTTGAATATTTTTTAAAGTAAAGTACAATGAACTTCGTTGACTGAAATTCTATAATGTCTCAGATCGTTAAGTCTCGGTTTTCTCGTTTCTTTTTACATTAAATGAGTTACAAACTCAAATTTAAGTTCACATAATGTAGTAAATGTTAAGGTGTAACATAATAAATCGTCTTAACATTTTAAATGTATAGACGTCTTTGTTTTTAAACTTTATCCTGGATTGCTTAGTTTTTTTTTTTTTTTTTTGTCTAGTGGTCTTGCATTAAACTTTTTTATAGGTTCAGCTATTAAAGTTGTGCACTCTTTATTATGAAAACAATTTGTCAGTATCTTAATTTTCATTTGTTTCATGAAATTTATATAGAAAATTCTCTCAAAATTCATTTGCACAAGAGTCTGGGAATATGTTATATCAGAAAAATGAGTGTCTAAATTGTTTATTGGTCTTTACATATTGAAATGGCTTCTTGACTACTTCTAATACTGAATTTGGCCCAGGTGCTATATAATCCAGAATGTCAAATTCTGAGCTTGGCAGACATTCTTATGTATCTGGCAATGTGATTTTTATTATGTCACAAAAATATAGAAACATATAAGAATTATGCAGAAAGCTATGTTGACAACCCTAGTATTTACGTCATTGCACATGTCATGATACGTCATCTTGGCAACATTTCTTCATCTCCAAAAAATTCAGAATTTGGAATCCTGGTTTACACTGTACCTGAGCCCTGAATTTAAAACACTTTTGACACAGAAATATTAAATTCTAACTTTTGTTTTAATATTTTTGAAAAAACTAAAGGGAAAATGTCAATAATTCTTGCTAGATTTTTCAATTAAAATGTTGAAAAAATAAAATTGGATTTTCTTGTTGCAGTACGCTCTCATTTCAATACTTGCGTATTAGCATCACCGCAGCTAATTTTGTTCCAAAACTTAAGTAGAATTAGTGCATAACTTGTAATTTGAACATTTTTATACTATTGAAAAATGACTTAGAATTCTGAAAAAAATTTCCTAATCATGTGGGGGGAAATTTTTTTGTTCGGCTTAAAAAGCTGCTACGACGCTAATACGCAAGTACCCTCATTTCTACAAATTCTCATAATTTTACGAATTAGTGTGGGCTAAAAATTCTTCATAAAATGCTTTTATATAAAAGATTGTAATAGCTGAAGAAATTTTATATCTATACTGTACAAAAATAAGCATGGTTATTAAGAAAGCATGTGTGTGTTTAAGAAAATCCTTGAAAGTTTCTTCAAGGATTTTCTTAAAACATGCTCTTAATACAACTTTTATTATAAAACACACCTGATTATTATATAGTATATGAAAAGAATTGCCCTAGCACTTCTGAAAAAATAGATTTTTACTCCTATAATTCTATTACTAGAGAAGTTTCAAAATTGAAGCTATAGTGAGATCTTGTCTTTTACTTAGCTTTTTATCTACTCCTTTGGACACCATTAAAAGCAACTTGTGTAATCTTAGGTTAAGTATTATATTAGTTTTTAACAAATAAACTTAGTCTTTTAAAAGAATTAATTTATAATTGACTAAATATAATAAGATTTTAAACTTTAGTCATCATCATGTTATAAATTTCTCTGAATATTTAATAAAGAAGTTGTAATTTGAATTAAGTCAGTTTAATTTACATTTTTGAAATGAAACTAAGTTGGCAGTTTTTTCCTATTAGTATTACTAGATTATGTATTGTAAAATTTATAAATAAGATATTTTACAATTCTTTAGTTAGATCATTTGGAACAGAAAGAAGGCCTACAGATCATCCTGTGGCTCCAAGAGATGAAATTCACGAGTATATAATTTTTAGAGCAAGTGATATAAAAGACCTTCATGTATGTGAGCCACCTAAATCTCATCATGGTCTTTCACATGATCCAGCAATTGTCCAGGTACAAGTAGTTTTTCTAGTTTTGTCATAAAATTGTAATTAACTTCTACATAAATTAAAAAGCAAACTTGTTCATATTTCAAATAAATCTAAATGCTTTACCTAATAAAAGCTTTGAAAATGTATTACCTTGCTTTTACTTTTCTTGATATAGTAATTTCAAAGATTATATTTTATTACTTGTACTTGTTGGTATTTTTCTTGACATTAAATATTACATAAATAACATTTAAAATGGTCATTCATAGTTATTTAATGTTAACATGATTGAAGCTTTGTGGTATCACTTCATGCTCCTGAAATACAATCCTTGGCTAACTCAACCTGTCATTTCTTTGTTGGGTGAATAGAGTACCAAGCATGCTTAGGAACTAAACACTAAGGGTTTTGCGTTAGGCTGATCATTCAACTGGATATATGCATTGGCCCTTGATCAAGAAAACAAGTGATATGTCTTGTCTACTTATAGGCTGTTATGTTACAGATTTAGTTAATGATTTAATATGTAAATAAATATTAAAACAAGAATGAATATGAAAGAGTGCAAATTGAATAAAAAAGCTTTTAAAAGCTAATTTCAATTTCTATTGTACTATACCTTTATGATATTTTCATTTGGGGAAAACTAATCTCAGTGGTATATCTAAAACAGCAATTTATAAAATAATAAAATGATTTTATTGAATTATATAAACGAGTTTTGAAAGTGTTAATTAAAATTGTATTAATAGAATTACCTTAATTTTCCTATAACTTCTTTTAGACTAATATTTTTAATCTCTTTAATTTTGCATAAATATTTACATTAGAAAATTTTATTCTTTCAAATTTATTAACAGTCTTAAAATCTTGTATAAATGTTGCTTAGCTGGTTGCAGAGTGATTAGCACTTTTGCTTTTGGTTCAGCTGTTAATTGGTACAAATTCTGCCTTGGGTGTTTGTGATGATTTGGAATTCACATTAAGTTCCTGTCTAATTAGCCCTTATGTACAGAAACAGAATGATCACTGAGCAACGAGCAAGCAAATTAACATTAAAATGTTAATAAACTTTAAAATTTAAATCTATTTTAATTTTTATAACTTGAAGTTTTTCGACTTCAGAATCTTGCGTTTTAGATTATACTAAATTGTTTAAGAAATTTAATATTTCTTTCAAAAGTTTTTATGTATAAGTATTCTAATAGTAAAATAAAATAGTCGTAATTCTTTTGAAGATAATATAAAAAGGTTTTACCTTAATATTTTAAAATATTAAAAGAACTTTAATGAAAAATACAACAGCTAAAAATTAATATATGAAATATAAATTACTATGAAGTATAAAAACTTAACAGATTAGTTTACTAAATAAGCTAGCCTGGAAACAAGTCTTTCAGATATTTTTATTACCAGCTATTTTTTATATATGATCAAAGTAATTCAGTAATATACTGAGGACTTGGAAATAATTCTTTAGAATGAGCCAGCATTAACAAGCATAAATGAACTTTTTCTTGTTTTAAATATAAGTACAACTAGCATGGGTACTGTGATTAAAGTTTTATTGGAAGCAAAACTAATAATTATATGATAACAATAGTACATGGTGACTTTGTCTGATATAAGAACAGTTTTTCCATAAAAAATTTTAATCTACTCGATGTATTGAATTCTGATTTGATGAGAAAGAATATTAATTTATTATAAAAACTAAAGTAAAAGTTTTAGAACCTTGTCAACACTTTACGTTCTTATATTGTGTAAAGTATTAAAATAATAGATAATTATATATTAAAATACATAATATAATTATAGAATACTTATTAATGCTCTTTAAATTTGATATCTAGCAGTCAGGGCCAGTTACTAACTATTCATCAATTAGTCAACCTTACAATGCTTTCTATGGACTTCAAAATTTTCCAGCATTTCAAAATTTTCCTTCACAGATGAATAGTTATTCTTGTATACCTTCTGTTTTAACGGCACATTCTGGTAAGAATAAGACCTATCTTTAGCTTTATATATGTATATTTATAAAAATATTTAATAAGTTAAATGGTACAATCCTATAAGTTTATAACAAATCATAATCTTGTTTTACTTTTAAATCTGATTAGAATTGTTATGAACTAATCCTCAGTTTTGTTTTTCAGGGTTGAAAAATCTAGCAGGTCAGTCATCGCAAAGGAAAAGCCCAACAATTGATGCTAGTGTACAGGTATCTGTCGGTAATGAAAATGGAAATCTCTCAAGATTAGATAGGGAACCACTAAAACAAAGAAATGGCGATCAGATGCAAATGAATCGCCAACCTAGACGAAGGCAGTCTTTCAATCGTCAACCAAACATTAGGCGAAGTAATTGCAATTTTTAAATTGAAGATTTTTTATTGAAAACTTCACAATTGTAAAAAAATTTAATTTTTATATATTTGTTACCTAAATAACTAAAGTCATAAGTTTGCTTTAGTATTTACATCTTGCCATTTTGAAATATTAACTAGATTTCAAACATCTTAATATATACTAATTGAAAATACTTGTATAAATATGGTTAGTACTGTATCATTAGTTCTTGATGCATCTTGTCAGTTAATAACAAAATTGGAATACATTTTTAAGCTTTTATTAATAGTTTTAATATTTTAAAAAATCTCAGTAATTAAAAAATCAGATTTTCCTCCTTTTAACTTAGACTTGGATTTCTTTTTAGTCTTGATAAATTTTAAGGTTTGCGATTCTAAAATCAAGAAAGTTTAGTCGGTCTGAAAATTAAATGTGGAAGATGTGTTTAACTTAAGATTCTCAAATGTTATTAAATCTGATTTATAGTCATTAGACTATACAAAAATATATACTCCTAAGTATAAACTTTTCATTTTTTGCTTGACACTTCCATTTAATTTTTATATCTAGTCTATTTTATATTATTGTAGATATTAAATAGTTAATGCTCAATTTCAGATGTTCAGAGGAGAGGCCAAGGAAGAACTTCCACACTTGAAAGATTTGAGAATGAATATGATTTTGAACAGGCTAATGCAGAATTTCAAGAACTTGAAAATAAACTATCTAAAAATACTATTGGTAAGAACTAATCAATTTTCTAATTTTAACTTGTTTACCTTATACTTCATAAATACTTGTGAGAATCTTGAGTGACAAATCTTATATTTGTTTAATAAGCATTAAATTAACTATATAGCTATTTTATTAAGCAATAAAAATTTAGAAATCTGCTAATCATTTTACAAACTGTCCCGACTTCATATTTTTAACATCAGGGTTAACTTAAATACTGAACCTTTGTAGTTTCAATACAAGTAAGTTTTAGAAAAATGTTACATTATTATAGTGGAGTGGACTTGTTTATAAAGTATTTTCTTCTATTGGTATGATTTTACATTGTACTTGCTCTCTTGAGCAGGCTACTGATATTTCACCAAAAGATCTCAAACCTACTGGTTTAAGTCCATAACTTCTAACTTTTATATCTTCTCAGAGGGTTTACTTTAAATAATTGCGAGTTTCACAATCCTAAGGTATCTCAGTGATCTGTTTTTTCTGTCTTTTCTTCTCCCCTCGTCGAGCTGGCAGCCGAATGGTTAGCGAACTTGCCTTCAGTTCGTGGGTTCGAATCCCACCTTGGGCATGGATGTTTGTAGTGGTTTGGAAACACCTTTAAACTGTAGGTCCCAGTCTAATTAGCCCTCTTGTGCAAAAAAATGAACGTTGAGCGACAAACAAACCAAACTTTCCTTTCCCCTCTTTCTCTTCTCTCTCGTGGTATCCTTATGAGAGATTAAGGGCTCCCTTTAAGTAGCTATAGCCATTCTGTTATCAACTTTTCTTGTGGATAACATTGTCTGCCATGCGTGGAGGTTTATTGCCCTGGTAATTGAGAGACCACTACATTACTTTGACCTCTGCTTCGTGTAAATAGGTGGTGTGTAATGATCCTCTTCACATCAATCAGCTCAAATGGATCAAGTGATCTTACATTAACTGAATAACTTGTTAAGGGTGGAGTATAGGTTAGTTTTGTATCGAAAGCGTATAAGGTCTGACTGGCATTGTTGCAGGTATCCACTTCCCCTTGTAGGACTCCATTGTGGGTGGTGCCATCAGACCTCAAATATCTTAGTTTCCCCATGAAATTGTCTTTTTCTCTCCGTCAAGAGCAACAAACTGATTTTGCTGATGCTAAATTCTTTCATCAAAAGATTAAAAGAATACTCCTTTTTAAATCTTTCTTATATTTAGAAAGATATACCTGGTTATTTTGGTGCAATTAAGTCTATTCAAAAACTACATTCCAGTGATTTCCTCATCAAAGCATATCAATTAGAAACATGCTCAAATTAGCAAATTTGGATATCATTGTCATGCCCAGAGTCGCTTTAATTTCTCTTGTGGCATTCTCGGCTGTCGCTCTCTTAAATGTCTTGTAAGAAATCGTCCAAATTCTGCAGAATCAAAAGGTATGCAATGTCAAGTGAATTAAGATAAGAAATTTATTAACACCAAGCATCTAATTCTTAAATTTTATTCATCTAAACTGCTTAAAACTGTCAAGGTTGTTTATATGTCACTATCTGTGCATCCGTTATTACCAACCCATTATTATACTTTGAACTTTGAATACTAGCATTTTGGACTTACTAAAAGGTCTTGTAGATGTATAAACATTACTTGAGCTTGTTGGTCATAGGAGTTCTGTCAGGAATAAAAGATGTAATATAAGGTGTAAATTGTAAAAGTAACCATCCTTCTTACTCTAGTTTGAATAATGTATACTCCAGAAAAAAACAGCTGTAAAATTAAGAATATTTCCTATCCAGATACATTGTAATAGCTCATACTTCCTTTGTAATAATTGCATGTGTAAATAACGGCAAATTCCAGATCTTAGAACTAATAAGAGCTGTCTCAAACAAAACAATCTAGTACTGGTCTAGAAATTTACTTGTTTGAAAACTTACTCACTTTGTTTGTTAGAAGTTGGGAAAAACATAAATATTCCTGTTTATGGAAGGAATCGATTACCATTCCCTTACTGAAACCTGGAAATGATTCCTCGAACCCTTTAAATTACCAACCAATTGCACTTGTGAATTACCTTAGTAAAATGCTGGAACATATGATCAATAGATCTCTTGTTTATGAGAGAAAAATAAATGTATCCCCTTTCTCTTCAAAGTGGTCTCCATAAATGTGGAACTATTCTAAATTATAATTCGTCAAACGGATTCACTTAGTTCCTATTTTTTCAATATAGAAAAGGCGTATGATCAAATGGGAGGTGGGGTGATCTCCGCACAATGTTTGAGTTAGGACTCCTATTTTATCCAGAATTTTTTAGCATTATATATCTTTAAAATCTGTATTAGATTGACTTCTTGAAGTCATTTTACACATGCTGAAAGAGTACCTTAGGGTAGCATTTTAAGCTTTTAAACCTCCATGTAAGCAACATTTTAAATCTTCCACCTTTCACTCATGGTACACTATGTATGGATGATCTGCAAAATTCCTGTCAATGCCCCATTATTCCTATACTCGAAAGAAATTTAAATTTGCTATAAATTTCCTATGCAATAAGAATAAACACAAAATTTCTACTAAAAGTAAATGTTCTTTTTTGCCATAAAACTAGACTTCATAGTGATCCAATCATCCATTTACAAATCACCTATACCAATGGTTGATAAAATTACATCTCTTCGAGTTTATTTGAAAAAAAGCATACTTTTCTCTCGAGTACTTTCAAATACTTCTTGGTGTGCCTGATTATGAAATATTGCTCAGAATTTATCAGTTTCTCATATAATCTCAAATAGATTATGGTTGTATTGTATATGGGTCTGCAAGAGCTTGTTTTTCATAGATTGTGTGCAATGTCCAATCAAGATCTTAGAATTTGCTCAGGTGCATTCCAAACTTCGCCCGTTCAAAACTTGTGTTATTTGTCAACAGCGACCACTTCATCTACGCCATAAACAGTTATTTAATTATTTTAAAATCGTGTCAATTCCCCATCACCCACTGAGATCTACTGAATTTACTCTAGTCTGAAGAGACTGCATGTTGCCTGTCCCTATAATTTTCCTTTTCAAGAAGGAATAAAATCTATCTCAGAATCAAACCTTTCAGATATGCAGCCTGCAATTGCTGTTTTGTTAGGACTCCCTGCTTGGAATACTAACATTGTTTTAAATCCATCTGGGGAAGAGTATTGTATTTAATATAATTAGCATCCGTTTAACAGCAACTATTTGCTCATCACTACCTTCAATATCTAAAACTTACCACTATTCATGGATGGCTCAAAGATAACATTGGTTGTGGTAGTATTATAAATATCAATTATAGCTATGGTTTCCATGCTTGTTGTATTTACACAGCTGAAGTTACTGCTATTGTATATGCCCTTTACTTTTGACAACTAGCTGATATTGTAACTCTTGCATTTACATAGATAGTATAAGTGTTCTAAAACAGTCTAGAGTAATCTTGATGGTGATTATTACCCTGTTGAAATTACCACATATCAATTGCATATACTATACAACAGAGGTTTCGTTGTCATGACATGCTATATTCCCAGTTGCATGGGAATTCCTGGAAATGAAATTTCAGGCACAGCAGTATAATTGGCTTCCTTTATTCATAATCCCAAAGTTCCTTTTACAGATATTAAAAAGGCTCTCAAAAACTACTTTTTCATTGTGGTAAAAGACTTGCAATTCACAAGTAAACATTAAATTGCATCTCATAACATCAGCCATTAAATCATTTCCTGCTTTAAAAGTATAGAATCTAGACTTAATTTAAATTGACTAGCCTCATGATTGATCACAGGAGATTTACTTTTCAATGAACATATACTTCATTGT
The DNA here is from genome assembly GCA_037975125.1 of Latrodectus hesperus. Classification (NCBI taxonomy): domain Eukaryota; kingdom Metazoa; phylum Arthropoda; class Arachnida; order Araneae; family Theridiidae; genus Latrodectus; species Latrodectus hesperus. Next base: position 75,966,920 of record CM075852.1, read on the forward strand.
ATAAAATGTAGTGTATATTCCATCTCTTGTGATTTTAAAGATTATCATTCATTGTGTTTTTTCAGCTCTAACTTTTAAGTTTGGAATTCTTATTTGATCCAAATCTATATTTTCTTTTTATGTTTTATAGGTTATTCTAAACAGTATGTAATACTCGTCTTCTGGCAATTTAGATATAATTTTAACATATCTTACATTTTACCAGCGACTTTATAACCAAGTAAATGTATAGTAAACCGAAGTTTGGCACAGTTTGTTCGTAGTCAGACCTTGTGTCATTAAACTCCATTAATCAAATTTCTATATTCCTTGCTTACATGTTCTATAATCTGTTGAGTGATCTATAATACAGTATATTAAATTTTAGAATTCTGTAATGATATTGGTGTGCATGCTCCATAACCATGGGCATCTTTATAAATGCATCATTTAAAAACAATGAGTTATATTAAAGCACATGTGTAACAAAGATAATCTTGAATTGTGTGTTGTATAAAATGACTACATAAGAAAGTTAAAAAACTAAAATCGCTAATGTTTTCCTATTTATAGTTTATGCTATCAAAATTAGTCTTCATAAGTTTTTAAAGGAAATGACTTTATTTGTATATTTTTAACTTAGAATTGTGCTATCATTGCTGCATAAAACTAAATATTTTGAAATATCTATTAACTTAGAAAAAGCTTCATAGCTTTTTAATCGTCTAACAGCAATGATTAAATAGGTTCATTCCTTTTTTGTAAAGCTGGTGTCCAAAGGGTTAAGACTCTTAATTGTTCTAAAACAATTTAGTTTAATTCCTAACACATTCATGGATATTTGTAGTATGGGAATTTTACTCTTACTATATTCAATGATTTAATTTTAATATTAAATAAACTGACATAGGATCTTCCTTGCCTTTAATTTTATAAGTGAAGTTCAACTAAAAGTAAAGACAGTTAGATTTAAATACATTATAGATACTTGTATATCTAAATATGCATGTTAATGAAGTTTCCCATATTTTAAATATTAAACTTTAGTTCTAAAATCTTCAAGCTATTTAAAAATGTTTTGATAATTTTTATAAGGAAAAAATTCTTTTATATTCCTCATAAACTTGTTTAATAATTTTATCTGCAGTAAATTGTTTAGCTAATACAAGAATAAACAAGTTCATACACAATTTGCTGGAATTCACAGTGTATTGAGTGGCTCAATATAAATTTTTAAGTAATTCTTCTCAATTCTTTGTTTTCAAAGACTTATAAATTTCCATAATACAAATGAATTTAGTTACGATTTTTATAAGCTAATATTAATTTTTAGATGACAATACTGAAAACTCTCCTGCAACAGAAGATTTAAGTTTTACATATGATAAAGAAAAGTCATTCTTTGATGACATTAGTTGTGAAGCTACTCAAAGAAGTAAAGGGTATGTTTTTAAAAATTCCTGAAACTCTCAAAGCTACATTTATTTATAAACTTGTATTCAAAATAAAACTGATTAGATCTTATCTGTAGGCTTCCACGTTTTGACTGGAGATATGAGAGAAAATTGAATGTTGAAACATTTGGAGTTTCTGCTAATAATGCCTGGTTACGCAGACGACGTAGCAGAGGTGCTATGCGAAGAGGATATAGAGGACGTGCTGCATACAATCGAACAAATGAACCTCCTAAAACTGGTAATAGAATTGTACTTAACACAACTCGGCATTGTATTATTTTAAATGAAAATTCAAAGTAACTATTTGACACTTAAATTTTTTAAGTATTAATATTTCAACTTGATTTAATCAAACTATTTTGATTCCAGGAAAATTTAGAATATTAAATATTGTAACGTGTTCTTTACTTTATTAATTCTTATTCCTGTTTTATAGAAATTTAGTAATTCTTATGATTCTGCTTAACTCTAACGTTTAGTAATTCTTCTTTATTGTGCTTGAATTCCATAATTTATCAAACTGTATTCTCCTTAAAATGAAACTTCTTTCAATTTTAGTTTTATAACCTATGTCTAAATATGGCTTATTAAACAAGTAATTATAAAATGCATATATACATTTTGACATGCAACAGTGTTTAGAGTTAATCACCTAGATACTATATAGTCTAAATTGTCTCTAAAATTTCTGGTTTTCATTTTTGCATCAAAAATCTTATTGTAAGCATTTTTAACTCTTCAGTTACATTTGATGAAACCCCTGCAGTTAAAGAAGTAGAAACTGTAACTGTTGATGATGAAAAACCAGCTCAGCTTCCAGTTATTGAAGTAGTAATGGATAAAGAGAAAAATGACTGGCCAGATCCAACTGCAAAGACAGAAAGTGTTTGGAATTGATTTCCCTTAAGTTATATAAACCAACGTTTTTCATTAAAAATTATTTTTATCTGATGGCGTTTTCATGAAACATTTAAAACTATATTTTTTAGATTGTACTGAAAGTACTTTCAAACTTGCTTTAAATACAAAATATTTACTTGTATGCAGTCCAGAAGGCTGTATTTGTGCAATTTTTTATTTGTATTTCTGTGATATTTTGCCATAGCTTCAAGCATATTTTTCTATTTATATTGAACCCATATTATTCTACTAGTCAGAGCATAAAACTGTTTTGATTGTGATGCTGAGAAACAAGTGTAAGCATCTGTAGTTGAAGAGTGGTCAAATGAAATTTGTATAAATTTATTTGTATGAAAGAGAAATGTTGAATAAAGTTAAAATGCATAAAGTTTTTATTTCAATGAAATGTCTTTTCTCAATTTTCTTATAGCCTTAATCTAAATGTACTTTAAGACAATTTCTTAACAAATTTGCCGCTTCCCTTAAGTTATATAAACCAACGTTTATATAACTTAAGGGAATGAATGCAAGTAAACAGATATTTTAATACTAATCAACCAAGCTGATTAACACTTTTGTACGAGATGTGTTGATATGATTTAAACTTTTAATTTAAAAAGTTTAAATCTAGTTAAATATCTAGTTTTAACAAATGACTCAGATTTCTCAGTTTTTTCAATATCAAATTTTTCCAAATTTGAATAAATCGAAAAATGCAAATGCTTATACCTCCGATTGAAAAATTTATAAAAGCCGAAATGCATATTTTGGCTTTTTTAAATTTTTTACTATATAAATATACGATTAATACTCAGTAATGCAACTATATAAATACATATTAATAAGTAAATGTAAAATTTTATGTTTATTTTTTAAGACAAATAAGTGTGCTCTTTGAGTTACAAATAAGAAATCTGAACTGTTTATTGAAACTATTTGGAATAATTGGGTGATAGGAATCTTATACGATTTGCAAAAAGGGGGGGCAAGCTCATCCTTCTAGCAGCGCCTTCTTGATTCCGCAGCGATTGAGTTTCGGAGAAATCGGGAAGTGTAGATCCTGAGAGATCTGTACATTGAGTAACAAGTACATATATAGCTGCCAAAGTTCATTATCCATAGTTATAAGCTAATGCTGATAAGCCAGTTTCTTGACAATCATTCACCAGTTTTTTATTTGTGAATAATTTGGGAAACATGTCAGTGTAGCAGAGGCAAAAGTTTCCTGTATTAAGAAATCTCGACATAGCAATGTCGACACATACTCGCATACCTTATCCCGCTGAAGTGTACTGCTTCTCAAGGTACTTAAACAGATTCGCACAGATTTTAATGAAGCAAGAATTGAGATTTTTTCGAAGTGCTGTTAGTCTGAAGAAATCTACAACATTCAGTGAGACACTATATCATTACAGGTGATGAGTAGTGCGATATCGAATGCAGATTGCTATTATAAGTTTCCCATGATGCTGTAAACAACCCTGGTATTAAAGTAAATTTGATATTTCTGCTTTAAGGTGTCACTGGCAAACCTATGTAGGCATCAAAAGTAACCAAAGCCATGATCATAAATCTACTAATGAAAATCTTGCAAATGATTCCATGATGCTGCTATACGATCCACATTAGGCCAGTGGTCAGTAAAAAAAAATTGAAATTGCTTTGAGGGTCTAGTTATACAACATAAATATAGGAATAAAAGGTAAAAAAATAAGTGTACTTGTGTAATACAACTATATATAATAGAGTATACTTGTGTGTAATAAGAGTACAATACAAATAATTAGAATGCTGTAGCTAAAATATTAAAATCTCGGGTTAAGCTTTAAATTTGAAACAGATTTCTATTTTAAGTAAATACATTATTTCAACAAAATAAAACGAATCACTTGCACTTTTAAAGGGTTATTTATACTTTAATCTCTTATTAAAATTTATTGACTTAAATCGATAGATATTGATAGAATCAGGTTTAATCCTTTTAGAGGAGAGAAATGTATTTTAAAGTTAAACAGGTGCACACACACACACACAGAAACTTTTGTTGTATGCTCATATATATGTTCTCTGCGGCTATGAAACGGAAGAAATTACTATTTAAAAATGTGCAGACATCTAAAAGACAAATTTGATAATGATTTTATAAAATTAATTTTTAAAATGGTAATGGTATGCTTTCTATGATATTCATTAATAATCCATTCTCATGAAGAAAGTCTTGACAGTTCATTTTCCTTAAATTTGTAAGCTATAGTTGAATTTAATATATTTATATAATATGAGGTATGGAGTACCTAAACACCATGACATCATCAAATGTTTGCTGCTTCAACAGTGATACTGGTGTCAAGTGTTTGAGTAGAAGAGCTTCAGATGAAAATCGAAGACGTGCGGTCTAGTTAAGATGTGTTATGAACCTTGTTGGCTTTAAAATTTAACTGTTGTCATCATAATCCTTTGTTTTAATTATAATTGTAAATATTTAATGTACTATAGTTAAAATGCCAATTTGCGCGTTGCATTTTTAGTATATTAAACTAATCCACATGTATATATAATCTGTATGTATTCATATATATATATTTACAAACGTCTTTTTAAAATGAATCGCACTACCGCAGCGAAATCATTTTTATTTTTAATTAGATTTGCTTTTCCAAACGAGCTAATTTATAGCAGTGTTAAATATTTAAATAAGATTCGCTTTTAGGACAAGCCTTGGAATATTTTTTTTGACTTCATACTTCAATAGGAATAAAATAGTTATTTCCTATTCGATCGATTAATCGAGACTCTGAGTTATTTATTTAAAATGTACTTTATAAATGCAAATAAATTTTACTGTGCATTCAACATGGTTTTTTTTTTCCGATTTTACAATTTTGAAGTCTGGATATTTTCATTTAACTTTTAAGAAAATTGCTATGGAAAAGTTTATTCACTAAAATCAATGTCTTTAAAAAAAAACTAAATGAATTTTTTTCTGGTTTGTTAGCCAAGTGAAACAATTAAAATATTTATTCCCTATAAATTTTGAGCATTATCTTATTTAGGCAAGACTCTACAAATTGTTCATCATTAGGTGTTGGTGTTGAACCTATGCTATATCTTAACAATTTTTCAAAAACTCAATATACAGAATTTTTAAATCAATATATAGAATTTTTAATTAAAAAATATTTCAAAAATTCTGTATTCACTTCAGACTTAAGCTATTTGTTGAAAAAATTAGTTGGGTAATTTGCACCCCTATTTTGGAATAACCTTACCTGATTTTCTACAATATCTTCAAACATTTCATTACACAAATTTAACAGAACATTTTATTAAATTTTTTTTTGTCTCAGAAATAATCGAGTGATAAACATGACTTTGAGAAAATTCGCTATTAAAATTACTTCTTGAATTATATCATTTAGACCATTAATGTAAACCAAAATTATTATTGTTATACAAAATGTAATATTGATATTTCATTTTTATACCATAAAACCAATTTTTCTAATTGCAAAACTAGAAAAAACGAACTATATAAATATATATATACTTATATAATCAAACTCTTATTTCGAAAATTGTGGGGTGTAAAAATGGATCTTGTATGTAAAAATCTTTTGGAGGCTGAGTTTGATTTTAGACTTAAAATTAGCCGAATTGAAACTGAAAAGTAAAATCATTTATAACCCATTATTGAATCAAAATAGCCATCTGTAATAAATTGAAATGTTTTCACAGTAAAATAGTGTTTGAAAATATGCTAATTCCAAAAGGTTATGGGAGGTGATAAAACTCTCTTTTCAAAAGTATTTTTTTTAACATGTCTGTGTTTAAATATATTAGGAGAAGCAGTTTTTATTTTTAACCTATGGCAGATAAAATAAATGATATAATTAGTATAAAAAGAAAACGTGTGGAGCATCATTGATATAACTGAAAGAGAAAATATCAAATATTCGAAAAGGGATATTCGATTTTTAAATTTTTCAGAAGTTTAGTTTATTATTTAAAATTCCAAAGAATTGTTTTAAAATATTTGTATATTTTCGCATCAACTAAATATAATTTGATTGATATCGATATAAATTTAATTAAAACTAAAAATATTCATCGCCCGATACCTAGAATTTACTGTGGCAAGCTGAAAAATTTGTATTGTTCTACATAAAGCATTTGTCAAGAAATAGAGAAAAATATATTGTCACAATTAACAAAGCATGAATATATTCAAATGACTGCAGAGAAAAAAAAAGCTATGTATTGCTCAAAAAACGTAGTAAAATAATAGAAAATTTATTTAAAGAATGCAAAGATAATTTTTAAGAATTCGTGATATAACTTATAATAAAAAAAATTAGTATATAAAAATATTGTAATCAATTATGTATGTTATGAAAATAATGTTTTAACGTTTGTCTTTTTATAGGTTACAAAATTTATCCTGATCACTTTCTTAATATAGAGCTAATATAATAGTAATTCCTCCGAATTTTTCATTGTATTTCTAGAAATATGAGTCAAGAAGCTAAAATCAAATCTGCACCTTTTTTTAAAAAATACCTTAGCGAATTAATGAATGTAGCACCAGATGTATTATTGTGTTTTTTAACCTTACAAAAAAAATCATTTTTGTTATGGTAATTATGATGCAATCTAATGACTCATTAGAAAATAATTAGCTTATTTTATGTAATTTTCAAAATCAACTGGAAAATGTAAACACATTATCTGAATATTCTTAATAATTAATTTTGCATGTCACAGGAGAATAAATTTATTCAAAAGATGAAAGATTTCGCTCTCAGTATAATGAACAACAAAATCGAGGTTATTAACGTTTTTCCATGTGTGTATCACTAAAATTTTGTAATATCTTACTCCATCTAATCCACCAAAATAATTATAATGTGTAACTTTACTATAATTTAAGTGAATTGCCAATTTATATTATACCAGTACACTTACAACATTGTATTTAATCTATTGCGTACTATAAGGTTCATCTTAGAATAAAAAAAGTACTGCAAAAAATATAGAGAGAATGAAAAATGTTTATTTGTGTGTTGATACTTGATTACTTTCAGTTGTTCTGAAAAACAAATTCTTATCTCTGATTAGAATTGGTTTTGTTTCTAAATCTGTGGGTGTTACTGCAATGGTGATGAGAAACCGAGGAAGGAGGAGATGAAGATGATTGTGAAGGTGAAGAGATGTTGTATCGGAAGGGACGAGGCAGTGGACTTTTGAGTTGAAGGAAAAGGACCGTCTGCTGCAGTCCGCAGCATAGGTTCAACGTTCTTCCACGTGCCATTGTTAGGGAGTGGATCGATCTTCAATATTTTGCACATGACATTGTAGATGTCTATGATGTCGAAGGCCTTCATCTTGTAACCGCTTCGGAATTCTGTGTAATAATAAAAGATAATGTAAAAAACAATAAGTCAGGAATATCAGGCACATTAAAATTTTGATTCCAATTAAAACATGTACATATATTATCCTGATTTCTATAAACTTGCTCGCGTTGTAATAAAGGACTAAAACCACGCTCTTCGGAATAGAATGTCTTGGGTATGACATCAGCCGTTCTTGAACAACGAGAGATAAGTTTGACAAAGCGTAGCGGAGAGTCTAACAACCGGAGGCTGTTTTAAAGAATTTGAGCATCCAATTTGTGTTTCCTTTCCAGTAGGATTCTTTCATAGAGAGTGAACCATATTTACGTATTGCAATGGGAAAATTCACTAAACTACAAAGCACTTCAACAGCAATACATATAAAAAGCAATTATACAATAGCCATCTCTTGTCTTTAACAGTGGTTGTGATCAAGCCATGAAACTTTTAAACGCTGTTTAAATTTTCGACCATGATGTACTTAAAATTAGATATTGCTCTTCCATTTTCTGTGTCTCACTCAGCCGAGGGGAATACTTAGAAGTTTTATGAGTTCCATCCTAAGAGATACATAAGCACAGCCCATTATTTATGAAAAGACCTCAAAAAGCCTTGGTAGGAGGAAAGTAATACAAATGTCTTACCACTGATTTTAATTATTAGGTGATCTGCTATGTGAACTCATAGGGCAAAAAAGTGGATTATTCAAAACCTGTAATTTCATACAACCTGGTTAAATCAGTGTGACGTCGATAATGCGTTTCTGCTTTCAGTCAGGGTTGGTGTTTGTAAATGATTCGGTTTTCTCGCTTGCGACACATAGATATGGCCTTCTACCCACAAAAAAGAATCTTAATGCGTTTTGCAACAGCTTTTAGTTTCATTAGTAATGGGTATCAAAGGCAACACATTAAATTCATCATGACTTAGAACAGCAGTCTTCAGATTGAAAAATCGCATATTCGATCGTAGCCACTGAATAAGATTTTGGACGTATGGTTTTTGCTTTCTGCATGCACTTTTCTAAGAGTGGTTACTTAGAATTTTAACAGATTTTCTCCCTTGCACTCTCGTAAATACAACCAAACTGGCTATGAAATGTTCTCCTAGAAACGGTAATATGGAGAGGATACTAAAAGAAGCACTTTAAAATAGCTTTCAGCTGTTAGGTTAGCTCCGATGTGGTTTTAAATAAACTTTTAGCAATGTTCACTTTCTCATTAAGTTATTTGCTAATAATTTAAGTATTCAGAATGATAGTTATACAGAACTGTATTTAACGTTAATATAAATGGTGTCAGCTGATTGAATTAACAATGACTGCGCCAAACTGAAGGAAATATATATCAAGTTGTTGCAACGATCTTTAGATAACATAAAATATGGACTGTATTTTATAAAGGAATTTTGATTGCAGCGGTTGTAATTAATTTAGATTATAATCAACGTTGGTTTGAACTCATAGTAAAGTTGCTTAAGGCGCAATGCACACAACTTTGGAATTCTGATAGTTTCAAGAATAAAGGAGAGCGATTCTGTACTTCTGTTAAACATTGTCTTCTGTGTATACTCTGGGGGCAGAGAAAAATATGTGCGGCATCGGATCACCCTTTCTTTTTACATTCCTCTATTTTAAAAATAACTAATGATATTTGCTTTTTTTCTTCGATTTTTGTAACGTAAATTGTAATGTTGCTTTTACCCATTATGGCGAATGTATTTTCAATTTTCTTAATAATTAGCCCATCGGAAATGCAGTGGAACACCGATGAAAGAAGTCCTAATTTCTGTATTTCATAACTTCGTGACTAAATTGGTTTTTAAGGGTTCCACACTTAATTCGATTTGTTTCTAGATACCTTATACATGAGTCCTCTTTTGGTGCAAAACGGCATTTTGAAAGTAAATAGTAAACAATTTCAAAAAGCAAAAGTGTATCATTATCTTTCCAATCGCTATATCTTCCTAAAAATATACGTTTTCCACTATAAAACATACTTCGTAAAAGCTGATGGACATAGTTTCTTACTTACACATAAACTAAAATCTTGTTTTTAAACTGTTCAACATTTTGATTTCGAAGTACTTATAATTTTATACTTTATCAGAAATTTTACCGCGGAAATAGTGATATCTGCTCTTACCTATCTTCCATTAAATCAGATTTAAAAGAGCCTAGTTGATAACTTAATAGTTGTCGCTATTGTCTTCTGTTCAGTAGACCTTAGGTTCAATCCCTGCTTCTGAGGCTTGACTGTTTGCGGGTGTGCAGCATTATTTTAAGTGGTATATATTGTTGAATTATGCCTCGTATGCAAAAAGTTATCTTAGAGAAACGAACTAAATCAAGAGCTTAAAAAAATGCTTAAACGGTCTTTATTTTGGTTTAGACTTTAATATGTGAGATACTATCATTTCTCAATTTCTTATTATAATTCATATAAGAAAAATAATATTCCTCTAATATAGTAAATGCGTATTTTATGTTACTGATAATGAAAGGAATAAAACATACCTGGTCCGGAAGCCAGAAAAATTGATTTCATATCTTTATTATCTTTTGGATCATAACCATGCTCCCCATAATACTGAAAGTAAGTGTCGCCAATCCTCTTCGAAGAATTTTGCAACTATTCAAAGAAAAGTTAGAATTCTTACATATCGATAATTTTTTATTAAAAAATACACTAGTTCCGTCCTGCAAGTTAATAAATTGAAAGATTTTAGAAAAAAGAAAGTCTTTCATTTTACTTTTTGTTATTTTAACGCGTTTGATACATGGTCGCAATTACGGCTGGCCTTGCCGGTTTGATGAGATCCCTAGGATCAAACGATCCTCACCCTCTCTTCTAGCTGATCTTCTGCTGAGTAGCTATAACTGTTATCTGTCTTTGATACATGGTATATCCATTGACACATAACAAGATTCTGCATCTTTATGCGTTCAAACTGGTTTGTATTTTTTTTATTTAATTATTTAAATGAATATATAACATTTGTAATATGGAAATATACATGAGTATATTTGCATTGGTGTTCTCGTATACTTCCAATGCTAACTAAAACCGATCATTCATATATTGCTAAATGAATGACCAGAGCTCTAATATTCAATTCAACAACTTAAGCCCCTATTACATTAGAGTTGCCCAGATTTCAGTTTGAGCAACTCCCGTAGACTTAACATTACGTGACGTCACAACTTAAAATTTGAGCAACTCGTTCTTTTCGTCCAATGAATGCTTGAGATTTCTTTCAGGTTTGCTGTAAGAAAATAACAGCTTTACTAGATTTAATAATAGATCCCTTTTTTGGCTAACATTTTTAAGGTTGCCATATTTTACTCAGAGAGTGTCCACATTTCATAATGAATTCTTATTTGGGAATTTAATTTGTAGCCAAATTTTATTTACTATACGCCATCTTGCTTCCTGTGAACCTTTACTTTTAAGATGGTGAAAGAATCTCTGCCGACTTAAAATCAATGCTAATACATAAGTAACACATTTTTGTGTGCATAATTTATTCTTAAATAAAAAGACTAAGAATTTGAAACAAAAAATAATTTCAGATTGAAGCTTCAATTTAAACATAAAATTCTACAAACACCACACAAAATTGTATGTATTGTATTGTAAGATTCTCCTATACAAAAATAATTTCTTAACAACAATGTTTATAAAAAATTAATGATTAACTATTAAAATATTAAAAAAAGAAACTCGAATTGCTATTTTAAAAGTTGAGGAAATGCACAAAAATTATATTTTTTTAAAAAAAATATATATTAGTTATGAATTTTAATTTATTTTTAAAATGAAAAAATCAATTATTTCTCTTTTTTTATTAAAGTAAATATTGTGGCATATTAAAATAAGATGCATTTTTAAACTAATTATTTATTACATTTAAACAAACACACCACATAAAAGCAGAAATTCTTTATACTATCTTTATTTACATGCAGTTTCTTAAACTATAATCTGCAATAAAATGACAAGTATATTTTGAATGAATATATATATTTTTAAGTTTTGTGGAAAAAAATGAAGAAAAGAAATAATTGACAGCATTTTGTGATGACATTATATGAATAGTTTGTTTCATATTACATTTTCAAATTGAAAAAAATGTTATGAAATTTGTATGAAACTAAAAGAATATAAAGTGCTATTTAGCCTCATAGCTGATAATCTTGCAATTGAAGGTCATGGTGAGGCATTTGAATATCTACAGTGAATTTTCTTTTAGGAAGAGTTCACATAAGTTGTGGGTCATATTCATTTATTGTACTTGTTATTGCTCATTGTAAAACTCTCAAGCACTCGATGATAGACGTGTATGGAGAAAGCTCATCTATATGACACTCATCTCTAATTGTTCAGTAGTGACTGCAATTAATCTTGATTGTTCATTTCAATGATTAGTTAATTGCTTTACAATGGAAGTCAAAATACTCTCTATATTGACCATGATGTGAATTAAATTATTTTGCAAATATAGCAATCATCTAAATTTTTTATACTTTCACATTATTTGTATTTACATCGCAAATAGGAACAAATACAAGATTTCTATTTTAATCAAATATTGTATTTAATTTCATTATTAAAATTGTAACTTTTTAACACGTAAAATTGTAACACAGCCCTTTTTAAATTTGATTTTTAACTAGTTTTATACTGTAATCTATAATATGTTAAAAATGCTTCATCATAAAAACAATTGAAATTATTAAAATTTTATATTGATTTATATCAATTTCATACACAATATATACAGGAATAATATTTTAATGTTTATTTAAATAGAAATTTTTACTTACATTAAAATCATTTCACTATTTTATTTGTACACTCCAGTATTTCCATCATTATAGGAATTTATTTTTAAGTCTAATTTACATACTGTCAAAAGTAAATGGAGTTAGTTGTAAGATTGCAATATATTTTGGATGAGTAAATGAACATTATGTAAGTGTGTTCCAGGGAAAAAATGTATAAAAGAATTTAATTATATGAAGAATAATAATGAAATCTTATAAATATGTATTTGTAAATAATAAACCAAAATGCTTGTGCCTTCAACATTTAATTATAATGCATTAACTTGCTAAAAAGAAAAACAGGAAATTAATGTAATGAAAAAATAAAAGTAAAATTAACACTAAATATTTTTATATGGCATACTTATTTCGACTGAAGTTTCAGTTTAAATATGCAAATGTAAGTTCAACACAAACTGTAAACATTGTAAAATGACAAAATAGTCTCATGTATTGAATAACTAACAAAACTTTAAATGAAATTAATGTTTGAAAACTCAGTAAATTTAATAAATATTGAAATTGGAACACTTCTCATCTACTTTGCTGAAGAAATTAAAAACAATTTTAATTATCCTGAGTTTTTAACTATCTATTAAATTTATTAAGTGTTTCATCTGTAATATTGAAAAAGTATACAATAAAGACAAAAATTTTTTTAATCTTCATCAAATGAGTTTATTAAGTTGATTATTTCTAACTGAAGAGCATTTCCTTTTTGTTTGTTTTTAATATCGGCAATTCTGCTAGATTGAAATGGAATACAATAATTAAAACCAATCACTTATTTCCATGTTATTACTTCCACTTGACGAAAAAAAGACAAAACATGATCCGTGTTTAAAATCATTGGCGATATGAATTGCTCGAGTTGCGGCTGCATGCACAAAAAAATTGCTCATTCTCGGCAACTTATAACGCCAATAACTTTCATTTGGCATGAAACTTGGCGAAAACAAAATGATTTACAAATTTCAACTGCGCAGCTGTGAAAAAAATCTGTAATATTATTGGACGGATAGAACGAGTTGCTCAAATTTTTAGTTGTGACGTCACGTAATGTTAAGTCTACGGGAGTTGCTCAAACTGAAATCTGAGCAACTCTAATGTAATAGGGGCTTTATGGTTTCGATCTTTTTATGCTCTGTCGGTGTTTATAGAAATTCGGAATTATTTTTTTTTATTTATTTATTTTAAGAAATAAATCTTTCCAAATTATCTCTCATGTGCAAAAAGTTATCAGATCCAATTAAATCAGAAATGACTAATGGGAATCAAACAAATCAATAAATTAAAAATAATTCGAAGTTAGATTAAACAATTCTTCCTCTTTCATTGATTGCAATAGATTGCTTACGAAAATATATTGTGCTTTTTCAATGAAAAAATGTTTTAATAAGCAAGTCAATAAGAACTTTATTTTCTAAGTGAATGGACCGAAATATAATTTAAAAGTAAACAAGATTTATAGTTTGTATCAAATTTGTAGTTGCTTGTAAATTTGAATTATTGTATCTATCTTTTGAAAAAAGTATGGTTTATTTCAGTATAGCAATAATATTCATTCATTCTCTTTCTGTACTTGAAACAACAAACATAGCAGATATTGGCTATGTTAGTACTCAAATTCTATATTTTAGGTAAGATAATCAGTAATGAATCACTACGTAGCTGGCAAGTAAGTTATTTTTAGCAACGAATTACACTGTTGGTTAGATAATCAAAAACAGAGATAATAAAATTTTTTAATTGATAAATCGTTATACAAAAATCCATTAGTTGAAATTACAGCCTTTTGTAAAGTGTAGATGAAGACAAAATCAGTAATTACTATAATCACTATTGTTGGCTATTGCCATTGCCACACGTCTTTTCATAGAATCGAAAAGGTTTTGGGTATAGCAGTCCATGTGGCTTCCACATACTGCCAAAATTGATCAGGTGAAGTAATGGGGGGTGAATACCGAGACAGTTACTGTGAAACCATGGATCATACTTTTTTGAGTGGTGATAGATCGAGAGATCTAGCTAAGAAAGCAATTCAGTCTGATGCGATAAAAAGAACTTTTGAACAATGCATGTCAAGTGTGGTCGAGTATTATCTTAATGAAATATGACTGATAGCAAGTGAGGACCACAGGTTTCAACAACTTAGAGGTAGCGCTGTGTGTTCAATGTACCGACAATGTGTATAAGAGTTATGCGGAAGTGAAATTAAATACCATTCTAAATCATGGTTTTTTGGTTTGCAGCAAATTTGGCTCAGCATGTCCAATTTTGAGCCTTGCGCCATAAAACTCAACCAACCAACTAAATCATGGTATCGGGTGAAAGACCAATGTAGGGATGCATAAAGCAACAATTTCGCAGTTTCTTACCATGGTGTCTCCAGACTTGAATTTGACCATAATGGTGTTACAGGCAAGAACGGATTTTGGCAGAAAAGGCAATACTGTTACATTCCGTTGTCCATACTCCTTATTCATCACACCATTGGCGTGGCAAACGCCTGCAATGAGTGAAGGGTAAGCGAAGTTTTGAACACCTTTTAGTCATATCCACTCAGCTGTAAATCATGTTTAATGGTTACGATCAGATAACGTAGTGCCCGAAAAAGACTGAATCTATTATGCTATGGTGAATGTGGGTGTAGCTGAATCATCCACCAGCGCCATGCGCGCAATATGCTTGTCATTACGTGCAGTAGTGCAACAAGGTGAGATGTGATCGTTCGCATATCACCTCGTTGGTGAGATGCGAACGATCACTTCTCACCTCTGCTAAATTGCTAAATGCAGGAGGTCTGCCCTTCCTCCTGCATTTAGCCATTAATGATCCGCATCACAGCTTATTAGTTTGGCCCAACATGATCACTGATTTCTTTGCAAGATAGTGATTCCATAGTCCTTATTTACTACTGTTTTTCTATAATCGAAATCAAAAACTTGCTCTAAAGATGTTTGATTTTTTTCTACGGGGCACAGTTAAAAAGCTTATAAAAAATGGAAAAAGTATTGTCTTACTTCAAATCGGTAACTTGTCATCTCCCTTTACACAGCACTTGCTGGTAGAATTATCGTCGATCTTGATGTGGCTATAAGTTATAATACTTGTAATTTGCATATCTCATCGATGCCAAAGCATGAGGTAAATTTCTTATTAGATATATGCTTCCCTCAGGGTGTTACATTTTAGATGACCAGAAGTGTATTTTGTAGTTGGCAAGTAAACTTAGTTTATCAACTATGGTAAACTCGAATAATTTGTTTTAGATAAAAAAAAATGATTAATAAAGAATTATCCTAAATCTGGCAAATAAACTCATTTTTCCAATTACGACATACTTCAAATGTATTATTTAAGTGAAAAAAATTAACAATAATGAATTATATAATTTGCAAGTAAACTCAGTTTACTGATTATGATACATGTGAACTCGATAATTTAGATAAAAATGAGCTAAAGCGAATTATCTAGTAGCTGAAAATAAAACTTAATTTATAAATTAATAGTGTTTTTCTAAATTGCACGATTGATAATAATCAAAAAACCACCATAATAAATCGCTTTTATATATGAAACTTTTAATTCCAATTCTTTTTGTAAAAAAAAAATATTTTTTAGGAATTATAACGGTAATCTTGCAACATATGCGTTTTTTTTAAATTGTTTTCTCACCCCTTTTATGAAAAAAGCAGGATCTGCTTCCAGGAAAATTGGAGGTATTCTGTTGGCGTGTTTGATATGGAAAGATTCAGGAATGTCTTTTGCCTTGTAGATGTGGAGTCCAGGGATATGATCATTCAGTATATCTGCAATGAGCTAAAAAAACAACAATTAAAATTATTAGTAAAATTAAAAAGCAAATGATTTGATCTTGAAAAACAATTTATAGTGTTTTCAAATTGTTTAAATATTTGAAATAATTTTTTTTAATTTGTTTTAATATTCAGCAATATAAAATATGTTAAGTAAAGTCATTAAATTCTTTCGATTCTACCAATGATGCCCAAATGTGTGTGTGTATAACTTAATAGCCCACAAATTGCCCTATATAAATAATCATTGAAAATAAAGGGAAGTATATAATTACTTCATTAACAAAAGTTTATTGTTGTTCAAAAAATGATGGAAGTGGGAAATATATTGATGGCATATACACGCATAGAAGTGTAGATGATGCACTGTGCCAAAGTTTAACGGTTTTGGAATGTTCGCGTACCACCCAGTGCCCCCTAATTTTAAACCACGCTTAGCTGACGAGGTCACATTTGAGCTGACACCTTCATCCCCACATTTAAGTACCTGAGTCGAAGGACACGTCACGGATTAACGTAGCCACATTGAACTCACAATCGAAACTAAGCCCCTCAAAACTAATCGAAATTATTTTCCGTTATGTTTTACGCAAAATTTATTATAGATTATTTAATGACATATGGTTTGATAATCTGGGTCATCTATGAATATTTCGGCTTACTTTTAGCGGCTGCTCTTGCTCTTTATTAATTTTTGTTACCTTTTGGATTTCAATGGAACACCAGAACTTATGGTTTTCTTTTCTAATAACGCTAAAGACATTGCTTTTAGGACCATTCCAAACGAAGATGGGAAAATGTGCTATGCCATATTATCTAACTTGTCATTCAAACTATAAAAGACAATGAAACATAAATACTATAGGTGGCTGCAAATCAATAGAAACTCATCAGCAAATCGGAAAAATATTCAACAATGCAACAAAAAGCAACCAACTGGTCAAAGTGCATCAAATGCAAATAATTACCTTATACTTTTATTAATTGTGTCGGAAAAAAATTTATAATTAGATTTATTGCAAGTTTATGTTTTCTATAGTTCAAAGAGAAGATCTATAGATCAAAGAGAAGATCTATAGTTCAAAGAGAAGAATATGGCAAAATGATAAGGGATATTAAATTTCGATTATATCCAAAGAAAAAATTTCTTGCAGTGAATAAGTACTTTTTCTCTTATTAAAAACATCTGGATAGTTATAAAATTTGTATCAATTATTCCAAATACTTTACACCTAGTTATATTTTGACTTAGCACTCATTCACCAGACATCACATCTATTTGTTAAATTAGATTGTAAGTAAATGGAGAGGGTAAAGAATTGCAGAAATCCCGTCGCGCATCAGCATCACAAGATACATATTACGAATGTTTAAGACACGTTTTTAAAACGAGAGTAAAACATGTCAAAACCGTTTTGATTTATAATTTATATATATAAAATATTATGTTAGTTCATTGATTTTTTGTTTGTTTGGGGCTGTCTGGAGAACGACTGCACAGTTGTGGAATGAATTCTACATCAAAATGTTGATGTTTAGCTAGATTAAATTTAAAGATGTTTCATTTCCAAATATTAATTACAGCGTCTATAATTTATTAAAAATATAATTAACGCAGATTTGACCTCTTTGTAGATTTGGTTACGTCGTGATGTAATTAAGTTTAGTTGTGTAATAATCTGGTTCTGAAATCCTTTCTCTTTTGGTTCTTTTCCACTTTTTAGAATCTATGAGTAAGCGCTGCTTGAGAGCAAAGAAAAAATATATTTGTGGTATCGGAGCCTCTTTATTTAACTTACCATGATATAATTTGAAGTAAAAAAAATAATGATAAAACATTTTTTCAGTTATCGAAAAAATGCTGTTTTGTCCGTAACAGTTTATGCAAATACTTTTCCAAAATGTCTCTTGAAATGTACCAAAAGTCTCTTAAAAGAGCCCAGACTTCAATATTACACAATTTCGTAACTATAAAGAAAATTTTCAGTTTTTCAAACCTCATTAGATTTATTTTTAGTCGATCAATGCTGGTGACCTCATTTTCATGGTGCAAAACAGCATTTTAAATCATGCTAAGTGAATAGTAAATATATCATTCAAAAATAGCCCATATCATTATTTTTCAAAACTATGATTCCATTCTAAAAAACGAACGAGGTATTTTTTTTTTAAAAATCGCACATTATTTTCCTTGGGTTATTAATTAATTAAAAATTTTCTATCTATCTATAGATATATGTTTACACACAATCATATTTATGTAAGAAAATTTTACATAATGATGTTTTCCTGTTCAAAATTAAGTAGCGTTGAACGAGAGGATGTTGCTACAATTATAAGTGAAGCAGTACTTTTAAAATGAATAAATTGATTTTTATTACGCTTCACACACACAAAAATTTATTGCAACAATTAAACATTTAACAAAATTAAACAGACCTGGCTGCTTTAAATATTCAGTTATAATTTAAGTATATTTAAATCGATTTATAATACAATACCTTTAATGAAACAACGCAGATATATTTCATATAACTTGTTTTATTAAAGATAATGTTTCAAAGCTATTGTGGGAAAGAAAATATTATTCAAAAATATATTTAAGCCTTAATAGATTAATTTTAATTCATTATTATGTTATGGATTTTTCTATGAATTAAACTAGTGCAATAATTTTTGTATAACAGCTATTAAGCATGACTATGTATAGTCAAATATTAATAATATATACCACCTTATCTTCTTTGCCGTCCATTGCAACCAAACCGGAAGTGGGTCCAGTGTTAATTTGGTACTTGATATTCAGTGCGTATTTGTCCAGAGTGATGTAAGTCGTATTAGTCAAATCTTGCATTCCGTGATCTGACAAGACCATGACGTTCACCTGAAATATTCATCCCATGATTTAACTAATAAAGAAGCAAAAATGAAATCATTGCACATAATATACATATGTAAGTTGAAGTTTAATTGGGGTGTAACGTTTCAAAACAATTAACATTGATAAATGTGGATTCATAAAAATAGCTTTTATAGCGTACATATTTTATACTATCTTTCAACAATGTTTTTAAAATTGTTTCTTCAAACTGTTAAGTGATACACATTCAAACGATATTCTTGAAGCTCGAATATTTGACGATAATCCAAATGTATAGAGGACAAAAAGAAAAGTAGTTGTTTCTTTTTTGACGGAAAAAAACATCAGAGATTTTGAAGCTCCTCGAATGTTTGAATACATTTGTTTTACCATGATATAGTAGTAAGTAATTTACATATTCAGCTTTCAGTGTAATTCTTGCAAGACCACGGTAAATATATATGAATTATGAAAAATACCTCATGTTATCGCACCATAAATACAATCCTTAATCTGTTATTAAGGGTTGAATTGAGAATGGCCCTGCTGATTTAATCTTTAAGTATATTTTAAAATTATATTTTGGTCTTCATTTGCTTATTTTATTATCTTTTCATAGCTGTTTATAAAAATATGTGTTTACTTACTTTACTGTCTAATCCTGCTTTGTGAAGAGAATTTAGTAAATAATCGATGACTTCATCTAATGCTAAAATAGATTGCTTCAACTCCTCGGAATCCAAACCCCGATAATGTCCTGTAAATAATAAATGAAAAATACTTAAAAATTTCGAAGTGAGCTTATCTTAAACAAAGCTCTCATTATCCAATTCTGAATTTTTTTGGTGATGAAGAAATGTTGTCAAGATGACGTATTGTGACGCGCGCAATGACGTAAATACTAGGGTTGCCAAAATAGAATTTTCAGCATAATTTTTATAGGTTTCCCTATCCATGACGTAATAAAAACCAGATTGCTAGATACATAAGAAAACCAGGCAAAAAATCATCAAACGCAGAATTTGGCATCCTGGATTACATGGCATCTGTGCCATCCCTTATCCATCGAAATTAAATATTGATGAAAAAAGATTTTATTAACCATAAAATGGTTGTTTCTATCGTTACAGTTGAGATTCTGAGTACACCACTTTTTTTATTATTATATCATTATTATAACAATCTTACTGGATTCTTAAAAGCAGCCATTTAGGTATTTAAAAGTTAGAGACAGAATTCACAATCCTTGTCTATAAAACCTAACAGCGGTTTGAATACAATTTTTTTAAGAAAGATTGGTACCGTCTCTGACAAATTGTAAGCAAAATAGGAACACTTTTGTGCTTCAAATGACAAAAATCGTCATGGCTCTTTAAAAACAGATTTCAGCTCAAACCATGTGCAGATAATTACCGAAGGTTGGAATGCATAATTGGGTGTCTGTGAGAAAACTAATTTCTGCCTGAATAACAAAAATTCGTTTATAATGTGTCCGCAAAGAAGATACTGGATATTTGCACATTAAAAAAGGTTAGATGTGGTCGGGTGAATTACGCTACACCTTATTTTGCCTTGATAGTAAATTTTGAATTTGACAAAGATCTCAAGAAGCCATGAACAATTTTGTCTTACTCAAATTGTGCAAATTTGGTGGGAGTATCATGATATGGGACATATTCTAACGGCATGGTAACATGATAGTTTTTTCGAGATTAAACTAGTATCTATAAAGTGGATGGATACACTATCAAATCAAGTGCACTCTCCAATTTTGCACTGTCATTTTGATGGCGACGAATAATTCGTGTACGATAATGCCACTAAAAATTGCGCCATAGTTAGTAATGTAAATGTAGGAATAGCAGTGTATGGGCAATAGCGTCAAATGTAGGGATTTTGACTGATGTTCACCGATATATATATATGTACAGTGTCTCACAAAAGTGATGGGACACTTGTGCTTTAAAAAAAACTGTAATAAAATAAAAATACATGTACAAATTTTCTGTGGCTGTGTTTCATACTTAAATTTAGTAACAATTATTATATAACATTCATTTTGTCAAAATATTAATTTAATAAAAAGATAATTGCTTAGGACGGAGCAAGAAATAGCTCACATAAGTAATAGGACACCATTAGATATGCTACAAAAATCATCTGAAATAAGCAATAAAAATATTTTTTGGGTGTTTTATTTTTACTCAAAAGCAATTGGTAATAATTTATAAAATCGTCTGCAGTATTTCTCTCCAGATTGTTTTGGAATTTTTGTGTTTTTTAATTGTGTGCAACCATGAATGCTAAACGAAAAGAAACTTCGCCTGAAATTCGAAAATTAGTTATTGAAAGTGGAAAATCTTTTAGAGAAACTGCTAAAACAGTTAACTTGAGTCATTCAACAGTTTTCAATATCATTAAATGATATAAAAAGAATCATATGATTCAGAATAAAAGAAGACATGGCCGACCATCAAAGCTATCCAATGGAATAAAGCGAATTGTCGTTCGAATTATTAAAAAAATTCCAAGAATGAGAGGGCTCCTAAAGTTGCTGCTGATTTATAAGCAATATATGGAGTAAATGTTAATCCTGAGACTATTAGAAGAGTAATTCGATATGCTGGATATCACGGTAGAGTAGCCAGGAAAAAATTCTTCGTGAGCTTAAAGAATACAAAACTCAGACTCTGGCCTTCGCAAAATCCAACATAAATAAAAATTCTGATTACTGGAATAAAGTTATATTTGCTGATGAGAAGAAATTTTATATATTTGGTTCTGACGGTAGAATCTTGGCGTGGAGAAAACCGAGGGAAGAATTTCGTAAACAGAACTTGGTTCCAGCAGTAAAACATGGTGGAGGAGGAGTTATGGTATGGGGGTGTATGTCGTCCGCTGGAGTTGGTAATGTTATTTATATCGACAGTAAAATGGATCAGTACAAGTATACTGACATTCTAAAGCAAAATTTTAAATCTTCAGCACAAAAATTGAACCTTCATAACGATTTTAAATTCTACCGGGACAATGACCCCAAGCACACTGCTTTGAACGTTAGACTCTGGCTGCTGTATAACTGTCCTGAAATAATAAAACACCACCACAATCTCCAAACTTAAATTCCATTGAGAATATTTGGCAAGAATTGGAATCAAGAATTCGCAAACACGCCATTTCTTCAAAAACAACAATTAAAATCGGTGCTTCAAGAAGAATGGGGTAAAATCACTCCAGAAATCACAAAAAAAATTAATCAGTCAAATCCATCCCAAGAAGATTAAATCATGTTTTAAAAGTAAAAGGAGAAATCCAACAAAATATTAAAACCTTTTAATAAGTAAAACTTTCGGATAGATATTTGATGGAAAACTAAGTGTCCCTTAACTTATGTGAGCTTTTTTTTTTTTTTTTGCTCCGTTCTAAGCAATTGTATTTTTATATTTAATTAATATTTTGACCAAATGTATGCTATGTAATAATTGTTAGTAACTTTAAATATGAAACACACCCACAAAAAATTTGTCCATGTATTTTTAATTAATTTTATTACAGTTTCCTTTTGTAAAGCACAAGGTCCCATCATCACTTTTGTGAGACACTGTATGTATATATATATATATATATATATATATATATATATATATACAGAAGGAGAGAAATAGACAGATATAGTTAGATGTTTTACATTTAAACATCTCTGATTAATGATTTAAGCAATTTTTAGGTAGTATTCACATGAAGCAAGGAAAAAATCTAAAAGACTATCGCATGTGTCAATGTTTTCGAATCTGGAATTTTTCTTTTATGTATCGATATATAATTGCTTATATTTAATATGTATGCATACATCCTGTATGTCTTGCTTTATATATATATATATATATATATATATATATATATATATATATATATATATATATATATATATATATATATATATATATATATATGTTGAACTTTTCCTTTTAATAAATAATTTCTTTTGTAAATACGTTTAAAATGACATTACATGAAAAGCAACTGAAGCTACTAAATCTATTTACAAGTGAAAATTAGGAAATAAAATTTTGTGTGTCTACAAGTCTTTTTTAAAATTTTGTTCATAACTTGACAAATAAAACATTCAATTACACTTTGAAAATTATGTAACATTATATTTTTCCTTTCTTCAAATATTTTTCTTCATCTGAAAACGCATTTTCACGGAAGAATTTTAAAGCGTCTTAAAATTGTATTAAAAAATAGAAATGAAGAATAAATCCTTGTTTTATTTTCTTCATTCTGTTTCCAATACATGCTGCAATTCCCATATTTTTTACATATTGCTACAGTTATTAATATTTTTAGGACCATGGAGGTGTATTTTTTTATATATGCTATTTAAATTAATGGACAATGTTTAAGAAAAACGATACATTTTTAATAACCATATCAAATTAAGATGTAAACTCAATATTAATTATTATGTATATGTGAACGTGAAAGAATTATATACATATTTATTATGTATTATATTTTTTTCTTTCTTGAGGTATTTTTCTTCATCTGTAAACACATTTTGATTTCATATAAATATTTTTAAACGTAAAATATAGTACCGAGAGGGAATGCTAAAAAATACGCAGATTGGAATTTTTATGAACTTGTAGGCGAGTAACTTAATAAATTTTTTAAAAGTTTTATTAAGTTACTGGACTAGATCTATTTTGAAGCCTTGTTCACATAAGGATAGTATCTTGCGATGCGCTACCGGCTGCTAACCTTTTCGACCATGTTGAACCTTAGTCTAGTGACAAGGTTTATCTCTTTCCTCCCTCATGTCTTGCCCCATTAATGGCGAATCATTAGACTCTACAGAACTTTTATTGTTTATAAATCCTTTCAGAATGATCGTCTTTAGTTGGATTAGGTAATGAACTCACCAACTTCCAGCCACTAAAATGATTCTTTTCTTGGTCATTCGGAAAATGTTCTAATTGCTTCAAAGATGGTTGCTTACATTTATTACCATCCATTTATGCTGTCATAAGACGTTAAGTACAACTATCCTTTTTATATTTCGAATTACCATCAAGCTACCTGATGTTAACTCTGAGATCTCAATATCGTATCGTCACAAATTACATCACTTCTACGGTGAAACTAATTAAACATTTAAAATGCAACTAACTGTTAACTAACAACTCAACAAACAATGTCAACTCTGAGCTATCAATATTGTCTCATCACTAATCACATCACTATCACTATAACGCAGAGACACTGTATCTAATTAAATATTTAAAATGCAACTAACTGTTAACTAACATCAACTAATGTCAACTCTGAGCTATCAATATCGTCTCATCACTAATCAAATCACTATCACTATAACGCAGAGACACTGTATCTAATTAAATATTTAAAATGCATTATTAGTCCTCTCTCCACAAATGTCTGCTGCTGGATCAGGTGTTAAACATAATACCTTAATATATTAAACATAATCCTTTTCCCTTTAGTGTATCGCATGTATAAGATTTTTTTGAGAAAGAAACAGATAAACATGCATGATAAAAAGGAACAGAATTTTTTTTAATTATCTGAGAATACTCACCAGCCCAGTCCACCCAAGAGTTGTAGAACATGGCTAAATTTAGTCGTTCCCTCTCCAGTATTGGTGATGGCTGGAACATCTCAATCACGTCATCTATCCTCAAGAGGAAGTCCTGTTGACCTCGTTTCGAAAAAGGATCGTAGCGATGTCTTTCGCAAACGGTAGGGTGCTCGCCCTGGATCTCCACCTCGCACCCAGACCACCAGTACATGGCTGCGTGCTTCGCTTTCTTTTCGGACGTTATCCAGATCGGTTCAGCATCATTCCACCACATAGGATCAGTGGTGTTGATGTTTGGAATCATTCTGAAAAACCTGTTTGTCCTCTTATCCCACAAGTAATCATCCACGAATCCATGGTTCTCTGGATATAGACCTATGTAAAAATAAATAAACAGATTATTAGTTTAATACCCTCATATGGTTAAAGATAAACCATAAAATTATCTAGGAAGCATAGTTTTCAACTTTAAGTTTTCGTGTTACTCACAAAGTGTAAAAATTACGAAGAAATGAATGTTTCGTGTCACTTAAGAATAAATTTTATGTTCTTAGATCAATTGCTTTAAAAACTTTTTGCATAGAAAAATAAATAAATAAATAAAAATAAAAAATAGTAATACATTTTTTTTACTTATATTTTTTTTATATTTACATAGATGCATTTTTTTCTGTTTATTTTCTTATTTTATAATAATAAATCGTTTCGATTTTACGTTTACAACTGAACACATTTCTAATGTATTTCAGTAACAATAAATAAAATTATAAATGGAACCCGTTGAGAGATATAGGTGTTTTTAAATATTTTCTCCTTTTCTCTAGTTATTTCTTCTCATTTACTCGAGGAAAATGTAACCACGATTTTCGGAAACCATTTATATTGTAAAATAATTTTCTTTATCTAGAAGAAGCTGTTTCATCTTTTATCAATGCTTGTTTCACTGTAACGGTGTTTGTTGAACCTCATCTCATGAGCACAAAGCTATATCGAGTTTTCCATCTCAGTACAGCTTTGTTCACACAAGTGGTATCAAACATTTCAGCATTTTAATAAATAAAAACAGAAATCCGCAATTTATTATTATGCTGCGTGGTTCTATTACTTAAAAGTTAGCAATAACACCTTTCACAAGGGAATCGCTTTTACTAAAAAGAACGAAAAGAAATGACGTTTTCTTATGAAAGCATTTAATGATAACGAACTTCACACTGCAAGAAGTGCAGTGAGAAGTTAATTATCATTAAATACTTTCATCAGATGAACTTTTTGTTTCTGCACACAAACGCAATAAATGTTCAGAAACGTATAAATGAGGTATTACTGTAATTATATATGATATTTTTTAAAGCAATTTTTTTTAGATAAATGGCTTTAGTTTAGGCTATTGTGATATATTTCATCTGCTTACTTCTGCCGAGAAAACCCGCTAAGACACAATTTCTACTTCCTGCTTAGTTTGAACCACAGAAACCAGAGCTGGTGTTCTCTTCTTCATGTAAAGTATCACCAATGAGACTATGTACCCTATGGAGCGTTTACCTTGCATAGTCCCTCACAGCTGAGTTATGTATCCAGATCACTATCTAAGTCATGAGAATGATACCGTCTCTCACTAAACTTCCGTGATAGTATTTCTTAATTTAAAAACGAATATCTTGTTAAATCACTGTAAAATTAAATTTTAAGCCTTTTGTTGCAGCAAAAAAAGAAAAAAAAACAATAATCTATAATTTTTTTATTTATTATTATTTTTTCTTATAAAAACTCCAATAACAATAATATTGCAAATCAAGAAATAAAAAACTATAATATTTGCTCTCATAAGATGATAGAAATATAGACAGCCAAATTAGTTATACTTTACTATTCATTTTTACTTGATGAAATGAGATTATATCTGCCATAAAATCAATCACCGGATGTTAACAATCTTTTTTTCTTTAAGTTATCTTTTCAAAACATTACTTCAAGCGAGAATTTTTCTTTTAATGACTCTTATTTTTTTTTCTATGTTCAGTTCTCCTCTATCCTATGCCTGCTCCTTCTTGGGTTACACCCACAACAGTAAAATTAAATCGTTACAAACCCTCAAAAACAAAATCGCTCGTCAGGCTGTTAAAGCGCTTTGATTCCTTCGAAATCAAAAAATAAGAAAATTTAAATTGCCCCCCTTTAAAAATTATTTTGCAAACATGATGTTCATGCAAACAAAATGTTCAATATAAAAACCTGGAAAAACCAATAATGAATCCATTAAAAATTTTCCGTCCTACAATGACCGTTAGCACCCATAATCGGTACCATCCCTATTCACTACTTCGATTCGGCCCAAAGTTATTTTGAGTGTTTTTATACATTTACATATTATTATATATTTCCTGTGTTTATAATTTCCTTCTCCTGCAATAGCTGAGGTATGATGAGGACCTCTTTAATCTTGTTACTTATTCTTTATTATTTCTCTATAGCTCTTATGTTTTAAATTTAACTTTATTTGTTGTTATCACTGGATATTTTTTGTAAATTAATAAAATTACCCATTTTTTTCCCTGACTGGTAGACAAACAGTATTGAACACATTATCTTTAGAGCCTGCGGAGGCCAAGAAAGTAAAGACACCATTCTCGCAATCTTTCTCGTAGTGCTTTCTATAGCTGATCAATCAGAAGATCCGTAATGCTGAGAGTTTCTATGAGCGTTAAAAGCTCCCTGGAATCCAATATTCCTCATCGTGTGTGATGCGACAAAGAGAAAAGAGTGACAAATGTGTCGATCTTATCACTTGATCGTTGTTCAAAATTACTAGGTGATTTGCTGTGTTTAAATTTTCGTCTTTTGAATTGGCAAAAATAGGCAGCTGTAATATATTGCAATGAAGCAAATACAGAACACTCGTATTTACGAACAGATCCTGACTAAGCAGGGGCATATGGGACAATTGCCCTAGGTCCGCACATGAGACGGGACCTCCGAGTCGAATAGGAAGTTTATTTGATGATTCCTTCTTTAATAAGCATTTTTTTTTAAATATCAGTACAGTGTAAAATCCGCCGGAGTTTCATCTTAGGCTCTTTGTTAATCCATCGTATGAACATAAAAAAATCTATACTTCATAAATCCGTAGCATTTTAGGATAAAATTCAGTTAAATTTTTTCAATTACGGTGAACAAATTTGGCCAATCAAAAGCCTGTAATTTAACATACTGCAAAATGCGATATGTTTACAAAATTGCAGGTTTCTGATTGGCTTAATTTAGTCATCGTAATGACGAAAATTTAGCTGAATTCCGCCTTAATGTTAGCAAGGATATGAATTTTTTGTGATTTTATGAAATAGAATATATTTATTGATATCAAAATGTTTTGCTTGTTGTTGTCGTCTTGTGCCAGCTAAAGTGGCATTATGGGGTGCGCTGCTCCACTTTTTCAACTGAGCCATATTTTGGTGTAGAGTCCGACTTCCTCCACACATACCATAGCTACCCGTTAATAGGGTAGGCAACCACTAACAGCCCATTCATACAAAGAAAAGACAAAAACAGGATATAGACAGAGTGATAAAGAACATCCATGCCTGGACTGGGATTCGAACCCAAGACCTCCCTATCCGCAGTCAGGCACTTTGACTACTAAAATGTTTTGCTTAAAAACAAATGTATTATTTTTTATAATTCATATTTGTTATATTTGAATATTAATTTACATAATGCTTTTGTTATTCTTTAACAATTTAGAAAGATATTTCAGACCTTCTAGAAAAGTATTGAATTTCTTTACCAGTAGCATATTAAAAGCTGTGTTAATTTAAAATATTGTTTAAGCTAACGACACAGTATTTAGTATCTTGAAAGATATTGTTTTTAATAATGATAATTTGAATTGTTGAGTAAAATAATAGGAAAATGTTACATTTATTTATTTCCATATTTAGTTATTTTTTTATTGCATATTATTCTATGCTTAAAATGTTTTGTTTATGAAGTGTTTCATTTTGCTATTATTTTAACTAATGACTACGATAAACATTATTTAAAATGAATATTGAATTTATTCCTTGTTTTGAATTTGAATATACAGAGTGCTAGATTTCAAAATTTATGCTTCCTCAACGAAAACGGATATTGATGTGAAAGCAGAAAGTTATGTGTTTCGATCTTGCATTTTAAATTAACAAAGCACATTTATTTTGGACATAATAATTATCTTAAAAATAATATCAATTCATTATTGGTAATGCTTTTTAGTTATCATGTTTGCATCTCTAATTTTACTTAAGTAATTTGTGTGTGATTTCCTGTTTTAAATTGAAATTGTACAGTATAAAGTTCTGCTTGGAGGAAGATGAAATCATTAAAATAGATACATAAGCTTTTAGAATTCTGAACGTGCGAAACCAGTTAAATTACTTATGTGAAACATTATTACCTATATGTTATGTGTGTTGGGCTATAAAAAAATTATTAAAATTTTTATAGCTAAATGCAAAACAGTTTCATCATTGAGAAATCAGAACATAAAGTTAGAATAAATTCCACTATCCAAATAGAGTATGAAATATTTTTATTTGAATGTAAAATCCAGTTCTAATTCAGTGAAATTTCAAAAGGATAAACTCATGATATATAGCTTATTTTACTTTGTGAAATCAAGAGCCTGACTAAGGTAGGGGCATACGTGGTCGAATAACCGAATAGAGTGTTGTGAACCAGAGACAGAGATGTCTAAAGAAGTTTTTGGCCCGAGCCCTAATTAAGCTTGGAGAAGATAATAAAATTCATAATAGTATTTATGAGTCCTGAATTTTTACTAGTTGTCAAGTTATGTGACTATGAAAATAATAATATTGATTAAAGAAATTAGCGTGTTCTATTAAAAATAAAAAAGATAATGTCTATTTAATATTGTTTCAGTTGACAAATGTATCATTAGGGTCTCCTTGATGTAATTATTCATTATTTAGAAATTTAAAGTGTAAAAAAAACTTTTATTGAAATTTAATATCATGAAAAATTACTTGACATGGTATTAATTTTCTTATAAGAGATTAAAGCAATTTATGTAATAATTTCTTCTTTGAATTTTATACTTCCTTCTATTAATAAAAACATGAGACATTTCGTCAAAATGTCTCCCAGGGGATATGGATGTTAAAAGTTTTCTTGCTGTTTTGAACTACTAGACTATCAGATACATTAACTGAGATTAGAATTCTCTTAAACTTTGAAAATTTTTATTGATGATTTTTCTAGTACATTTTGCGTCTTGTAAAAATAATTTCTTCTATCATGTTTTGAAGGCAAATTTCAATTTTGAATTTTTGTTTAAATTCAAATTCA
Organism: Latrodectus hesperus; assembly: GCA_037975125.1. Lineage (NCBI taxonomy): Eukaryota > Metazoa > Arthropoda > Arachnida > Araneae > Theridiidae > Latrodectus > Latrodectus hesperus. The sequence continues at coordinate 75,997,091 of CM075852.1, forward strand.
AATTGAAAAAAAGTATGAAGACAAATTGCTCTAATTGAAGTTTTTCAAATAAAAAATTTATAAAGCAAAGTTATAAAGTAGTCAAACTGAAGTATAAGTATTATAAAGTAGTCTAACTGAAGTATAAGAAACACGACATCAACTAATTTCAAAGTCAAAAGGAACACCAGTAAATTAAACTTTATACTGATAGAAAGCAACATATTATATGCAGACTGCAGGTGTAAGGGTATCTTTATTGGATCGGGAAATAAACTAACTTTACTGTATATTATATTTCTAAAATGTCCCATAAATTTCTCTTAAAAAGCTATAAAATGGTGGGTTTTTTTTCAGACATTCCAAAACAATTAAGTCATTTTTATACAATGAATTTCTTTCATGTTACTTACTTAAGTCGATTATCACTAGAAAAATACTCTGAAATTTATATTCCCAGGATAAATACAAATTTTATACATAAAAAAACTACATTTTCTATGTCTAAGACTTGTGTGTTTTGCATTGCTAACATTAAAGAAGATTAAACACATGAGTATTCATTTGTATGTGGAAAGAGCATAAATCCTAAATTAATCGGTCAGTTCATTATGTAGTGAAATAACAAATATGGATTCTGAAATCACTAGATAATAAGCCTGAAGCAAGTAAAGAACCATCAAATATAATTGCTTACAGCATTAATAATTAGAAGATGATAATGGAAAATATTGGAGAATTCTTGTAAAATGTGAGATAATCTAGAAAAACTTGGTTCAAATGGAATCGTTACCATCAGCGTTTAGTCTGTGTCAGTACTAGAGGATGGTAAAAATAGTAATATTGTCATCCCCCTACCAATTCACACTTTGTTAACATAGTTGAAAACACAAATAAAATTGTTAACACAGTTGATGATTCGGAAGACTTCGTTAACAAAAACTACATATTGCTTATGGTTTTTATTTTCATTTTTTGTTAAATTTTACAGAAGGTGAGAAATACTTATGTGTACCCTCCAGCTTTTTATGGAAGATTAACAATATACTGAGCGTGAGAGATGTATGATACATTTCTTTAAAGTAAAGTTCTGTTAACTCTTTATATAAGTTTCAATGATCATTATTTCAGTACACTTATTTTGCGATGTATCTAAAAGTATTCTGGAATTTCTTTGTGTATTTCTGGATCACTGGAGAAAAATGTGTTTTCCACTCAATGCCAGTCTTATTTCAAGTTTGTAAAGGTGACTGACTGCAATAATATGTAAATGAGATTGTTTGCAAATTTACGATAATTTGAAAACTCTGTGTTAAATAAAAGTGTTAAAGTATATGTATGTTGAATTTCAAAATAAATTATAATATAAAAAAGCCTAAATTTGGTTTGGATAATTTATTGCTTTACAATCATTTTTTGAGTAAAATGGGTAATTTGTCCATCTGAAACTTGGAAAATAGACATTGATTCATAATCCTAATAAGATTGGCACACGAAGATTCAATTTGCAGATAAAATTACCGAAATCAGAACATCCTGTTATGGATTTTCTGTTTCTTTTCTGTGTTTATAATTATCACAAAACAGAAAATCCATATCAATTAGAGCCAATTTCGTAGCCGTCATCTGGGTTATGGTGGATTATATGAGCAAAATTAAATCGCGATGTATAGTAGAAGTACTTGTTGATGTTACTTATGACACTTGGGCAAGCCAAGCTCGCTATACATTTGGCAATGCGAATTTAAATCAGTAGGGTGCGTCTTTCGCTTTAACAGAGCACCACGAAGGTGAAAGCACGACTTTGCTCTTAACTCCTTTGATAGATGACACCACCAGAACATCCACTCCCACAATTTTGACATTGATCTGGAGGGATAGGAAACTTTTTCCAGACCATTAGACCTGTGGTAACTGCTCAACGACCGACCTTAAGGCATTCGATTCCACAGATTTAACGAGCATGTACTCGTTGGATCTTTGGCTGCATTGGGAGTCAAATCCCACCTTTCCGGAAGATGCCTTAACCACTAGGATACCACGGTCCTAAAAGTACTTGTTTATATGGATATCTGATACTCATCTCAAAGGGTCTTGTAAGATGCTCATTACAAAAACTGTTCACAATACCATAATCCTTTTTTAAAATGGATTTCACTAGTTGGGCACTACCAATAGACTAAAAAGTCTATTGGTAATGCCCAACTAGTGAAATGATACTTTTTCAACAAATCCATTTTTTCTTCTCAGCTAATGTTATTGCACATAGAAGTAGAATTCAGTATTTCCTATTGCGCGGCACACAGTACATTTGGTAAGAAAGTCTGAAGCGATATCTGTGAGACATTTATATTTTGTTATAAATTATGCACTTCCACAACTCGCAGTATCGGAAGCTAGAAATTATTTTGATCCTGTTGGTAATGCCTATGATATTACTCAGTATGGATGATGCTTATTTGCAACATTAGTAAGAACACACGGCACGATATTTATAACAACGTGTTTTAGGTACTAATATTCTCAAATGAATTACCAGGTTCTTCAAATCTTTCGTGAATCGAACATATTTAATGCGCGTTGGACAGGCAGCTTGAATCGTCTTAATTACTTCCAAATTCATTCCTCAGAGTCTAATTTCGTTATTGGTAAAATTTTGTCGTAGGAGAATATCGGCAGCTTATCTGACTTCATATTTAATAAATAGTAAGTTGTATGAGTGTCAGATGTGACTTTACCACTTCGAAGACACGCCTTATTTTGCGTGGTTATTTATCAATAAACCAATTTTTTTTTTTTTTTTTTTTTTTTTTTTTTTACTTTAAATTTTTGGATTGTTTTCTATGAGAAGTTGATAGTAACGATAAATTTCGTGGTTTTGGTTCCATTCTTTCTAAGTGGATATTTTTTTTTACTTTGCAACAGTTTGCGTTTGAATTTACAATATTGTATTTTACGCATAAGATATTTAAAATTAGAATTAGACTCACCTGTTGCGAAACTGTTCATGTTGGGATAGAAGAGAGTTGGATAGACGGGATTCATATATTCCGCTCGGACACCGTATTTCTCGAGTCTTGGAAATCCCTTTAATTTCAGACCAGGGTAGTTCAAGTAATCCCACCGGAAACCTTCGATGAGGATGACGATGAGTTTATCTTCCCCGGAAGCCACCCAGCTCACCCCGGCTATCAAAAGAAAGGGGAACCACATTGCTTTCATCTTGTACTTGCCAACAATTTTTCCCTACAAAATCAAGTCAAGCTGCGAAGGTTTCTCAGGCAAAGAAAATTTTAGTAGTTGCAGGTGAGCAAACAACTTTTTTTGTTTGCGCACAATGATCTTCATATGATATTCCAGTAATAACATCAATAAATATTTTTGTGATTTCATCTGAGAAATACATAAAGTTGTTTTCATGGAAAGAACATATTAAAGTGCAAAAATAATGCCTCATTACTTGGATTTCCGTCGAGTATCTCTCGCTTATAGATATATGTACAAGCGATAAGAATTGTATATCTATATATGTGTGCATGTGCAAAATAATGGAAGAGTTATTAGAAAGAATAAACGCATTTTAAAACCAAATGCAAAGTGAGTGAAAATATACTATCAAGTACTAAATTTATAAAAATTATTCATTTTCTTTCCCTATTATTCAACAGAAGCAGAAATTTTTATTTCTGCTAAAAGTAATTTTTAATTAATCATTGACGAAGATAAATAATTAATTGTAGTTTTTTAAATTTTTTTTGCCTTGAATTAATTTCAGAAAATAACAAAATCAATATTATAGTTGCAGAACGAAATGGTATTTATATCATCCACTTGTACAACAGTGATTAGGGTTGAATATGAGTCCTACAACTAATCAATGGGGGAACCTTAGTAGTAGTATATTAAAATATTTTGAGTTTGAGATTATTTTTTAGCAAAATAATTCCATTTTACTTTTACTAAAAATATATTTTTCAACGTCTTTTTCTTTATTTGACATTTTCTGATAATTCCGCAATCAAAGTTGTTGAAATAAGACTAAAATAATTTCTGCTTTCTTCATACATAGATAACTTAACTGTACTAAACATTTTCTGTAATGACTTTAAAACACAGGTTCGACAATTTCCATACATTTCAACATAAGTTGGAGCCTTATACGCTTTCAAGCAATAATATTTGTTCTATTCTCTTTCCCCTTTTTTGTACACTTGGCCTATTGTTAGACATTTTTAACCAGTCAAACATAATTTAAGATACTTTTTTATTACGGTCATTCATGGAGCTAAAATGATGTTTCTTGTACCTACAACACAGTAGTATTAAAATCAATTGTTGTGAAAGACAAAAATGGAAACATTTAAAACTTTAGAAGGCCAGCATTTCTAATCAGAAATGGTAAGACAACTCACTTTGGACATTTAGAAATTAATAAATTAAAATGGTATACGTTCTTTCTTTGGGTTAAAAGAGCAAATCGTCGTTAAAGGATCGATATAATTCACCTAAAAATAATGTTAAGTTATATGTTATACACACATAAGTGTTGTGTGTGTGTATAAATAAAATCCCTATTTTGTTTGTTCGCTGAAATTTTATTCGACGTTAGATAGAAATCGTCTGCATAGAACGGAATTTCATTTATACTAGAAATATCACTTGAAACGGCTTTTTCTTGGTTAGGATGTTAGTCGCAAATTAACTTAAAATGAAATTTGCCATTTCGAGATTTTAATTACATAGATTGTGTAATCAATTTAACACAAAGTTAGCTTTAATCTGAATTCCCTATAAATATACATTTACCACGAAGTAATTAAGTTAAATAATGTATCATTCCGTTTTGAAAATCTGCAGCGCATGAATACAAACTGTGGTTCTCATCTTCCTTTTAAAATTGTCATCTATGTGTTATCGCTGATAGGAGAGAAAAAATATTTACGACATCAGATTTCACCTTTCTTTTACATTTATTATCATTTTTTAAAATTAAAACGACATTTAATATTTTTTTCGACTTTAGGAAAAATATTTATTTATTTTATTACATTACATATATTCAGACTTGTATGCTTGATTCTTGAGATCCGCTTGTAAGTCTTCGTCGATAATAGGACAAATAGCACAATGACAGGTGTACAACCACAGAAGAATAACGAAGAAAACACCCAGGGCATCGGTGGGAATCGAGCCCACACTCCTACGCTCTCAAGCGATTAGCGGTGATGCTTTAGACCACTCAGCCACGGAGCGCCCTTTAGGAAAAATGTTCCCGCTTATTACAGAGATACTTTTACGTTTTTCCCACATACAACTGCAATCGGAAATGCTAATACGAGGGTTACTCTGAAATTTTTGAGATACGCGCAAACGAGAATTTACAAAATAAAAATAACGGTTTAACTTTAAAGTACAAAGTATTTTAACACACTGGACGATGTTTTACTGACTTACTTCAACTTGTTTAGTGTGGAATAAATTTTAAACAGAAGAGAAAATAAAGTTGACGCGAGAACATTTTCGACGATTTTCTGATTTTCTACGATTTCAAAGCAGGATTAAATCAAAAAGAATGCGTTCAACGGTTGCAATTAGCATTTGGTGATGAATCTCCAGCTCGTGCAACTGAATTCAGATGGTTTAGAGAATTTAGAAGAGGTAGCAATTTTCTTCAAGATGAAGAACATACAGGAAGGCCGCCGTCGGCAGTAATCCCGGATAATGTGTCGGCCATACGAAAAATGTTAATGGATGATAATCGCTGTACCTATCAAATGATACAGAAGGAACTTAACATTGGATCCGCAGCCATACACAAAATCATTCATGAAGAATTAGATATGAAAAAAGTAGTTTGCCGTTGGGTTTTTCATAATCTGACTGAGCATCAAAAAGAGGAGCGGGTCAGAATCAGTAAAGAAACTCTTAATATGCTGAATTATGGTGGTCACCGCATCATTTCTAAAATTGTAACAGGTGATGAAACGTACACACCGTTTTTTGACGTTCCAACACGTCAAGAAAGCAAAGTATGGGACTTTGAAGATGATACCACGCCGACAATGGTGAAAAAACAACGCGCACTGAAAAAAGTGATGTATGCCGTTTTCTTCAGAAGTACGGGATTGGTCAAAGCCATCAAGTTGGAAGAACAGTAACAGCAAACTGATATACCACTAAATGTCTTCCAGAAATTCTACAAGAACTGAAACTTAGGGGACTAATGATTCACCATGACAATGCATCTTCACATACAGCCGGATTAACAGTTGAGTTTCTTAAACAAAAACAAATTAAAGTGAACGAACATCCGCCGTATTTACCTGATCTAGCTATGTGCGACTTTTGATTATTCTTTAATCTAAAAAAGAACTTACGTGAACTTACGAAAAGTGGACGTCGTTTTCATTCAAAAGAAGAGATTGATGTGGCTATAAATCCATTTTTTTCATCTATTGGAAGAAATGAATGGCTTGAGGCATTTAATCTGTGGAAAATTCGTCTACAAAAGTGCATTGATACTGGAGGAGACTACTTTGAACACACCTAAAATTTTGTAAGTATAACTTTAAAAACTTAGGTGTATCTCAAAAATTTCAGTGACCCTCGTAAAAGGAATCTCAGCTTCATTATTCAATAATTTCCTAACTAAAATTAATTTCAAGCATTCCACATCTTGTTCGATTTGTTTATACATGAGATCTCATTTCATGAAATAGCATTTTGAACAAATCTGAATGAATGGTAAATATTGTTATTATTATTTTTTTTCATACTGTAATTTTTCCGCTAAAGTAATATAGATGTTTTTCATTGGAAACTATGGTTCGCGAAAATTGGCAGGCTTTCATAGCTGTTATTAAGTGAAAGAAGTACTTTATAAATTTCAGAATCTTTTAAAACAGAATAATTTTTTCAAGCTGACATTTAAATTTTGAAAATTCATTTAAATCAAGGGATTAAGGATTTAAAATAAGAAATAAATTATAATCTGAAGATTTTGAGCTTACTTAAAGCATGGAATTTATATTTCAAGTAAAAGTATGAAAACTGATTTTTCAATTGAATGAATCTAAATGAATGGTAAATATTGTTATTATTATTATTTTTTTTCCATACTGTAATTTTTCCGCTAAGGTAATATACATGTTTTTCATTGGAAACTATGGTTTGCGAAAATCGGCAGGCTTTCATAGCTGTTATTAAGTGAAAGAAGTACATTATAAATTTCAGAATCTTTTATAACAGAATAATTTTTTCAAGCAGACATTTAAATTTTGAAAACTTATTTAAATCAAGGGATTAAGGATTTAAAATAAGAAATAAATTATAATCTGAAGATTTTGAGCTTACTTAAAGCATGGAATTTATTTTTCAAGTAAAAGTATGAAAACTGATTTTTCAATTGAAATTTTGAAGTTTTATGTTGAATAAAATATTGCGATTAAAATCCAACTAAAATGCAATCCCTGGAACCAGGAGGTATGCGTACCCCTCTGGGGCTTGAGCTAGCCACCAGGCGCGTAGGCAGGTGGTGGATAGCCGAATGTCCTGTAGGAATGACAGGATAGCCTTGAATATAGAATAAGAGGCCGCGAACCAGCTCCCGTAAACCCTGGTGTTATGCGATCCGTGCCTAGGGCTGATTGGCACCGCGGTATTGGTATCTTAACGGAGCCTCTAGTTGCCTGGCGAACTTCTAGAGTAAATTGCCTTGCCCAGTAACTCAGGCAATGCTGGGTGGACTGTCATATTACCTGAGCTTATTAACTGTTATTATATGGCTGAAAAGACATTAAAAATAACAAACATTTCTGCTTTTGCAGGAGAAACTTCTGAAGCAGACCTTTCTGAAAAAGACAAGGGAACTCAGGGACAATCTAATGAAGGGGTAGCAATGAAACCTTCACAGGAGGTAGAAATGACCTCCAAACCATCTTCTTCTGGTGAGAGTCAGGAAGCTATTTCTAGCATGACTGACTCTCTGACCAGAATCAAGCTTAAAAGAGAATATCTGGTGCCCAGAAAAAGAAGCTGGTGCAGGAGCGCAAAATCGCTGAGGGGACTTGGGTTGAAAAACCCAAGGCAATCAAAGGCGAGAAGCGTCCTGCCAACCGGATGAACCAGGGCAAGAGAGAAGGACCTGAGGGATTTACTTACAGGGCGGCTCTCACGGCGATCAAGATGGCCGTGCTCTTAGAAGGTCATCCGAAAAAACGGTTAACAGAGAAACAGGCCTATGACCTGGAACTCTTGTTAACCAGGAAAATAGGAAGGAATGAGGAGGGTTTTGCCCCAACCTTCCTATCCTGTAAACTTTAGAACGGGGCTCTTATTATTAACTGTGCAGATTTGGAGAGCTCAAAGTGGCTGGAACAGAATGTCAGTGATGTAAGCCCTTGGCAGGAACATAAACTCTTGATGGGTGAGGCAAGGAAACTTGTCAGAACCACCAAGATAATTGCAAAACTGCCAAAAATCTGTAATGAACTGGAACCTAAAGAGCTCCTGAGAAAAATCGAGGCTCAGAACGGTGGGGTCACTCCAATGGAGTGGAACGTTCTTAACACTAAGAACGACCCATCTGGGCGGACCATCGTTCTTAGTGTGCCTTAATTAGATGCTGCCACACTTCGTGTAAGGGGATATAGGTTTCATATTGGACTTCACCAAGTGCAGGCTAAAGTACTTGACAAACCTGCTCCTGCTGATGGGGGTGAAGGTAGTTCAAGCAAACCTCCACCACAGTAGAAGTGGTACTACTAACCTCAGTAAGAAGTTTCTTGCTGGGGATATACACCTGGCCCTGATTCAGGAACCCTGGTTGGTTAGGGGGAGAATCAGTGGTCTCCAAGGAACTAAAGGTAAGCTTATCTATTGTACTAATGGTAACGCTAGAACTTGTATACTCTTACATAAAAACATTGAGGTTCTTCCCCTCTCTGAATTTATTCTTAGGGACCTGACAGCCGTGAAAGTCAGACTCAACATAGAGGGTAGGGACAGGGAAATTGTTTTTGGCTCTGGATACCTGCCCTATGAAGAGAAGGCTCCACCTGACCATTCTCTGCACAAGCTCATGAACTTTTGCAGAAATAACAACTTACAGGTAGTCCTAGGACTAGACTGTAATGCTCATCATGTTGTCTGGGGAAGTACGGACACAAATAAAAAAGGTGAGTACCTTTTGGAATTTATTCTAAACTATGGGTTAGATATTCTAAATGAGGACAACGAACCAACTTTTATTACTTCCAATCGATCTGAAGTAATTGACATTACTATAGCGACAACGCTGATTAGTAAAAATATCAAATACTGGAAAGTAAATGACTGACCTTCTGGTTCGGATCATCAAAACATCCATTTTGAAATTCACTCTAATGTGTGTCTGGATCGCATATTCAGAGACCCAGTTAGGACGGACTGGAAGAAATTCCAAGAAGAACTGACTGGGTTGATTGAGCTCGGGAACAGACCTATTAGAGACAACTACGATCTAGAAGTTACAGCAGATCTTCTGCAGAGAAGTATTCTAGATTCTTATCATAACAATTGCCCCATTCGCACTAGAAGAGCTAAACTCTAATGCCCTTGGTGGTATGACTCTCTAGCTGCCGAAAGAGCAAATGTTAGAAAACTTTTTAACAAAGCTAAGAAAAATGGTGAATGGGAGAACTATAAAATGGCCCTCACTATTTATAACAAACTTGTTAGAAAAAGCAAAATTAACTCCTGGAGGAAGTTCTGTGACGAGATAGATTCTATTTCTGAAGGAGCTAGACTCCAGATACTCTTTAAAAGGGATGAACCTATTTTGGTTGGTACCCTAAAAGACGAGGAGGGTAATTTTGCTGCTTCCGGAAAAGGGGTTATGGAAATTATGACCAGGACCCACTTCCCGGGAGCTAGAGATATTTATAGCAACGAAGGGGAACATTGCATTGGCTCTTTGCAAAGAGTCAATAGCAATCAATGGACCATCACTAAAAATATCATAAACTACAACATTGTTAAATGGGCAATTTTTGCCTTTAAACCTCTAAATTGCCTTGGGCCTGATGGAGTTATGCCCATCATGATCCAGAAGGCAGAGAAGGTTGTCATACCAATGCTAACAAGAATTTATAGAACTAGTTTGGCCCTGGGATATATATCAAAGACATGGCAAAAGACTAGGATTGTTTTCATTCCAAAACCTGGCAAGGACACTTATGACCAGGCCAAGTCATATAGACCAATCAGTCTTTCTTCATTCTTTCTTAAAATTATGGAAAAAATCATTGATCGGCATATTAGAGATTACTTGGGTAGAAATAGTCCCTTGCATGCTCTTCAATTTGCCTATCAACCCGGCAAATCTACAGAGACTGCTCTATATCAGCTAGTTTCCAAGATTGAAGCCACTCTGGATCAAAAGGATATTGCCTTGGCAACTTTCCTCGACATCCAGGGTGCTTTTGATAATACTTCCCATCCATCCATCCTCAATGCACTTAGAGGGGCAGGGATTAATCAGACCCTGTGTACTTGGATTGAGGCCTTAATTTCGGATAGATATATACAAATGAACATCTTCGGTGAATCATTTGAAAAAAGACTACTAGAGGTTGTCCTCAAGGAGGTGTTTTGTCACCATTACTTTGGAACCTAGTTGTAAATAGCCTTATAAAACATCTAAATGATAGGGGCTATTATACGCAGAGATATGCTGATGACATTGTCATCCTTATCCTTGGTAAAGATTTTGACATAACTTGTCATCTCATGCAGGATGCTCTAAGTTATGTAGGTCAATGGTGCATGGATAGGGACCTGATGGTTAATCCTCAGAAAACCTACCTTGTACCTTTTACACGCAAAAAGAAACGGAAAGGTTCTTTCATACCAAGACTTCTTGATGTTGAAATCAATGTGGCTTCAGAGGTGAACTATCTGGGCATCTATTTAGACCAGAAACTCACCTGGAATAAGCACATTGATGATAGGATCAACCGAGCAAAGAAAAGCATTATGATTTGCAGGCGAATGCTTGGTAAAAACTGGGGTTTACATCCAAAACTGATGTTATGGATGTACACAGCTTTTGTCAGGCCCATTTTCACATATGCCTGTGTGATCTGGTGGCATAAGGTGGAACAGAAGACTGTGATTGACAGATTGAGGAGTCTACAAAGACTAGCCTGTCTCTGCATCACAGGAGCAATCTCCACCACGCCAACCAGAGCATTGGAGGTTGTGTTGGATATGACTCCCTTGGACATCTTCATATGCAGCGTTGCAAGATTGAATGCATATAGAATGAAGCTGCAAAACCACTGGTATGACCAGCCTGTTGCCAAAGAGCACAAGGGCATCACCAGGAAAATTCAAGATCCTACTTTCATGATGCCATCTGACATCATGGAAAAAACATACATGTTTGATAGAACATTTGATATAGTTTTTCCAACTAGAGACGAATGGGATAACAACATGTTTGAAACTAAAACAGGAGATCTAATCTGGTACACAGATGGATCACTGAAGAACAGCCTCTCAGGACTTAGAGTTTGTGGCGTGTCACCAAGAATCAGCTTGTCTGTAAGCCTTGGGCGATACGCTTCGGTCTTCCAGGCAGAAGTTTTGGCCATTATCCACTGTCTGCGACTGAATATGAAGAAGGGCTACTACGGTAAGCGGATTTTCATTTTCAGTGACAGTCAAGCCGCTTTAAAAGCGCTTAATTCCTTCGAAATCAAATCTAAAATGATTCTGGAATGTAGAAACCTTCTTACAGAACTGGCAACTAGAAACAGGATGATCCTTGTATGGGTGCCAGGGCACAAAGGTATCGAAGGTAATGAAAGGGCTGATGAGCTTGCTAAACAATGATCGTCTTTGGTTCCCATTGGTGCAGAACCTTTTTGTGGGATCAATTTACAGACCGCAAAAACCAATGTTCTTAGATGGGAAAGACGGAAGATGTATGAAGCTTGGCTCAAAACTCCTGGTCAAACCCATGCTAAAAGTATGATCTGTGGATCATCAGCGAGGATTGCCTCTGAAATTCTTAGATGCTCTAGGCAGAAGATATGTTTAATCGTAGGCTTCATAACTGGGCACTACTATGTCAGAAAACACCTCCATAAAATGCAATGTTTCAGCAAGACCCTATCTGCAGGAAATGTCATACGCAAGAAGAAACGGCCAAGCATATCATTTACGAATGCGAGGCTCTTGCCCTCCCTAGATTAACTTCTTTAGGCATTATCCATACTAGAGAGTTACACCTAGACTCCATTAAAGGGTTATCGGACTTTATTAATAAAGTGGGTGATCCGAGCAACTGGAACTAAGAAACATTGGGTTTGGAGTTAACAGTACAAAATGCTGATAAAAGCAGAGGTGCTGAATGACATACAAAACCAACTCGAAGAAGAAGTACAAGAAGAAAATGCAATCAATATTTTGGAAAGAAAAGGAACAAAAACATTTACTATAGTTCAAAGAATAGTAAAAATATTTAAACTTATGGAATGGCTGGCTAGCAAAAGTCAAAATTCAATTATGGAATCTGAATTGGGGATTTTCGTGTCTGGAAAATATTTGAGAAATCCCATAAAAAAATTTATTTATAAAAGGTTACTTGGAAATATAATGTAAATGCTTAAAGCCGGATAAAATAGTTCAAAACAGTAATGAACGATTCATTAAAATAGGTTTTCCTTTTCGGTTAGTATTTGTTATAAACAAGTTTCAACAATCGTATTACACAAATTGACTTTTAAAAATTACTACATGTGTATTAAAATTAAAAGGATGACAATAAATGAATTTTAAATAGGATTGATAAATATTTAATCATAAAAGAATAGGAAAATTTAAGAGATATCAACTTTCTTAAATTTCCCTATTGTTTTTTAAAATATATTTATATCTATCATGAGTACTATTTTGTTCTTGATCAGGGTATCCACTTACGTTCGTACCAATTTTTTCTTAAAAGTTAATTTCACTTTTCTTTTATCTTATTTCTGCATAAATTACAATGTAAAAACATAAAACTAGCCAAAATTTTAATTACATGTAGTTTACTTTTTGTAAAATCGGTTATTTTCTGGAAAATTTTTGTGAAATCTTAATTCAATTTAAGCAAAAGATTCATATGACAATGAAGGAAAATCTATGAAAATTATTCAGTGATAAAGAAAATATAAAAAATAAACAGCAATATATGGATATTTTACGAAATTTTACTGAACATTCCCTTCAAAAATAACTGTAAATGAAAAATTTCTTTATGTATATTCAAAATTTTGCTTCATTCCATAGATTCACTTAAAAAGCACACGTAGGCCAAGTTTCATATAAGTATCTTTAATATTACTCGAGATATCATATTAACGGGTGTGAGGGTTAGAGATTTTGTGAAAAAACAAAGTTTTAAAAAAATCACTTTGAAAGGGATAGTTTTAGGCGGGCCGCAAACTCGGTAGACAATCCGATTGAGACGCCGTCTTATATTAGACAAATGCGATCTCAACCATGTCTTAGTGTGACGTAGCTAAAACGTTGTATCTGACGTCATGGAAATCTTAAACCAATAAGAATTTGTTTACATTCCGATTCCATTCACTGTATTCACTGAAGTTTTCACTGTATATTAAATTTCTCGCGTTTAAGTATAATTAGGAATAATGACATTAAATTAGTTATGATAAACTTCATATTTCTTTATCGAAAGAATTGGGAATTCCAAAAAAATTTATTTCTATTATTAGTCATTGCAATGTATCAAATTAAATATCAATATGTTTTTAATTAAGGTATAAAAATTATCTGTTTCATAACTTAATGATTTAATTTTATCACATTATATAATTTAATCCAACATATTTACTTCATGCTTTGAAAATATAAGTACTCAAAATATATTTGTAAGAGGTAAATCATCACTATTGCTACTATTGTAGTGTAAATAAACATGAGGTATTATAGTTGGTTATTTTTTTTTACACAAGAAAAAGTTATCCTTGAAAAATAAGAAAATGGACTTTTGAGAACCACTTATAGTTGTAATTGTATGAAAAAGTTAAAATTCTTAAACAATGACATAAAATATCATTTTTTGCATATCCAGTTTAATTTTGAATGTAGGACTTCTCTGTAAGATAGTAATTTGTTGACAAGAATATTTTGATTCAATGATTATATATATATATATATAATATATATATATATATATATATATATATATATATATATATATATATATATATATATATATATAATGTAATACAAGTATGGTAAGTTTTTCATTACTACAAAATAAAGTGCTTTGCTTATTTCCTGATATTTCTGCATTAGAACATGTTATATATATTGTCAAAATATTCTTGCATTTATTTGTATATATACACACTAAACTAGATCTGAATATCAGAAAACTGAGTTATTACCTAAAATATTTTCTATAAATAGTTGCTATAATTTATGAGAAAAAATAAACTTAAAAGTTGTGCTTAATTTTTTTTGGGATATTTGAAAGAAAACCACTTATTTCAAATATTAAATGAGTTTAAGCATCCGTTAAATTAAAATGTGCACTTTAGAGGGAATCTCAAGTCTAAGAAGTATATAGCATATAACAATATTGCATTTATTAAGGAATTGTTTTTATAAGAATATCAGTTGGAATTGTACATATATGCTCAAATTGTTTTAAATTAACAATAAGGGAATATAAATATTTTAGTTAATTGCTGCTATTCTATATATAATATGATTAAATATTGCTTATAAATATATATTAAACTATATGATTTACTAATAATTATCATTCAGTATTGGTTTTTTATTGTTTAAAAATGATGAGCAAATATAAACATGAAAAAAGAGTAAAGAGAAATTTTCTTGTAGAAATTGTACTTATTAGTCTACATTAAATAGAATATTTTAATTACTTGTAATATCAATTGAATATTTTGAATTATAAAATATTTAGATGAGAATCATTGAATATATATAGAACATTATATTTAGTAGATAGTATCTATTTAAGAAAAACATTAAATTAATAAACATAGCCACATTCAATATTATACATTTTTAATCAATTAAATTTATTAATATTTAATCATATAAATAAATTTTACATTAATTATGCAGCAACGAGTACAAAATCAGCAACGAGTACAAAACTAATTAATAAGATATTTTATTTTGACATAATAATGTATGTTTAAAAAATTGGTAATGGATTATAAAACTGAAAATTATTGAAAATATATGCACAAAATACATTACTACAAATAAAGAGATACTTTTATCATTAATATATATTTAAGGAGAGCATGTTTAATTGTATGAGAAATAAGACATTTTATATAGTAGAAAATATAAATTTTACATTACCTGTAATAGTCTTTTGAAATGTTTCTGCAAAAATATGGGAAATTTCTTTAATTATTACACCTCTCTTGTGCTTGTCAAAATAAAGTTTATCTTTTGGGTCCCCGAGGCATCGGTTCTTTACATAATTTAAATAAAATTAGTGAACAATTAAGGAAGGAAAACATAATGCCACTTCCTGTTTCATTTTTCAAAAAACATGACATATTTTGAAATTCCTGTAATTTCATTTCTATTTGTCATACCATAAACTGTTTCGTAAATTGGGATGTTTTGAGTACTGAATTCACAAATAAAAAAGAAATTGACACAATGTAGTCGAAAATGAATTTTTAACGTAGGCGGATATCTTAAATGCAATGTACAATCTCATCAATGTAACTTTCTCATGAGGTGCTGACTGATGGTGGAGATGTTATCGTCCCTAACTTCGAAGTACTGGGTCCCGATTCGGGCATGAATGTATCTGTCTCTCATTGTGTTTGTTTTTCTTTATCACTTCACATTCGGGGCGAAAAAGGCACACCCACTGGGTGTCCCACTAAATGCGATGCCATCACTTCGCCCATTATAGAGCTGAATAGGGCAAAGGCCTAAGACAGCCAGACATTATTTTTTTAGAATAAAAAGAACTTTCACATGAGGTTTACCTTCCCACAAGACTCGACGAAATTGGAAGAACTGGGCATTTAATCTACAATTAGAATAATTGCAAGATTGCCAGATATACCATGAAGTGAATTATATAGTGTTATGGTTAGTTTGAAGGATAACTAGAGAATGATTATTATCACATATAATGTGTTCTGCTGTTATAACTGGATAGGTTGGATTACGTCGGAATTTCTGGAATAACGGTTGTTTTACAGAATTTGAAATATTAAAACACTAAATAACTTTTGAACTTAAAGATATTTTTAATTCTAATTTACCCATGATGTAAAAAGAAGTAGAAAGAGGAGTTCTTAAAAATGTTTACCATCTGAGGAGACAACGAAATGAAATCTCTAATCTAAATTCGCAATGACTTACTTACGTAAAACTGTAAAAGCAAGCTTTATCACATTTGTTATCCCTATCATCTGCTTTTCGATGGTTTTGAGTCAACTTCTGCACGGTAGATGTTTAATATAGTTCTATATCAAAAGCATAACAGTGATACTTTAAGGCCATAAGAAAGCAAAAATTATTATTGACACAGATTTGAATTCCTAAAATAAATTATGAAATGATTATCATTATGATTTATGAGTAAGTTCAGGGTGTCTCCTGCTGAATATGGAGTTATCCTTCTATAATGCAATGTCTTGGATTCAGTGTAAGTAAAGGGATTAGGAAAAAAGTCTCCTTGTGTTAAGAAGTCGAGATAATGTCCAGAATCCACCGTCTGGGCAAAAAATATCCATCTAAAATATCATCGGCATACAAGACACATCAGACATAGCACAATTATTTCTTAACGTTAGACTCAAAATTAGATGAATTTTTCCATTATGTGTTCCTGTCTAGATAATTGGAATTAGGGATTGCGATATTAAAGATCTGTTTGACAAGAAAAATGATTTTATTTCCTTTAAGCACGATAAAATTCTAAGTAGTGCGCTTCTAGAGAAGCTTGGTAGTTTAAGCTGTGATGTTTATGGTTTCTAGGCTTTAACTTCGCAAATAACATTGGATTGTGTTAACACTTTTCGATTTTCCATATTCAACAAATTCTGTCATTGGCAATATATAAACAACATCCATAATACTGATAGAAGCGACCTTCAACTTAAGCCTTTGAAAATGCAATAAGAACACTTTTCACTGGAAGTCAAAAATTAACATTTTGGAGCCTCATCTTGAATTATTTATCGTATTGTCTTGAATTATTAAAAAACTCTGTTTTATTCACGTGTATAATTTATTTCCTTTATTATTCATTGTTCCATATACAGCTTAACTTCTGATACTCTCAAATAGTCTTAGGAATCACAGAATGTAAAATTTGAGCTAATTTCATAAAAGATGATAAGCTTATAAAATCCTTTTTGCACTTTAAATCCAACACAAAAAATGAGTTAAGCATTTATTATTCTGAAATTTATCAAGTTTATAATTGTTTCCTGATAAACTATTCGGAGATTCGTATAGTAATTTTGTCCACAATAGTTTTTTTCCCCACCATTCAATGATATTTGATAGAGATTTACTAAGAGGTAAGGTGCATGGGGATAGATTTATACATGCTGGTACATCTATTTATCAATCATATATTACCTTTAAGACAATCTTTAAGTCAAATAAACAAAGTAAATACAGTTAAAATTCATGTTTAGGTTTTACACAATTATTCATGTTTAATATTACATTGCATAAGCTTTTTACGAAAAAAAAAATAATAATAAAGGGGGTGGAGCTTAACAAAATTATATAATTTAGCTCCCATATTATAGAAAAGGATTTTCACTCTGAAGAAATTATACTTATTAAAATGTGACTTAAAATACCTACGCACAAATTTAAGAGTTATATTCTTGTTGACCAAATATTAAAATACCACTTTTCAGATTAATTATCTTTTTCTGTATATGCCCTGAAATTTTTTTTCAAACAGATTTTTCTTAAGTGTATCCCAGTCTTAATGCATTTTCCATGTAATAAAATCTCATTTAGCAAACCATCAATACATCAGTTTAATTTAGGCATCTCTTCTTTCGCACACAGAAGCATCTGTGTGTATTTACTGGTCTTAATAAATTTTACTTGAAAGTTTAAATTGCCTGCCGCAGTTTATGTTTGTAGTTCAACAAACGAATGTTATTGCAAATTTTAAAAAAATTCGAAAACAAAGCTTCGAAGAATAGTGCAATTTATGAAAACAATATTCCCCCATCAATTTCAGAATCTTCATCTACTAACGAGGTATTTCTTTTACACACACACTCTCTCTGAAAAGCTTTCCTAAATTATTTTATTATCTACACATTATTGGGTAAAGATACTAAAAAAGTAAATTATTTTACACAAATATTAAATGCATTTTCATTTATTTTGTTCAAAATTTTTGCAGTTAATTTTTTTCTTGTAGAACCTAAATGTAAAATAATCAATTTATTCTTTTCACCATCAGAAACTTTAACCATATTATTTATCATTTTAGGTCCATTTATGTAGTTTCATAATTAATGAAAAAAATATTTTAATTTGCTCATTAGAGAATACTTTCAGCAACACAAGTTTTTACTACCTTTAGTCAGGACAACTTTAAAATATTATTTCTGAATGAGCTCAGTAATTTTCTATAAACTAAAGTAAAAGATTGTTTTCATTAAAAATATATTGCAGATAATTATTATATTTAGTATCTGATCACATAAAAGTTTTCACATTTTTGTGAGGGCGACATCAGAACTAGTCTTGTCATAAAAAGATTTCACATCTTTATCACACTCTAGTACCCAGATAGTGAAGAAAATGCTAAATCTATCTAATCTGTAACTTTGAAGACTACTTACAGTTCAGATGAAACTAATCTCAAACAGTATCTTTAAATGAATTACTTTTATATCTTGATTGGAAAGAAATTTTAATGTTAATTAAAAGTATTCCTTAAAAGAATTTTTGAATTGAAATTTCAACTTTAAAAATTTTCAAAAGATGGAAATCTATACTTGGGATGGAAAAGTGGCACTCTTTTTAATAACAATGGCTTAAAAGTTATCTCGACTGTGAAATTTGTAAAAGAAAATTCCAAGATCTTTGTAGGCTATTCTTTATAATATAACACCAATGTCAAATTGTCGAGACAAGGACTTAGCAGTGAAAGGATAGTGACCATTAGAGCGAAAGATATCAGTCATTGTTGAACAATGAGAGACAGTTGTTGCACTTCTACCTTCAACATGCACAATTATCATGGAGAGTGCTTAAGTTTCCCCAGTTTCTTTGCTTAGGACAGACAAGTGTCAAGTCGATGTCGATAACTTTCTCCATTTAATTTTTTTAGTGATGTTTATTAGCACGTTTGCATTTCCTTTTGGTTTTCACCTCTTTTCCCATCAGTCACTGAACTTTTTCATTCAAATATAACTATTAATACTGTTATGTTAGAATATGATTTTGGTTTATTATTAAAAGTCGTATTCCGATTCCTGAATGTTCCAACAAGTTTTCGATTAAAAAGATAAATTTTAATTAAAAGAAATCTTTGATTGAATATCAGAGCATTTTGATATTAATCAACCTGTAAATACTCTTACTTAGCAAACAATTCACTGAATACTTCCTGAACACACTTTCATTTCACTAGCTACACTTACTGAAAAATTATTCAACTATAAAGTTTGTTGTAGCCTGAGAAACACTCAATGCATAAGTAAATAATGTGTCTACTCATTAAAATATTTATTCCAAGCCCATGAATACAATAAATTATTTTATTCTGTTGGGTTTATACTTGGAACAAGCTCAAGTTCTCATTTATAGCAGCCAGAAGTTTTCTTCATATTTTAAAATCTGATTAAATATAAGCAATGTTATTGTTCTAATACAAAAATTTTAGCTTCCCAAATAAAATATACAAAAATTTATAAGGTACACATATAGTTTCATTTGGTAATAATTGTAATAGTTAAGATTTATAGATTTATGACAAATTATTTTCATGGGAAAATGTGAAATTGTAATTTTTGTACTGTTACTGTATTTGTATTTTCTGATTAAAAAAAAAATTACTTTGTAATATCAGCCTATGTATCATAAAGAGGTAGTAGCATTTTCTATTTCCTTAGATTTGGAATTGTTACTAGCCATGAAGTTTTCCAGAAAGGCAATTATGTGGTGGATGTGTGTTAAAATGCCTTACAAATTGCTATAGACTATTAGGCAATTCACAAAGTGGAGTCAAAATAAAAGAATGGATATCATTTATTGGAAAATGTTTCAAAAACAAAGAATTTTTTTAACTTAATATTTTGGGTTAAATTAAAAAAAATGAGTAGCTCAATAAGAAAATATTTGCATTTGTGAAATGTTTTATTCACTAATATAAATAGATGCTTTTGGTTTATTTTATGTTACTTTACTAATTTCTGTGACTACATGCCAGTAGTTAATCTGTAATAATAAAACTAAAATTTTATTTTTATGTGTTCAACTACTTTATAATGTCATATTAAATATTTTGCACTTTTAATATCACAGCAATAAATTTGCACTAACATCTGAAGAGTTTCATATAAATCATTTAAAACATTTTACATTTCAGAGAGAAATGAATATATAATCATTCTAAGATGTTCTTAGCCTGTTAATTGTATAAAAAAAAAATTCTGAAGTAATTTACTATATCAAGATTAATAATAGCTTAGCAATTTTCAATAAACCTTTGTATTATTAAATTATACTACTATAATAAATAAATACAGAAGACAGTAAAAATAATTTATTTCCACACAAAAATTGTTTACATTATTTCACATTTTAGAGAGAAAAGAGAGATTGATTTGCTTAAAAAAATTAGAATGAATATGAGTTTAAAAATGAAATGATGTGCTGATAGTAAAAATATGAAAATGTTTTAAAATATAATTAAAAGAAATTTTTTCTCAAAATAATATAAAATTTAAAGAATGCACACATTACTTGAAAGTCAAAATGTAAATTGTTACACATTATAAACAAAATTATGTATTTAACTTTATTCAATCCAATGATGTGATTCCTTTTATTTAAAAAAATAAATGTTTAAATTTTAAAAAAGTGGATTTATTAATTTTTTTAAAACTCTAAATACATTTGTTATTTTAAGTTTTCTAAGAACATTATTTAAATAATGGAATGCAAAGTTAAGAAAATGTTGTAATTCAGGAGAATCATCAAAATATTTATTTTAATCAAAAAATTCATTAAAATTCAAAATTTACATTTAAATAACATTATATTGATTGAACAAGATTATTCAGCCTTTATTCCATATAAATTTTACATAATAAAAAAAATAAAATCAGCAAAGTTTTCAATGATTTAATAATCATTTACTAAAAAATAAATAAAAACAAAAACTGTATTTCATACATCTGAACATTCTGCTTCTTAAAGCCATAAAAAATATTTGCCATTGAAGCACCTTTAAGTTCAGAAGCAAATTTCAAAAATTGAATTTACAAATAAAAATACTGTAACTTTTCTAATATATAGACTTCCCCATCTGAAAAAATGAGCGGTGGACATTTTTTAATGCATCACACTGAATGGAACGGATCTAATGTTCACAGGTTCTACAACTTATTTACACCTGTACAGTGAAGTTTAAGTCATTCTACCACTAATTACCCAACAAATTTAAGAAAAATAAATACTAGGAACTTGTAGGCACTCCTTTTGCATCTGTTGGAGAGGGTTTATCTTTTGCATCTTTATTCCAATCTTGCAATCCTTTAGGTAAAGTTGTGTCTTCTTCAAAAGAACCTGTTCCCTCCACGAATTCTTCATATGTAGATTTTTCTTTGAAAGGTCTAGGTCCCAAAAGTTGAACCATATCATCGCGGCTTAGTACTTCTTTATCTAGAAGCCTCAGAGCAACCTAATATGTAAAAAATGTGCAATATTGATTATTGAATTAATATAAAATCAACAAACTAAAAATCAATATTAAAAAATCAAATTCCAATTATATTATGTTTGGTATGAAATTTTAATGATGCCATGATGAAAATTCATATTTTTAATCATAAATAGTCTGATTTATATCTTATTTATACATTTTAGGTAATTAAAAATTTTAAATGAATACTTACCAAGCAGTTGATAAAATTAGTCATTAAGCATTAATGGCTACACTTGTAAATTCAAAAAATATAAAAGGTTTATTATACAACATTTCCAAAAAATATTAATAACTTCCAAATCCAAAATTAATTTCTAACATAGCCAATGAAGCACATTCTGTTTTAGAACTACATTGATCTATACATTTCTTTGGTAGATCGTAAGTTTTCGACAGACAATTGTAAATGGGTAAACTAAACAAATTTCATGAACTTTTTTAAAAAATTTAAATTATTATGAAGAAAAAAATATCGAACTCCTAAGTAGAATAACATGATGGAAACTGTCACAGAAATAAAACATCTTCAACAAAAGAAAATTTGAAAACAATTTTTATTCTACTCTAATAGGGATAAACATAAATATAAAATAATCATATTTAAATGATTGGGGGAAAAATTATACCTTTTCAACATCTTTCTTGTGGGCTTCTAATAATTTAACAGTTTCTCGATAAGATCTTGAAACTAAATCTCTAACTTCAGAATCAATCATCTGGGCAGTGGCTTCACTATATGGTTTATCAATAACAAAATCACCTGGCTGAGGTAGATCAAATGACAAATTGCCGACTTTTTCATTCATTCCAAATTGAACAACCTAGGAAAAAATATAAAATAATATTTTTCAAGTATAACAATTTCTAATTAAAAAATAGCATTTATGGATTAGGTTTCTGCATATAAATCATTAATTTAGTAAGCCCTTTATGTTATTCTTATTCTAATTAGACTTGAAAAACCAACAAAAATAAAATTTTCAACATAGCATTCAATGGCACCATTTAAAATGAAACCTTTTTCAAAAACTATTATTTAATTACAACATCTATTTGTCAATGGTATGAAGTGATTATATTAATTTCATTACTAAAGTATTATGAAATGGAACAATACATGATAATTCAATAATGTTCTAAATGAGGAAAAATTACATGTGTAATATTTAAGATAATTAATAGAAATGTATGATAAAGGACCAATGTTTGTATTTAGATTTACAAATTAGCATGGACTGATCAATAAAATCACATGTTGAGGTATTGATTATCCCAGGGTTAGCCTTTTTGGTAACCTGTTACAATTAATGCAGCAGTTTAAAAAAATGATAAAAGTTATCAATTAAAATGAATCAAATGAGTCTGGCTGAATTTTTCTATTTCTGGTTAAATTGATTTCTTATACATGATAATTGCACTAATGACTTTGTCATAATGCTTATACAAACTTTTTGGCAGTAATATGAATGAAAAAGTATTGCCATTCTAACTATATTTAATTTTGGATAACTTTATACTTTTCCAAAATACAATTTTGATCATAAATAAATCCATTTCAAGAATAATGAGATATAAAAGAGTGAAAATGGTCTTATATACCATAAAAATAACTTTTCAAGTCTTCCAAAATTTTAAAGATAACATGCTGAAAACTGAATATGTTATCTTCTTAACATTACTTGCATTTCTAAAAAAAAATTTCCTCTCTTAAGCTAACAAAGATATATTTTAAATTAGACTTATACAGCAAAAGATTTAGACAATACTTTTATAAAGCATTATTTTGTCATTAATTTTAAAATGAAGTAAACAGATGATTACAAATAGGCATACTAACCTAAGTTAAAAAAGAAATCTATGAAAAAAAGCTCTTTGTATTTTCTGACTGATTATAAAACCAAAATAGCACCAATTAATTAGAACTGTATATTTTAATAATAAAATAAAAGTTATACCCTTATGAAAACCAAAGAAAAGTAATCATTTATATAAATGTGTATAAAGTTTTCTTAAATTACCTGAGCATAAGCACTCTGGGTAACTTTCTTCAAATCATCTTGAGCTCCAGTAGTAATTTTTCCAAAGAATATCTGCTCCGACACTCTTCCTCCCAAAGTCATGCACATTCTGTCGAAAAGCTATGAAAAATAAATTTATTTCACATTTTTACTTATAATAAAATAATGTACCAATTCACAGAAATAATTTTACTGAAAGGCAAACTTATAAATTTTATATTTATTTTCAACTATGCATGTGATGGTAATAATGGCTATTAATAAGAAGCAATATAACCAAAGGAAGCAATTACGAGTACCCATTTATAAATACAATTTATATATAATGTGATCTTTTAGAATTAATTACTTGATTCCATATTGCATTGACATTTTAAGCAAATGAAATTTCTCAATGATGAAAATTATTAACTTAAAGAATATTTTGATGAATAATAATCACCTGTTCCTTTGTATATAAATATTGCTCTTTAGGCAGATACTGAGCATAGCCGAGTCCCTTTCCTCGGGGAATAATGGATACCTTAAGAAGAGGATCAGCATGTTCCAGGAACCAACCTGCCACTGCATGACCTGCTTCATGGTATGCCACAGTTCTTTTCTCTTCAGGTTGTAATACATTTGTTTTTTTCTCCATACCTTTACACATAAATAAAACATTATGAAAAACATGTTATGTAAAACATAACATCTGTTCACATTTTAGCCATATAAAACACATCTGGGATGTGAACAGGCTGAATATTTAACTTTTATTTGACAAAGTACATTGTAAAAAATTTTCCCTTCTGCTATTGTATCAAAACAACCTCTTTATATGAAAATAAAATATAGAATATCCTATAGCATATAAGATAAAAATTTGCATGCTATCATCTTACACATAATTTTTTATTTCTTTTGCTTGAAGATGAATTCAAGATTTTTAATTAAAACTAGAACCCTGAAAAACGATCATTTAACAAAAAATAATGCTTCCATTCTATATAATAATAGGTCCTGTGAGACCAAAATTTTCTAAGAATTAATCCTTTTTTAAGAGAATTTTAATATATATATATATATATATATATATATATATATATATATATATATATATATATATATATATATATATATATATATATATATATGTAAGAAAATAACTTCAAAGCACATTGGTAATTGCAATACAGTGGACTTCAGTATATGCACTCATAAAACGTGAATTTGCATAATGCAATGAAAAAATTGTGTTTAGTTAGTAGAATCTTGATTCTTAACTATTATTTATTGTACTATACGAGAGCTAGGTGCAATTTTTTATTACATAATATAAGTTTGCATTTTGGGAAGCCCACTGTACTGATGAAAATTAAAGAATAAAAAAAGAGGTATACAAAATTATAGTAGTTTAAAAAACAACATTTTATAATTTTTAGTTGCAAAATATATTAAATTAAAAAAAAATTAAAAAGAATTTCAGGAATTTAAGCAGCAACTTAAAAAAAAATTCTAGATTAACTATTACAATATAAATTGTAGCATTAAACAGCAGTATATATAAATTTTACTTTGCTGATAAATAACACATTTTTAGGCCTTAATTTTAAATTGTCTTTAAATTTATGTCAAAGTTGTCCAACTACCAGACCTCCCAATACGCAAAATACTTAGTGAGGAGTCATCTTTAGTATGTGGGATTTGAAGAATAGAAAAATGAGATGCAAAGCAAAATAATGTCTACCTGAGCTTACTGCTAAATTTAACAGTGCAGCTATATATTTTTACTTTTTATTGTAATCTGATATCAGAAATTTAGTAACAACCTAAATTCATGGAAATACATAAAGTGAAAGTGAAATAAATAATAAAACACAAAATGAAATAAATATGACATATTTCAGATAAATATTAATCATGGAAAAATATTATTGTACATCTAAATATTGCAGTTTAAATTGCCAACCTATTTTAGTATTTTGTTATTACTTTTAATTGAATGTTAATTTTTTTCAATATTTAAATAAGAATACACAAATAAAATATCAATTAAAAAAATTTCACAATGAATAAGATCACTCAAGGCAATAATTTTAATCAAACAAGCATTTTTGCTATAGTTGTCAATTGAAGAAAAGCAATTTAAAACATCTAAACTTAATACACAATAAATTATGATATAATACATACCTTTTTAAAAACAAAGAACACATTTTTTAATCATTAAGAAAATTACAAAAGGAACCTACCTGCAACTACTCTTTCTATGGCTTGTTCAAAATGTGACATTTGTATATTGTCATTTAAATCTCTAGCAGCAATAAGAGCAGCTTCATTGCAAACATTAGCAATATCAGCACCTGTACAATTTTAAATATATAAATATGCAAAAACACACAGGCAATAAAAATTGCTTAAAATTTAAAAGAAATAAAGTTACCCGTAAAGCCTGGTGTTAAAGCTGCCATTTTTCTAGACAGATCCATTTTATCAAGTAAAGTTTTGAGAGGCTGAAGATGTACTTTGAATATAGAAGCCCTAAAGTAAAATATAAAAAGTAAACATATTTATAACATTAGCATATAACTTTTACAATGGTATTCTGACCAGAATTACTTTATTCCAATGATTTACAAAACTTTTGAACATAGAATCTCAATCACAAAATTAATATTTTCTTTTATTCTAAAAAAAATAGTTTTAACACAATCCAGAAGCTATTACCATTTTGCATAAATAAATATATTAATTAAAATATTTCAATTGAAATTAAATAGTATTCATATAATATTCATTCATAAATATGAGCTCAAAAATTAGAATTAGACAGAAAAACGATAAAGCTTAATATAGTTCTTTGTATCTTTTAAAAATGAATCAATAATTTTGTAAGTAAAATTTTTACATGAAAAAAATTTTTGGCAATAATATTCACTAAATTTACATTATTATCTTACCAAAAATAATAAATAAAATCCTTGTTCATTTTTCTTAATTACATGTTTCAACTTTAAATCAGCTCACACAAATAACATGAATTTTTACATGAAAAAAATTTTTTGGCAACAATTTTCACTAAATTTACATTATTATCTTACCAAAAATAATAAATAACATCCTTGTTCATTTTTCTTAATTACATGTTTCAACTTTAAATCAGCTCACACAAATAATTTTATTTACATAAATATCAGAACAAAATTATGACAAACATTATTTTTATAACTGCATATTGCAATCAATATAAAACATACTTTGGAGAAATATGATGTGAATTTAAACTATTCTGTATCATTAGATATATTTAACATAAGCTAAATCTTGTTTAGAGAAGGAATCATATATTCATGAATAATAATAGAGAAATATAATCTAACAGATAAATTTTTATTAAAAGTGTGAAAAGAATGAAAAATTTTCAAATTCCACAACTTTTACAGAATTAATTTTTTTACTGCAAAAATATAAATAATTATGATGAATGGTGAATTTTACAAATACATTTTCAAAATAGACTTCTTACGTTCATTTAATATCAGTCTGTGCTTCTTTAACTGTATATTACAATCAATATAGCACATACTAAAGAGTAATAAAATGTTAATTTTAGATATATATATTTAACATAAGCTAATTTTTGTTACAAAAAACTCAAATATTCCTGAATAATAACCAAGAAATATAATCAAGTAGATTCACTTTTATTTTTTTAAAAGTGGAAAGAATGAAGATTTTTCAAATTTCACAAAGGACTTTTATAGCATTATTTTTACTGCAAAAATATTAATAGTTATAATAGATAGTAAATTTTCACAAATTCATATTTTTCAGATACACTTTTGCTCACCTTCCTTTAATATCAGGAGCAGGGACAAATATTTGACGATCAAATCGACCAGGGCGAAGAAGAGCTTGATCTAAAATATCTACCCTATTTGTGGCAGCAAGAACAACAACATTGGTTGTTGTGTTAAAGCCTTTAAAAAAATTGTCAGTCATAATCTTTTATGGTAAAATAAAGAGGACAAATGAATTAATAATAACAGTTACTTATTTTGAAAATAACAAGTCCTAAACTCATCAAAAGAATAGCTGATGTAATGCAGTTAATATAATTTATGAAATATATAGTATTTGACAAATTAATAAACTTAATTAGCTTACATTATGTAGTTTATTTGATATAGAAAAATGAATATTTATACTACTGAAAAACTTGATTTAAAGATACATCCCTATTTTCTTTTATTTTATAAATTAACCATATCACAGTAATTATATACATTAAATTTTTTCATGTAATTTAATGTTCAGATAGTTAATTTATTATTCATGAAGAATCAATTAGTAATTTTTTCAGAGGAAGTTTAAAACTAATACCAGAAATTTAACTGAAATCAACTAAGAAAATAAAATAGAAGTGTTGAAATTATTTTATCTTCTAACACTACTAGAATTTATTAGCCTCATTTTCATTTGCTTAATCTATACAATTAAAAGAAAAATTTATTTGCAAAATGTTTTATATTTGCTCTTCTTTCACTCATCTAAATCTATTGTAATATATATGAATTTATGTTTTAAAAACAATATAATTTTAGGAAAACTTGATTCTAAAGATAAGCCAAAGCTTTTGAAATCATTTTCTTTGACAATAGGTATTACAAATGGCCTATCATTGAAAAATTATAGCTATATGCATCTGATTTCATTGAGCAATCAAGCAAAATTCAAAACAGTATTCTCAATTTAAATGGTTCTGTTATAATTTTAAGCTACTAATTGAACCAGCAGGCTGAAATTATTGTACACATAATTTTTCTAGTAAACTGCTGATTTGTTCTTCTTGATAATATTTAATTTTTTAATTCATGGATTCTTTTTTTCCGAAAAAGAATAATAAAAATATTTCAGGAAAAATATCTTATTATCAAAAAAACAGTAAAATGCTTTTGATTTTACCAGAAATTTTTCACACACTTAAATAGTTTTCTAATTATTAATTGTAGTTAAGACACTTAATCTGAATATATTTGGTTTTAACATAATACATTGAAAGATTTAATTGGTTATACTTCCTTGATTTAAATTTTCACCATTAAATGATATATTGATCAGCAGACAGATCTTCCTTAGCAAAGCTTTTATATTTATATTATACAAAACCAGATACTGTTAATAGGAAAAAGTCACAACTCTGATTTATATTTGATACTTTGATAAATTTCAATACTATAGATTAAGGTTATTCATAGACTGAACTTGATTTTCTATCAAAATTAGCATTCAACATTGAAGAAAATGTCAATATAAAAGCTAGAAATTATAGTTTTTTATAGCTTAAAAAACTGAAAGAACACTCAAAAGAAAATTTATTATTTACATAGATTTAGATTTTATAAAATAAAATTAATGATTGGATGGCTTTCAATTTCCAAATCTCTTAAAAATTAACAATTGCTAATGATAGTAAACTTGCCATCCATTTCTACTAAGAGCTGATTCAATGTATTTTCTTGTTCACTGTGGCCACCAAAACTTCTTCCGCCTCTTTTTCTTCCCACAGCATCAATTTCATCAATAAAAAGAATACAAGGAGCATTTTTTCTAGCCATTAAAAACATATCTCTCACCTGGAAAATTTAATTATTTAATTAATATTTTTAGCGTAATTTTAAAAAGTATAAAAAAATAATTCATATAAAACTAAGATAAAAAAAATGGTCTTTTACAAAAACAGAAAAAAAGAAACAATTATATTTTCCAAACAAGAAGTAAATTATCGTAATATTTTTCTAAATGTACATATAAACAATATTTAAAAATTGTTAAATCACGCAACCAACATTTAAATCTGTATACAAATTTTACATCTTCAATTGCACTACAGACAGCTGTAAGTCAAGTATGTCACAACAAGCTTCCTTCAACGAACACTATCAGTTGCTATGGTCAGCCAATATATAATCTTATATGTCTTTTTATCTGTTTCTACAAAATCCAACCAAACATATTATAAAAAATATCATTTGTTATGGGAATAGTTGAATAAATGTTAATCATCATTATTATATTAATTATCAACCATGTATGATACAAATAAAACAGCACATTTTTATTTTTGAACAGAAAGTGTCATAAAATCTATTTTTATACATTGTATAAGCCCTGATAATAAATGTTACAATTTTTTCGAATTTCATACAAGACTCTACTTATTGCAAGTATTTAAAGTTGAAGAAAATGGTATTTATATACAATTTTCTTAAGAAATGCATAAAAACATTGGAAGACAATTAACTTTGGAAATAAATATATTTTTCATTAAAGTATCAAAATTTTTTTCTAAGAATTTTCTAAACATACAGTTTTGCATACCACATTTTTTTATGTACTCAAAAGTTTATTTATGCTAATTATTTAAATACTGTAAATAACAATGGAAATCTTTAGAATTTTTAAATTTGCTTAATTTCTTTACACTTCTATAGAAAGAAAATCATAAGTTAGATCAAAATTTTCTGTAAGTTTTATCCCCATTTTAAATACTTGAGTGTTAGGTGACAACTTTAGTATAGATTTTTAATGAAAAATGCTCAGTAACGTTCCCTTTTACATCCTTAACTTGAAATGTCATCCGTCTGTTATGGTCATGATAAAAAGCATCAAGGTATATGTAAATGGTTTTTGTCATATAAGGGGTGGGAAGTATCAACTCAATAGTTTTATCAACTCTTATAGTAAAAATTCAAAGTAGCTATTCTATCTCGAAAATGAACAGTATCTACCCATTAAATTTTTTGTAATTATTGTATTATTTAAATATAATATTCACATTAAATATAATAATTCATGAATAATTGTGAATTTTTAAAGATGCTTAAAAACAAAAGATGTCAATCTCAGAATATTTAAAGAAATGAAATGACAAATATAATTAATGAAACACTACCGCTTATACAGTTTAAATTAGAATTATTTTTCTCCAGATCATTACAATACAATAAAATATATAGTTTTCCCTTCTATTTACTTTCATACATTTTTTACACTATTTAGACCATTACATGCATATTCCATATTATTATTTATTTAAATTTGCATTTAATAGACTTATACTTTTAATACTGTTGAAATTCGTTAAACGAACAAGAGTCCATGAATCGCAAAAAGAATATTTAATGAAGCAAGTTACAAAGAAAGAAATTATACATAAACTAAACTAATAGAACAGAACATGGTGTATTTATAGATTTTGGACGGCTTGAACACAACCACCAATCAGAAGGCAGCGCAGCAGACGATTGCGGACGTCTTAGAAGACGACAGTTTTACAGACAAAAAGAGACTTACTTTGTGTTTCTTTGCGATTACTTGCATTACATTATTTACAACAAATACATTAACATTTGATTTCCTGAAATTCTTTTTGCAGAATCAACCACTAATTTTTCTAGTTAATCAATTTGAATAAACTGAGCACTTTGAATTTTTTACATATAATATATGCCCTTTTTCTGTTTTTGTTCATCTAAATATAATTTACTACTTTTACTTAGGAAGCAAAATTGAGCATATCTTTGCAAATTATAATAACACAGATACCTCTTCTAATATTATTAGGGTGACTTATAACTGACACATTTAAACATAATTTTAAAATTTCCATCATAAAATTTTTGTTCTTAGAAAATTTGCTATCCAAAAGTTTCAACATGAAAGAATAGCAGAAGTAAATTAACAACATAAGAAACAGTAATTTTATCTATTTAATAGTAAATTAAAAGTAAAAGAATTATTCAATATTTATTCAGAACAAAATAGTCTTTGATACAGTTTTGAAAGTACTTAGATGTCATTCTCTGACTTAAAATTTTAAATTATTTAACTAAAGTATTCTACGATTTACTCCAATAAGGCTATGAAATAACTTAAAACATGCTAACATTATAAGCATTAAATAAAAGAGCATTTTGAATTTTGCAGTTCAAGAACCTAAATATGAAATATTTCATGCAGTATTTGATGCTTTTTTTTCCATTAATTTCTATATTAATATCAAAACTATTTCTTTTCCATACCTGGAAGCATTACATTTTTAAAAGGTTATGATCTTTTAGATCTCATATCAACATATAAAACATTTTCATAGTAAAAAGCTTGGATTTGTAACAAAACAATTCTGTTACCTTATCTACCAATAAATGTATGTCATAGTGCACATACATACTTGCACAAATTAAAATCAGTTTTACATTTTAGCCAATTAATGATTGCACATAAAACAATGAAAATAAAATAAAAAAAATTATAATGTACTGAAGACACATTCTAAGTGAGAATTTAATAAAAATATACCACTTAAAAAAAGGAAATTTAAATATGGCAAAATTTTTTTATATAAGTTTAAAAACATAAAGTACACTTTAAACATATCATAATTTAATTTTTGATAATGTACTAATTCTATTAGTTTTCCTTAACCACATTAGGAAAAGTACTGAAAATGTTTCTTAATTTTGCAAATGATTATTAGTAGTTTCAATTTAACTACTACAGAAAAAACAAACTTTTGCATAAGCAAAATTTATAATGAATTAATATAATATCTTTGTTCAATAAAATTGAGCAGATATTTAGATAATTATAAATACTTCTTTTATTCTGAAATTAAAATTTATAAAAAATTAGAATTTTACTAAGGTTTACAAATGTATTTACTTATAAAACCATTATTCTATTTGAAATATAGATGATTTTTGTAACATTTTGGATCTGCCATTATATAAATTTCGTTTTCAAATAAAACTCCTGAATTACAATTATATATCAATGTAATTCATCATGAAAAATAAATTTTAAGTAATATCTAAACATTTTATTAAGTAATATTTTCAAGAAAACAAAACTTCAAGAATTGAAATGGCTGGATGTGAATGGATGGCATATCAAATTATCATGACCATTTGCATATTTTTAAAAGGATATATTTAAATAATCTTTTATTAACATAAAAATATTGTTCAAAAATTATAGATTGAATCAAATTAAAATAGAACTGGATTTCAAAATCACAGCAATCAGTATTATTTAGGGCAAAATAATAAATTAAACATACTTTAAATTTTTTTCTCTTCTCAGCTTCATGAACATTATGAACTTGCATACTTTCATTACATGATCATGTGATTTTAGTTATTAAATATCATACAGTTCTAAAATTATAATTTTCAACAAAAACATACTGTATGGCCAAATCATGCTACTTATCAACTGCACATCCATTGTTTCCACATCGACATTTGTTTACATTATATCTATATCTTTTTATATCTAGTAAGGATAACACTTACTATCATTTTACTCCTTTTTAGTCCGATTTAAATGAAGAAAATTTTTTAGGAGTTATTTACTATTTTCAAAAAAGTTAATTTAAAATTCCAAGAGTTTTCAGGGCCCAGAAAAAAAAATTCAATTTACTGGAGTTTAAAGCAGCTTTCAGGAGTTGCAAAGGTGATATTTATAGCATTCGTAAAATATATTATACCAAATATGCTTTCAATTATATAATTTTATATTGTAAAATAAAATTTTAAAAAAAATGACAGAAAAATCCGTCTACTCACTCTGGATGGACCCACACCAACAAACATTTCAAGAAATTCAGAACCTGAAACAGTAATGAAAGGGACATTTGCTTCTCCAGCAGTAGCTTTTGCAAGAAGAGTTTTCCCTGTTCCTGGAGGACCTGTCAAAATTGCACCCTAAAACAAGTAAAAGAAATAGAAAGAAATTAAACATTTACATTATACAGTGGGTGATCAGTTAACGAACACAATGTGTTACAAGATTATGTTCACTACGCGAATTACTTGTTAACTAATCATAGATTAACCACAGATTTTTTTTTGTAAATTGATTAATTCATTATGGAGACCATTAAAAATAAATTAAAAAAAAGGATATATAGTTTCTTAGTAAGTTTATTAAAAAAATACTAAATATGTATTGTCTTGCATATTAATCAATCCTTTTCCTTTTTTGTTTATGGGGCATTAAAGAAAATGTCCTATGTTGATTGCTTTTCTCTCTTTTTCAGGATTTTCGAGAAGTAATCAATAACCCTTATTGCTGTAAAGTGATAATAACGTTGCTGCTGCTGCCTGGAATTTTTTATTCATGACTATGTATAAGACAGTGTGTGAATATAAGTGGGGGAAGCACTCAAAATGAAATTAGTTTCAGTTTTGAATGAAATCATAACCAAAACCGATGATCTAGTTTGGCTATTCCTTAAATATTGAAATATAAAATTCTTTTTGCAAAATAATTTTTATCAGAAACTGTTCAGAACTAATAAAACAAATTTTGCCATCTTATCATGTATTTTTAAGACTTTATTTGCTTACTAACTCTATTGCTAATTTAAAAATTCAACTATTCAACCTAATGGAAATGATTACTGAAAATAATAAAAGAACTGCATAAGGGGAAAAAAAAAGAATTACCAAAAATAGTTCTTATATGAATTTATTTTTAATTTTAAATTTAAAAACAAAATGAATGCATAAGAGAATTTTTAAATGAACAAAAAAATACAAATCACTAATATTTCTTATGTGAGTTTGTTTTCATTCACAAAAGAAATATTATTAATTTCAACATTATTAAAATTTAGAAACAAAGAAATACACGAGAAATTTTCTCACTTTAGGAATTTTAGCTCCAAGTTCTACATATTGTTGTGGATTTTTTAAGAAATTAACAAATTCCATAATTTCCACTTTAGCCTCCTCACATCCAGCAACATCTCTAGAGAAAAATAAAATGCACTATAAGATAGATTATATATATATATTAAATATTATAGAATATTTTAGAGTACTTACTGAAATTTAACCCCAATTTCAGCGGGATTTATGAGTTTCGCAGTAGTCTCACCCATTCCAAACAAACTACCCATCCTGCCTTTACCGCCACCTCCCATCATACTAGAAGTTCTTTTCATATTCCAAAGAATAAGAGCAACAATTGCAATTCCTGGTAAATATGAAATAATACCAGACCTATTTAAAGATAAATATTCTTTTGTAAATTTTAAATAGAAAAACACTAATATTTGTTTCATCAAACCAACAGAATATTTCATACTTAAAAACAGAAAATTTCTTAAAACTAATTTAATTAATAAGTCAATTTAAGAAAAATTCAAGTTAATTATTCTAAATAAAAATGTATAAAAACTCAAAATCAAGGATTTTAGAGATGTAAATAAAGATTACATCACCATTATTTTGAAGCAAGCTTTTAGATTACACAACTACTTTAAATATTGGAGAACTGAGTAAAATGAAATAAACTGTTATTTAATTTAATGGTTATAGATATTCAAACTGAATAATTCAATAAATAAATTATTTCTTTCAATTACAATGGAAATATAAATGCTACAGTAGCACGCAAACATCAATCTTAAATTTAAAATAATTTTGATTCTAGATAATTAACAAGTGTATTTTATTTTGAAAAAGTTAACTCAATTGTTTTAAAGTAACTTCAAAATATTAGATTTTGAAAAAACTATCTGTGCCTTGTATATTTAATAATCTCTTTCAAAAAACCACATGAACATAACTCAAAAGGAACAAATATGAAGTTTTAGAATAAATTAAATAAAATTACAAGCAAAAAATATACTCTTAAGAAGTACATTAAAATGGATATATTTTTAGCAATAAATTTGAAATGTTGAATATAATCTGATTTTTGTTTTAAAATTTCCAACTAAATTTTTACATTTTAAAATCTTCAAAATTTATTTAATGATCTTGATCACAAAAAATTTCTTAATTCAATAAATATTTTCACGAAATGTAAATAAGAATATTATAAAAGAACAAGTTTAAGAAGAAGTCAAATAAATTTTTATTAAAAAATATTTTTTACACAAAACACATGCACAAATATGTACATGTGAAAGAATAAACTAAAAACTTACATGCTTACAGGATTCCTATAAAAATAAAAAAAATTCCTAATAAACTATTGAAAACTTCTTTAATATGATAAAAAAATTTCCTAATTTAATAAGATTAACCAGACTTTTATAAAAAAATAAATTTTAATAATCTATACCCACTTTTAACCTTAATTGTTTAGCACTAAAAATACAATAATCAAGACAATTAACAAATCATATCAAAAGCAATACAGAGTGAAATTATTTAATTAACAAGAAAAATAAAATATCTGAAAACTTATATATTTATAAAAACCATGAATTTTTAATTTTGGTGTTAATTTGATTTTTTCTTCCATTTTCAAAACAGCTTTTTAGTCTCCAGGAATTTCTGACATGTTAATATACTTTCTGTAATAGAGACCTTTTAAATAGACCCATGGTTTATGATTGCATTCCCTAATTTTCTAAATTATTCTATACATCATAATTAATAAAAAATAAAATAAACTTTATATACTGAAAAACTATATTGACAAGTAAATACATTGAGATATGAAAAAAGCATGATTGATTGCTATGAGCAAACACAGAAATAAAGCCCCCATGGCTCTCAGTTAAATTGAATTATTTAAGAATTTTTTAAGCCATTACAATACAGCAATGTATGTTAAAAAAAATATTACATTTTGTAAAATCCTATGCAAAGAAATTTAAGTCTAGTGTCTATTAAACTTCATTCTTTGTCAAGATGATTAATGTAAAATAATGTTAGGATCTAGTGGTATCAAATTATGAATGGCTTTATATTTTAAGAGATTTTAACTAAGCATTTTCTTAGCATCTATATTTAAATTTTGTGACAATTAATGTAGAATTACTATGCAAAAACTTATATGTATATTTTTAATTTAAAATGGTAAAATTTTATAAGCGAAACTCTCTAACATTCTAATTTTAAATTTTTGTAAGATCTGATACACTAAAAGCAAGATTGAATTATAAAGTAACAATGACTCAAAAGAATTAACTTAGAAACTGTAAAAGAAATTAATTTTAAAATGAAAATATTAAAAATGTTCTTTATCTCAAATTGATTTTCTTAAACATAAATGTGGAAAGAAAGTTTAATGAGCAATGATGTTACCCATCCATTTCAGACTTGTAAACAACAGGAACATAATTGGCTGGCTCAATGTTCATTTCTAACTGAACATTTTCTAGATTTCTCTCAAAAGTATCAACACTGCCAATATTAAACCAATATTTATTCTAGAAGCAAGAAATAATAAAGTCATCAAATAGTTAATGAAATATAAAATTTGCAAATGAAAATTAGATTGATTAAAACGCATGTTTAAAAATGTGAAATTTGCTACAATATCATCATAAGTAGTATTCAGAAAAAAAAATTTTATAAAAAAATATATGAATTAAATAATTTACTTCTTGTCTATATATAAATAAGAATCTATATAAAAAAAGAATAAGCAGTTATTTCTTAAAATATATTATTGATTAATGATAGAATAATTTAAAGGAAATAAAGACTAATTGGTTGAAATGAAATAATATTTACTTTATCCATTATTATGAAAGAAAATATTAAATTCATTTCAAAATTACATACATAGTTATAAAAAAATTAATGAATAGTAGGAAATATGCCAAAAAAAAATTATATCTTTATTAAATTTGATCTGATAAATGTGATATATAAAGTCACATTTTTCAAATATTTATACATTCTATAGTTAAGAGAATTAAATTACAAGATTTTGTACTTATAACTTATCTAATTATTCCAAAATATCCTATATATATATATATAATATCCCTATAATTCATTCCTTATCCTCATAATTCATTCTGACAACATTTAAATTTGTTGAAAACCTTACAAAATTAGAATTTTTTCAAACTTTCATACCAAATGTAAAAAACATACAGTTACTGTAAAAAATCATTTAAGAATAAAACAACTCTTAGACTTTGTTGATCATGAACATAAAAGCTTACATACATATAAATTACATTACGTTTTCACAGCAATTAAAAAACATTGTGTTCATTTCAGGTAGTAAATTACATAAAAATTAATATGCATACATATATTTATGTAAATGATTAAAAAATAATACAAATATATTGAAAAAATAAGCAAAGCAAAAATATTTCTTGCAATAATTTAGAAAGCAAAAACCACATTTAATATGTGTTATACCTATATAGCTGTGCAAGCGACCCTGGACATCATAAGGTTAACAGATATAGTGTACTTTTTCTTGTCACCATGTGCTTCATAATTTAGTATATGTTGTAA
This sequence comes from Latrodectus hesperus, assembly GCA_037975125.1. NCBI lineage: Eukaryota > Metazoa > Arthropoda > Arachnida > Araneae > Theridiidae > Latrodectus > Latrodectus hesperus. The sequence continues at coordinate 76,035,334 of CM075852.1, forward strand.
GAGTATTTTCATACAAAACATTCAGAAACATAAAAAAAACTAATATAATTTTTATTTAATTTTTTAAATTGTTAGCAATGGCTGATTAAGTCACAACAAAAAAGTTATTCTACACAAATTTTAGCTCACAGTAATCACTTTAATCAATGTTTTTAGTTAACTCAAAGTTTTACATTAAATACAGCTATAAAATGATGTTCTAAGCACAAATTATATGAAATCACTTTTAGAACTAATAACTACTGACCAGAATTTAATAAAATTACTAAGATTTTATAAAATTGAATGGATTATTTAAAAATTATCAACTCCATTTCTGCAATGAAAATCTATAATGATGACAATTTTAGCTTTGTAAAATAAATATTCCTTTTATTTACGCAAGGATAATTCGAATTAAGATTAAAGAATTAAAATTAATTCAAAAATATAAACCGAAAAACAAAACTTGAGGAAAATATGGAAATAGCAATGATTAGTGGAAACTGTTCATGGCTATTTCCTGAAAAAGCTTTTAATTTAGAAATTTCATTCCAGAAATAGCAAACATTTTCCTGCAGAAAAATTTCAACTGCTTGTTTAAGGTCTTCACAAACGTACATTTCAATTTCTCCTTTCACTTTATCACAAAATGCATCATTTTTAGTTATTCTTGGCATGATTTGCAAGTCTAATAAATTTTTTTTAAATGTTTATAATCCTTTCTTGGTGAATGAATTTTCCTGTAAAAAATATTTGAAAATGACAATTTCTCCTGCAAGTAATAACAAGTTATTATGTAAGTATTTCTAATAATAAGAAAACTTTTGGTTTCAGGATGAGCAATTAATTTACTAGTTGCTGAACCAATATGTAAATTTTTAAGTTTGGCTTCATAGTCATATATTCATAGTTTGGCTTCTCTTCAATTTACCATGCATAGAGGGATTTCTTCTTTTTTGCAAACATCAGATTTCAAAAATTTATACATGATACTTTTTTACTAATTCATTTTACTTACTAAACTAACAGTATATTAATGGAGTTTTTTTTTCTGAAAAAGAAAAAAATATACTACAAAAATGAACAATAAAATGCAAGCAAACACAAGTTTAATGGCTCTTTCAAAAAAGCTTGAAATAATTACATGTTTCCCACCCCTTTCAATTATTTTTTGGGATAATATAGTTAAAAAATATTCTTTTAAGGTTGCATATTGTTCAATTATTCATTCATGAGTCAACTTTAAAAACTTTTTTCATCAACTTTAAAAAAATGATCAGAAACAGAATCCACTAATAATAAAATCTAAACACTGTGATAATCTTTTCTTTTTTCTGCCAGCAAATTAAACCATTCATATAGACAGTAAATAAAACTATTTAAGTAACAACTTAAATTCAATATACCTTTCTTAATGGCATTAAAGATAATGAGTAAAAAACATGTACCAATATCAATCATATTAAAAAATCCTTAAGAATTTAAATGAACATTTAATTTTTTATATGAAATAAAAAAATTGATATTCAGTTCATGGAGCCTTGGAGTAACTTTTCAATATTTAAACCATTTTTTAAAATAAAACTTAATACTATTGTTAAAATTCTACTAAACTGCTTGTCCAAGGAAAAAAAGAATCACAATAATTTTAACTATCTTGTATTCTTTTTCTGATTGGTATATAAAATTGCCTTAATAAAAAGCCTGAATCTAAAAATTTTCATAGTTTCAAAATTAATTCAAGGCATTTTAATCCCAAATATTTATTAATCCTTAAAAATCTGCACACAAAATAACAAAAAATTAATAGACAATGGCACTCAAATTCTTGAGATAAACAATTTTTGTTATCTGAACAAAGGAGAAAACATAGCAAGCTGCCAAGTAGCTGATTGATCTGTAGGCATTTCTTATGTCATCCCCAACAGTTGCTTTCACTCGCAATTGAATTCATTTTCTCATGACATTGTTACAAAATCAGTTCTTCATTCACCTATAAGCTTTGATAGAACATTCCTATTTTTTCAAATCAAATTATCTAAATTCTTTTAAATCAAAAATAGAAGTATTCTTTTACTTTCAAGTTGAAATAGAAGATAATTCAGGAATTTTAGGATTATGACTTAAAATTAAGGACTTTTCAAGATAAAAATTGTTTTCAGAAAAATCAAGACAACTATGCAGCCAGCAGATGATTTTTCATAAAGTTATGGCAAAAACTTTTGTTTAAGTTATAGAAATTAGTGTACTTAGAACATGGAAGTCAACTGTGCAAAAGCATATCGCAAAACAAGTAAAATCAATAATATAAAAAATAAATTATGTAGTTACACTAGACAAGATAATTTGCTTAAAAAAATAAAAATAAGCTTCAAAGTATCAAAATATTTTTTCTTTAAATTATAATGTTCTGCTTTACTAAAAAATTAATATACATAAATTTTAACATTAAAAATACTAAATGTTCTAAATACATAAATCAAGATAATATGAGCAAAGTGATAAATTTTAATTTAGATTTTTACGAAACTGATATATTTATATAATAATTACATTATCCAATTGATTTCCTGGTACAAATTTCACTCTAACCCATTTTTTATTCACAACTTCTAATTTCTCTACCTGCAACATGAAAAAGAATGTGAGTTACGATGTAATAATATTTTTCATAATCTATTTCACTGTACATTTTGTGTACAAACAGTAATAAAAAAAATTATCATGAAGGTATCAAATTCATTTATACAGTGATGTATACATTGCAGTAGGCAAATACCCAAGATAAAGGAATACATAAAATGTGATTTCAATTCAAAACTTAATTTTCTCTTTACTAATAATTCGATTATTTGTATATGCTTATTTATTGCTTACTTGCATCTTATATCTGGAATATCCAGGAGCAAAAAATATTTTGGAAACTGCCAGAAAAAAATAAAAAAGAATAAATATAAAGAATAAGAAATACCAAAGTTTAAAATATTTTTTAAGTTTGTATTTTTCCATAAAAGGTATAATTTTTGCCATGTTTATTTATTTGTCTTATTTCACTGACATCAGGTAACTCGTGTTTGGTTTGTATTTAAATGTTACTTGTACAACCATTTTTTAAAAACCTAACTATAGTTCTGTTATTTTAAATTACTTTCTTCTAAAACATGCTGTTTTATTACTTATAGCAATAGATTTTAAAATTTGTAATTTACCAAGAGATAGGGATGCTGAAATTTTATTTATACCAAAAAGAGGTATTAATGACAAAATAAAATGAGTTCAAATAATCATATTATGGTACTAAAAAGTTTTGTTGTCACTATTGATGTTGAAAAAATTAAAAGTGTGCATACACAGACTTGGTTTGCTATGTTGCAAATGGGATTATGTCTTCTGATTGTTAGAATGGATTTAAATTAAAAGCTGTCAAATGGAAACGTTTTACAGTAAATCACTTTATTAATATTTGATCAGGGCAGAGTGCCATACACAATCTATTGAGCAAAGGTGGGGCAGTGCAAAATGGTAAAATAAATACCAAAAAGGCACTGCCTGTATGTATTTATATAATTTAATTAACTTCAAGTGACATTGTATGTGTACAAATGACATTTTCTGCTGAGTTAAGTGATATTCATTTTAAGGCTGTTTAATTGATTACTTATAAATTATTGAATATTTTTCTTTTTTTAAAAAATATAATATTATTTTAGTATTTGTGTCAACATAATATTTTGTATTCAAAATATAGAAGATACATACATTCAAGAGTTTTAAGAATTATGAATCTAAGAAATTCAATAGAAAATTCTCTGAATGTTGTTTTTAAGCATACACTAAATATTTGCTTCAGTCAACTTTTTAGATAGTGACAATAATAAAATCATGCAACGAAAAAATAAAAATCCAACATAAACTTTGATGTATATGCAAGCAGAAGGCTGAAGAGCAATATTTAATGTAGTTCAACAGTGTTTGGGATTGAACTTGATACTTTTCTGAAAAGTGCAGCTCTATCAATAAACCACTTTGAAAGATAATTTAAAATTTTGCTGAGAAAAATATACTTTATAAGCATTATTTATCCATGAGTATTATTGAGCATATTACTTAAGCATAAAAATAAACTAATGTGGATTTATTGCATTATAACTTGTTTACTGAGATTCTCACTCTAGCTCAGGAATTCTATAAGCATTAATTACTTCATAATTTTCTTTCGAATATAAGGAAATTTTGCTTGCACATATAAGATTTAATTTTAAGAAAAGTTATATCAAAGAATGACTGGTTGTAATTTTGAGAGGAAATGATACAATATTTACAATTATGCACCTTTATGATGCAATGAAATTCACTATATTTAAAATTGTAACATCTTGTAAAATAATATTCACTGATCAGTATATCAGTAAAATGCTATTCATACAAATAAATGTTTAAAATAAAAGTTTCCTTGAAAGTAAAACAGAAGTACATTTTCTTCTATCATTAATTTATCTCAAATTGACAAAAGTTCTAATTCAAGGAAACATGCAAAATCAAAGAGACTTACTATATTCCTAGAGAGATATAAATTAACAAATTCTTTCCATGTTATTTCTTTATATCGAAATTCACTGTAAATAACTATTGACAGGATTCCCAAAGTACCAAACAGAGCAGCAGCAAAATATTTATTATCCTCATCTGGACTGAAGGGATTTTTGCCACCTCTATAATATATTGAAAGCATAAACCAAATGAAAATAAATATATTAATTTACAAGGTTGCATACATGTTATATTTCATCAGAAATAATACACAAAAAGCAAATTATGTATTCAAGTAATGAGTTCAATTTAGGAAAATTAAGCATAAATAATTATTTAATTGAATAAATATTTCATTAACTAGCATAAATAATTTATACACAAATAAAATTTGCAATTTATTATTAATATCTCATAAACAAAAGAGATGATTAAAATAAAACTATACAAAAGGAAACCAAAAAGGTAAAATTATCATACCAAACCATACATAGAAATATAGGAAACTAATTATAAATATGCAATAAACAAAACAGTCACAGTATTTGCAAATCTAGAAATTATCTTAATGATGTCAAATATGATAAAATATATTTTTTAAAATGCTTAAATTCAGATGAAACTATTTTTTATAAAAATAATACTAATATTACACATACTAAAAAGAATATGAATATTGGAACAACTCCTCATAAAGACATCATAACAGTTGTTGAAAGCATTTTTATATAAATGTATTCAAGAGTAATAATTTACTTGTTATTTTCTAACAATAAGCTCTGGTTCCACAAAATGTATATATTCTCAATTTCAACAGTTTTCTTTAAGAAATAATTTATCTTTAAAGGTGCTTAATACAGCTACACTTACTTACCTGACATTCCAACAGAGCAGCAACTGATCAGCATTTTCCTCTTATTGATTTCACGCACATAATCACACTCCATACTATTTCTTACTCAGACACTGTTAATTATTACATATATCATGGGGTAAAAAAATCTATTTAATTGCAATTTTAAAGCCCCTTAAGGTGCTAAAAGACAAAAATTTCAAAATGTAACAATTGGTATAGCTTTAAACTGTTGCTTTTTAATGGCAAATGATAATTATAATGAAATTTAAAACAATTATAAAATAATAATAGAATCAGAAAATGGACACATATTTCTGATTCTATTATTTTTTTAAGAACTGAAAAATAGGAGAAATTGACAAAACTAACTTCTTTGATCCACCACCTCCAAAATTCAGCTTAAACACCCAATCTTGTGAAGTTTGAGGTTTTTTAACGTTCTGAGTTCCAGGTTTAGGTGGTTCCTTTATTTGCTCTGAAATATATTTAATTAATTATAATTTAATGTTTTATATTTCAAGAATATAAGACTAGATGAAGAAATCTAAATAAGAAAAATATTCTTATATATTCATTGTCAAATATATCAATGAAATATTGTTAAGAAAACACGAGTTCTGCCACTTATGGTTTTGTTTTCTTTATTAGAATTCCATAATACTTTCTACTTAGATGACTTCCTACATTTCTTTATTATCATTTTTTTTCAAACCATCTGCAGCCTAGTCTAACCATCTCAATTTTGACCATCCTCTTTTCTTTTCACTGCAGGATTTTGTTTGGAATACCTTTTTCCTTCATCCTTTCTGCATGTACTACCACTGAATCATTAATTTTCATAAATCTTATAATATAAGAGAACATAATATCAACAGAAAATTTTCATGGCAACAATTTTATAATTTTGTGATGAATGGTTAATTGTGTTTTCCAATTAATGATCTTTTTTCGCGTATGGGAACTTATTCAACTGGCACTAACTACTGAAAACAATTCTGAACCACAACAAATATTCATGATTAAGGTGAGAATTTTATCCATGAATGGTAAATTGAAGGCCCCAGAAGTAACCATTAAGTTACCAGCTTAGCTTTATGATATAAGAACAAATTTAATAACAATATCTTAATATATTTTAAATAATAAGAAGCATGAGATTTAGCTCAGTATCAAATAAATTCAAATATTGTTTACTTTTACTTAAAATCAATATAAATAAAGATGTGCATAAAATTGATTGATGATGAAATTTTGGTAAAATCCTTTAAATAGGTACAGAATTGGCAAAATTTCCAATTTTTGTGCCAAGCACTTAGGTTATCTCACTAACTTAAAATACTTCTTCTATTCACTTTGTGCAATATTTGGTTTTCAAAATTTCCATTGCATTAAATTCCAAAGTTTGAATATTACAATGTTGGATTTTTTATTTCAAGCATTGAAGTTACAAATATCTCCTTACATTTACTTACTAGGAAAATATAAAAGATTAGAAACTTGATTTCAGATAATAACTCTAAAACTCAATACTACAATTTATACTCAGTCAATAAAATATACAATAATTTTTTTTTAATTATTTTCTTTCAATTTATTTTGCGATTTGGCGACAGTTGGCGAAATTCTTAGCGACTTGGCGAGAAATAGATACTTCTGGAAACATCCATCACTTAAGCTCTAGGACCAATATTTTTCGAGATAGCCTAAAAGCTTCCAGAACCTTGGCGAAACTGGTAGATTTATCCGCCAAGTCAGGTATAAATACCGCAGCCCGACATGGGAGCAGTGGTTTTGTGAAGACAGTCAGTGAGTGAAGACGATTAGTTGTGACTGCTAGTTGTTCTCTGTCTGAGGTATTTGAGACCTGTGATTGAAAGCTGTTTCTTATTATATCTGACGAATTGTAGCTGTATAATTGTGATTGTTACAGCAGGAATTTCGAATATCTAGTGAAGTTTTTACGAATAAAAGTCTTGTGTTCATTAAGTGGTTGCTTTATTCAACTCTCTATCGACACAAACCTGTGAAACTCGGTACAATATTATATATATATATATATATATATATATATATATATATATATATATATATATATATATATATATATATACACACACACACACTTTTGACATACAAAATAATAATTTAACACTTAGGGAAAATACTACAATACAAATAGCTAATACAACATATACAAAACATTTGTAATACTACTTGATAAATAACTTTCCTTGAGGTCAAATTATTTGGTACAAATGTACAAACATCCAAACAAAAATGAATCAGAAGCTAACAATCCTTTATACCATTTTTCTTTTCAGGTGACTCTGAAGTGGTTTGACTTGGATTTGTCTTTTTTCCATCAGGATAATACTTTTCAAATCCTTTAGGAATCTTTTCACAAAGGTTTTGCAAATGAGTTATGGATCTTGGTACTTGCACATTATGGACAGCACAAAATCTTGACTAAAAAAAGGGAAATTTCTCTTTGATTAGAATACACTTTATTTAAAAATTAGAAATAAATCACACAAAAGAACTTTCTAAGAGCAATAAAATAGTAAAAGTATGATTCACAGACTTTATTAGAAATAGTACGTCAATATTTTTACCTTTTATACATATCCATTTTTTAATAGTGCATAAATTCATGAATTAAATATTTATATAAAATTTTTAATATGTATTTTAATAATTTATTTATATAAAAACAAACAATTTCAATTTTATTAGATTTTTATTAAACATTATCACCCTATGGTTATTTTTTGGTATACAAGAGTTATATTCACCAAGATCTATAATTTAAAGTGGATTCCAAACACTACAAACAATTACTCTCAAAATAAAAATTGAATCAACAAACTAATAAATTAAAAATAAAAGAGCAAATTTTTTAGCTGTCAAATTCATTTTTATTGAGGTTTAATACTTAAACTTTTTAATAATAGATAATAAATTCAGTTGAATGAATAACGGCTTTTTATTAAAAATATATGATGAAGATAAAGGAAGATAGGAAAGCAATATTTGAAAAGCAACATCACATTATCATTTAATGCCAAAATAGCATCTTTGGATTTTGACATCTTGCATTTCAAAACAATATTTTTTATTATTTGTGTTCATGGATAGTATGCAATGTACTAAGTTTAGAAAATTTTTGGATTATTGTTTCTGAAACTTTCAAAAATCTGAAAAATGAGTGTTTTAGTAATTTTGTTTTTAAGAAATTAGTAATAAACCCAGACCTGCATATTATTTAATATTTTTTTATTATGCTTTGACGTAAATTAAAAATGTTTTAAAAAAAGGCTATATTTTAAAACTAACAATAATTTTTAAAAAAAATTATCATTCATTTTGATTACATACATGTTACATTTCAAGTAAGAGAAATACTAGAATTTTAATAAGAATAGTTTTTATTTAAAAATGCCTAGTATAAATTTTTTTTCTTTTAATATTTATTAGATATGAGGCCAATATTTTCTAACAGTATATTTAATTAAAATTTTATTTGTTAAAAACAATTATATCAACAGAAACAGAATATTTTCATAAAGAAATTGTTTTAAATTTAGAGGATAAATATTACTAAATCTGTGACACGATAGCTCATATGGACCAAGGGCTATAGTGCTCACATCTGTTTTCTGACAAAGAGTCCAGGGGTACGAAGCATATGTCCCAGTTAGGTTGTTGTCAGGCTAAATCAAAACTCCCAGTGTTTAGTTCCCAAGCTTACTTGGTACTCAGTTTATTGACCTAGGGGTGAAAGATTGAGTCAACCTTGCCCAGCCTGATGATTGAACCTCGAACCTGTGCCTTAGGAGCGCGAAGTGCTACCACTAAACCACCGGGCTTCAGAGGATATTATAAATACCTTTAATACTACTTTGATTTGCAATTTTAAATTCTGGGTGTAGTTAAATTAACAAGATATTTTATATTTCTAAATATTTCCTAGATATATAACCATAAATTTATGCTAAATTTAACTAGCTCCATTGAAAACATGAATTTCATTTCTGATTTTACCCAAATAATCAGAGCGAGAATTTATATTAAGTTTTTAATTAATGCAAACTAATTATTTTCATTTTAATCCTTGAGGAATAATTATATTTCAGTATATTCACTGTCTAATAGTGAATATATTGAGATAAAATTGATATTAGTCTTACAAATTTTCTCATGAAAAGTTGCTACAGATTATGCAGAGGAAATTCTTGCATATTGAGTAACAGATACAGGATAAAAAAATGTGTATACTTTAATTATTCAGACAAATACTTATAAGAATTGCAGTTATCTTTCAGAGAATCTCACTTTCTTTAAATTAAGTAAATTTATCAAATATTTTGGATAAAATATGTAAAAGATATGATTTAATTTTCAAATGGTCATTAAAAATATTATAAGGTATTAAATTAAATGACAATTTTTTTTAAATGAAATGTGAAGTTGAGAAAATATATTTACTGAACACAAATTACTTTGAGAAAGTCACTAATCCAGACATAGCATTGAATTATTTAAATAATTCACTTGAATACTTTGAAGAATTGCTAAAGAAATGAAATGAAAAAAAAATTTTTTTAGAGAAAAAAATGATTAAATCTTTTCTTTATTTTAAAACTTTTTTTTTCCTTTTTAAAAGATATTTCAAAAATATATTTGTTTTGGAAAGTATAGAAAATAATTATTAGATATTCTCCAACATTCAAAATATTAAAAAAAAAAAAAAAGAGAGAGAGAGAGAGATACAGTGGGTGATCAATTAAGAAATACAATCTGTTACAAGACTATGTTTGCGATCCAAATTCTTTGCTAACCAATTATCAATTTACCATAGATTATTTTGTGAAATTGATTCATTTGTTTTGGAGACCATAAAAATAAAAAAAAGGTGTATAATTTCTTAGTAAGTTTATTAAGAAAATAACACATATGTATAGTCTTGCATATATTAAACAATCTTGTTCATTTTTTGTTTATAGGGCATTAAAGAACGTCTCCAATGTGGATTGCTTTCCTCTTTTTTTAGACTTTCCGGAAGTGATTAATAGTATTGTTATTGTAAGGATTTCTAACCTTACTGATATCAGCTTGGTTTGGTTACCATTCTAAGACCATTGCTCTGACATCCTCTCACTTTTTCAATGAATGATCAAGGAGGGGTGCTCAAAATTAACTGTTTCTTTTGAATGAAATCAAAACCAAAACTGATGGTCTACTTTGGTAATAAATATTCCATTGGGTAAAATAAAAATTCTTCCAGTATAGAACATAGAACATAAACAAGCAAATAATTCAAGACAGATGAAAAACAATTTTTGGTCCATATGGATTGGCAATCCTGCACATCATGTTCCAAGATCTAAGTGTTTATTAGAATTTGTTTTAGTTCAGAATCTCAACATGTGTTTGTTGTCAAAAAACACAAAAATCTTTCGTAAAAGTGTTCAATGTCCAATTTGTTTGTTAACCAATCACCCACTGTATTTAATTGTTATAGGAGGTACAGAAAAAAATAACTCTTAAAAATGTTAAAATTATCAAAAGAAAATTATTTTAAAAAATTACATCATTTATAAAATTAAAAAATACAAAATTAATATTGAATAAAAGTGATAAAGAGTAAGGAATACTTTCTATTACAAAAGAGAGAAATATTAGGTAGTTTGTTTGGTGTCTTTGATAATACTTTTAAAACAATAATAAGACTCATAAGCGTTATAATGATCCAGTGGCAGAGCTGCACTCTTCACAAGGAACTGCAGAAAATTCTGAGTACAATCCCAGACAACACTGAATAATAGGTGATGAATGCTGCATTTCTGCTTTCTCCATGTATATTTATTAGTGTGGGTGTTTGGTATTTTTTGAATTTCTCCAAGAAGCAGCCTTTAAAATGTTAATGTTAAAAAAAAACCTAGCAACAGCCTTTGACTGTCAACCTAACTGAGTTAAACAAAAAGACAGGTAAAATTATATCCAATAAAAATAGTTTTTAAATTTTTTGTAACAAAATGTCCAAAAAAATAGAAATGAGACACATGTTATCCATTTTTATTTATTAATATAGTATTTCTGCAAATGGCTAGTTGATGCCGTGTTCATGCGGAGAACTAAATGATCATGATTGTGCAGAATACTGCTGGCTATCTCCTTGACATTCTTGGAATATGAACTCTTTTGTATGCTGAGCAAGAGGAATTCTCTGAGATGAGCCAAAGATCTTAAAATGGCAGGGCAGTCTAAAATGTGTCTTGGTGTTAGTGGAATATTATTGCAATTAATGCAGAGATGATAGGTTCCGTTACTATCTCTCTGGATCTTCATATCTCGATAGTGACTGGTTCTAAGGTGAGTGGTAGTTTTAGTAAGATCCCTATTTGAGTTTATTTCACAAATCTGCAAGTCTTTTTTAATCGCATTTTCTCTTAGACAGCATTTGTTCTCCCATGGAAAAATGGTTTCCATTGTCTCCAAGGAAGTTGGATTTCTTCCTGAAGGTATTTTATTTCCTTTTTAATATCCAAAGTATAATCCAATGGAGGCATTCCCCTATCTGCTACCTGGGGATGCACCCTCTAGGTGTTACAATTTCTGCAAATAGCAATGTGTATTAAAAGAAAAGGTCTAAGAATGTAATCTTATTTAGCTGCATAGAAGTTAATACATTTATTTTTAACAATCAATTGCAAAACATAAAGTGAAAAGAATCTGAATTCTTATGAAAACTGTAACAAGCTAAAAAGCGAGGATCAGTATAGCGCATGCGCGCTAGATTCTGCCTCCCTCCTTCCTTCCGATTATATTGTTTTTGTTTATTTCTTTAGTTAGTAGAGTGTATTCTCAGAGAGACAATGCACTGGAAGTGCGTTTGTGGCAGCATTTGCCAATGACATTGCCATGATTATTAAGTTGAAAGTTGTATTAAAATATTTGTAAATAGTAAAAATTATGTATTCTAAAAATTTATCCTTATCAATAAATTAAATTAAATTGATATTGTCTTTAATTGCCTTGCCACCTCGGTACACCACAGCATTAAATAGTGCCATTGGTGTGGATGGAGCTGTTCCGAATAATTCTGAATAACTGTGTAAAAGTTAGTGTGATTCCGTGTAAAAGATGTTTCTGAGAAGTGTTGTCATCCCAACAGCAAAAGAAAAATTGATAGCAACCTGCTATTGATATTTGTTGAGTTTGATTTGGTGGTTTCGATTCCGACCCTTGAAATCAGAAGACATAGCTTCCCGCTATCTTGAAGTGGAAAGGAAAAAGTGTTTTCCAGTTAAATTCCCACCTGTGGAATAGAAGAGAAATGGTTAGTCCCAGCCCTTGGAAAAAGAAGCATCCAGCTTGAAGTATTAATTCAATCCATAGCACCCTGCTATTTTGAAGTGTTTCATGTTTCCTAGTATTCTTAATTCCACCCAGTGGAATAGAAATATGCTGTTTTGATTCCAGCCCTTGGAATAAAAAGAAAATAGCCTTCTGTTTGTGATTCAATTCCATCTTGTATTGAGAATCTAAGAAATATTGCGCTACTTCTGATTTTCGAATCCATCCTGTCCAAGTATACCGTTTCGGAATCGTGTGCTTGAAAATTCCTGTTCCTGGAATCAAGAAAAGTGTGATAATCAAGAAGTGTTGTGCGCGTGAAATCTCGAAAAAAAGAAAATAATTAAGAGAAAAAGAAAGAGAGGTTTCGAAATTGAATGCAAAATCGAAAATAAGTGAAAAAATATATATTTAAATATAATTATTTCACTTTAAATGTTGAAGTAATTTGATAAGAATTATTATTGGGTTTTAAAATACCCAAGAAAGTGTGTTTGTTATTTTTTTAAAACTCAGTGAAAAAGCTTCATTTTTGATGATTAGTGAAAATATTCTTATATTTACGTTAATGTTTGGTGTTACAATACTGTGTATGATATATCATTTCATTAATTTTATATATTATTAGTTAAAATTTCTTGTACATTTGTAGAAATATTTTGTTAGAATTATTTTCTTATTGGGTGCCCTATCCAAGTTTAGTTTGGATTTGTGATGTTATAAATGAAAATTTCTCTCCTAAAAGTATTTTCGTTTTATTAACATATAAGTTTGAGTAAATATAATAGTTGGTATGTACATAATATATATATTTGCATACTATTACTCTTAAATTTTGATACTGAATTTATTTCTAGAATATCATGTATTTAAATTATTATTTTTGTATGCAAATTTTTGTTCTAGGTCATCTTCTAATTGTATTGTAGACGAACAGTACAGGTTTGTACAAATTTTTGTTGAATTAATTTTTGCTAAGAGAAAAAATTTTTATTTTTAAGATATATGATATGTTTAAACCATTTTTTTGTGTTTCCAAAAGTGAAACAAATTTATTATATTAAGTATTGAAATTTTATCTTAAGTTTGAATATAATATAAGAAATATTTTAAGTCAAATATTGTTTCATTGTTTTAGAAATGTTGATACATTTTGTGTGCGTAATAATTGTAGGTTACTTTTGTTTTCCAATTGAAAACAAAAATTAATTTATTAAATATTAAAATTTCATGTGAAGTTGAAACAATCAATATTGTTAGTTAAGTATTTGGGTTTTGTTAGAAACGAGTTAAATTAGGCTTAGATTAACCATTAACTATGTCATATTTGGGAAAAGGTAAAAAGCAGGACTTGTTATTTTTAGCTTCGGAGCTCGAGGTAAATGTTGACTCAAATTTATCTAGTATATCTATTAAACAAGCTATTATTAAAAGTCCTAACTATGAAGAGGGTTTTGTGAAAGAATTATTCCTTTCTATAATTGAAGAAAGAAAAAAAATAAATTGAGAAAGAGAGAATTCAAATAGAAACTGTAGAACGGAAAAGAGAAGCAGAAAGGGAACATGAATTAGAAAAACTGAGATTATAATAGCTCAATTGAAACTTACAAATGGATCCCCCAGTGAAGATGCGCAACATTCTCGTAAAGATCTTCAAGGAATGATCCATAGATATGATGTAAAAGAAGATATTAGTCTATATTTAATTCTCTTTGAATGCCAGGCACCTCGTGCCCAAATACCTAAAGAATCGTGGGTTTCATATTTGTTAGGCTTACTGCCTTATGAAATTAAGCAAATAATTGCACGTGAGCCAGAAGAAGAAGCACAGAATTATGATTATGCTAAGGAAGTTTTATTTAAAAAGTTTAAATTGACCCCAGAGAGAAGTTCAGACAATTGTTTATAAAACATGAAAAGGAAAATGATGTTACTTGGATAGATTATTATCATGAGTTTAATAATTATTTTTATGGATGGATCAATGGACTTAAAGTTGATACTTTTGAAAAGTTAAGTGATTTAATTTTAACGGATCAGATTAAAAAGAGAGTTAGTTCCACAAGAATTTAAAGAATTCTACTTAGATGAATGGGGTAGTATAAACAATCCACTTCTGATGTCAAAGGTCCCACCTCATAGGTTTGTGAAACGTGATAATAAACATAGGAATGAAAATTTTAAAGCAGAAAAGAAAGATCTTAAGGAAGGATTTAAAGATATAAATTTTGAAAAAAGAAGACTACTGAAATGTTTTGAATGCAATTCTACTGATCATTTGAGACTACACAATGCCCTTTAATTAAAAGACACGCACCTAATTCTATAAATAACGTAGGAGAAAAAAAGGTTACAGAATTACTCTAACCATATACAATTATTGGGAAAGTCAATGGAATTAAATGTGAAATTTTGAGAGATACTGGAGCCACAATAGATATTGTTAGTAGGAAGTATGTGTTGCCTGATGATGATTGGTGAACATGTTCGGGTACAACAACCCTTAGATTTGAATCCTACTTGTTTACCAATTGCACGAATTGTGCTGGAATGTGAATACAGAAATATAATTACAAAGGCTGCTATTATTGCAAATGAATTGGATCGTGCTAGATGCCAATTAGGAAACCGAACAGCCTCTGTAATAGAGGAAAAGAAGGAAAATAAGAATTTGGCAGATCAGATAGATAATGTGCAGACTAAAAGTCAGAAACATGTAGAAGAGGAGTTGAAGATGAACTCAAACATAACAATAGAAGATTTGGAAACAAATTCCAATGAAGAGGTTGTGGATAAGAGATATTAACAATTTTACCAGAAGCACAGTCTGATGATCCCTTAGTTTCCTTACTTAAGATTGATAAAGAAAAATTCAAAGAATGCCAAAGATTAAGTGAGGATCTCAAATCCTTGTTTAAACATGCTGAGAATATCGAGCCTGGAGAAGTCAACAAAACAAATTATGTAATAAAAAATGAACTGTTACTTAAAAGAAAAGTAGATGAATTAGGACATGGAAATTTTTTATTAGTTGTTCCTAAGGAGTTCAAAGATAAACTCAAAATAGCTTGTCATGAAGGTACATCTGCTCATCTTGGAGTTACTAAAATAAAAGGTAGACTAGCTCGAAATTTTTACTGGGCAAACTGTTACAAAGAATTAGTAGAATTTGTAAGGTCCTGTGATCCTTGTCAAAGAGCTGGAAAAATTTGTTAGAAAAAGAAAGCTCCTATGAGAGTAGTACCAATAATATCTGAAGTTTTTAGAAAGATAAATATAGATGCTGTAGGTCCTTTGCCTGTCACACCTTCAGGAAAAAAATATATTCTTACTGTATATGTCTTGCATCCAAATATCCAGGTGCTGTTGCCTTAGAAGATATATCATCCACATCAGTTGTTAATGCATTACTTCAAATGTTTAGCCGAATGGTCTTTCCTAAAGAGATCCAACATGATCAATGAACTTCGTTTATGAGTGCTTTAACTACAGAATTTCTTGAGAGGTTTGGAATAAAAATAATACATAGTTCGGTGCATCATCCACAAAGTAATCCTGTAGAAAGATTCCACAGAACTATCAAAATTCTTAGAGTATTATGTTTAGAATCTTCCCCAGATTGGGAGCTGCATATTCATGCAGCTTTGTTTGCTTTAAGAACTTTAACTCACGAGTCAAGCGGATTCAGCCCTGCAGAATTAGTTTATGGAAAAAATCTAAGAACACCAATAATCTTACTCGATGAACATTGGATACAGCCTGAAGAGCAAAATTCTGTTGTTGAATATGTTTTAAACCTTATCAATTGACTAAAACGATGTCAAAATCTAGCTGTGGAAAAAATGGCAGAATGTCAAGAAAAGCGAAAAACTTATTATGATAGAAACAGTGTTAAACGAGAATTTAAAGAAGGAAGCCAAGTTCTTGTTTTGGCACCTTTTCCTGCAAATAAATTAGCTGTTCAATGGCATGGCCCAGGAACAATTGAATCAAAAATCTCTGATACTAACTATATTGTCTCTTTGCATAATAAGAGAAATCACAAATTTATTATGTGAATTTACTAAAGCCCTATTACAGTAGATCCAATGTTATAAATCTTGTTGAGTTAGATGAGATGAAAGATCCTCCAGATTTAGAAATTGAATTCCCATTTATCGAAAACAATCCAAATAATTTTAATTGTTCTGAATTAATTAAAAAAATAATTTAGAAGAGAGATTAAGTAAAGAACAGATATGAATCTTAAGTGAATTGCTATGTAAATATTCTGACATATTTTCGAATGAACCTGGATAAACAAATATTGTCGAGCACGATATCGAATTGATTTCCAATAAACCAGTACGTGCCAGACGATATAGAATGTCACACCGACAAAATGAAATTTTAAAAACTGAAATAAATAAAATGTCAGCTAATAAAATTATTGAGGCGGGAATGTCAAATTATACTTTTCCCATGATATTAGTACAAGTCCCTGGTAGAGAACCAAGCCTTTGTATTGATTACAGGAAATTGAATGAAGTTACAAAAATTGAATATTTCCCACTCCCTAATATTGAGGAAAGGATTGAAACTGTTTCAATCCTTTCCTCAATATTAGGGAACTGTTTCAAGTTTTTCCTTGAAACTGTTTCAAGTGCTACATTTATAACAATAATCGATTTAGCAAAAGGATATTGGCAGATTCCCCTTACTCAAAAAGCTCAACAATTAGTGACTTTTGTAACAAATTTTGGTTGTTACAGACCACTTAGAATGCCTTTTGGTTTAAAGAATGCACCATATTTTTTCTGTAAAAATGATAACGGAATTGTTACAAGGAATGGAATCATTTGCAATTCCATATTTAGATGACATTGCCATATTTTCTAATACTTGGGAATCCTACCTTAAGCATTTAGACGATGTTTTTCAGCGAATTGAAAAAGCAAATTTAAAAATAAAACCTTCTAAATGTGTTTTTGCTCAGAAACATGTCAAATATTTAGGCCATATGGTTGGCCAAGGTGAAAGAACTCCATCAGAATTAAAAATAGATGCCATTAAAAATTTTCCAGTTCCAACAACCAAAAAAGAGATTCGGGCTTTTCTAGGTTTGTCTGGTTATTATAGAAGACATATTACTAATTATTCCATTATTGCAGCTCCCTTGACAGATAAATTAAAAAGAAAGAAAAGACTGTGTGGTCGGAGGAATGTGAAATGGCTTTTAAAGAACTGAAAAATAAACTGAGTGACAAACCAGTGTTATACGCTCCTGATTGTTTTTTTTTTTTTGTCGCTCAACGGTCAATTTTTGCACACGAGGACTAATTAGACCACGACCTACGGCTTAAAGTGGATTCCGAACCACTACAATCATCCATGCCCAAGGTGGGATTCGAACCAACGAACTGTTGAACCGAAGGCAAGCGCACTAATCATTCAGCTGCCAGCACGGCTATATATATTGTTACAAATTTATAAATAATGATTATATTTGACTTAAAATATCTCAGACAGATCGGAAATTCTCACATTTTGGGCAAAAATTGCGGTATTTAGACGTGTTATAGTATAAAAGCAGATTTCCTAATGATTTGGCGACTTGGCGAGAAATCGATACTTCTGGAAACATCCATCACCTAAGCTCTAGGACCAATATTTTTCGAGATAGCCTAGAAGCTTCCAGAACCTTGGCGAAATTGGTAGATTTCTCCGCCAAGTCAGGTATAAATACCGCAGCCTGACATGGAAGAAGAAGTTTTGTGAAGACAGTCAGTGAGTGAATACGATTAGTTGTGACTGCTAGTTGTTCTCTGTCTGAGGTATTTGAGACCTGTGATTGGAAGCTGTTTCTTATTATATCTGACGAATTGTAGCTGTATAATTGTGATTGTTACAGTGGGAATTTCGTTTATCTAGTGAGATTTTTACGAATAAAAGTCTTGTGTTCATTAAGTGGTTGCTTTATTCAACTCTCAATCAACACGAACCCGTGAAGCTCGGTACAAAATACACTCCTGACTATGAAAAAGAATTTATATTGCAAACTGATGCATCCAATGAAGGAATCAGTGTAGTATTTTCTTAACTGGATGAAGAGGAAAAAGAACATCCAATCTTATACCTTAGTAGGAAATTTACAGAAACAGAAAAAAATACTGTACCACAGAAAAAGAATGTGATGCAATCGTCTGGGCAGTAAAAGAGTTAAAATGCTATTTAGACGGCCGAAAATTTAGAATTCAGACTGATCATAACCCATTAGTATGGTTAAATTCCAATGCTAGTTCAAACCCTAGGTTAATTCATTGGGCATTAGTATTGCAGCCCTTTAATTTTGAATTAATCTATCAAAAAGCGGTTTTGCATAAGAATGCTGATGTTCTTAGTAGAATTTGTAAATAGAAAATTTTCAGTTATTATTTTTACAAACATTTTCTCTTTTTTCATGTTTTATTTTGTATCATATTAAATTTTAAAAAAAATCTATTCTTTAAAATATTATACAAAAATAAAATTAACATGTTTTTTTCATGTTATTTTATAATTATGTGGTTAAGCTTATTATGTTTTGTAATTAGTTATTTGTTTGAGTAATTGTAAGACTTTTACTCATGTAAAAGTCCTTCCAGAGGGGGAAGGAGTTGTAACGAGCTAAAAGGCGAGGATCAGTATAACACATGAGCGTTAGATTCTGCCACTCTCCTCCCTTCCGATTACATTGTTTTTGTTTATTTCTTAGTTAGTAGAGTGTATTCTCAGAGAGCGCACTGGAGGTGCACTTGTGGCGGCGTCCGTCAATAACATTGTCATGATTATTAAGTTGAAAGTTGTATTAAAATATTTGTAAATAGTAAAAATTACATATACTTAAAATTTATCCTTATCAATAAATTAAATAAAATTGAAATTGTCTTCAATTGCCTTTCCCCCTGGGTAGACTACAAAACCTTTTACACATACAAGATATGCATGCATACATCACTTAAGAAGTTATTAGCAATATTTTTTACTTTTAAATAAGAAAAACTTTAATTTTTGTTTTAAAATTATTTTTTAAAATTTTGGTTTTATTACAGGCAATATTCACATTTTGAGTAAAACCTACAAATATTTTCATATAAGTAGTTAATAAGTAAAATATTAAGGTATTTTTTAAAAAATTAAAATCTATTAAAAAGGCTAAAAATAAAATATAAAATTCTCTAATATTGTTACAAATTTACAATTAAAGGAGAAGAAAATAACACATCAAAGAAACGTCAGCTCTACTCAGCCTGTTAATAAATGATTATTGCAAAGACAGTTGCATTCTTTAAGGCAAGATTTCATGGATATTTGGTACTTCTTTGTGCAACAAGTTAATATTATTATTATCATCTTATAATTTTTAAATAGTAAAGCTTTGAAGTCATACTAAATAAAAGAGAATTGTTTGGAACTAAACAGTTCTCATTTATCAGTTGAACAAACTAGATAGTAAAACAATATATACTTAAATAAGAAAAGAAGAAATTTTGGAAAACCTGTATGTATAATTCCAAAGATATTAGTTAAGATTATTAATTAGAATGAGATTAAGAGAATAAAAATACTGTGTTGAATTATGCACTGAAACATATTTGAAATGTAAAGTTTCTGAATATTGAAATATTTGTTTTTGCATAATTCTTCAGTGAATTTTTTATTCTGAACATCTTTTGGTTAACAGTATTTCTTCTTTCTTTTTACTAAATACAATTTAAACACAAAGTTTCATAATTAATTAAAAGAAAAATATGAATGCTAAAATTAATGCTTATCCAGTGATTCTATTTGTAATTTGTATGAAATCAAATGAAAAAACTATATTTAATAACTGATTTTGTACGAAGTTTTCATAAGATGCATCATTTATGTATATCTCCTAGTAAATTATACATAAAAAAATAATTTGAAAAGGAGACTTTTAACCTTAAATGTTAATTTGAGCTTGGAGATAGAACAAAATTCTATTTTCTGTTGTTGTATTCCAAACAAAATTGTGTGCCTATAATAAATCACAATCTAATCATTGAGTTTCCTATCAGCTAAGATTGAAGTTTAAGTAAAATTAGAAGCATTAAATATTTTTTTATGAAATAAACATATTATCAATCTATCTCAATTGAGAAAAACTGAAACGAATAATAAGATTGTTTCTGTACATACGATACAATTAATACTTTTATTGTGCAAGAGAAATTCTTTTTTTCACAGAAATGGTTAAAGGTACAATATGTAAATACCCAAATACTTATATTTCAAGCTATATGACACACAATAGCTTGGAATTTTAATCCTTTGAAGTTAATGATTAAAAAAAATCATAACAGATATATACCATTAACAATGAGAGACAAAAGAATTTTTAATTACAACAGCAAATATTCTTTAATTACCAAAAATGATTAATTATAAATGAAGAAAAATATTTGCAGGTATATAATAGAAAATAGATATAACAATCATATATGAATTAAAATAGACTATACATCAAGCCAAATCCCTCAGATTTAAAAAGGTTTACCTTGTATGTTCTAATTTAGTTTATCCTTGAATTTTAAATATAAATTACAAATTTTTGTATATGAGTATAAATTTTACCAGTACTTATAATTTAAAGTGGATCTTAAACTACTACAGAAATGCATAGAAGGAATGGAACTCAAACCAGTAAATTGTTGAAATACAAAGTGATAACCATTCAATTGTAACTCGTCCTCAAATGCTATGGTTAAGAGTCAGGTCAACACCATTTAATATTTAGAAGGAATATATATATAGAATATAAACTTGTTATTAAAGCTTTGACATGAATCTGAAATTTTCTACATTAAAAATATTTGATAATTGATATGGAACATTTTGAGAGCTACACAACAAAAACAATAAAATAATACATTAATTCAATGTAAAAACACCTTCAAAAATAAACTATAAGAGTTCAGAGTGTTTCCTATTTTATAAAGAAAATCAACTCGACATAATGATACTTCAATGAATTAATAATAGTTTTTATCACACAAAAAATATTAATATACAAACCATAAAAACAGTTAAGAAAAAAAAAACTTTCTTAAAAGAGAATGAGGTTTTTCTGAAATAACATTTTTTAAATTTGTAAATAATTTTATGAAAAATATAAATCTAAATATCATAAATTAATTTGCATTTTTAAATTTTAATGAGTTAATCAGATCTATTTCAATAAAAAATGTTTTTAACAGAAATACTGTTAACAAAAGTATAATAATAATTTTACTAAAATTATTAAATACTTGCTGGTTACAATAAAAAAAATCAAAAGAAAATATAATTATTCAACTTAAAGGTCATATAGCTATAGTCAATTCATTTTTGTAAAAAGCATTAGTTCATACCAATGAATGAATAAAATTAGTAAAACAAGTTACTTTTTAAGCATTTTTATGTATAGTTATGTTTTCTTACCATTAATTAATTTCTTATGAAACATATAATTTTTTTTTATTAATTAGCATTTTTAGCGACCATCTTGAAATCTAGTTCAAAATATTACATAACATAGCATCCATTTATCATCAGGCTTATATTTACTCTTTTTGAACAACATTTAATTACATAAAAAAATGAAAAAAAGAATCGGAAATATTGTATTTTAATTTCTTTTTTTCTGGAAATCATGTTGTATAAGGAATTTAAATAAAAACTATTTTTTTGGATACAAGAAATAAACTGAAAAGTATATTTTTTCCAAGAATAATCTTCGATTTGTCATATTGTTAACATCAGAAGCATTTCCATTTCACAAAGAATTTTTTTTTTAATACCAAACATTTTAAAGGAAAGTAATGAAATAAAACAATATTAAATCGTGAAAAATCGTTATTATTTAGCATTCAGAAATTAATTACAACCATGAACTTTTTTCATATAGTGTATAGTTAAATTTTATTTCTGTTAATATTTTTTTCACTTTTCTGTACTTTAAAAGTTTTTTAAGACTATAATAAGAGAATCAAATGTCTCACCAAAATTCTCCAAGAGAAAGGTTGTAGATAACGAGAAGCATGATATAATCTATATGCCATAATATGAAGTTAATATAATACGAATATTTTAAGATTATTCTGCTGCAATACGTTCACATTCGATTGAAATAGTTTTCGTTACATAAACTTTTCAACAAAAATAAATAAACGGTCACACAATAGACAACATAGTAACATAATAGACTACTACAAATTGATTCAATTACTATAAGCGAATCAAACTACAAAATTTCTTACATAATATAACTTTTACTTTAATTGTATGGCAACAATGTTTTCTTGTTTATCTTTCAACATACTGAGTTCCCAATAGCCGATCCCACTAAAAAATTCTGAAAGGTTTATAATTGGTAGAAAAAGTCACGTGCATAAATAATAACTGGTGGAACGCTAACTTTTAGACGCTTGTTTCCAGCTAGGCTTCTTGCAAGCAGTACATCTTCTTTACGTGAAATGACAGATCTCGCCATCGAGTTCCATTCTGGGATGTCTCCAACCCTCAGGTTATATTTACTGTTTTCGAATATTTAATCTTGAGATTTTTCAATGTTACTTTTGATGTATGAGTGAAAGTCTTCTATTGTAATCCACTCTATTTCTACATTATCTTTTGTGACCATTTTGGCTAGTTTATCAGTTTTTTCATTTATTATAATATCTTTGTGAGCTGGAACCCAAATGATTTGTAGTTCTTTGAAGAATTTTGAAGCCTGCCATATTTTGTGTTTTAATCTTAATATTATACTTGCTGATTTTTGGTTGCATTCCATAAGTGCGATAAGGACAGATTTACTATCTGTATATATTATATTTCTTCTTTCGTAAATGATTAATTCATCTATAGCTTGACAGATCGCCATTGCTTCAGCAGAAAAGACCGAATTTATATTGTTAACTATGTATCCAAATTATCCTTTTTCAGACTATCCAGCAATAGAGGTTATATTTTCTTTTTTAGATGCATCTGTGGCTATTCTGTTGGGTTGATATACTAGGCTATTGTCAAAATCATTAAAAAATTGAATAATTTCTTGATTGGTGAGAGATTTATCTTGAAAATCGTATTTATCGACTTCGATGGAGAAATTGTTTGGAGAGTGAATTTGTGGATACTTAAACTGGATGAAGTAGGGTATTTTAATGTTTTCTTCCTCTATTGTTTTCACTAGGGGTATGTGATATCTCTTTTCAACGGAATTGTAGCTGTTTTGGATGATATTTTTGAGAGGTGATTGTTGTTCCAATGCGATATGTTTTTGCCAAAATCTGCTTGATATTTTCCTAAATTCAGATTCTATTGTGCCAATATTTGCAATCTTTCGTAGAAGAATATTAGGAGTGAATCTAGGTAACCCTAATGCAATTCTTACTGCCGAAGTTTGTATTGTTTCTAAAGGTTTTGTGACTGAATGATTTGTTAAGCTAAAAATATTGCTAGTGTGATGTAGAATACTGCAGATAGATGATTTTGCTAACTCGATTAGATGATGCGATCTTGCTCCATAATTTTTGTTTGAGAGTACTTTTAAAATATTTATTCTTTTAGATGCTTTATTTTTTAGGTATGTTACAAATGGCCGAAAGTTTCCATTTTTTGTAAATATTATTCCTAAGAATTTTAGACTGTCTTTCCATTCAATATTTTCATTATTACACTGTATTGACCAATCAGGATTTTCTCTTCGCCCGGACAAGTTTACTGCTGAACACTTTTGATAAGCTATTTGTAGTTTCCAGTAATTACTCCATTTTTCTATGCTATACAGATTTTCTTGCAATTTTTTCTTAATTATTTCCAATTTTTCATCTGTACAGTAAATAAGTATGTCATCTGCGTATATTATATGTTTAATCCTTTGAGGGATAGTTTCATGGAAGTCTGACATGAAGATTGTAAATAAAATGGGAGACAGCACATTACCTTGTGGAACTCCTTTAATTGTTCTATCTTGTAAGAAGTTGTGAATCCATTTGGCGGTTTTTCCTGTTATTCCCAACTGCAGGCATTTGTATATTAATCCGTCAATGTACACGGAGTCATATGCAGATTTTATATCCAGTGATATATTGCAATAAGGAATTTCTTTTGGGCTTTTGCCTGATGCAGGTCATAATGAAAAAGTTGTATTGCAGTTTGACTCTGTCTCGGAAAGGTATGAACCCTAGATGACGCATTGTGGTTTGTTTGGTTTTCGAATTGGTATTATAATAGATGACTTTCAGGTGTCAGGAATAAAGCATTCATCAAATATATCATTGAAAATTTTGAGTATCTTGCGTGTGTTTACTTCTTTAGAGATTTAAATACTTTTGCAGAAATTTCATCTTCTCCTGGTGTGGATATTCTGGTTTTCTTAATAGCTAATTTGAGCTCGTTGATTGTAAATTTTTTATTTAAATTTATATTCTCTGAACCAGAGTAGTCGATTGGTATTGGCTCATGGTAAATTTTGTTATCGAAGTGTATTGCGAAAGCTTCATTTTGAGATTTCGGTGAATTTAGTTCTTGGTTATTAAAATTTATTAAGAGGTTAGAATTTTGGATATCTCTGTATTGACGATTTATTGAGTTAAATATACGGAAAAGTAGGTACGGGTCTTGCTGCTTCTTGCAGACATCATCCCAATATTTGGTTTTAGAGGATTTTATGATATATCTTAATTTGCAGAAAATTTTTTGTACAAAATCCAATTCTTGGTTTTCAAGGTATTTCTGGCTTTCTTTAGATACACTTTTTTAGAAATGAAAATTTACTACATAAATTATTCCACCATGGAGGGCATTGTTTTTCAGGTATTTTTTGCTCATGGCTGTTGTCTTCTATGGCTTTAACTGTAATATTATGGAAACTGTCATATGAGCTGTTGGTTTCACTACACAACTCTTCGTTTATTTGGTTGATGATTTCTTTCCATCTGCGTATCCTATACACTCCTGGAGTTTTATATAAGGTAAGAACGTTAATGACTATAGGGAAATGATCACTAAAAAATGAATCTTCTTCTATTGTGATATGACAGTGTGGAAATAAGTTAGAAGTACAAAATGATAGATCTATAATTGAATTTTTTCCTGCAGGAGAAATATGTGTCGGAGTAGATAAATTCAGAATGCAAAGATTGTGCTCGTTGATCCAGTCGGCCAATTTTTGTCCCTGATGAGTGCTAGTTTCCCCGCCCCATAAATCATGTTTGATATTAAAGTCTCCTAAAATTAGGCATTTATGTGTTATATATTTTTGTATATCTTGATATTCATCATATTCAATTTTTCCTTTGGGTGAATATACAGGGTGACTATAAAAAAACTTTGCCAACATCTGCACTTCTAGCGTCCATTCTATTTAACCGATCAAGATGATACTTCAAATATAGTTCTTTTGAGATATGCGCTCGAAATTCTGTGAATGGCAACACAGTGGCCCTCGCGGTTACAGTTATAGTGACAGAAACTCGAAATTTTCGAACGGCAACGCCTACTTTTTACCATCGCAAAATGTTCACCACATGCAAAAACCCCTTAATAGCGTAGAAACGGTACCGATATGTCCGAAAACCGACGTGTTATACACATACAAACAGTTCTTCAAGGCGCACGGAGGAATAATGCATACGACAGAGACAAGACACTGCTCAATGATGAGAACACATCGAGAAAAAAATCTTTATTAATTTCAAACATTTTCCACATGAGTGCCATCACAGGCAATTACGCATTGCATGCGGGAGACGGTGGACAATGTCGCTGCACGCAACATGGCACGAGGGATGTTTCCAATCTCACGCCGTATAGAATCCTTTAAGTCCGACAATGCTTGAGGATTGCACAGATAAACTCTGGATTTGAGATAGCCCCAAAACCAGAAATCCATAGGCGTCAGATCTGGGGATCGTGCAGGCCACGGAAAAGGATAATAGCGTGAGATGATGCGATCACCAAAATGCTTATCCAGGAGCCTTTTAACTGACCTCGGTATATGTGGAGGTGCGCCATCTTGCATCCAAACAATGTCATTGAGTGCATTCAGCCGACGCAACTCCGGTTAGACATAATTTTTCAGCATGGCTGCATACCGAGGGCCCGTTACAGAACATGTTGCAGGGCCAGTCGGGGTCGTTTCCTCAAAGAAGAACGGGCCCAGAACAAATGTAGCTGTAATGCCGCACCACGCAGTCACTTTGGCGTCAAATAATGGTACTGGCGCCACAGCATGAGGATTCGTCTCTCCCCAGTGCACACAATTCTTTGTGTTAATGCTGCCATTTAAGGTGAAATGCGCCTCGTCCGTCCATAGTATGCGAAGTGGCCAGTCGTTATCCGCATCATATCGTAACAAAAATGCATTTGCGAAGTCCAGACGTTGTTGTGGGTCACCCGGCTCCAACATCTGGACGCTCTAGAACCGATAGGGAAACATGTGAAGTACCGAGCGCAAGAGCTTGCGGACCGTTGAGTTCGGAATATCCAACACGCGCGCTATGCCTCTTGCGGTTTCTGTGTGTCCTGCAGTCACTGTATGGTGCACTTCCATGACAACGTCCTCAGAAACAGTTGGCCGTCCGGAGCGCTGTTTGTCACAGGTGCAGCCTGTATCTTCGAATTTCCGCACTAAATCACGCAGAGCTTGCAGAGTACATGGGCCGCGTCGTTGTCGATGATTGCGGCGATACACACGCAAGGCTTCCGCAGCGTTCATCCCATTTTGGTAATAGAGTTTGATCAATTCACCGCGAACTTTCCTAGGAAGACTCATATCGTCGGCATGTGCGAGTTCCCGAATGACGACTTCGCATACCCGCTTGGTATTTTATAGGTTTCCTACGCTGAATATCTGGCGACCGGCGTTCTGTGATTGGTTTCTTGACTCTGTCACATGCAAATTTATTACGTGCGCCCAGATCGTGTTTTATTGGCAGGTTTTCAGAACTCTTTTTTGTGTTTGCAGAACACGTCCGTTTTTAGACATATCAGTACCGTTTCAACGCTATTTAGGGTTTTCACATGTGCTGAACATTTTGCGATGGTAAAAAGTAGACGTTGCCGTTCGAAAATTTCGAGTTTCGGTCACTATAACTGTAACCGCGAGGGCCACTGTGTTGCCATTCACAGAATCTCGAGCGCATATCTCAAAAGAACTATATTTGAAATATCATCTTGATCGGTTAAATAGAATGGACGCTAGAAGTGCAGATGTTGGCAAAGTTTTTTTATAATCACCCTGTATATTCTATATGTTGATAGTGTCGTTCTTATCAGTGATTTTCACGATCAATATTTCTGTTTCACTGCTGCTATATATGTTCTTATAAATTACTTTTGATGATGATTCTGTTACTTCAATCGCTAGGCCACCTCCGTTTCTATTTTCTCTGTCTTTTCTATAGATGATTTTTTTCTTTACGTTAAATAAGTCTCTTGGTCTAAGGAAAGTTTCCTGTATCACTAATATATCTGCGGAACTGAAAGGTTCTAACTTAAATATGTCTATTTTGTTGGTAACGCTCCTCGCATTCCACTGCACAATTTTCATTTTCTGAAAATGTATTAATAAACTAAAGATTTATAGCACTTATATAGAACGGATATAAGAAATTTTTTTTCATTTGAAATCTCTTCAATTATGAAATTATAATTAAATGGGTTAAGTAGGTAACTCTAATTATCCAACAGAGAAATCTGAGAGATCTATCTCTCTCTCTGTTTCATATTGCTGGCAGTCCATCTGATCTGACTTTGAAGATTTGGGATTTTTTACTATCTTTGATTTTTCTTCCTTTCTCTTTCAGGAGAGATTAGTGTGGACAACTTTGAAATTGTTTTATTAATTTTAGTAAAGACGGATTCATTAATTTTATTTACAGTAGAGTTAAAAAATTTTTAAACATCTTACAAATTTTAGTTAGTTGTTGTTTTATGATCTTTTCAATTGAGGTTTTCCGTTTAAGGGCCAATTTATCAAAAATCCCTTGCATCGATTCTATGTCTGGACTGGCTATAGGCATGGAAGTTTCCTTTACGTATGGGGTATTTTTGTTTGCGAATCGCCTTCTAGGTTCGCTTAGTGTCAAATTATTTTCTGCCTTAAATTTAAGAATTTCTTTTTCTTTTGCCCTGATTGGGCATTCATTATAATCGGCTCTATGTAAGCCTGTACAGTTTGAGCATCTCATCTGGTTTAAGCATATTTCTCCATGTTTTTTGTCTCCACAGTGCACACACAATACTTCGTAAGGACATTTGCTAGAGTTATGAGTGAATTTGAAACACTTACCACATTGGCGAAGTCTGTCTATGAACAGCTCCACTCTGTGGTTAGTAAAGAATAGTTTTATTTCTTTTGGTATCTTTATTCCCAGAATAGATACCAGAACTGGAGACACTTCACGGTTTTTCTTATTGAATCTTCTTAGTTCTAAAATTGTAATTTGATTCTCAGCGCTCAGCTCCTCTGCAATTTCTTTTAGTGGAGTTTCCGTTGGAATATTAAATAGCAGAAACCTGGTAGAGATATTTTCCCATAGAATTTGGTAGTGTACCGGTACCCCTTGTACCTCTTTGATATTTAGTATTTCTGTAGCTGTTTCTATGTCTTGCGTTGTCATTAGTAATCGACCGTCTCTTGTTATTATCTTGTTAGAGATCTTTTTAAAGTTTTTTATCTTCATTATTAGTTCGTTTTTCAATCCCCGGTATTTATTTTTAGGAATTGACCTTTGTTGGCTTTTAAGAATATGTTGAATGTGTTTACGCCATTTTCTTTTGCAGCTAAAAGACAGTTCATATCATTTTCTGAGGTCCTAAGGAAGTTTGCTCCGTAATTGCTTTCTCCTGCCATGTTTAAATCCATGTTGTTTGAGTCTTCATTTTGTAGAATATCCAATACTTGAATTTTAGAGGAAGCCAGATTTGTGGCTTCTGTATTCAGTATATGCTGCTATTCCGAAAAGGCAATAAGTCTTTGCTCAACTTGAGCTAAAGAGGAAATAAAAATTTTTTCCTTATATATACTATTAAAATGTAACTTATAGTTATAATGAGAAACTTATCCAAAAAAAGGAAACCGAATTAACTGGTTTCCAAACAGCCGGCCGAAGATCTATATTCACCCTATAATGTTTGTTTACTTATTCATCGCTCATAACATTATTGTAATCTATTTTATACAGTCATTATATAAAATAAAAAGCAGTTAAAAAGAAAATCGCCAAAATGTGTTTATTGGCCATTTGTATTGAACACGTGACTTTTTCACTAATCAAAAGCTATAATAAAACCTTTGAATGATTTCTTAAGTGGGATCGGCTACTAACCTAACTGTGATCGATTTGAAGGATGTCACATGTTTGTTAATAATTCAATGCGTACAATTTCATCATCGAAAGAATCGAAAGAAAACTTGTTTTTTCAGTGTTACTTTTATACTTCAGTCATCATATTTGAGATTTTAAAATCATAATAAATGATTTTATATCCTTTAGACATCAAATGATATATTGAGGAAACGAGTTCAATTTTCTGCATCAGAAGTAATTAATATTACTATCTCTGTAATTAATATCTCTGTCTTTTCTATAGATGATTTTTTTCTTTACGTTAAATAAGTCTCTTGGTCTAAGGAAAGTTTCCTGTATCACTAATATATCTGCGGAACTGAAAGGTTCTAACTTAAATATGTCTATTTTGTTGGTAATGCTCCTCGCATTCCACTGCACAATTTTCATTTTCTGAAAATGTATTAATAAACTAAAGATTTATAGCACTTATATAGAACGGATATAAGAAATTTTTTTCATTTGAAATCTCTTCAATTATGAAATTATAATTAAATGGGTTAAGTAGGTAACTCTAATTATCCAACAGAGAAATCTGAGAGATCTATCTCTCTCTCTCTGTTTCATATTGCTGGCAGTCCATCTGATCTGACTTTGAAGATTTGGGATTTTTTACTATCTTTGATTTTTCTTCCTTTCTCTTTCAGGAGAGATTAGTGTGGACAACTTTGAAATTGTTTTATTAATTTTAGTAAAGACGGATTCATTAATTTTATTTACAGTAGAGTTAAAAAATTTTTAAACATCTTACAAATTTTAGTTAGTTGTTGTTTTATGATCTTTTCAATTGAGGTTTTCCGTTTAAGGGCCAATTTATCAAAAATCCCTTGCATCGATTCTATGTCTGGACTGGCTATAGGCATGGAAGTTTCCTTTACGTATGGGGTATTTTTGTTTGCGAATCGCCTTCTAGGTTCGCTTAGTGTCAAATTATTTTCTGCCTTAAATTTAAGAATTTCTTTTTCTTTTGCCCTGATTGGGCATTCATTATAATCGGCTCTATGTAAGCCTGTACAGTTTGAGCATCTCATCTGGTTTAAGCATATTTCTCCATGTTTTTTGTCTCCACAGTGCACACACAATACTTCGTAAGGACATTTGCTAGAGTTATGAGTGAATTTGAAACACTTACCACATTGGCGAAGTCTGTCTATGAACAGCTCCACTCTGTGGTTAGTAAAGAATAGTTTTATTTCTTTTGGTATCTTTATTCCCAGAATAGATACCAGAACTGGAGACACTTCACGGTTTTTCTTATTGAATCTTCTTAGTTCTAAAATTGTAATTTGATTCTCAGCGCTCAGCTCCTCTGCAATTTCTTTTAGTGGAGTTTCCGTTGGAATATTAAATAGCAGAAACCTGGTAGAGATATTTTCCCATAGAATTTGGTAGTGTACCGGTACCCCTTGTACCTCTTTGATATTTAGTATTTCTGTAGCTGTTTCTATGTCTTGCGTTGTCATTAGTAATCGACCGTCTCTTGTTATTATCTTGTTAGAGATCTTTTTAAAGTTTTTTATCTTCATTATTAGTTCGTTTTTCAATCCCCGGTATTTATTTTTAGGAATTGACCTTTGTTGGCTTTTAAGAATATGTTGAATGTGTTTACGCCATTTTCTTTTGCAGCTAAAAGACAGTTCATATCATTTTCTGAGGTCCTAAGGAAGTTTGCTCCGTAATTGCTTTCTCCTGCCATGTTTAAATCCATGTTGTTTGAGTCTTCATTTTGTAGAATATCCAATACTTGAATTTTAGAGGAAGCCAGATTTGTGGCTTCTGTATTCAGTATATGCTGCTATTCCGAAAAGGCAATAAGTCTTTGCTCAACTTGAGCTAAAGAGGAAATAAAAATTTTTTCCTTATATATACTATTAAAATGTAACTTATAGTTATAATGAGAAACTTATCCAAAAAAAGGAAACCGAATTAACTGGTTTCCAAACAGCCGGCCGAAGATCTATATTCACCCTATAATGTTTGTTTACTTATTCATCGCTCATAACATTATTGTAATCTATTTTATACAGTCATTATATAAAATAAAAAGCAGTTAAAAAGAAAATCGCCAAAATGTGTTTATTGGCCATTTGTATTGAACACGTGACTTTTTCACTAATCAAAAGCTATAATAAAACCTTTGAATGATTTCTTAAGTGGGATCGGCTACTAACCTAACTGTGATCGATTTGAAGGATGTCACATGTTTGTTAATAATTCAATGCGTACAATTTCATCATCGAAAGAATCGAAAGAAAACTTGTTTTTTCAGTGTTACTTTTATACTTCAGTCATCATATTTGAGATTTTAAAATCATAATAAATGATTTTATATCCTTTAGACATCAAATGATATATTGAGGAAACGAGTTCAATTTTCTGCATCAGAAGTAATTAATATTTCATGAAATTAAAATGCTAATATGTCTCTAGATTCTAAATGCTCTATTGCTTCAAGGCTTGCACAGTTCCTTAGGAGAAATGGTAATTTTTTCCTCATCTACATCACTAAGTCTATCTAAAATGCCTTCAAAATAATGAACCCTTACATTTTACAGTTGCATTTCAGTTGGTATGATAGGAAAATTATTCTATTTATATTAAAGAAATTGTTTAGATTAAAAACTACTCTTTTTTATCTGGAAATTCTTTGCATTGTTGATAAGAAGTATACTTTCTGCATTGGATATCATATAATTGCTAATGGCAAAGCAAATCAAATTTAAAATGCTTTTTTATATATAATTTAACAATAAAAATTTTAAATCGGTACTTAAACCAGCAACATATACTTTAGACGTATAATTCTTGTTTTTAAATTGAGTCATGTCTTTCGTCATTTTAATTTATAAGTAATTCATTCAATTATTACAGACAAAAATATTTAAGGAGATTGCAAAGTTAATAATTTTATTCGGCCAACTAAGATATTGGAAGTTCCAAAATTATTAAAATAGAGAAAAGGATACATTATTTAGAAAAATAATTTTGTTTTAATTATGTAATCAGTATAAATAAATCTTTTGAAGTGCATTAGTTAAAATTTGTTGTAATGCAAAATAATTCCAATGTATTAAATGTTCTTATTGTTGCATTTAAGAAAAGGATTGAGAACATGCTTAACCTTTAGGCATTTCTTATAGAAAAAAGAAATATAATTGAAAATGAATGAAAGCAAAATAATTTTTTAATGTTTTATTGAATTGATAAGAAATGAAAATACATTTTTAAAATAAATATTTAAACAAATAGTAAAAAAAATCATTTGATATTTCATTTTATAAAACAATGAAAAATAGTTGAAAATTAAAAAAAGAACATTTTAGGAAATAATGCTGTAAGAAACGTTTTAAGATGAAATTTTCTCAAACTAATTTTTTCATGATAGTTTCCTCTAGTATTTTTAAAATGATAATAAAATATAATCATTTTGAAAAAGTTGGGATTGTTAAATTATACATTATATGTGTTGTATTTGGTAATAGTTTTCTATTTTTTTTTTTATTCTCTCACCTTTTCTCTTAAATAATCTATTTCTTCAAAAATTCTAAATGGGCATTTATTTTTACCTCATACTTATCTGTTTTATCAAAGTAATTAAATATGCTACTTATGTTCATAATAATGCATTGTATTTGTTAATAGTTTTCAGATTTTTTTATTCACTTTTTCTCACAGTGTTCTGTTTTAATTAAAATATTTGAATATGTTACATGTGTTCTTAATTCAGGCAATCCATTTAACTTTGATGTAGAGTTTTTTTTTTTTCAATTATTTTTAAAGGAAAGATTATCATGTTTGAATGAAAATTTTTAGGAAATAAGAAATCTAAGATTATAAATACCTAATGAGTATTGCTTTTCAATCCATGAAGTAGTTAAATTTGTAATTAATTTTTGTATTTTATGTTAATTTAATCAGTATATAAAATATAAAAAATTCTACATCAATTTTATAAAATATTTTTAACATTCTATTATGAAAGTTAATATTAATCGAATTATTTTACATTTGGTTAATAAAAATAAATTAAAATAAAGAAAAAATTCTCTCTAAAAAATTGTTTTTTCATTCCTCAGATAATCAAAATATAATTTATTATTTTTAAGATATTATAATGTTAATATTTTAGTTACTTCAGTAAAAAAATTGATAAAATTGAAATATAAACAAAGTTACTGTTGAATAGATATGAAAATTGATCACTTTTCAACAATAACTTGATATATTTCCACTGGTTTATGATCTCCAAAGATAATGGACCGCTCACTGTATGCACACATTTTACAGCTGCAATCTAAGTAAAAAGGATTTAGTTTGTGCTTGAACTTTCTGTAAAAACTAAGACAAAAACTAACTTTATTCAACACTCAAATAAATTTATTTTACATGACAAATAATCTACAAAACAATGAAAGAGCTAGTATTTTTCTAGAGATCGTGTTGCAACAGCAACTACTTTTTATTTAATACCTTTTTTTATATTTTCTTTCATTTAAACTCAAAAAGTGCTGGAAATCCTTAGGTGCCTTATCTCTACCTCCTCTTAAAACCAATATAAGTTAAAAAAAAAAAAAAGACTAATATAAATAAAAAGCTGTAAATGCTTGCCTTAAAAACTGGATTGCCTTAGTTTTTTTAAAACATTTATTACTTAATTATGATATTCATTTATTAGAAATTAAAAAAACAAGTATGTTTCATAAAATAAGGTTTTGTGTTTAATTGTTGTTCAAAATTCAACTGTCTTCATTTTTAAAAATTTCTTTTCTGTTTATGTTTAACCCATTAAAAGCCAACCTTTTCAAAAATTTTTGCTGAATGAGTGATTAGATGATGAACTAAATTATTGGAATAAAAAATAGTTGGTAAAACTGAGTATTATGGTCTCAGCTTGGCAAAAATTATTTTCGCCAAGCGGAGGAGGTTGTGCTATTGGAAATTGATTGGCAACCCAGAATGGGCGCCAATTGGCGTGGAATCTGTGTAAATAAATAAATGGCAGGAGTTTCACCCGGTTTCAAATTGCTAAAATAAAAAAACAGAAATAACAATCATATTAAAAGATCTAAGCATTCAATTGCTTCAATTCAAATTGCTAAGCATAACAGTAAATAAGAACAGTAATCATATTAAGAATTAAGTTTCTATTTAAAAATATTTCAGAATCGAAATTGCATGAATAAAATATGAATAAATAAAATAGCAAAAATATTGAAAAAAGTTAATAATTAAAATATCTTAATGAATTCAAAATTAATTAAT
Source organism: Latrodectus hesperus (assembly GCA_037975125.1). Classification (NCBI taxonomy): domain Eukaryota; kingdom Metazoa; phylum Arthropoda; class Arachnida; order Araneae; family Theridiidae; genus Latrodectus; species Latrodectus hesperus. The sequence goes on from CM075852.1 coordinate 76,070,695, forward strand.
TTTTATATATTTAGTAAAATATTTTGATAAATCCAGTGATTTTAATTAGAAAGATATAGATCAATAAGTACAAGTGAAAATTTTCAGATTTTGTTTAACAATTTTATACAATATGTCAAACATTTACACTAAAAATTACATTTTAATTTATTCCAATATTATAGTTTACTCAAAAATTAAGGTTTCATACAATTCCTTAAAAATTTAATAACTAAAGCAAACAGATCTGAAATAAATTAAAAAATATAATGCAGAAAGTAATTGGAATTAAGTCTTACCTTCATTTTCCTTTCCATTCTGTCACACATTGGGGAGGATCTTCATTCAAAGGTATATAAACAGTCGCTACATCATCAATGAAATCTTTCAAAATATCGCTGAACACAGAGTGCTTCTTTCGCCACATATATTCAGCAAGGTAGGAATCGAACTGATCCACTGCCTACCGATTTCCTTTTAAGCTTCTTTTTATCGCACTTCATGTCCCTTCGATGGTTTTTCTATGAGTTCCTGAACCAAGGTCCTTGAAGTGAAGACTATGGTAAACTTTTATATGCTGAAAAACTTCCAAACTCCAAATGCCCACCTTCCATCAACTTTGTTTCCTCTATTAAACTTTCACTTTCCAAATTTATTTTAGGCTTTTTCGACAATCACACCATGTCCTCCAACCATTTCAATAGTTTTCATACATACTTTGACATACACCTCACAACAAAAATTCTTCCAATCAACCACCGCATGACTTGATACATTCAACTCATCACAAATAATGAAAGAGTTTTATTTGAAAACTCTTTCATTCACATATACAACATTTGCAACAACACACTCACAGGCAATTGTCCCTGGGAAAACCAGGAACCCTTTCTAACGCTTCTTTTCACATCATGCTTATTCTTACCTTTCACATTACATTTCCATTAACACTTATCACTAACATCGATTCTATCAGCAAGTTTCATTTCTGCACCATATTTACAAGATAATTGGTGGTTTTAGAAATTAAACCAACATTCATGCATCAAATAATAACTTCTTTCTTACCTCAATTACTCAAAAGAATTAAATCTCGAAAGTTCATAGACTGCATCTTAATGCCCAATATTCAGGTGAGCTCAATTGAAGATTTATGTGGAAGAGAAATTGTGAATATATGAATGACAATGACAAACTAAGACAGTGACATGCAAATTGAAAATGGCGAAAAATTAACATTGTGTGCAAGCTTTCCCTAGAAATGGGTATGACATCCGGCTTTACCCAGAAATGAGGATGACAGGTGACATCTTGCGAGACATTCTGGCACTGTATTTGGTGACAAATCTCTTTTTGGTGATTTTTGGGTGAATAAATTTGGCTATGGAAAAATTACCAGAATTGGCGAATTTCGGTGGTTGGAGGCATAGAGACCGTAATATTCAGTTTTATATATTTGTTGAGAAGGAAAAGCACAACATGCACACTTTCTGTTATGCATGATATTAAATGATGTATGTTAAAATAAACTAAACTGTGTGTAAGGCATATCAAATATATTTTTGGCTCTGAATAGTGTGTATAAAATTCCAAAATATCTTAATTATTAATGTCTAAAACTAAAAATGAGATTTTGTAAATAACTTTAATATTTGTTTGATATATTTTAATATATCATTTTATTTGTATAAAATATATTGCAGATTTTATTTTTTATTAAAATAGTATTTCTCTTTCCTTCACAGTTTATTATAAATGATTTTTTTAGAGGTATACCATTTTTGAAATCTTGTCTTTTATCAGTTCCTTCATTGTGAATTAACTATTTACTAGGTGATAAGGTGATTAGTGGCTCTTGCAAATTATCACTCACAACATCAGCACTCTGTTTAATTAATACCCTGTTTTATGAAACATTGAATGAGGATGGTCGATACACACCAGATTCTGCAATTCTTCAAGAAGATGAAGTTGTGGAGGATATTCAATTTCTTTATTCATTTGTGAAAAGAACCTCTACTTTAAAAGTAATTAATATGTATATTTTTTGTTTTCAATAAAAAATTTCACACTCAAACATCTTATGCTTTTTATAGTTTCTAAAACAAGAATCAATGTTTTTTACTAACATAAAAAATTGTAAAGCTGTTAAATAAAAAAAAATTGTAAGCTCTTTTATTAAAATTTGTTTGAAGATCATATATTGGTAGATTTTCTGTGTTAAATTAATTGTATAATTTTCATTTAAATTAAAATAATTGTATTAATATCTGAGAAGTAAATTTTATGTATATATATTCAAAGAGAAAATGTTATTTTATTTCACTTACTAATTGATTAATATATAAGGAAACAAAAAACTGGCTTTCTTATTGTATAAAAGAAAAAAACCTTTAATATGCTGTTGAACAAAAATATTTAACAAATATCTACTATATTTTATTTTTAAAATCTTATAAATCCTATATTTTGTCTTTAAAACTTAACATTTACCAATATGACTTTGTAAAAATCTGAAGTACATTTTCATTTGACTTGTACCAAGCTTTTGTTTCATGAGAGCCAGGTGTAATCAATGCCTTACAGTAAATGCTTTAAACCAATAATTATAGTATTTTCCATTTACAGATACATTATATACAGTGTCCCAAAAAGGGTAAAATATCTTATTTTTTAATTGACATAGTTATCAAAATAAGGTTTTATTTGAGACTGTATCAGTGGAACTGCCTTACAATTACTTTTTCAAAGAGTGGCAAGAAATAAAATTTTAAAAAATCATATCAAAAAATTTTAGAATGTGAAATGGTTTTAGTAACAACTAAGGAAAGACATGAAAATGTAATGAAGATAAAGATTGTTTTTGGTAAAAACTTTTTGAAATGAACTCAGAAAATGTTAAACTAAAAATACCTAATATTTTTTTAGGAAATCAATCTTAAATCAATAATATTCGTTATGGCAATTATATAAAAATGTGAATTTTTGTGTTCTTGATTCTAAGTTTGGTAAATGGAAATCAATGTAGACAGAAAACTAGTTAGCCCTTTGCAAAGAAAATTTTTAAAAATTGAAGATATTGCTACTGAAGAATAAGTGTATGTGAAGTAGTAAAAAAACATTCCTTAGTTGGAGTATAAAGACTAAAAAAAAAATGCAACTATTTATTTATTATTATTATTATTATTTTTTTTTTTTTTTGCTACAAATCAGTTAATTTATTTTGTAATTTAACATACTACATTATCTATCCTTGTTGCAACTTCTAGCTAGAAGTATTGAAATAGTAATATAGAAAAACATACTACACATTTTTCATTATTAAATTTCCTTAATTTTTATTTTTCTGCGATATCAATTTAATTTTTTAACTATTGCCAAAATCATTTTTAAAAACTATTTAAATCTCTTCAATATTATTGAGAAAGTTATTCATTAAATCAACCTTTCCACATGGGATCTTTTGTTTCTGTATTACTCTAAATATCCTATTTATCATTTTTAATGGTAATTTTTAAAATAAAAAATGTAGTTTTTATTTTATTATTTTCTTAACTTTAAAAAATTATTGCAAGGCACTGTATATAATGTATCTGCAAATAGAAAATCCTATCATTAGTGATATCTTATTTTGGGAATTTATCATAAGGCATTGGTAACTCCTACTTTTTACCAAAAGTCTTGCTAAACATATGAAATGAATGAGATTTTATTAGTAAAACCAGGATTTTGCAGGTTTGTTAGGACAGGCTTGGTAGTAACATGGTCATTTGTCAAACTAATAGGGACTGATAAAATAAAAGTAAAAAATAAAATATCATAATAAAATATAATCAAGATAAAAGTCAAAATAAAAAACTGTTCCTATTTTCATTTTATTAATGAAAAACTTTTTTTTTTGTAAAAAAATCATTTTAAGTTTATAAAACCTGTCTAATGTTGCCATTTTTGAAGTTATACAATGGATACATGAATAATCATTTCATAATATTTGAGTTTTTTGAACTTAAAATATTTTAATTTATTTTGACTACGCTATATTTAGTTGGATAATTAGTATTTAAATTTATAAATTTCTAGTATCTTAGGAGTTTAGTTATTAGATTATCTAAGTATGCATATATATATATATATATATATATATATATATATATATATATATATATATACCGGGTGATCCAAAAGTCAGGACGAACTTTAAAAATGAATAATTCGAAAACGAATCACGATACAAAGATGCGGTTTGCACCAAACGGATGGAAAAGAAACCGGGTTTTGTGTGGCAATGAAAAAAATAGTTCTGTTGGTGACCAACAGATGGCGCTATAGCGTTTTATTGCAACAATAAACGTTTTACAAATGAAACAATGATTAATGAAGTCAGATTAATTACAGTTAATTAGTACTTACTACAGTAAATGCTCAATGTGCTGTCCATCATTCAGAAGTAAAGCTGTGAGACGAGTCACCACACCATTCACAACATTTAGTAGCATTTCTTGCGTTATGGCAGACACATTTTGGCGGATGGCATCTTTCAGTGCCACTAGTGATGCCGGTTGGTCGCTGTACACTTTTGACTTCAAGAAGCCCTACAGCCAAAAGTCACAGGGTGTGAGATCGGGAGATCTTGGAGGCCATGCGTAATTAAAGTAGCGACTGATAATACGATCCTCCCCAAATGTTGAGCGTAGCAGGGGTAGCACAGGCAGAGCAATATGAGGTGGTGCTCCATCTTGCATATAAAGGTGACTATTTGGAGTGCCTGTCGCGCTTGCAGTTCAGGAATAATGCTGTTCTGTAACAGTGCTAGATATCGCTTACCGGTGACAGAAACTGTTTGGAAACCTGTCTGTGTGACTTCCTCGAAAAAAATGGACTAATTATGAAATCAGCAGTGAAGCCACACCAGACTGTCATTTTAGGCTGTTGCAAGGGTACCTCAACAAATGCATGTGCATTTTCTGTGGTCCACACTTGACAATTGTGGGTGTTAACAGCGCTAGAGAGTGTGAAATGTGCTTCATCTGTCCAAAGCACAGTGTGAAGCCAGTCTTGCTGCTCTTCCATCTTATTGAAGACCAAATTCGCAAAATGTCGGCGAGAGTCGAAGTCAGGAGGTTTCAGTTTTTAGTTATGTTGCAACTTGTAGGGATACCGTAGCAAAGTTACTCGCAGCGCTCTCCAGACACTTCCGTACGACACTCCTGTCTGCCTCGAAACTTCTCGAGCACTGCACTCCCCATGTGCAGCAACCGCCGACATGGCTTGCACCGTCTGCTCTACTGTCGTGGCAACAGCAACTGTAGTTGAGGAACGTCCACTTCTTTGACGTGATGCCAAAGAACCTGTAGCTTCAAATTTTTTCACAATTTTGTTCAATGCAGAAGACGTTATTGGTCCTTTGCTATCTGCATACCCATCATGTAGCGATATGCTCGCAATGCCGCAATGGCACTTTCCAAATTCTTATAAAATAGTTTAACTAAGAGGGCTTTCTCTACTATGGACAGCATTGCGATGCATACCAGCTTCGACTACCATTACCTGCTGCAGTTGCTTCTTTTTATATCGTTTGTTGCTTTGCATAATCCTACATCAGAAATCCGACAGCGCCATCTGTTGGTCGCCAACAGAACTATTTTTTTTCATTGCCACACAAAACCCGGTTTCTTTTCCATCCGTTTGGTGCAAACCGCATCTTTGTATCGTGATTCGTTTTCGAATTATTCATTTTTAAAGTTCGTCCTGACTTTTGGATCACCCTGTATATATATATATATATATATATATATATATACGTGTATGTATATATTAAAAAATTGTTAATTTTGTGTTATAATATTATAATTTATTTACAATTTAGCTTATTTTTCAGCTTTTCCATGGTAATCAAACTTTAAGAGGTGGAATTGATCTCTCTTATTTTTCAAATCTTACTGTCTTGGAGCTTCGTAAGATTCCAGCCCATCTTATCATAGGTTTAAATCTGTTGTCAGGACAGTTGAAAGCTTTGATATGCTCTAGAAGTATTTATTTATTGAAAGTAAGTTTATTTTTAAATTTCCAATAATTTTACTATTGATTGATTGATAAATTTTGATTTCAAACAAATTACATGCTTGCTGACTCCTTTTAATTAATTAATTAATTTAATTTTAATTAGTAATTTAACTTTTTAATGACAATTGGAGTAACTGTTTTCTAACTTAATAAAATTTATAATTACAAGAAAATAATTATTTTCTTGTAATTGCAACTTATATGAGTCAATAATAAAATAAGATTATGAAGAGTTTTTCTAAACACTACAAATGGGTAAGATTTGCCCCTTCAGAAATACTTCTATCTGAAAAATTTGCAAAATGAAGTTTTTTTTTTTTGTATTATGTTTATAATTTTTTTTAATTGGCCAACAATATATTATACTATATCAAATGATAATTTTCAAAGTTTTAAGTTTTCTTTATGTATGTATGTTTGCACTGGTTTGTGTGTATTATGTATGTATGCATTCTTTTTCAGTGATAAAAAGTGCATTAAATATCTAGCATCTATCATTAAATATTAAATGGATTATTTGTCTCTATACTGATCACATATTTCAACATCTTTGTATTTTGTTTTTCTTATCATTAAGATTTTAATGCATCAAAAAATTATGTAGGACAATAGATTTGTCTCAAAATCAGGTCTTTTCACATAATTTTCTGTTCCATAATGCCCTCCATAATATTTGGATTGATGTTGCAGTTAATAAGGTGAGAATAGTAGGAAATTAGTTGTTATTAGTTTATTTCTGAACAGTTAGTTTAATGGCTAAAATTCTGAACATCTAAATTAAAATATAAATACAATAACCCATAAAAAATATTATATAAAATAATTGATTAAAATGCTCAAATTTGACTTTTTAAAAGTTATTTTCTAAAATAAATTTTCCAAAATTTTCAGACTAGAAAAGTTGCTTCCAAACTGCAAGCAAATTGTAGAACAATCAAAGAAAATCATAATTATGAAGCAATGTTAAATATTAATTCTTGTTATACTGTGAAAAAAATTAAATTGTGCTATTAATTTTCTTTATAGAATAGCAAGCAAATTTTTGTGGGAAAGGGCAAAATACTTACAAAATTAAATATAATTACAAAATGTGTAGTAAAAATTGGCTAGATGAAATTACTTTGTTACTAAACTCGTTATTTAAAAAATATTTTTTACAAATGGACATGGGTGCATACCGAAAATATGGATAATTCAAAAATAACTAATGTATAAAAATGAAATACATTTAACAATTTTTATATTAATTTTTGTTAAAAATTGATTTGATCAGAATAGAAAAAATGTTTTTATACCTTTTTCCATTTTTACATTTGCTAAATATTATATTTCTTTTTGTGTAACCAATTCTGCCATTTTTAAAAAATTTTAAATTCTCATTTAAAAAAATTGTGTGTTTATCCTGATTTGTTAATTTATTGATAATGGGAATTTGTTGTTCTAATTCTTTACAATATGATAAAAATTAACAATTTTTAAATTGTTTCTAAAACTTTAAACTTGTATTGAATTGATGAAAATTTTATGAATAATAGTTTGATTTGTGGGAATGAAATCTAAATTTTGTTGAGATGATAAACCAGGCTGGCAATAATGGAAAAAAGTTATATTTAACAATATATAACATTTGCATTTTAAATCATTTAGAAATATAATCAATCTCATCAGTTGTTTTTATGAATATAAATTTTGTCTCGTGTGCCAAAATTTAAACCATTTAGGACAATAAAATAAAATCATGTAAGAAAACTTAAATGAAGATTGTTTTCAGGCTCTGAAGATCAAAAACATTTGATGAAATCATATTCTGTATATCTTATACAAGTTTAGACATTTAAAATTAATAGATAAAAAGTTAATAAAAAATCTGAAATATTCTCTTTAAAATTTGCTGCTAAGGTAATATTCATTCAAAATAACATTAATTTGTATATGAATGCAAAATTTAATGCAGTTCTCCAAATCTTCTTTAAAATTCATTTTTAATATATCCAAACAATCCTTAGATATTTTACAATCCCATACATTTAAAAATAACTTCTGAAACATTTCTAATTCTTAAAACATACATAATTTCACTACCATTAGGCAGTTTAAGTATACTTTTATTTTTATAAACATTTAACACTCACTTCATTATCAGCCAAGAATATATTTTAATGCATGAAGAGTAAACTAGTCAACTTTTATAGTATCTAAAATTTATAGAGAAAATTAAAATAAACTGTCAAAGTTACCCCTTTTACAATAATTTGAAAGATTTTAATTAGTATGTAAATAGTAAATCTGGACTAGCATTAGAAAAAGTAATATTTTATATATTTTTTATGTCATAGAAAATTGCTTCTGTACAAAGTTGAAGCAGTAAAAACTTTTGTGTATATAAATATGATAATATTTTGAACCTAATAAAATTTTGCTCTCGTATTTTGATTTATATCAAAAATATATTCTATATTTTAGTTTTAAATGTTTAAATATTTTGCAAATAAAATGGTATAATTTAAAAAATGTAACTGTCAATGATAAAATGCTCGTAACAAAAAATAGCTTTTAAGTAAATTTTACTTTTAATATTGATTGGAAATGTATTTTCATTACACTTTCTGTGAAAAATAAGTAATTTTTTACTTTCAAGTTAATATTAAACACTTAAAAAGCATTATTGTTGCTATAATTTTTAATATGAATTATTAAATATCAAAATTAAATTCTTCATGTTAGTATTTATGATAATATTATTATTTTATACTTTCTGTAGAATGTTCATATTATTATGATCATATAGAAAATAATGATAATATTTACTGAAAAATGTTCTTAATATATTTAATAACTCATCACTAATTTTTCTAATTTTCATTAAAAAATAGAAACTTATTTTTTATTTTACTACATTTCATTTAAGAAATTTTAAAATCACATAAATTACATGGAAAGGAAATATTGTTATATTATAAAAAATGTGGTTAAATATTTTTAATCGTTAATTATTAAATTTGAATGTCATACTTTATAAATGAAATTCATCTCATCATAATGATTAACTGAATAAATTGAAAGATTTCTGCTTTTACAATAGAGAAAGTATTAGAAAAACAAATTTCAATTCTTTTATAGCATTTTCATAAAAAGTAAGTGGTAAATTACAGTTAAATTAATAAATTTTAGTTGTAATGACAATTACCTTTTTATGTACTTTTATTTCAGTTTTCAATATCAAGTTGTGAAACTTTGTTCTAACTATAGTAGCTAATTACTTTTTTCATTGTGTTATTTAATTGAAAACTAGTTAACTTTATTCATTATTTAATTCATTTATTTTTCATTTCCATATAATAAAACAATTTTTACACATCTAATTTATTTCTATTTGGTTATATTTAGGAATTATTTGTGGGTTCCATGGATGGATTCCATGTCATTAAAAATTGGACTGAATTAAGGGAACTCAATTTATCATGTAATTATCTTGAAAATTTAGATCAATCTCTTGTAAGTTCATATTTATTTTTATCTTACACATAAAATAATATAAAGAGTATTTTTGGAAGCATGACTGTTTTCAGAATATTTAATGCAAAATTTTAACTTTTTAAATTGCTTTAATTTAAAATACTTTAAGATTTTACCTCTTTGACCTCTTTGAATTTCTCGCTTTTTTGTGTATTTAATTTCACTATCATGTTTTAGTTGTTATTAATAATTATTTTAAATAGTTGCACTCTATTGTAACTAGTATTACAGTATTAGAAAAATGAAGTTTAAATCCATTTTTGCTTCTCATATGATGATACTTCTATTAATATAATATTGTTGTTATCATTAACAATAAGTGCAAATCATTAACAATAAATCTGGAACCTTTTTATGCTCATAATATTTGTGAATGTATTTATTGTGTGCTATGTAATTAATCATCAAGGAAGTAAAGAGTTAAATTTTTAAATTTATTTTGGTTCGAAAATATTTTTTTTTTTTTTTACTGTAGTAATATTTATTTGTTTTATAGAAAAGTTTACCAAACATCGAAATCCTTGATATAAGTCATAACTATATAAGAAATACTGATGGAATTGAAGTAAGTATATTCTCAATTTAAATTTTTTCTGCATCAGTTTTATTGCATTTTTTCCATTATTATTTCTTGAGAATGTGATGAGCTTATTTAAAAATTTTTTGATGATTCATTGTTATTATTTCTTTTTTGGAAGGAAATATCTAGATCTATAGAATCTAGAAGGAAATAATATCTATTAATAAAAAATGAAGTTTTATGAAAGTAGACTTTCTTTTACCATTAAACATTTTGTACCAAATTTATATAAATTAAAATTTCATTAAAAAGAAGCTGTAAATATTAATTTATAAACTATGCATAAATTTTCCATAGAAATAAAAAATCTGCTTTTCTTTCAATATTGTTTTGTAGTTCTGAGATTTATGTGAAAAAGCAAGTACACTTAAGTAATATATTATACACCAATATCATCCTGTAATTTAACATCTATAATTTCTTTGAAAAATAAATGTCTATCAAAATATCATGATAAATTTTCATTCATCTTTTGCTATTTTTTATATTTAGATAAATTATAACTTTAAATTGTTGACCAAATAAAAGTGCCTGGATGATACTTCAGTTTTGAATAACAAAATGTTTGAGAAATTTTTTATAACTTATTTATGAAGTTAAAAATATTTATTGGGGGACTATTTTCCACAATCATCATCTAAATACTGATTTTCTTGATTCATTCTTATTTTTCTGAAAATATTTATGTTAAATAAATTAGATTTTTAACTCATTTATTAACTCATTATTGTAGATTTTTCTCATTAGTATGGCACATCTTATCCTTTTTGGACTTAGTGTCAGAAAACCCGACCAACTTCTCATTATTGTAGATAATTGTTGTAACTCATTTATTCAAGATATTTTCTTTTATCATACTAAAAGTAGCTCGTTTAATTTTACAGGAATAATAAAATAAAAGGAACATTCTTTTACTTGTACATTCTAGCATTTTTGTACTTACAACTTAGTTTCTTCTATATTTTATTAAATATTGCAGTTATTATTTTATAATTAGATGAAACTGAAATAAATAATTCTTCCTTTTTGAAGTTATAAATGAAAAGTTCAATTTATTCAATCCATTTGCATTTCTGTTGGCTGTGTTGCTATTTTCATATTTTGTGGAAAAATATTGCTTTGACAGGATCGCCAAATAAAATAAAGGATTTGCTTGTTTTTGCCAAATAAGTGATTTTTAAATAATTCAATAATAGATTGATTTTATTTGAAATTAAAATTCATTTTAAATTTAAAAACGAAAATATTTTTTACTGTATTCAGAAAATTAACACCGCATTTTCTTGTATATAATCCACAATGACATTTCATGTGCATACTTTTTTTAAAAAAATTTTTAGTGAAAGGAGCAATATATTGCATTATCTGCAGCCTGTGAATAATTGAAAACATGTATTACTGATAATGCGGTATCAATTGAAAAATACACAGTATGATTAAAAATGTAATAAACAGTACAGAAAAAACATTTGTTTGTATTCACCTCACTGCAAAGTGTGATAGACTGAAATCAAAGTACCAGATTGATCATCAAGAGTTATAATCATGCAAAGATTCTAGTAAAGTTTAACAATTTTTTGTTTTTAATAAGGTTAGACATATTTTAAAGTATATATTTATTACATTTAATTAAATGAAAGAAATGGATTATTTTTTAACTGTACACTGGATACATTTTTACTTTAGTACTATGCACACTTTGTTTTTCCCCTTTAAAGGATTTGTCATTTTTTTATTTGCTATAGCTTTTAGCTTAAAATCTGATGTGTAAGTTCTATTCTTTTGCTTCCATATCAGGATTTATGAACTTGAATATTTTCAGAATGAAATAATTCAGATCAAGACAAAATGTGAAATGACATTAGCTACTTGGCAATGGCAATTGTAATATCTCTCTTAAGAATCAAATTTGTTATTGAACATAATTGGACAAAACTGATTATAGTTGACATAAGTCAGCCAAATCATGTTGCCATCTGTTATCTATTTGATAAAGCATAAACAGCATTTGTTTCACTTTATTGTAAGCTTTTCTGATGGAGAATGTTTTTTATCAAATTATCCCTGGCGGTTTATAATATGTAATTTTAATTATTTTTATTTCAGTATTATAAAGGCTGAAATAAAGATAAATTTAACTTTTTTTCCTAAAATTTAAAATTTAACTTTAAATTTAACTTCCCATATTGTGTATCTTTTAAGGAAAAACTAAAAAAAAAAAAAATTATTATTAGATTTTTTAATATCAAATTTATGTGTCAAAAATATGCAAAGTAATAATAGTAACAAGTTTGCATAGTGCTCATGCAATAATGAAATATACAAACTAAACTCAGTGACATGATAGTCCCCATGGGACCAGGGCTTACAGTGTCCATATCTTTTGTTGACCAAGAACTCAATGGTTAAAAACATTTGTTCCAATTAAAAGGTCAGCTTGACACAAAACCCCCAGTGTTCAATTCCCAAATATGCTTGGTACTCAGCTTTATTGACTCGCTGAAGGGATGAAAGGCTGTCAAGCCTGAGAATTGTACCTTGGACCTGTGCCTTGGAAGATCAAAGGCCCTGCTATTAACAACCACTACCAAACTTAATAAAACACAAGTTTAAGCATATAAATTAATAATGTAATTGCTCTAAATATTTTGGTAAAATTTTATAGTTTGAAGCTGCATAAATACTTTATTACATTTAGTGCAAAATGTATTGTCATGTATTACATTATTATAATGCCAAATTTATTTAATATGATAATACTGAAGACAAAGTTTATTTTGAAAAATGTTAATGCAGCAGAGGCTTCTCTTACAAACTTGAAGTAAGTGGTAAAACAAAACAAAAAAAATAAGTGTTAAATCTTAAAATAAGTTTAATCCTACACAAATTGCTTAAAAAAAGTTGAGATTTCAATATCAATAGTATGCTTAGCTATCTGCAGTTAAAAGGGTTTGCGATTCTCCAGTGAAAACATTGATCTAAGTTTCTTATTCATAAAATTAAAAATTTATAAATCGAAAAAAAAACTGATTTTAAAAATTAAATGAAAAATCTGAAAATAAATGGGAATTAAAATTTTCATTGTGTCTGTGGAACTTTATTAGAAACAGCTACTAATTTGTAAATACAAGTGTTTACTGTAATTAATTAATCCTATTTAAAACTTAAGTGGAAAGTTTTCTCTGTTTATTAATTAAGTAATGCTTTTATATTAGTAGATTCTAAGTGTAGTGCATGACATTTATTTTTGTGCTTTTCTTTTTTTCAGGTTTTAAAAAATCTGTGTTTTCTAAATTTAAGTTTTAATCAACTTGACCATCTTCCAGTCTTAAGCACAGAAAGTTGCAGATGCTTAAAAAAATTATATTTAAGAAATAATAATCTTGAAGATCTTGCAGGCAAGTTAATATTGTTTTTTTCCCCAGTCTAATGGTTCTTAAATGTAAAGAATAAATATTATTTTATACTTCAATATGTATTTTTTAATTGTATACTGTTGTATGCTGTATGTGTGTGTGTATATATATATATATATATATATATATATATATATATATATATATATATATATATATATATGTAAAATCTTTCTGTATATATCTATGTATATACAGAAAGAATAAACACATATATGCACAAAACAAAGGATTTATTATCAGATGTTAAAAAAATTTAATACGTATTACATAACTTCAGTAAAACTGTTACCATAATTAAATAGTGATAGAATGAGTATAAAAGTATTGAATTTGTTACATGGATGTTTTTCTTTATTTCTCTCAATTTTCATTTACCATTGAATGGCTACTTTGACCTTCAGTTCAACAACTGTGAGTTCAATTCTCACCACAGGCATCTATGCTTACAATAAATAACAATTCACTAAATTATAACATTTATTCATATTGTGATTGTAGAACAACAAATAAATCAAACCATCCCTTTAATCTTGTTCGATATTTCTATAGTTATAATAAATGAAAACAATTTTTTTAAAAAAGATTAATCATTCCATTATTTAAAAATACAACAATAAAATTTATATTTCATTTTTGTACTTTTTTCTTCAAAAAAGGATTTATAAATTCATTTCTTTGTAAGATATCACTTTTGAATATAATATTTGGTATAAATAGTTTAATTAAGGAATTGAAGACTTCATAATTTTATCTTTAGAATAAAGATAAAATTATGGAGTTCTCAATTTCTGTTTAGGAAACATGTTTTATTGCTAAATCTCTAGAAAATGTAAAAGTTATTTTATGTAAAAGTAAAATGTGCTCCCTTAACCAAAAATAGGGGGTCCTGGTATGCACTTCTGAGGAAGGCAAAGGCCTAGCTTGGGCTGTCAGGCCAATGAAGAAGAAGATGTGCTCACATTTTTTTTTATTTTACTTTATATATTTCATTTTAATAAAGTTTGCCACTTGTTTGAATTTTGAGATACACTGAAAGAAATGTAAATATTAATTTTTTATCTCTGCTAGATATAATCAGACCTATAAAAGCATATTGCATGCAGAATTTTGAGCAAGAAATAAAAGGAAACTTTTTATTATAATTGTAAATTGCTTTTAACATATGAAGGGCAATAGAAAAGTATCGATTGCAATATTCTTTGCTATGAAATATTTAACGTTTGTATCTTAATAATTTAGAACTTTGAACTATTATAAATAATGACTTAATATAAGATTAGTCCAAAAGTTTATATATATTTTTGGGAAATTTTTAAATAGTTTAAATAAAATACAATGTAACATTTTAATCTATGATATATTCATTCACTACCAACAATTTATCTTATTTGTATCTTTCTATGATACAATTAAATCAAAAAAATTCTGGTTTTAATTTGAAAAAAAAAACTTAAAAACTCATTCAAGTTATTAAAACCAGTATTTCTACAGTAATACTTTGCTTTTTAAGATTACTGTAGAAAAACTGGTTGAGACTACTTGTAAGATTCTGAAAATTCTGTGATTTCAAAAAATACTAAGGTAATATTCAAAGCAAAACTTTAAGTTTAGATACTTCTTTTATTTAAAGAAGTATCATATAGATTTAAATTTTTTTTATATAATCAGATAAAATGGAACTCGATTGTGAAATTTACTAAGCTGTAATATAAAATCTGGCCTAAAATTATATTATCTCCCTACAAAATGTTTTAAATATGTTAAAATATGTATTTTTTTACAAAAATCACTTTAATTATGTTTGTTCCAATATTCAATTATATTTATTTTGATTCCAACTGAATTTGTTTATATAAAAAAAGATTAAAATATATATAACTAAGTAAATATAATTGAAATAGTTATATATAGAACAGAGGTATCTTTTCTTTAACATTTTGGAAATTGTTTTTATGTGTTAACAAATTTATAAAATATTTTATACACTAATTTTTACTCTTGAAATAATTTGAATAACACTTTAATTTTATGTTTGCAGGACTAGAATGCCTTTTTAATCTTGAAGATTTAGATGTGGCTTATAATTTACTATCTGAATATTCTACTCTAAATCCTTTGGATAAATTAAAGGCCTTAAAAATGGTACTTAAGAATTGTTATTTATTTTAAAATATTTTTGATTGTATATATATATATATATATATATATATATATATATATATATATATATATATATATATATATATATATATATATATATTGTTAGTATTTAACCCAAGAAAAACATTTATTTCAGAAATTTTATGTATCTTCAATTCATGAAATGTTCATTTATATGAATAGTGTAATAAACTTAAATTCTACAATTGTTTATTGTAATTCAATATTGAATTTAAATATAACCCAGTTTAACAATTACATCCAAAGTTGCAAAAATATGTATATTAAGGATGTTACAATAAAAATAAATGCAAGCACAATTATACTAATTTTTATTTTTTGGTACAAGTATATCTCCAGTTATTTATTTATTAGAATATTTTAACATTTATAAAAATCTATATAGCAGTTGATATTAATGCATGATTGATTTCAAAAGTTGTGAAATTCAAACTTTTTGAAATTGATCAGATTAAGATTTTGAATTGTTTAAAAAGTTTAAATAAAATCACATTGCTGATTCTTAATATATATATTGCAAAAGTCTGAGAGTTGCATCTGATTTTTAAATACTAATTGGAAATGATACTGGGATGTAAATGAATCTATATTAGAATTTTTCTAATTAGTAAATATTCCAGTTTGCTTGATCCTAAAAATCAGATCTTAGCTAAATTTGAATAATATTTTAAATAATATCAAGGAGGTAACCTAGAATTAATCTTTAAATGTTATTATTCTCAAACACTATATTAATGTGACTGTCAGAATTATTATTTTACATTTATTTCTAACTCCTGTGATTCTTATGTTATTTGTAGTATTATTTGGATAAAGGCAGTAATATTTTATCAAATTTTAAGTAAAATGACAAAAAGGCAATTCATTCTAAATAAATTAGTATCTTACTATAGTTCATAGTTTGTATTCCATTTATCAAAATAGTTAGATTATTCATTTATTTTAAAATACTAATATCAATTTATAGTTTAATTTTTCATTTCTTATTGATTTTAATTAGTTTTATCAATTTAGAGAGTAGAATTTAATTTAAAATTTGGATTTATTTAATGTTAGACTAATTTAAATAAAATTGATTTAACATAATTTAGTTAATTCTTTTTTTTATATAACTAACTCAAATGAATAATTTTTATCTTAAAAATTTTAATAATATTAAGCTATAAATTAATAATATAAGTTATACTTGATTATTTATGATAAAAATATTGTATAATTTTTTATTATAAGTTGCTGATATTTTTTGATTTCACTTTGCTGTAAAATTTAAATAATTTTTCAGTTGAATTTGGAAGGAAATCCTCTTTATTTTCATAAACATCACACAGCTGTTGTATGTTCTTTCATTAATCCAAGTGTATTGAATAGAGGCCTTCATCTTAATGGGAAACTGTTGGCTGTTCCATGTCCATTGGTATGTTGCATCACTTGCAATTCATATTCTGAGTAGTGATATGAAAATATTTAATTTCTTTTATGAACTATACATCAAACTTACAGTAAAATTTTAAATTGTCATCTATTTTTAATTATTTTATTTTAATGAATTGTATTTAAGGAAGTGTATTTCATTGAACTATGAAAAATTTTATTTAATTACAAAATTTTTACAGAAATTTAGATTAGAAATTTTTACAGAGAAGTCAGAATTTTAGAAGAAAAAAATAGAGATATAAAATAAAACATTGATTATTTAAATATTTCATTAGTATTGTAAACACTGTATTTCTTTTATGATGAATTTAAACATTTTTTTATTTCTTTATGTACTTTAAATTAATGTTATGTTTTAAACTGCTTATTTATTATTAATATTTCCAAATGAATGTTTGCTTTAATATTTTAGTTCCATTATTTATAAATGTAATTAATATGTAAACTGTGAAACCTTTTTAAAATTAATAATTGCCTAATTTTACATTGGACTTCAGATTTAATATTTTATCTGGTAAAGAGAGTTTAAGTTACCAACCATTTATCAATTTTATTTAATAAATTATCAAAGAAATTATCTAAATATAGAATAATAATTTGAATTAAGTGTGCACCAATGGCACTCTGGGTATATTCCCAACTGTCAAGCATAGTACCAAACACGATCATATACTGGTACAGGTGTCTGTCAAATGTTCACTCATCCTATTCTAGGGAAAAATCTTCAAGAATATTCACCTAACTTGATGTAACTGTCCACATCATTTGACAAGGTTTTGATATTGTAGCACTAATGTAGACAACTCTTGGCAAGTGGATTTGAAATTTTTGTTCTAATGTAAAAAAGTGTTCTGTTTATAAAGATACACTTAATTATAATTATTGCCACTGGAAAATCCAAATAATAAATTGAGCTTTTTGATTGAAGATTTAAAAAACAAAAGAATTTATCTCACAATCAGTAACAATAAAAAAATCACTGAATTTATCTCACAATTTCCTTTTATAATTAAAGTAGTTAGAATTATATTTTAAGGTTAAAACTTAAATATTTCTTTATTATACATTAAAGTAGCTAACTTTTGTGTAATATCTAACAAAGTAATTCTTTTTTTACCCAAAAGAAATTTGTATTTACTTTTTGATATTTACAAACTCTTTATTTTGCAGTATTTGGAATAAATGTTTAATTAGTTTATTGCTCATATGATACTTATTTAATAAAATCTCTTAAATGGTATATGACAGGGAGGGCAAACCAATGGCACGTTTGAAAATTTTAATGGCACGCACTGAAACAAAATTATTTTTATAAATTATCTTTCTTGTTAGAAATGAATTAAAAATTAACTAATATACACTTAATTTGTAATATAAATGTGTATTACTGAATACCTATCTTAGTATGTTAACTGGAACCGTCAAATTATACATTTTATTATTAAAATATCGCATGAATTCTCTCGAAGTGTATAAAGATGCGCATTAGAAAAAATTTTGCGCATCCAGTTTCGCCTTTTAATGTTGTTGCTGTCGTAGCACTCGAATCAGATGACAGACTTGGTCCTTTTTAGTTACCATCGTCTTTGAAACTTCAGTGACTTATTAAAAAAATAAAAACGTTTATTGAAAATAGATATAGTGTTATTTTAGGTAAATATTTTTATATATTATTTCAAATTTTATGTTCTGCATTCGTTTGTAAGAACATATTGCGTCACAACTGAAGTTTTAACATGTAACAACCTTTAGGTATTCAAAGTTACTAAACTTATAATTTATTTTGTTTTTGAACAATAAAATATTTTAATATTATGAGAAATTATCATTAAATCAGTGTAAAATATAGAAATAATTAGTGAAATTACCTCGAATTAATATATTTATTATTTTTTTTTTGTACTGCTAATATTTTTAGTTTATTAATGTGTGACGAAATATGTTTTTGCAAAAAATGCAGAATAAATTATTTATTTTATAACATTATTATTAAAATCTATATTTTTAGAATTATTTATTGGATAAAATAAATAAAATTGCAGAAGATGAAATTCTAACTACATGGGATTCAATTCCTGACATGTTTAATTATTTAAAAATAATAGCAAAGGCAATTTTAAATATTTTCATCCACGTGGGAATGTGAATCCGTATTTTCAGAATTATATTTTATAAAAAATAAACATAGGTATAGAATGACGAATGAGTGAAGCTCTGCATATGTACTGTTGAAATTAAATATGAACCAGATATTAAATCTTTATCATCTTGTGTACAACAACAAAAATCCCATTAAAAACAGTTGTTTTTAACATGAATTTTGTTTCTATCATATTGCTTTTTGTAAAACATTGATTAATAAAAAATTGTTTAACTAAGAATTGATTTATTTGTTTATTTAATAATACTTACGTATAGTGTCACCACGCTAAAGTTTGAAGGAAATTTTATTGTGGCACGTTATCTATTTAAAAAAGAATTTTTATGTCTTTGTGGCATGGACATCAAAAAAGGTTAGCCATCCTTGGTATATGATGTAGTTTTGTTCTCAATTAGTAATCATAAAATTGTTATTTTAAAATTTTTTAGTGTGATATTATAAATTTTGATTTTTTTTCTGAAACTAATTTTTTGCAGAATTCTCATCTGAATGATCTGAGTGAAGAGTCAAGTACTACTTTTCCTCATCAAACATCGATAAACATAGTTGTAGGTGGTGCTGAAAGTACTGCTTGTGTTCCTGAAAGAATAACTTATTTATCTAGAAGTGCATCAGATGTATCTGAATTTGATACCAATAGTGTTTCATCTGTTGCCAATCCCAGTGGAACTGAAGAAAGTGCTTTACAAAAGTCTAATAATTCTAGGAAATCTAAAAGAAAAACCAAAAAGAAAAATGAAACAAAAATGCGGGAAGCTCTTATTAAAGAATCTATTGAACCAATCCATGATGGATCTATGAATAACTACTATAATAACAATGGTG
Source organism: Latrodectus hesperus (assembly GCA_037975125.1). Lineage (NCBI taxonomy): Eukaryota > Metazoa > Arthropoda > Arachnida > Araneae > Theridiidae > Latrodectus > Latrodectus hesperus. The sequence goes on from CM075852.1 coordinate 76,090,853, forward strand.
AACTTTTTTACTTTGATAAATTTCATAGGTCAATGTAAATTTTTTAATATATTAGTCCTAATGATTTAACTGATTAAGCATGGAAAATAGCTCTAAATCTATTTATTAAATCCTTTTCAATATATAAACACAAAAGGTTAAATTTTATATTAAACTTTTCGTTATAATAAAAGAAAGTATCTTCAAAGTTTTTCTTTTAAAGGATAAAATGTAGTAATTGAGGCATAATTAAAAAAGAATTAGCTTAACATTGTTTTTTGTTATAAATAAGATTGAAATGGTAAAATCTACTTATAGGTTTAAAAAATTTATTTTCTTATGCGTTCTGTAGCGTTTTAATTCTTCAAACATTAATTTCTATTATATAATGTTAATTAACATTATATGGTATAACATTAATATTACAGCTATATTTATGTGTGACCTCATAAATAAGTCAATGGTTCCTGCAAGTGATTCAGCCTTTTTAGCAGGAAAGGTAGCAAATTCTGATTAATTGAAGTTTTTCTATTAATGATTAAGTGTTAAAGCATCATTAATGTCAAACAAAACATAATCAGGTATGTTAACATATGCGTTTGATACGCTTCTATTTATTTATAAGAAATTTCAAAGTATATATATATATATTTTTTTTTTAATATTTTATTATTTGGTGGTACTTCTGTGGCTATGTGTAAGTTAGTGTTACAATTTCTGAGACTCCTTCAAACTTCTGTAGATTGGTTATTTTTTCCAGGGATCTAAAAATGTAATTTTCTGGTGACTCCTGGAAACTTTTTATCTAAGACTCTTATTCTTTTATCAGGTATATTATTAATTTCATAAATTTTTCATTTCATCAGTTTAAAATTTTCTGTTTAATGAATCAGAAAGAATTAAAATATTGGATTTCAATGCTCTGAGTAGTTATAAGCACTATAATCACATTGTAATTGTAACAAGATTACAATCATGCATTATCAATTAAATAAAAATACTGCAAGTAAAATGATCAAGAAACAGAAATGCAAAGTTGCCAACACAGTAAAAATGTGTAGATTTATTATATTATCAAGTTAATCTGAAAATATAAAAGCCTCTTAATTTTTTTTAATACGATTGATTTGTAATTATATATGATGCATTTATATTTAAAGATGTTGAGAAAAATTATGGAGCATATTTTTCATTTTAAAATTATTGGATTTCTTTGAATTTAAAATCCATTTCCATCCTATTTTTATTCAATAAACATTCCAAACAGAAACAATGAATTTAAATCAATATAGATAAATTAGGAATTGTTTTTAATAAATATATTCTTTTTGAAATCCTTTGTCTTCTTTTTTTATTATTTTTTATTTTTACTTTTAGAAAAGAAAATGGAATGCAATTGAATTATATGGATGCACTACCAATTGAAATTGCAAAATTGCATGTGTGCTATTTCGATTCTTTAACCTTTATTATATTAAAATATACCATTATTTCATTTTTTTTTATTTTTTAAAAATCATTGAGAAAAGTCTTTAATTTTTAAGCTATCAGTGTGTGTGTTCAGTTTTACTAAAGCAATAAATGATTAGTTCAAAAAAATTATGGATATGTAAATTTTGATCTGAGCAAATTATCTAACTATCTGATATAAGTTCGGCAAATATTTTGTTAACTATAAAAATATATTGGAAGAAAAGATGAAGCTATGAACTAGAATTTGTATATAAACTATTTTTTATAGTCTCTGAATTAGGCGTGGGTGATTATTTAAAAAAATTAAATAAGAAATATATATTTAGAAGTTTTGCTATGTATCTAAAAGCTTGTAAAGAATTTCTTTTATGTTGAAATTTAGTTTTGCCTTCTTAAATAACATGATAAATATTTTACTTATGTACTTACTTTCTTTTATTTTTTAAATATTAATTTTGAATAATTTCCTTAGAGTATATGTGCTATTTTTATTTTTTCTCTTTTTATGTATTAATTTTTTAAGAGAAATAAATAACTATTTATCATGGTATAAAAAAGTTTCTGGGATCTGTTTTTGTGTGTTTGTTATATATAATTCATATTCATTAGTAACAAATATATAAAAAAATTGTTTTTATCATAAACAAAAATGTATGCTTTATGTATTAGTATAAAAAAACCATTAATAGTAAGGTTTTGAACATCGATAGGAATAAAGATGAAATTTGATTTGTGAATTATTTTTAACATCAATGAGCAATTAATAGAAAAGTGTTAATTGAATATATTATGGAACAAAATATTTCATGTTTGGACTCTTACATTCTGATTAAAAGTATCTAGCAAAATGCAGGAACACCTAATGTCTGTGTCTAATGCATGACTGTTTTAAAATAAATTTATAACTATTTAGAGGATTTTAAACCATTTGTGTAATTTTGAAATTGTATTAAAAATAATTTTATCCTATTATATATATATATACATAATGAACAGTTAGATAGCTATTGTAAGATAGATTATTTTAATTCTTAACAAATAAATGATTTTTGCTTTTTAAAGAAACAAGTTCATTTATTTTTACTACTCTCTCATAGTCAAGCCTATAAGCATGGATTATTCTGAAAACAACAATTTGATTATAAAAATTTTTAAAAAGCTGTTAGGCTTAGATTGTTATTGATATTGCACATAAAACATAAGAAGTGCCAGCAATATACAAAGTTGATCTCAGGTGTTTATATTTTGGTTAATGAAAGTGGAATAAGATATAATGGTAGAAAAGTTTTTTTTTTTTTATCCTACGCCCAACCTTGGTTTTTCAACCATCAGTCTCTGTCGGGCAGCCCAATACAATCTTGAGGTGAATGAAAAGTCATCTTCCGCAGAATTTCTAACTGTGACGTCGGAAAGTCCAGTGCAAGTGTAAAGGTGGTCATCAGTCATGTCCTCTAGTCCACAAAAAGGGCAGATCGGAGAGTCCTTCAAACCCAAACGGTGAAGGTGTTTTTGCAGATAATCATGCTCAGTTTTAAGACGAAAATTTGCTACTACCACAGCTCTGTGGAGGTTACACGGAATAGGCTTTGTTAGTAAGGAAGCCCATGCTTTCCCCTTTATGCACATCTTGTAAACATTTCTACGATAGGAGGCTATATTTGACTTAATAAGCCTTTTAACAATATGGTACTCCAAGGCTGGAGAAGGCTGTTGTAGTTCTGAGCCAGCCTTTGCCAATTTGTCAGCTGCGTCATTTCCCGCGATACCACAGTGGCTGGGTATCCATTGCAGCACAATTTGACATCCTTCTTCCAGTAGAGAACTAATTGCCATTTGACAGAAATAAACAGACCCAATACTGCTAGGAGCAATTGTAGAGAGAGACCTGATGGTGGCCTGAGAGTCTATAAAAAATACCATGTTCTCATTACCCTTTCTGATCTCTTCAAGTGCTAATTGCACAGTGGCCACTTCATTGTAGCTGTTATAGTATTTCCCAACAGCCTGGCAAAGCCTGAAGCTCTTAGAATGTACTCCTGCACCAGCATTTCTAATGGCATCCACAGCTGAACCATCTGTATAGACATGGAACCAAACAGATGATGGATAATGCTCATTGATAGTAGCTTGGATAGCCATCCTTAGCTCAGAATCTGTGCAGACCTTCTTACTAACAGGTAGTATCAGGTCTAGGTTTAGAACACTAGTAAATGAAATTGATGAATGTCATGTATTTTTCTATGAATTTATAATGTAAGCTCAAAAGAGAGGATATAAATTTTATGTTATTATTTGAAGGGTGCTATAAATGTATATGAAAAATATATCGTAGATTACCCTGACGTAATTGACGGATTAATATTAGTACAAAGGAATTAATATGTATTATGAAGTTAAATGTGCATATCATGAATCATAAAAGCAAAAATTATTAAATATATTGAAAGATAACAGTACATTAGATAATTAAATAGAAATCATGAATATATGTGTATTTAATGATACTGTAGTTTAAAAATAATTTGAAAAATTATTTTTAAACTAAATAAAAACTACTTATTTTATTAAATATTAATTTAAGTTAAAATATTTATTTTTGTGAAAATTGTGTTTATTTAATTCATTTTTGCTTTTCAGTTTTGCTTAAGTGTTCTGATTTTAACAGAAATTGTTTTTAAAGCAATGTAAATGATTTTGAACACCTTAATGAAATTGTTTCTATTGCAGCAGTAGACTCATTTAATGCTCTTGAAGTATGAATTTATTTTGCTTCAATTTTAAATAAAGAAAGATTTATATTAGCTTTTGACAAAACTTTAATTGAAAAGTAATTTGTGTAAATAATTACAGATATAATTAGCCAGAAATAATCAGAAAAATATTTATTCAATGCATGAATATTTGTAAATACTGGAAAATTTTGTGAAATTCCTAGAATTTGTTTTCTTGAACATCTGCCAATCTTGTTGAGTAAAGACTAAAATTATATGAAAGAATAAAAGCAGGATTCTTTTCCGGCAACTTTGTAACTTCAATTCTTTATTCTAAATTGGGGATAAAAATGTATTCAATAAAAATGTGATATTAGGTTATAACAAGATAGGATCTTATAAAATTTGATAGTTTTAATTCCTATATTTTGTGATCTAAAATGTTTTGAAGTTGTTTATGTTAATACTTTCATAAAATTATTTTTTAGAGACTGTACCCAGTCACATCAAAGCAAAACAAATCATTGAGGCTAGAAGGGAAGAGCGGGGAGAAACGTGGCTTATTCCAGATCATTCCATGCATCAAGTCAGTGTTACAGTTCCTAAAGTTCCTGCCAATACTCCTATTGTTAATTCTCTCAGCACTGACATAAATGTCCAAACAGATCTACCCAGCAAACTTAGCTCTCATCTGGCATCTCAGTCTCCCAGTACTATTAGCTTGTCTGATCCTTCTTGTTCCTCAACTAAAGAAATGGTTGAAATTTTAGATATTGCAAAAGATATAGATATGTTAGAAGTTGAGCAATCTGAACTTGTTACTACTAATCATAAAAGGTGTGGCTCAAGAGAAAGTGACGACATTGAAATACTTTCTTCAAATTCTGGGGAGTGTCCTGTTACGAATGAAGAGATGTCAGCTTCTCAAGATAATTTATCCGATTGTGATATTTATGGAGGCAATAAATCTCCTTTCAATGAAAATGAGTTCATTGAGCTAAATTTAGAAGAAAGTAAGTAAAAATTTTTAGTTTAATATTGGATATCATATGTGTCTCTATGAATTTTAGATTGAAATTACTGTGTTTATTTATTTTATAGTATCTTAATTACATTTTATTTATTATAGATATACATGATTTAATTTAAAATAAAAAAAATAATATTAAAATCCTGCTTTGATTATCTTGTTAGATTATTTATATTTTGTTAACTAAAATACTAATAAAATAATACTGAATAAAAATACTAAATTGAATAAATGAACTAAATAGAATGCTCATGAACACTAATTTCTAGTTGGATTTTTTGTGATGAGATTCATAAAGGCCCTGCTACCAAATAGGAAGGTGAGAAAATAATGAACAACTTTTGTTCAATAATCCATAATGCAGGAATTAAAATTGGGGTTTGTTTTTGTAACTGGAATTTTAGGTATCATTGTTCAAGCATGGTTAAGTTCCTTATTTGTGGATATATTAAGAAGCTGCTGCTGTATTAGTATGGATTCATTTGTGTCTGGGATCTGAATTTATCTATACGCAAAAGGCTTTAACACCTAGTTGAGAATATCCAAGTAAAGAATGTCTTCAAATCTTTGTTTAAGTCTGCAGGAAGAGCCGTTAGGTGTTCACAGAGAAATCAAGCAAATCTTAATCTCGATTTTGCAATTTCAGAAGATTTTGAAACTGAGAACATTCTCCTCTTCCCAAGTTTTCTTTGTACAGAAATTTCTTGCAATAAATGCAGATATTATGCTTTTAGTTTTGAAAAAATTTAATTGGTCATCTTGTAGTTTCAAATTATTTTCATTAAATTTGGCAAATAAATCAATCGTACAGGCTATGTCAGTTTTGGAGTAAAATTAAATTGTATTGCAAATCATTGTCTTTACTTTTCAGGAATTCCGAAAGTGAATCAAAGAGCATATAAAATTGATTTAAGCATGCATTTTTAGATAATGTATTTCTGTGTGAAATAGTAAGCAATTATAGCCTTCATTATTTGCAAAGGAAGTTGAGAAAATATCTTATTGAACGCATTCCTTTTGATTTTATTAACTGCTATAATGACATAATCTAGTGATCCATACAAACTGAGAATTTTTGCAACTAAATATCTGTTGATGAATGACTCAATGTACTAAAGATGCATTTAGTACAGCTCATTTAAAGTATACAAGAAAGCCTTGATATCTTTGTATCATTACTGGAGCATCTTCAGTACTAACAGAAATGATATTAGTCAGGGCCATAGCTTTTACACCAAAAAATATTTTTTAATTCAGTAAATAACGTTTTTTCTTGCATATTAGTTTCTAAACAATTCTTGGCAAAAAATTTCTTATACAAATTTACATAAGCCCAAAGTGAAGCTTCCCTTCCTGGTAAAGTTGCGAAGCTGTATAGAAAATTCAGATGTTTTTAAGTATTTTTAAAGAATTTTCTTCATTCTGAGTCATTTCGCCAATCGTTCTTCATACTGTATTATTAGTCTGGGAAATTCTTTTTATAAAGTTAAAAGCTGGTTTGTACAACACCTTACTTAAAGCTGGTAAAATAAGTTTATCATTATTGTGCATCTTTCGAAACTTTGCTATTAATAAAGAAATTCTATAAGCTAGTAGTCCATTGCCATCTCACTTACTCGTTGTTCTTCTGAGTTGTTAGTGATGGTGTTTACAAATATTTTTCTTTGACAGCTTGAAAAATGTTAAATCCTTATCTTTATTTTTATCATTTTATATTTTTATTAAATATTCCTTAAGTATGAAAGCATAGCTGTCAACTCTTCTGATTTTATTGGGAAACTCCTGATTTTTCATCATTTCTCCCGATTTCCCGATAATGTATGAAAATCTACTGATTTTTGGCAATTTTAGTGAAAAACTTAAAAACAACCAAAATTTTGCTGGAAAAGTCTATTGAGTTGTTCTAGTAGCTTAAAAAGTCAACGAAGAAGAAATTTGAATTAGTTAATAAGTTTAGAAATCTTAATTTATAGCTAACTATTCTTAAAATGAGAAATGTTTTGAACAAGACTTCAGTAATTCATTTCTAAAAAATGTTAAGTCAACAACGTATGAAAAAAATATATTGCCATGAGTTTTTCAAATTTGAAATATATTATGTTTTTTATGGACTAGGTATTTGATAACTTCTACATTCTTATATATAGAAGTGTTTGTCACTGAATAAAATTTATGTAGTAATGCATTTTGTGTTCTTATGAAATTTTAAAAGTTTAATATTTATAAATTGCTCTAGTGTAGTAAAAGTTGCCTTATAAAATAAATATATAGAAATAAAAGTTGATGTTTATTTTTTTACATGTAGTATATTGTTTTATTTTTAATAGTTCCTTTATGAGGTTGATGTATATTTTGTTCAAATATTAAGATTAACACAAAATATGTTTAACATAAATCATTCTCAGAATGTATAATCTAAAGAGTAAAATTTTCTTTTTTGCGGTACTGCAGTTATAAACATTCTGTTTCAAACAATATGTCGTAAGTAGTGTCTCCGGATTTTTTTTCTCCAAGGTTGGCAGGTATGTGAAAGGTTTCATTGAATCATATGATATAGCTTTATTGCACAGAAGACACATAGGTAGTGTGTTTTATTTCTTGCTGAAGAAATAAATCCATACTTCATATTCAACACTGTATTGTATCCTACCATTTTTCTCTTTGGTTCATTCTTACTGTTCTGTTCAAAAAGGCATATAAAAAAATTAATATATAAAATATTTTATCTGTAACAAACCATGATTAATTATTAGCTTTTTAATGAGATGCTGCAGTAAAGACCGTGTGAATTCATTATGTGACATTACGAGAAAATTTCATGCAATTTTTTAATAATAAATTTTTTAAAAAAACATCTGTGTATTAAAAAAATTTACTCTATCTCTTCCTAATATTTTAATAAAAATAGGTAATTATTAGCTAACATTAACATTTTAAGTCCAGTGTCACCGTTTAAAAAAACTGCTCCTTGGACAGCGTGAGAAGATGACATTTCCTACCCCCTTGACTGAAAGGAGAGGGTCATTTTCAACCCATTTAAGTGCTGAAGTTTTCACCGTGAAGAATCTTTATCTTTTGAGGGAGATAGGCCGCGCTACATCTGCCGTAATTCTCATGAAAATGTAAATGTGTTTACCATAAATACTATACTTATCGACAAACTATCGATTTTTTTTCCTGTTCATTGTTTTACATACCACATTAAGAAATGTTATAAGAATTTTAAGATTATATACATGCATTTGTGAAACAAATTTAGTCTGTTTCAGAGACTCTAAGGCATATATTAATTTATTACAGAGAATTTTCTGATATAATTATTTAAAATAATTGTAGACTTCTTTAAAGTAATGAATTTGCAATTAGTTATAATAAAAATTGATAAGCAATAAACTAACTGAATATTTCAAAAACATTTCTAAAAGCAGCCTGCCTGATATTAAAATATGTAAATAAAGATATTTTGAACAAATATTTCCTTTTATGAGTAAGTACAAGCAAATTGTCGAAGTTGCATTTGAAAAAGATTTAAAATAATTTGTGTGTTAAACACAGTAATGATTTCAGTTTTCTTTTGATTTAAGTATTTTAATAACAAATTTCTATATTGAATGGGTTAAAATATATGCTTTTTTATCTTTCACCTTTAAGGAAAAAACTTAAAAATGGAATTTTCCTTTCTCCGTGTTTCTTTAACTAAGGATGAAACGTTTTGCACAATGAATGTAGCCAGGCGAATCTTGAGTTTCTTCTTTATATGTAGCATTCAGGTTAATTGTTTAATAAAACTACATTTGTCATACAATAAATAGTAATATTCCATTCATTTCTCAATGACTGAAAACTTGAAAATGTTGATTCAAATAGTACATTCCAAAATATACTCATATAAGTCTCAGAAAATATTTTTATAAAATTCTTATCAGAACATTAGCAAGAAAACATTAGCTTTATATTGGGAATAAATTCTTATCTTCAGTGTTTTAAGCTTTTCTAACTATGCTTATTAAATTATTTTTAAAGACCAAAACCGTGATTATAGTTTAATTTTACACAGAAATTAAAACTACGTAGAAGAAAGACTGACACAACTAAAATGCAACTTTTTTAAATATCTACCGCCATCTCAATTTATGATTGGAAGTATTTTCATTTTTATATTTGTTTTATTTCTACCAGCATGTTTTTGTTGTGAGATTAAAAAATACAATGTGGTCCTGGAATTTATAAAGTTTAATTCCCCACTGTTTTCTTTTTTAGAAATTTATTATTTGAATATCACTCTTCCTTTAAATTTTATAATGACTTCATCAAGTGCAAGTTCTTCAGACCAATGATAGTGCTCCTTAAAAGATTTATTTAAAAAATCAAAAATAGTTCGTAATTTCCACAATCTGCCGTATTCTTCATCAAGTTTTGAATTATTCTTATTGTCTGTAAAATGTAAAAATTGCAATACATTAAAAAATCTATCACGGGACATAATTTTTCTAAAAACAGGAGTTTCAATCAATTCATCTGTCGACCAATAATCTTTGATGTTATCTTTATCTATCCATTGAAAGAATAATTCCTAAGATTTTTTTTTTACTCTGGTGCATCAATGTTACTCCACTTAGTCCCATGTTTTCTTTTATTACTTCCTGAATATAATTCTAATATTTGGGAAGCATATATATTTGTTTCATCTGCAATAAAGTTTAAAATTTCTTCTAAAAAAATAAATAAAAAAATTCATGTTTCTCAACTAAATCCTTTATTGTCTCAGAAATACCATAACCCCACGTAAATTTAAAAATGATAGGCTTATCATCTGCTTTAGCTTTACGCCAATCAAAATCGAAGGACACAGAGGAATTTGCGTCATTATTGTTGTCAAAAAAACTAATATCCTTGCTTCAGATTCATCACAGCAATCAGAATCACTGTCTGCAAAATTTTCTTCTTCTAATTCTTCCAATAAATTTTTAATTTCTTCATCATTCAACCCTTTATGACGTGCAGCCATCAAAAATATTTTTTCTAGCGACGAAAAAAGTAACTGAGTAACTGATTTGCTAAAGTGAGGATGAATATGCTTCCCTTTTAAAAATAGGAGCCAATGAAAACCGTTTTTCGGCAAATTTCCCCACTCAGACAGGTCCCCAATTTTTACGACTTTCATTCACAAAAGAGCAGCAATTAAATCACCTTCAATTGCACGAAGAAATTTGAGCGGGAAAATTTCAGGTGCTTAAAAGGGGGGAAAATCTATGGTACAACTGTTGTACCACAGCCGTCTTCTGAGACACTCACTTTTGTGGTACAACAGTTGTACCCCAGGGACGAAAAGGTTAAGAAATTACTATAGTGAAAAAAGTGGTATAAAAATTTTTCAGAAAGAGATAAAAAAATTTTAAAATATTCTTACTTAACGAAAGTACACCACCAGCAAGACAATACTAAAACCACAACTATACCAAATCTTCCAACTACTAAAATCTTTCAAACAGCAGAACTAGAACTTCTTTTTGTTTAAGACTGGGAAATTTTGTACTCTTCATATCAGCATAACAAAGAACAAAATTGTTGATAAAGTATACAATGTATTACTCTTTTTGTAAAGTTTTAGTAAAGGCATTTAAATGAGTTGTACTTACCATTGTTACTACAAGTGACGAATTAATTTAAATAAGTTTTGTCAATGTTCATTCACAAAATGTATTAAATAACTCTCAGCACTTAAGTAACATATTGTATTTCAAACACCTAATTAAAAATTTATATTTTACTCAAGACTTAAAAATCACTACTATTTTATTTATTGCTATTAATTTCCTTAATAATAAAAATAGATCACTACTATATATATTCAACCTTGCGCAGACCCCTGACATTATTCATAGATCCCCAAGTCAATTTTAACTTTCCACAAATCCCCGGAATAATGCTGGAAACCACTTTGGGCACAGCTGCTTTAGATAATTCTTAAAAATAATTACTAATTTAATCTTTTATATATAATTTTTGTTATTAATAATTTAATGATGACCTTGTTTCCTTTCCTAATATCTATAAGAATTAAGTTTGTGTAACATTTTTAATATCCATTAAGAAATCATTATCCTGTTGGTTTTTCTATTAAAGATCTTTGATGTTATAATGTTAAAATATAGACAAAGCTTCTCTCTCTCTCTCTCTCTGTTAATTAAATTCAAAATAGAAATAAGTTGTAAACATTATTCTTGCGATTTAGATTTTAATATAATCATGGTTATTGTGATGATTCAAACATTTATATGGTTCAGAATTGTCTGTGTGAAGATATGCAGAGTGTAAATGCAGTTGAATTAGCAAGATGTAGGCAGAAATAATTCTTCTATAAGGAATCTAGCAAACAAATTTTATGCATTGAAATAACATTTATTAAAACATTTTAAAATCATATAAACTAAACATAATACATTCTTCAGAGATCAACTTTATCGTTTACCTGCCACACATTCAGAAGTATACTTATAATTGGATTTTATATAACATAAAAATTTTACATATGGTCATGGTTACAGACGTAATCAGTACTTAATATTAAAAATTATGTGGTACTTGCACCAATGCAACAAAAGTTTTATTCAATTTCCAACTCTCGCCCCCACAGGCATATTGATTTATAATATATTCTATTAAAAAAATTTCCAATTTATCTTTTAATAAAATTTCTTATAGAAAATATGCAAAATTATTTTTTCACTTAATGTGTTTAAGTACAAACAATTCTTAAATGAGGAATCATTTGTACTTAAGCACATTAATTGATAAACCAATTATTGTGTTTAAGTACAAACAAGTCTTCATTTAAAAGTTCCTGAGTACTGGTATTTAATAGCTATATATGTTTTGTTTTCACAGATTGTTTGTTGTGAAAAATGTTGTTTGATTATCACAAAATTATATTGGTTTATCACATTATTATAAATTTAACTCATTTATTACACTTGAAAATTAAATTAAATCTTCAAAACTTTCAGTCAGGGCAATAAATTCTGATTCCTTACTACTCAATGCAACATGTTTTTGTTTAGACGATTTCTGTGAAAATGTAATATCTCTAAAACATGTATCCACTAATTGAAAGTATTATTTAAATTACAATCCCAGCTAGCCTCTGAATAACTCACTAAATTATGATTTTGAATGTTAGAGAAATTAATTTTTTAGGTTTTAGTTTGAAACACATAATTTAGAATATTATTTAGAATAGAGGTTATGTTCTAAATCATGTGAAATAATTTAGAATATAACTCCAGTTAGCATTAAAAAAACTTATTAAATTATGATTTTGAATGTTAAGTAAACTAATTTCATAAGTTTTAGTTTGAAATACATAATTTAAAATAATATAAATTGAGCCATAACATTGACAGAAAATGCTGTGTCTAATCTAGGTCTACTTGCAAGGAACGATAGACATCCAATTAGTGTTCTGTAAAAATATTTTTTCATCTTCCTTAACTTTTTCAGTAAGTTTTGCATTAAGTTTAAAAGGCAAATTTACAAAACTTTTAGGTAACTCAACAAACGTTTTCATCAACTTTTCAAAATAAGTTTGCTGATTATGAAAAATTAAGTTACTGATCTTTATATCCTTTTACTACAAATCTAGATATTTGTTTCATAAAAACAGAATTTTTTAAATTACTATATAAATAAGCTGTTTTACCATTATTTGGGTATGACGCCAATTTAGTAAAGATACAAGTAATATGAATAAAAGTTTAACAATAGAAAAATTAACAACTGGTGAGAATGTATCGGTAAAATCCATTTGACTGAACCAGACATTTGACTGAAATCCTGTGCTATAAGCTCCAATTTTAAATTAGAATAAAAAGCAATTTTAAGTTTTACGTAAGCTTTCATTACGTATAATTTATCAATTCTAGCTACAGTCATAAAGTATTGGTTACACTTAAATGCTACCATCTTATTGTTAGATAAAATAATTTTAAAACATCTATATCTAGATTTGCATCACATATTAAATTTTTAAACATGTTTGGTGCATAGGGAAGAGGGAACATTATTTAAAGTAAAATTTATCTTACCTTAAATATCTCTATAAATTACATCTATATCACCTTTACCCAGGATTTTGGATACACTGTTTTTGTCTCCAACTAGAACATTTGAAGACAGAAGTGGTTTGAAGTTTTTAAACCACTCCTTTTGTTGTTGCAAAAATTGAGATATTGCTACAGAATCCACCAGGAACCAACTTTCAACACTTTGTGATGCACTCCAAAAAGCATTGAGTTCATTTTTCACTTCACTGTAGGAATTTTCTGAAGAACATGGTTTTCTCTGCCTTTTTTTGTCTCTGTTTCTATAAACATTTTGCTTCAGTATTTTTTTTTTCTCCCAGTAACTGCACTGTCCCATAAGAGCTTTCTTTTTCTTTTTTAATTTTAGGTCCCTTACACTTCTGCTATTTACTCTTTTTTTGTCTGAAGGAGACTCTTTATTTTTCCAATCCATCATGGATCTTGAAGTATACGCGTCTCCAACTATATTGATTAAATTTCCATCTGTTTTCTTTAATTCTATTCAGCTGGACTCACTAATAAGTTGCCTTTCAAGATTACTTAAATTGAAAGCTTTATCTTCCTGTTGGTATAGTAGTTGAACAAGATTTTCGAGCTCCAGTGGCTCAGTAGCTTCACGCCGCTTCCTGTAAGCTCAGCAAAGTGAAGCATCATTTGCCGCAGGCAGTGGTTGGGAGGGTGACCACGGTGTACTCTCCTTCACTGGGTTTCTGGAACTCCATGGGTTGGGGAAGTGTCCACGTTAATCTGTGACGTCGAAAGTCCTTCCGCTGGTGTGGCGTGGATGTGGAGAAGAGGGTGCCAGCTCAGGTGTGGCTTCGTCACCTGATCGTGGTTCAAAATTACGAGGCACCTTAAATAGAGCAAAGTCGTACTTTCACCTTCGTGGTGCTCTGATCCAAAGAAAGGCGCTCCCTATTGACTTAATTCGCACTGCCAAAGGCAAAAGCGAGCTTGGCTTGTCCAAGTGTCATAAAAAAACAACAACAAGATTTTCAAATACAAGTGACAATATTTTAATTAACTGAAAATAAACTAGAAGAGTTCAGGTACATCATATCCAGCATCTTGGACTTGATTCTTTTTTCTATAACTCTTTTACAAAATATTCCGATTGTCTCTTCCTCAAGATGAAACCTCAAATCAAAGAATTTGTCTATTTACAACGCCAGTCGGGCTCTTTAACTTGATTCGAAATTTTCTTTCAAAATTTCCTATGCCTTTTTTCCATCTTCAGTTTGAGCAATTAAAGTTTGAAATTTTCTTTCTATACCTTGATAGATTGTAATATATCTTCTTCTTCGAGTTGGGTTTGCATGTCATTGAGCACCTCTGCTTTTATCAGCATTTTGTACGGTTAACTCCAAACCCAATGTTTCTTAGTTCCATTTGCTCGGATCACCCTCTTTATTAATAAAGTCTGATAACCCTTTAATGGAATCTAGGTGTAACTCTCTAGTATGGATGATGCCTAAAGAGGTTAATCTAGGGAGGGCAAGAGCCTCGCATTCATAAATGATATGCTTGGCCGTTTCCTCTTGCATATGACATTTCCTGCAGATAGGATCTTGCTGAAACAGTCCCATTTTATGGAGATGTTTTCTGAAATTGTAGTGCCCAGTTATGAAGCCTACGATTAAACGTATCTTCTGCCTAGAGCATCTTAGAATTTCATAGGAAATCCTCGCTGATGATCTACAGATCATACTTTTAGCGTGGGTTTGACCAGGAGATTTGAGCCAAGCTTCATACATCTTCCGTTTTTCCCATCTCAGAACATTGATTTTTGCAGTCTTCAAATGGATCCCACAAAAAGGTTCTGCACCGATGGGAGCAAAAGATGATCCTTGTTTAGAAAGTTCATCAGCCCTTTCATTACCTTCGATACCTTTGTGCCCTGGCACCCATACAAGGATCACCCTGTTTCTAGTTGCCAGTTCTGTAAGAAGGTTCCTACACTCCAGAATCATTTTATATTTGATTTCGAAGGAATTAAGCGCTTTTAAAGCGGCTTGACTGTCACTGAAAATGAGAATCCGCTTATTGTAGTAGCCCTTCTTCATATTCAGTCGCAGACAGTGGATAATGGCCAAAACTTCTGCCTGGAAGACCGAAGCGTATCGCCCAAGGCTTACAGACAAGCTGATTCTTGGTGACACGCCACAAACTCTAAGTCCTGAGAGGCTGTTCTTCAGTGATCCATCTGTGTACCAGATTAGATCTCCTGTTTTAGTTTCAAACATATTGTTATCCCATTCCTCTCTAGTTGGAAAAACTATATCAAATGTCCTATCAAACATATATATTTTTTCCATGATGTTAGATGGCATCAGAAAAGTAGGGTCTTGAAATTTCCTGGTGATGCCCTTGTGCCCTTTGGCAACAGGCTGGTCATACCAGTGGTTTTGCAGCTTCATTCTGTATGCATTCAATCTTGCAACGCTGCATATGAAGATGTCCAAGGGAGTCAGATCCAACACAACCTCCAATGCTCTGGTTGGCGTGGTGGAAATTGCTCCTGTGATGCAGAGACAGGCTAGTCTTTGTAGACTCCTCAGTCTGTCAATCACAGTCTTCTGTTCCACCTTATGCCACCAGATCACACAGGCATATGTGAAAATGGGCCTGACAAAAGCTGTGTACATCCATAGCATCAGTTTTGGATGTAAACCCCAGTTCTTACCAAGCATTCGCCTGCAAATCATAATGCTTTTCTTTGCTCGGTTGATCCTATCATCAATGTGCTTATTCCAGGTGAGTTTCTGGTCTAAATAGATGCCCAGATACTTCACCTCTGAAGCCACATTGATTTCAACATCAAAAAGTCTTGGTATGAAAAAACCTTTCCGTTTCTTTTTGCGTGTAAAAGGTACAAGGTAGGTTTTCTGAGGATTAACCATCAGGTCCCTATCCATGCACCATTGACCTACATAACTTAGAGCATCCTGCATGAGATGACAAGTTATGTCAAAATCTTTACCAAGGATAAGGATGACAATGTCATCAGCATATCTCTGCGTATAATAGCCCCTATCATTTAGATGTTTTATAAGGCTATTTACAACTAGGTTCCAAAGTAATGGTGACAGAACACCTCCTTGAGGACAACCTCTAGTAGTCTTTTTTTCAAATGATTCACCGAAGATGTTCATTTGTATATATCTATCCGAAATTAAGGCCTCAATCCAAGTACACAGGGTCTGATTAATCCCTGCCCCTCTAAGTGCATTGAGGATGGATGGATGGGAAGTATTATCAAAAGCACCCTGGATGTCGAGGAAAGTTGCCAAGGCAATATCCTTTTGATCCAGAGTGGCTTCAATCTTGGAAACTAGCTAATGTAGAGCAGTCTCTGTAGATTTGCCGGGTTGATAGGCAAATTGAAGAGCATGCAAGGGACTATTTCTACCCTAGTAATCTCTAATATGCCGATCAATGATTTTCTCCATAATTTTAAGAAAGAATGAAGAAAGACTGATTGGTCTGTATGACTTGGCCTGGTCATAAGTGTCCTTGCCAGGTTTTGGAATGAAAACAATCCTAGTCTTTTGCCATGTCTTTGATATATATCCCAGGGCCAAACTAGTTCTATAAATTCTTGTTAGCATTGGTATGACAACCTTCTCTGCCTTCTGGATCATGATGGGCATAACTCCATCAGGCCCAGGGCATTTTAGAGGTTTAAAGGCAAAAATTGCCCATTTAACAATGTTGTAGTTTATGATATTTTTAGCGATGGTCCATTGATTGCTATTGACTCTTTGCAAAGAGCCAATGCAATGTTCCCCTTTGTTGCTATAAATATCTCTAGCTCCCGGGAAGTGGGTCCTGTTCATAATTTCCATAACCCCTTTTCCGGAAGCAGCAAAATTACACTCCTCGTCTTTTAGGGTACCAACCAAAATAGGTTCATACCTTTTAAGGAGTTTCTGGAGTCTAGCTCCTTCAGAAATAGAATCTATCTCGTCACAGAACTTCCTCCAGGAGTTAATTTTGCTTTTTCTAACAAGTTTGTTATAAATAGTAGGGCCATTTTATAGTTCTCCCATTCACCATTTTTCTTAGCTTTGTTAAAAAGTTTTCTAACATTTGCTCTTTCGGCAACTAGAGAGTCATTCCACCAAGGGCATTGGAGTTTAGCTCTTCTAGTGCGAATGGGGCAATTGTTATGATAAGAATCTAGAATACTTCTCTGTAGGAGATCTGCTGTAACTTCTAGATCGTAGTTGTCTCTAATAGGTCTGTTCCCGAAGCTCAATCAACCCAGTCAGTTCTTCTTGGAATTTCTTCCAGTCCGTCCTAACTGGGTCTCTGAATATGCGATCCAGACACACATTAGAGTGAATTTCAAAATGGATGTTTTGATGATCTGAACCAGAAGGTCAGTCATTTACTTTCCAGTATTTGATATTTTTACTAATCAGCGTTGTCGCTATAGTAATGTCAATTACTTCAGATCGATTGGAAGTAATAAAAGTTGGTTCGTTGTCCTCATTTAGAATATCTAACCCATAGTTTAGAATAAATTCCAAAAGGTACTCACCTCTTTTATTTGTGTCCGTACTTCCCCAGACAACATGATGAGCATTACAGTCTAGTCCTAGGACTACCTGTAAGTTGTTATTACTGCAAAAGTTCATGAGCTTGTGCAGAGAATGGTCAGTTGGAGCCTTCTCTTCATAGGGCAGGTATCCAGAGCCAAAAACAATTTCCCTGTCCCTACCCTCTATGTTGAGTCTGACTTTCACAGCTGTCAGGTCCCTAAGAATAAATTCAGAGAGGGGATGAATCTCAATGTTTTTATGTAAGAGTATACAAGTTCTAGCGTTACCATTAGTACAGTAGATAAGCTTACCTTTAGTTCTTTTGAGACCACTGATTCTCCCCCTAACCAACCAGGGTTCTTGAATCAGGGCTAGGTGTATATCCCCAGCAAGAAACTTCTTACTGAGGTTATTAGTACCACTTCTACTGTGGTGGAGGTTGGCTTGAACTACCTTCACCCCCATCAGCAGGAGCAGGTTTATCAAATACTTTAGCCTGCACATGGTGAAGTCCAATATGAAACCTATATCCCCTTACACGAAGTGTGGCAGCATCTAATTCAGGCACACTGAGAACGATGGTCCGCCCAGATGGGTCGTTCTTAATGTTAAGAACGTTCCACTCCAATGGAGTGACTCCACCATTCTGAGCCTCGATTTTTCTCAGGAGCTCTTTAGGTTCCAGTTCATTACAGATTTTTGGCAGTTTTGCAATTATCTTGGTGGTTCTGACAAGTTTCCTTGCCTCACCCACCAAGAGTTTATGTTCTTGCCAAGGGCTTATATCATTGACATTCTGTTCCAGCCACTTTGAGCTCTCCAGATCTGCACAATTGATAATAAGAGCCCCGTTTTCAAGTTTACAGGATAGGAAGGTTGGGGCAAAGCCCTCCTCATTCCTTCCTATTTCCCTGGTTAACAAGAGTTCCAGGTCATAGGCCTGTTTCTCTGTTAACCGTTTTTTCGGATGACCTTCTAAGAGCACGGCCATCTTGATCGCCGTGAGAGCCGCCCTGTAAGTAAATCCCTCAGGTCCTTCTCTCTTGGCAGCCTTTCCGACCTTGCCCTGGTTCATCCGGTTGGCAGG
Organism: Latrodectus hesperus; assembly: GCA_037975125.1. NCBI lineage: Eukaryota > Metazoa > Arthropoda > Arachnida > Araneae > Theridiidae > Latrodectus > Latrodectus hesperus. The sequence goes on from CM075852.1 coordinate 76,109,758, forward strand.
ACGCTTCTCGCCTTTGGTTGCCTTGGGTTTTTCAACCCAAGTCCCCTCAGCGATTTATCGCTCCTTCACCAGCTTCTTTTTCTGGGCACCAGATATTCTCTTTTTAAGCTTGATTCTGGTCAGAGAGTCAGTCATGCTAGAGATAGCTTCCTGACTCTCACCAGAAGAAGATGGTTTGGAGGTCATTTCTACCTCTTGTGAAGGTTTCATTGCTAATCCTTCATTAGATTGTCTCTGAGTACCCTTGTCTTTTTCAGAAAGGTCTGCTTCAGAAGTTTCTCCTGCAAAAGCAGAAATGTTTGTTATTTTCAATGTCTTTTCAGCCATATAATAACAGTTAATAAGCTCAGGTAATATGACAGTCCACCCAGCATTGCCTGAGTTACTGGGCGAGGCAATTTACTCTAGAAGTTCGCCAGGCAACTAGAGGCTCCATTAAGACACCAATACCGCTGTGCCAATTAGCCCTAGGCACGGAACGCATAACACCAGGGTTTACGGGAGCTGGTTCGCGGCCTCTTATTCAATATTCAAGGCTATCCTGTCATTCCTACAAGACGTTCAGTTATCCACCACCTACTGACGCGCCTGGTGGCTAGCTCAAGCCCCAGAGGGGTACGCATACCCCCTGGTTCCAGGGATCGTAATATATGCTCTTGTTGTACGCCATTCATAAGATTTCTTATCTTTTTTTAATGTATCCTCAGTATACACAGCCGTTCCAGTTATAAATTTCCAAGAACCTAGATATATTAAAGCTATTTTCATGTCAATTTTCCAGGGCTGGTAATTGTTGACATTGAGCTTGTGAAAGGCATAATTTTATGGTTCTGGATAATCATTTTGCAATTAGTTGCTTTCATCCACTTGACATCGCTCTTTTCAGCTCGAACTTCAGAAACTCTTTGTTTAACCTACCTTAAATATCAAGCTACCTGATCCATAATCTGTCTGTGTGAAGGCATGCAGAATGTAAAAGCAGTCAATTTTAATTTTTTTATATACAGTTTAATTAAAATTAATTTACTTGAAATGTAGGTTTATAGGCAACTAAGAAACATCAGGTTTAAAAAAATGGTTAGTCCCTTTAGTTGGTAACTCACAATAGGTTTTAAAATGGTAAGGTTGTTTAAAAGCTTTATAAATTTGGCTACCACTGTATTAAATTGTTTTATTGTAACTTATCTATTTTGAGTTCCATACAATGGTTATTTATAAAGGTAAGAATTTTTTATGGATTTTAGAAAATTAATATTTCTTATGTATTTTACAAAGAATTTTTTCTTTAATAAACTAAAATTTAGCTATCTTGGATGGAACAAATGTCTAATTTGTGGAAAATTATATTTTTATATATTATTAAAAATGTAATATAAATTAGTATGTATTTTACATTTTTTTACATTGTTTCATTTCTTTTTAGAATCAGAGGATTCCATCTTTTTTGTTGAGAGAATAGATGATTTTAAAAGACAGGCTTTGTCAGTTACTGTTGGTCCTAAATGTATTCAAGAAAAAGATGTAATTAACGGAAAATATCTGGAAAATTTAGATCTTAGTTGCTTACTTTCAGTCCATTTCAAATCCAAGAAAGAAGTAAGATTATTTTAATTGTTTTAAATATATTAAAATTTTATTTTTTCTTTTCTCTCAAATTTTTTTCTTGCTTCATTATCAGAACATTTTTAAAAACTTATTTTTAAATATTTGAAATGTAACTTGTAAATCACTAGAAAAATCTATTTATAATTACTTTAATATTTTGCTATTAAATTTTTTATTACTTTTGGTATATGTATATTTAAATTGTTTTTCTTTTGAGTTTAATGGAAAAAAATTTTCCATTGCAGCCTTTAAAAATATTAAAGATTAGACATCTTTAATATTTTTTATAGATTAATTATTTTTCATGTGATCTAATTATTTTGAATACATTTTCCTGCTATTTATTTTTTACTTTTTATTCATTAAAGAAAAATATGATTTCATTGCTTTTATCTTTCTGATGTGTCAAGTGTAAATAGTTTTATAAAAGAAAATTTTATTTTCATAAATATCAAAATTAATTGGGAGCTATTAAAATTACTGTTATGCTATTTTAGAATTATAGGAAACTAATTAGAGAAATTAAATTTCTTTTAAAAAATTAAATTACTTAAGTAATAAGATTTGTGTGATTCCCAGTTTTGTACAGAAAATAGTTCTCTCTAAAACTAAAATTATTCTGTTAGGATATTTTATATAACCATAACATTTTTCAAAATTTTAAATATGCATCTAACTTATTTCTAATTCTTAATCTGTATTACGATACACTCATGTACTCCATGATTATATATTCTGATAGGTTTTGCTTACTTAAATGTACATAAAACACAAACACATGAAAAATAAACCATCTTATTCAAAAAACTTCCTTAATGTAAATAATCTAACAATAGATTATCTTGAATTTTTTGAATAAATTCAATAATTTCAGTTTGTGGCGCCCCTCTCCCATTACCTAATGAAGGCCAAGACTTCATGAATTATGGCAACTAATTCCCTGCCTCTCTATTTGTAACTGTAATGTTTGTTTTAATGCTAATTTGTGCTGTGGGTAGCTTAAAAATAAGATCATTAGAAATGATTTTATTTCTCTTTACTAAAACTTTTGACCCTTTATTTCTAATATACTTGCTAACCCTCCTTATAAACTCTTACTTTAAAAATGTAACTAGAGTAGTTTTTGAACTAAATGAATGTAGAGAGAAAAATCACTAATGCATTTTGAAAGTAAAAATTTAAATAATTTTAAATTTTGAATAATAAAGGAAATATATAACATATTAAAGAATTTGTGTATGTAATATATTTTATGAGAAATATTAAGAATTATAGTGAAACATACATATTCAAATGCAGTATCAGAAGAAGACTGTAATTTATATTAAAAAGGGCCTTCAAATGATACTTTGTATATTGAATGCTTAAGGTGAATAGAATTTTATAAATATTATAAAGAAATGTATGACAATGTAATATCAAAATAACTTTAAAATATTATTTAAGCTTAAGTAATCATTATAATTATATATTTTTTTGCTGTAAATGCAAATGTTGAAAGTAGGAAATTTAATCAATAAGATATACTATCTAAGGTTGTTCCATTTAAATCAATCATGTATGTATGAAAGATTCAAAGGAATAAACATGAGAAACAAGAATAGAAATTTCAATGGTGAAATGTCAGAATATCCATACTGGAGTTAAGTTTGTTGGGACATTTCCTTTACTAGTGCAAACTGAGAAAGAATTTAATTCATTAAACTGTTTTAGAACTGACATCCATAATTATTGTGAATCATAACACTAATTTTAAAAATTGAAATTTAAGACCATAAAATTTAGATTTTGAAAAAAATTCTGTTAACAGGTCAACTTTAAATAAAAAAATGATTTAGCTCTAGTTTTGAAAAATAGCTTAGTTCAAAGTTATATTTTTTTGATCATATTTTTTTCTTTAATAATTATAATAAAATTTATATCTAATATTATTAATTTTTGTTAAATCTTTTTGTCTTGTGCTTTTGCTTTTTAATGACATATTTTTTTCTTACTAAAAACTTTATGTAAAGCCCTCCTATAAGAAATTAATGAAGAAAAGTAATTTAAACTGAATATTAGTATTTGAGTAGTCTATTTATTCAGGTTTAAAATATGTATTTATTTATTTATTTATATATTTTTGTAAAGGATGAAAAGTTATATAGTGAAGTCTATTTAGAATTTGACACAGTAAAATCATCAAAACAGAAAAGAGTATACTTAATGGAGAATGAGGAATCTGCTAAGGTAATTTGATTGTGCTCTATCTTGTTGGTAATATATTTTTTGATATAAAGCTAATCACACAATTTTTACTTTAAATTTTATTTTTTGAAGATCCTGACAAAAATCCTTCAACCATTTGCAGATGCTAAAACTTTGCAGGATGTAACTGTTGGAGCTCTTGAAGTGAGATATAATAATAGTATTTTATGAATTTTTGTTTTGTTCAAAATTTAAAGAGTTGGTGCAGTAATATATTTTATATTAAATTGAATTAATTTTATATTTGCTTATAGTGTCTGAAGTGTAATTCTCAATTCTCAAAACAAGGTGCTCGAAAAATTTTATTGAAAACAAAAAAGCCTATTTATGGAAAAGAGATTATTCCTTCTAGCTATGATTCAAACAAAGGTTTGTATTTAAATCTAAAACTTTTCTAGCTCTGTTTTCCATGTAATGATTTAAATTCATTTAAGCAATATTTTAAATATATTATATTTATATTATTCATATAAATATAATACATTTATATTATTCATATAAATATAATACATTCAACTTTTCCATAAAATATTTTCCTAAGAGTTTCAACTTTTTGCGTCTGTGACATTTTTTATGTTATTGTTTTTTTTAATTAAATATTTATTTTTTATTTATGTTTTCCTTTCTTATGAAATTATTTTTTCATTTATATGCATTGTTTATTTTGCTTAACAGTTTTTGTTGAATCTGAGAAATTTTCTCTCTATTTTTCTTTTTTCTGTCTGTTCCTTTTTTAAAATGTGATTGAGTATTTATAAATTTGTGAAACAAAACTATAATTCATAATCAAACATTTTAGAAATTTATTTTATACCAATATTTATTTTATATTCCTTGGTAAAAGCTTTAAATAAATAAACTTATCAAAATTATGAATACATTTATTCAACATCTTGATATTAGTAACATAATTTAGAAAACAGTATTATATTAAAATGTAAATATTACCATAAAATGTAGAAAAAGTTATAATTAAGATAAATGAATCAAATTTAATTTATTTAAATTAATATATATTTTTTTTGCTTTAATATTTAAATATATTAAACGAAGTTATTTAAATTGATCAATGATTAAACTTAAGTACATCAAATTTCATTAGGATTTCCACAGTATTTAGCAGTGAAAAGTTATAATTTTTTTTACACCAAAAATTTTTGAAGCCCAAAAATATGTATTTATTAGGAAGTCAAAGTTCAATAATGCTTTGTAAAACATTATTGTCAAATCTGCATTTAATGCATATATATTAAATTTTATTTCCATTTATGATTACTATTTGAGTTTCTCCATTAATAGTAAATGTTGTGGGACTAGAATTATATGCATTACAATTCTTTAATTACTTATTCTTTTAGATGTTTTAGCGATACTTGTTTACTCTTCTGATTATTTTCAAAAAGTTAGATTATATGTTAAGATTCTTAAAAATTGGATAAAACACTAAAAATATTTTATAGTATAATAAAAATTATCTAATTTAAAAATTGACTTTTTTTAATTATGGAATAGGAAATTTGAAGTACAAAATAAAAGATTTTTCAAGAATTTTAGTTTTTTGTATTAACATTTCAAAAAGTAAGAATTTTCTTTTTTGGCACGATTGTGCTTATTTATTAATCATATATATACTTTAAATTAAAGGTAAATATTTTGGTTTAAATTTTTTTTAAATTTCATTCTAAATTGATTTTAAAATAGCTATAATAATTTTTAAATTTCATTAAAATCAAAGATGGTTAATATGAAATTCTTTGATTGGCTTAGCAGAAAAAGATTCTTATGTGTAACAAAGAATTAAATTAAAAGATCTTTTTATTTTTATTTATTTATTATTTAGTTTGTGCATAGAAGTAATAATAAAAATTGTGGAGCAAAAAGGCAAACGGTAAAATTATCTTAAATTTAGGCTTTCTGTAAATGTATATTTTTAAGCATTTTTAATAATTTACATATATGTAGTTGAAAATTTTGAATAGCATTTAAAATACTAAGTATAAAAATAATTTGGTATTTAAAATTTTTTTAAGTTTAAAAAAATTTTATTTTTAAAAATGAAAGATTACTGTTCTCATTCTGATTTACATGTATATATTTTTTATTCCACAGAATTTAGTTTTTTAACTGAATAAATTCTGGGAATTGGGGTTTCATGGTATTGGCACAGCTCTTTTATCACTGTGATGCCTTATTTTGCAGATAATTCACAAAACTATTAAAGGAAGCAAGTCAACACAGACATACATTTAAATAATTTAAGCACTCAATAACTAATATGAAAGCATTATTACATGAGGAATTAAAATATTCTCTATTTAAAAATGTGTAAGTGCTTAAGTATTAAGAAAATCAACCAAAAACTTAAAAACATTTCATTATTAGAGAGGGATGTTTTTTATTTTAGATATTCCTGATTATCAGAAGTTTACGATATTTTCTTTAAAATATTGTGTTGCTTTAAACTTGTTTATTTTCCCACACATAATCTGCAGATTATTTGTTAAAATAGTTTCGAATTTTTTTGCGTGCATTATACATTGCTATAGACAATTGAATAAAATACATTCTTCATTAGAAAATCTTACAGTAAAAGTTTGAAAAAAATGCTGTTTATGTTTTGTAAAATAAATAAGATAGTGCCATGACTTCACTAACTTATTTCAGCTATAATCAGCTTTGAATTATGTTCAAGAATGAATTCGGTTCCTAGAAAAATGTAACAGTTGCTGTTGGCTATCGTTATTTCGTATTTTGTCTTAACCTGAAGTGCTTCTTTCTAATGATAATCAACTTCGTTGCAACAATCGTGCTTATGTAAGGTGAAAAATTAAATATATGCAGTTTGAAAATAATTTCTTTTTATTATTTACGAAACAAACATATTTTATTTTTAAATATATCTAACCTCATTTTAAAAGTTATTAAAAACTAAAAATCAACAAGTTTTACTATATTCTTCTCAGAATTATCACTCTTGATAATCAGTCTGATTCTTTCACCTCAACTTATTGCATTTTTTGATGAGGTGAATTCAAACAAATGTTTTTCATATATAATAAATGTTTTTTTTGTATACAGTTTATTTTATTTTTTATCATATTGTGTGTTTTTTTATATGCCATGTTATCAACAGTATACATTTTCTACTATTCACCAGCTGCGGATTATGTAACATTTTTTCCCCTTTTATTCGAAAAAAATGGTCTTGCTGATAAAACGCCACTGTTGATTATATACAGGAAAATACAGTACATAGCTGATTTTGAATTATATTAGTTATTTTTAATTTGAAATTTTTTAAAAAAATTTAAATATTCCACAAACATTTTAAAGTTAGAAAAATACACAAGTAAAAAATTTAAAGGAATAAGAAGTTTGAATTATATTGATAACATTTGCATATAAATTGATATACTTCATCAAATGAATGCTTTAATTATTTGGGAGGAAAAACCTTTTGCAATTAGATTAAAAAGGAAAGAAGATTCCTTTTTGTTTTAAATTTGCCCTATTCACACATATATTGTTATTTCAAGATTTATATGTATTAAAGATATCTTAATTCATTTTATTATATCATAATTTGCTGTATTGTGAATAATTTTATGATTTTTTTTTTAATTTGTATTTTGTTAAAATCATTTTCCAAATCACGTAAAATGCATTATAAAAGTTTACTATTGTTACTTTTTCTTTTGCTGATTACCTTGCTTTGTATTGTAATAATTGTATTATCATTTATGAAAATAAATCTAATTTCTATAGTTGTATTATTTTGAAACATTGTTTGTTTTTTTTAGGATATCTCCAAGAAACTGATGCTTGTCCCAACTGTGGTAATCACATTCTTGTAGTAATGGAGAATCTCCCTCTGCCAACAATTGCTATGCCTTCAAATAGTCCCATCAATCAATTTATTAATTCAGTTAAAGGTACACCAGATCGATCTCCAGATACTCAGTCAACTGGTTCCAATTCTTCTGGTAGTTTGTTTGCTAATTTATTTTCATCCATAAAGCTTTCACCAATCATTAAAAGGTAAGTTTTTTTTTATGTTCACTAATGAATAATTCTGTTTTTCAATGTTCTTAGTTTAGTCATAGATTGTCCTTAAAACTAATTATTTGTCAACATTTTTGCCTTAATCATTAATGTATAATGATTTTATATTTTAACTCAATCAAAATCTTAAACTGAAATTTGTTTGTGTACTTCTAATTTATAGATTCATTGATAATTTTTTAATTGAAATACATCAGCATATGCATGAGAGTTTTCAATGCAAGATGTTGATTTTGTGTTGCAGTCTGATAAATGTTGTGTATAGTGAATTAAACCAATAAATGTAAAACTATTAGCAAGCTGTTATTTCAGAGAATGTTAAAAGTTTTGATTTATAACTTAAAAGTCACTTTGAAAATTGATGGTAAAAATATTTTAAATCCTATACTAATTTTTATGGACTTCATGTGGTATAACTCTTATGTATTTTATTTATTTAGCATTTACTGATAAATATCGCATATTTAAACATGATATCATAGTACAATAGACCTATGGTCGCAGTATTAGATTGTTTAGATCCACCCTACTTTAAATCCAAATCTAATCGTCATTTCTGTTACATGCTAACTCCATTTAATTTTTCTGTTTAATCGAATCATGGCAAAAACAGGAATTATTGTAAACAAAAGTAGTTTTTCCCCCACTTAAACATGGTTTTTGCTATATATTAATGAAATTAAATATTTGAAATTAAAACAATTATTTTTAGATTTTTTTTTCTAAATACTGTTTTAATAAATTTATATAAGCATTATTCAACATAGCTTAAAATGGTTTTCATTTATCTTATATTAATTACTAATATTGAAATTGTATATTAGCACTGCACTAATTATGTGTTGTGAAAAGCATATTATAATTATGTATTGCTGAACGATTAGACTAACTAGTGCCAAAAAATTTTATGATTGTATCAATCATTCACATAAACTCAAAATTTGAAGTTACTATTCTGAAAAGTTTGAGTGAAAACTTTAAAAAGCACTAGAGTGCTTCTTGAAGTTTTCCTCCTGTATATATAGAAATATGTGTAGAAAAAGGTGAAACATTTTTATTTCCATTTATATTTATCAAAATTTTTTGCTATTAATATTCTGTGTTTCTAACCAATATTTATATGATTATTTAATTCCTGTATACTAAAAATCAGGCATCAGTACTACATAGATTTAAAAAAAATTGAGATTGGTGTTTAAAATTCAGTGATTGCATCAGAATTGTTATTCACGTTCTTTGATATGATCCATGTAAACCTTGAATTATTTGAAAAAGTTAACTAGATAGTAAATATCATTATTTTTCCAAATCAAGATTTTTCTGTGTTTATAGTGATTTCTGTGAAAATAATATAAAGGCATTCCCCACCAAAACTGCATTTTTTGGACCCAATAGTATTATAAGTTTCTTAATGGAACAAGTAGATTAAGAAGCTAAAGTGATTGATTATAAAATTTGTCTGCTTTTCGTTATTTATTTGTTTTGACACTTTCTATTACAAGTTTTTGAAAGAATTAATTGAATTTTTTTCACAATAAAATTATTAATTAATGGTAGACTCTATTTGAAATATAAAATCTTGTTTAAAATTAAATTTCAATATAGTAGTTCACATTTTATTCTCCCAGTTAATGTGGTCTAAATATGAATCAAGATTTTATGCTTTTTTCAGTAGTATCTAATGTTATTTCCTGATGTTTCTAAAGATAAAATTTCACTGTTACAAATAACCCCAGATATGTATATTTATTCAAAAATAAATTTAAACAATAATGACAGCTATATATATATATATATATATATATATATATATATATATATATATATATATATATATATATATATATATATATATATATAACGAAAAGTGTATTTTAGAATATAAAACAGAAAAAAATTCTTGTAAAACAAGAAACTGAATATTTAAAAATACTTAGTTGCTGTAAACTGCAACAAGTAATTAGTAAAAAATGTTATGTGATAACAAGATATGAATTTATCTATGATCATAAGTCATCTGATTTTTGAAAAAAATATTCAATGTAATTATTTTACTTAAAATTGATTCAATATTATCAGGAAGGAAAGAATCAAAATTAAAATTTTCATCCTTGAAAATAAAATAATGTTTCATGCAAGGAAATACATGAAGATCATTTCACTTTTACAAAAGTAACCACATTTTTCTCAATAAATATAGTGTTTTTAAATGCTTGTAAAATATTGTTAAAGAAAAGATATTTCAATGGAAATAAGTTATAGACAACTTTTTTAAATGTTAAAGTATAAAAACACAATGTTCGCTACACTGCATATATATATATATATGTATATATATATATATATATATATATATATATATATATATATATATATATATATATATACACACACACACAGTGTGATAAAAGCTATTTCTGAAAATTTTTTAATTGATAACATTTGCTTAATCCTAGTTTACTTGTATTCTGAATTGGTACTTTAAGAACCCAATTATATGTAATTGCTTATAATATTTAATTTTGTATCCTTAAATATTATCAAGCTCATTGAATTAATGGAGAAGGGTAAATTTTTCCTGTTATGAGAATATAAATGATTTTGTAAGCATATTTAAATCCATTTGATAAATTTAAAGAAAGGATAAAATTGCTAAGTGATATTTTTTCTTTCATTTTTTTAGTTAATTGTAATTTTGCGTTAATAAATTTTAACAAAGAATTGTACATAATATTTTAATTTCATATTTTATTTTAAAATTAAATGCTTTTTTTGCAGGAAATCTATGCCCTCAAGTCAAATAGATCTAAATCAAGGTAAGTTATTAACTCACCAAAGTGAATCAACTTTTGAACTTAAAGCTATTAACTTTTATTAATGTGAAGTACCGTATTTTTCTTATATAATCCTCAGCAGCATATTATCCACAAGACCTTTTTTCCAAATAAAAAAAAATCATTGTATAATCTGCTGCAAATTTTTTTGACGAATAAATTACACAGTGTAATTAAAAATATAATAAATTGTACAGAAAAAAAAACATTTATTATGAATAAGATTTGTTTGCATCCACCTCATTGCAAAATACAATAACTCTGAGAAGCTAGTAGAACTTGTAGATCTTAAATAACTTTTAAAGAAGGTTAGACATACTTTTAAAAATAAAATTTGTTTCATTAATAATTAAATAAAAGAATGGATTATTTTTAAATTGCACATTGAATGCATTTTTTTTTCTTTTGTACTGCACATGCTTTGTTTTTAGCTTAATTTGATACTTTTATTGCCATTTTTTATTTGCCTTCTCTATAGCTTTTTAACACATTGCTGCCACCAAAATTTATGTACCCATCCTGAAAAGCCGCATTTAAAAAAGTGTTTTAATGATTAAAAACGCTCTTTATATTTTAATAGTAAAACCAGAAAAAAAGAAAAACCTTTTATTTTCATGTTTAGTGTAAAATAATGTTGGGCGCTCTAGAGTGTCAGTGGCAATTTTTTATTTACTTTTCTTTTCTTAGGCTGTGAAGGTCCTGTACTTGTACTGTCCACCAATTTTAAAAATGCACATAAAAAATCTAAACTCAATATTTAAAAACCAAGCACTGAAAATATAAAAATAATGCTTCACTGACGTGCCTCAAAAACCTCACCGTTCAACCTCCAAATCCGAACTAAAAAGAAAGCAGTTTACTTATCATACTTGATCGTTGTCCCAGAGCGTTGCTGGCATGGGAGGTAGCACCATGCTGACACGCTAGGGTGTCAGTGGCAGCGAATGTGTTAATTTAAAATTTGCTGTGTAATTAAAAGTTTTTGCTTCCACATGATATACAAATGAGTACTTTTAGAATGAAATAACTCAAATCAAAATCCAAAATGATGATAGCAACTGTTTTTGCTGCTATCTTATCTTTACATTGAACCGAATTCGTTTTTGAATGCTATTGGATAAAACTGATTATAGGTGAAATAAGTTAGCCAAGTCGTGGTGCTATTTGTTATTTATTTTATGAAACATAAGCGGCAGTTTTTTCAAAACTTTACTGTAAGTTTTTTGTCAGATTATCCACTGTGGTATATAATACGCTGGACAAACTTCAACACCTATTTAACACGCCACAGATTATATGCTGGAAAATACGTACATATAATAGATTAAAAAATTGAATATTAATAGATCAATGTTTCTTGAATAATTTTATGACATTTACTAAGTGTTATAATCAGTTAATTAAAATTATCCGTCTATACCAAGTTATTAAAGAAATGAAAGACCAAGAAAACTGTTCAAGATGTTTATCAAAAATGTGTTTAAAAACAAGGGAGAGTTGAATAAAATATATCATGAAATTTTAATTATTTATATAAACTTCCTTAATTGTCTTGATTTTTTTTTATTTGAATGTTTCGTCATATCATGTTGGTAAAAAAATATTTATGGTTCTTCCATTTGACTAAAATCAAATAATTAAAGAAAAATAATATAAAAATCAAGTAACTGTATGAAAATGTTAATTAAATCGTTTATCAGAATTTTTGAGTTGTTTCATTCATTTTTCTCAAAAATATTAAAAGGTGCCACTCTTGAGGAAAATAGCATTAAAAAGTTTTAGAACTGCACAGAAACACTACCATCAACATGAAAACTGAACTCAGTTATATTTTAAGTTCCATCGCTGTTACTGTCCTAATAACTTTCTGAAACCATCATAATACATCTCAGTTTATGACATCATAATTAATTGTTAAAATAAATCACTGATAAAAAATATTGAAATTATATATATTATTGCAAAGCTAATTGCATTTACTCAATAAAAAATTGCATAATATTCATACTATGTTATGAAGAATATTGTAACAACAAGTTATTAAGTTGAATATAAAAATTGTACTTAAACAAAAAAATAAATAAAATCGTACATCATGTGAAGCTTTCAAAATCTTATTCTTCATTCTCTAAGTTATAAAAGCTATCATGTTCTGATCTAAATTAGAATCTAATCAGTTCATCAGTTTTTTTATACATTATATGCATTTCTTTCCAACGACATCGCACCTCAGATCCGCAGCAGGGCTACAGCTGCTAATCAATGCTTTTTCGGTTTAAAAAAGTACCTTCTTCTTCTTAGAATTGGGTTTGTAACTTAGAATATCATTGGGCACCTTTGCTTTTATCAGCATTTTGTACCATTAACTCCAAACCCAATGTTTCCTAGTTCCAGTTGCTCGGGTCACCCACTTTATTAATAAAGTCCGATAACCCTTTAATGGAGTCTAGGTGTAACTTTCTATTATGGATGATGCCTAAAAAAGTTAATCTAGGAAGGGTAAGAGCCTCACATTCGTAAATGATATGCTCTGCCATTTCCTCTTGCATATGACATTTCCAGCAGATAGGGTCTTGCTGAAACAGTCCTATCTGGTCAGAAAGTCAGTTATGCTAGGGATAGCTTCCTGACTTTCACCAGAAGAAGATGATTTGGAGGTCATTTCTACCTCAAGTGAAGGATTCATTGCTGCCCCTTTACAAGATTGCCTCTGAGTTCCCTTGTCTTTCAGCAAGGTCTACTTCAGAGGCTTCACCTGCAAATGCAGAAAGGTTTGTTATTTCTTGTGTCTTTTCAGCCACAAGATTACAATTAATAAGCTCAGGTAATATAAGTCCACCCAGCATTGCCTGAGTTACTGGGCAAGGCAAATTACTCTAGAAGTTCGCCAGGCTAATAGAGGCTCCGTTAAGACACCATTACCGCGGTGCCAAATAACCCTAGGCAGGGGTCGAATAATACCAGTGTTTACGGGATCTGGTTCACGGCCTCTGATTCTATATTCAAGGCTATCCTGTCATTGCTACAGGACATTCGGCTATCCACCACCTGCCGACGCGCCTGGTGGCTGCAAAAAAGTACCTAAAATCTACTTTCGTCATTCAAAAAAAAAAATTTTGATATACAAATGCTTGATTCGGCCTATTCTCACTTACTCATCTTAAACATGGACATTGACTGAGAAGGACAAGGAAACCATCTCCATTTTCGAAAGAAAAACCTTAAGAAGCATCTTTGGTGGAATAAAATGTGAGAATACATGGCAAAGAACTAATTTTGAGCTCTATAAACTATATAAAGAACCAGATATTGTTAAATTTATATCAATACAGAGTTTAAAATGGGCAGGACATTTGAGTCGGATGAACAACAATTGGGTAAAAAAAAATTTCTTGGCTTGCCCCATTGGCACCAGAAGAAGAGGACGACTGAAACTCCAATGCCGTGACTGCCTTGAAAACGACCTGAAAACACTAAAAGTGACAAACTGGATGACATTATCCAAAAATAGGGGGTCCTGGTATGCACTTCTGAGGAATACAAAGGCCCACCCTGAGCTGTCAGGCCAATGAAAAAGAAGAAGAATATGCATTTCTTGTTGTACAATCTTATTATATAGCAATATAATTTCAGAAACTTTGAATGTTGATATTAATGGCAATAATGTGATTTTTATGTACTTCCTGCTTATTTTTCAAACCATAATTTTCATTTTTTTAATTGCATGTAAAAACTTCATTGCTAAAAATTTTACATTTAAATATATAAATGCAGCTGCATTCCTTTTGAATATATATATGTGAGTGTGTGTTATTTTATCTGTATATAATTATAAAATTTATAACATGGCTGTAAAGAAACTCACAGTGAAATTTATTCTTTTAAAGAAAATATATCAGATTAGAAAATGTCACTATTATTTGTAAAATTTCTGGATTATTTGTGTTTTATTCGACATTTTTTATTTTTTTAATTACTGATTTGATGTGGTAACTTAAAATTTTTCAATCCAACTTTAAAAATTATTTCTGATTAAATAAAAGTATTTTTTATAGTAATAAAAATAACAAAACTTAAATTTTTTCCTGTTATTTCCTAAGATATGAAAAACTAAGGTGAACTAAAATTAAAATATTTGTCACCAAAAGTGATTGGTAATATTACCATATTTTCCTGTATATTATTGTAAGACCTTTTTTTAAGTAAAAGAAGAAAAGTGTTGCATAATCCGCAGCAATTTTTTCATCAAATTGTCGAAAATATATGCAACTGATAATGTAGTGTAACATAAAATAAAATAGATACATTAGATTAAAAATTTAATAAATTGTACAGAAAAAAAACATTTATTATTAAAAACATGTGATTGGATCCTTCTTATTATCACAAATTGCTATGAACTGAGATAGCACCAGATTGAGATCAAAAGCAATAAATAAGAGCAGATTCTAGTTAAATTTTTCGATTTTTAATTGTTAATAACATTTAAATTGAGGTTAGACATATTTTAGAAAATAAAATATATTTGTTTCATTAATAATTAGATATGAATAAAATTATTTTCAAACTGTGTATTGTATACATTTTTTCCTTTGAGTGTGCATGTTTTGTTTTCAACCTGACATTTAGACTTTTGTCGTCATTGTGTATTTGCCTTCTCCATTCTTTTACTTTAAAATCTGTTGTGTAACTTTTATGCATCCGCTTCCTCCTAACTTATATGCGAACTTGAATATTTTCAGTATGAAACAGTACAGGTCGAGACAAAATGTAAAATGAAAATAACCAATGGTAACAGAGTAATATCTTCCCGAAGAAATGAATTTGTTCTTGTGCATAATTTGACAAAATTGATAATAGCTGAAATAAGTCAGTCTAGTCAGATGTTATTTATTTTACAAAAACATAAATAGTATTTCTTTCAAAATTTTACTGTAAGTTTTTCTGGTAGAGATTGTATTTTATCTGATTATCTGCAGCGGTATATAACACCAATTGATAACTTTCATAGCTTTTTATATATAACATAAAAATTCAAAACTTTTTTAACATGTAATCTTTTTCTAAACTAAATCTAAACTTTTTTAACATGTGATTATATGCAGAAAAATACAGCAGTATCTTTTCCATTGAATTTATCATTACCCATGTCAGTTTACCCAAGTAGAGATAGAATAATTGTTCTCTAAATTAATTTTATATTTTTCTCATGGATATTAATGAATTTTGTTTTCCTTCATTTATTTCTATTAGAATCTTTAAAACAAAAATATTTAAAATTCTCTTAAAACTTGAAAAGTATTTCATATTTATTAATCCTTATTAATAGCTTTAAATTGATTACATTATTATTTTTCTGCTAAAGTTTAATTTTTGAATAGCTTTAAAAAAGCATTTATAGAAATTTTTGCTCTTTTTGTCACTTCTAATATAGAAATATTTAAAAATAAATTTTTGTAATAATTCAAAGCTACTTGCTGGAAATAAAAATTTTTAGAAAACTGATCCTTAATTTTGAAATAATTTAAAAATGAGTAATTACCTAAAAAAATCGTTCTGCTTATATAAAGTTAAAGAAAAAAAAGAAATGTTAATTTAAAGCTCTAATATTATTGATTTTAAAGTTGTTTTCTTGGCTTCAAATTAAAATTATTCTTAAATAAAACCTCTAAAATAAAGTATTGCTTAATAATACTAAACACTCATTTTTATTTCAGAGGGGTTAAAAAGATCACTATTTTTGCTATTGTTTACCCCCTATAAAATAAAAATGAGTGTTATTTTTGTCTTTTATTTATGACTCCACTATTTTATTAAATTAGTATTTTTACTATCTGCCCATCATTTCTAGAATTTGATATCTTTAAGCTATTTAATTTTTAGTAAATGTTTTCAGAAATGATTTACTTATTTAGAATTTGTTTGTTAATTGTTATTTTTTATTAGAATTATTATATTTTTTATTTTAACATTGTCCTTTGTTATTGATTTATGTTTCAAGTCTATGGGATTTGTTAAAGTTTTATTACTTTTCCCATTTTTCAGTTCAAAAAACGATTTTATGTTTTGTTTAAATTGCTGAAATTTGTTAGAAGAAAAATTTTTAATTTAATATAAACATTTACAATTTTATGCTATAGTTTGGCAAAACAGCTAAGTATTATAATTATTAATTTCTTGTGACAATTAAGCAAATTGTGTTGAATTACATTTATTCCAAATATTTAACAAAATTGTGATTTAATTATTTTTTTAGCTGTAAATAAGTTCTTTTTGTATTTATTCTAGATGCAGAAACTGGAAAAGTGGATGTAAATCAAAATCAAAATGAAGAATCGCAAAATATAGGGCCAGAAACTTTGATGCGTCGAAATTCTAGTGACATCACAATAATCAGCAATCCAAGTCAAAATAGCATTTCTTTATACTCCGATCAAACTATGGAAATTAATTTGAATACAATTCTTGAAAGATTGTCACAAGCATCTTTGTAAGAAAACACAGTCACTTCGTTTCACATTTATATCATTTTGTTAATTATTTGTTTAAAATGTTTTTAAAAAAACATCATTAACAACTATTAATAGTTAAAAATATTTTAATTATTTGTTTTTATGTATGATAATGTATTTCTTAATTTCATAAGTATTAAGGTAATTTAGCATTTCCAAATTTTATATTTTTATAGATATTTTTATGTTTGATGTATTTTTAAATTCTATGTTTGACATTAATGCTATTTATGCATATATTAATGAATATTTTATATTCAGGTCTCCAACAATGTCATCACCAAATAAAACAGTTCCGGCAACAATTGATTTTACAGTACCTGATAATCAAGTTAAAAATGAAAAATCAAGTAATATCCTTTTTTAATGATTATATATTAGATTTTATTTCAATATTGCAAGAGAGTGACTTGGAGTAGGTTTCACATAAGAATAATTTATGTTTTTTTTCACACACTCACCTATAATCATGAAAGGCTTGAAAAGAAATTTAAATTCTTTCGTGATTGTAGTTAGAGAATTTATGTAATAAAAGGGCAAATCAAATGCTACTATATTTTTTCATCTCGAAAACCATGTTAATTTGTAAGTTTCAAAAACTCCTCTTGAAAAAATATAAACCCTCATATAGAAAGGCTTTATAATGACTCACATTTGTTCAACATTGCCTCTTTAAAAATCATTTTGGTTAAGATATTTTTATTTTACTGATTGATATTATCATTGATGGAGGAAATGGAGCAGCTTCTGTTGTCAAAAAAGAATGACTGGAGTACCAAAAGGTAGAAGGCTTACTTGGCAGCTCCAATGCCCCAGGCATTAGTAAGCAGAATGGAGTAGACTTCATGCCTTGAGTGACCCTGTCAAGTGTATATACTCCTGTCATATCTTGCCTACTCTGTTCAGGAATACCTCCTAGCCACAGTGAGGCTTTCTTTAGGTTGATTTGTTAAATTAAATTTTAATCCATCCAAGTCTATTATTGGTTTCTTCACAACAAATAGAATTAGTTCTTTCTGTTGAAAAAAGATCTGAAATACTTGGGCTTTTTTTGTAGCAAAATTACATGCAATAAACTTATCGCCCAAATAAAATTTAAAAGCAATAAACTTTTAAAGACCCTAAAATGTATTTTAGGATAACTCTGAGACTCTCAGAACTACACATATATAGCACTTATAAAGCTTATCTTAGAATGCAGTTTCCCAGTTTACTGCTGTGCTTCTAACATAAATCTACTAAAATTTGTAACTTAGTGTAGCCTGTGTAATTATAGTGCTACAAAACAATTGCACTAATGAAAATGTTTTATGAAGCCTACCAGTAACCTCTCAGTCTAAGTAGAAATGTTGGTATTGTGAGATTTTTCCAAACTAACCAGTTATGGGGCTCAAAATTGAATATCTGAGTTTTTGATAGAGTGGGGCGGTAACCAAAGATTAAAGAAAAGTAGCTTGGCTAATTCAAATATAGTCTTATAGCATAACTTAAAACAGAGCATTGATCCTTCAGTTGGTTTAAATGGAGCCTACTTCAAAACGGATTTTCATATCTAAATGTGCAATCACTTCAGTGCCCCAGTTTATATGAAATAACTTGCCCCTTGAAATCATTAACAACATCCTTTAAGATTTCACCCTAATACTTAACCATTGGAGATAAAAATGAACGTGGCTGCTACAGTAGTGGAATTTATATCTTATCCGAAGAATGTACAACTAAAGTTAGGTAGAAGAAAAATCTTGACAGTTACTCAGTTTTCAGAAGTGAACTGATTGCCATTGATGTTTGGATCCTGTCCTGACAGCCAAAGCTCTATTGAGTACCTTTCTAATTGGCATGAAGTCCATGATAGTATGTAAGAAAGGCAATTATTAACAATCTGGAGCATCTTACATCCTTTTGTGAGGTGCATGTTTAATGGATACCTACCCACATTAATATAAATGATGAGAGACGATTTGGTCAAAGTGGGTGCTGGTGAACCATTAGACATATCAGTGTCAAGCTCAATTGGAGTTGTTCTCAAAAGTTAAAAAAGACTGTTAATGCTTCTTAGATCATCAAGATATTACCAGGCTTATTAGTGGACACTTGAAATCTATGTCCCATTCTTATTGAAAAA
Organism: Latrodectus hesperus; assembly: GCA_037975125.1. Classification (NCBI taxonomy): domain Eukaryota; kingdom Metazoa; phylum Arthropoda; class Arachnida; order Araneae; family Theridiidae; genus Latrodectus; species Latrodectus hesperus. The sequence goes on from CM075852.1 coordinate 76,129,143, forward strand.
AGTTTTTTCCAGCTTAATTGAAGTGTGCTCCTTGCCATATTCTAGATTATCTGGAGCTTCCTTGAATTGATCTTTTCACAAGCTGAATTTTAGTGTTAGATTTTCATAGAGTAACAAATTTCATAGACATTGCTAAACAGTGGAGATATGTAACAACAATTTTATTTATTACAACTTTGGATATATTAATAATCTGACCTTCAGTTCATTTGTTTGATATCTATTACAGACATAAATATTTGTAATAATTGGCAAACCTCTTGATTGTAAATTCCAGTTGAATAAGTCCTCATGTGCAAATGGTAACCAAAAATAAACAAACTAAATCAGAAACTTGTTCTATTTTGTGAAAGTTTATTGGATAAGTGAAAGATACAGTTATTAACAATTTATATGTTTAATATGGAAATTTTCACAAAATTTACATGTCTTATCAAGTAAATGCTTGGAAGCTGATAGGTTACTCTTGTGACCTCCATTTACTCATTAAAGCATTTAGAAGCAATGCTGAAACTTGGCAAACTGTCCAATACTTTTATTGACTGAACTCTTACCCTCCCAAGAAAGCAGTTGCTACACATAAAATTATGTGTGTATGTATTTATGCTTGTATCTTATTGCAAATTAGGTTTTCTATTGCCCTAAAAAAGATTTTCTTATTTACTGGAATAGTTATTAATACTGATCATATATTTAAAAAAATTTAAAAATATATGATTAAAAGTCAAAGAAAAAGATTAAAAAACTGGTTACTATTTTTAAAATAATGTTTGTATTTGAATACTCTGATTAAAAATTGTCCATCCTTAAGTTTATTTTTTTATGTTAGCTATTAGAAAACATTATTAACTTGAGTCATAAAGAATAATATGAAACTGATTCAAAATTTCATAAATTAATTATATTGATGTTTAGAATATAAAAAAATATTTGCATTTCTAAATGTACAAAACAGAAAAATATGAACCTTTTTGTATAAATCAAGTTAGATAATTTATGGAGAACAATCATTCTGATTATTTTAACATTTATCATTTAATAAATAAAATATATTAATATTAAAAAAAATATTAGGTGAAAAACATTCGAATATTTTATAAAGAAAATAATAAAAAGTTTCTTAACTTTTTAATGTGACTATGCATTTTATAAATAGTTTATTATGTTTGTTATATTTAAAAAAATATCAATAGTTCAATGAATTTAGATTACTAACTTTCTGTAAATTTTCAATTATTTAGACAACTACTTGAAAGTTAAAGTTAAATAAATATTTATATATGTATATTTCTGCATAATTAAAAAAATTACAATGTTAAAAGTAAAAAAGATATGTAATTTATTGTTTTAACATATTTTTATTAATTTGCTGGTAAGAAATGTCCATATACTTAAATCTTATATTGTGAAGTTTTGAAAAGTCAATAGAATTTCTTCATAATTTTATGTGAAACTATCATTTACTTTAAAATACAGAAAAATCATTACTTTTATAATGTGAAGAAAAACCTATCTTTTGAGAATGGTTATTTGAAGTATGTTTGATGTATATATTTGCAGTTATTAAGTTTTGATTGAATAATTTGTTTTCTTTTTTAGAGACATGTGATGCTGAACAATTAGATAATCCTATGTCAACAAATGAAGAAGAAAATGACTTTTATTCCATAACTGAGAGTCTTGCTGATCAAAATGGAAAACCTCATATCGATGTGATGTCCAGTGGCTCAGAAAGATATTGCTCCCCAACTAAAAGTAAAACAATTTCATTCACAGAACTGGATGAAAGCTCTCAGTTAATTTCTATTTTAGGTGAAAAAACTATTATAACACATGATATGTTTTCTGAATTGGATCATAGATTAAAACTTCACTTAGAAATCAATGTTTTTGATAAAGAAGAAGAGTTTGTGGCTTGTTTACAGGTATATATTTTTTGTTTTGATAAGAATTGTTAACTGTATGCAGGAATGTAAGCAATTTATTTTTATAAAGTTTTAATTTGTGCAATTGTTTTAAAATTGTGCAATAATGCATAAGCTCTTACTCTTTACTAACTCATATGTTATTTATTACCTTTCAGAAAAAAAAATTTGAAACTAACCCTAGAATTTAACAATCTTAAGTTGAAAAATAGAAAAACGAAATTGTGCACATAAGAAAATAAAATGATGCAGAATATTTTTGTTTTAAAAATGAATTCAATCACAATTCGAAATATTTTAAGCATTTAAATCCGGAATGAAAAATTCAGCTGAGTAGTTAGTATACTGGTCTTAAATTTCATAGTCCTTGGGTTTGATTTTCATCTCAGGTATGGACATTTATAGTGGTTCAGAACCCTCTTCAAACTGTAGATTCCAAATGAATTAGCCTTCATGACCATGAACAAAAAAATTTAATCTTCAGTTGATCATCTGATCACCCTCAAATGTTTTGTATTTTTATTTTATTTGCTTACAGCTTATGTTTATGCTAAAAAGAAAGCTTTTAAGAAGCTGTTGAGGTGTTGCTTCACATTTGTATAATAATGCTTCTTATTGTAGGAATAAAAGTGTGATTGGTAATAAACTGCCGCATATATTTGAAGGAATTAAGATCCAAGAATCTCAGATTAATTCACCCATTGAATATATCCAGTTTGCAAGCTCCATAACTGTTATAATACGTATAGCAGTATAACATTATCATTTATGAAAATAAAATGTATGCAGAAAATCCCTAAAAATAGCAATTTGTGTCCGGAAAATCTTAAATCATAACAGGCACTAGTACATGAATTTCGGAAGAATTTGAAGAGAAGTATAACTAGCAAAGGTGATACCACTTTGAATGTGAACTTTATTGCCGCCAGAATGTTTCCTTTTGTTGATGTTGTAGAATTGATTTCCTTTATCAAATGTTTGTACACTGGTATATTTCCCTGTATCTAGCCTAGAATTGGGCTCTACAGTTAGCAGGAAACTGTTGTTAAATTTATTAATTTTAGTTTAATTAAATTATTAATTTTAGTTTTAAGAATTATTAATAAATTTAGAAACATGGTCTAATCAAAAGACTCCCCATTTCTTGACCTGTCACCCCCAGAGGTTTTTTCACTAGCAGGATATTGTGCTTACTACCTACTTACTGTGCCCTAGAGCCATCTTTAGTGATCATGAGTTGAGATTTGAACTCATTAATTTGTAATAATGAAAATGACTTCCTAACATCCAGTCCACCATGTCCTCACTCTATTTTTAAATGTATGTACATCCTGAAATCACTCTAAATTAGTTCTTGCTTTTAATATTCACTCAAAAGCTATCCTTATTATATCTATCTATTATACACACCATACTGGTCACATAAACAAGGACCATATTTGTACACCTTTCTTACTGTAATCAAATATATTGAATAAATAAATCAGATCAAATAGTGATCCATCTGAATGAAAGACGTATTTTGAAATTTCTACCATCTGTTTCTATGTCATAATCTATTGCTTGTAGACAACCCTGCAATTCCCGTTGTTTGAAATGATGCTGTGTTGAGTAATCTCATTTCTCAATCACACTTTAATCTTTTTCCAATGACTTGCCTTGGAATATCATTTATATGATACTTCCCAATTAATTCAAATTATTATTTTATACCAATTAATTCAAATAACTAATATATGTTGAATTTCTAATTTTGCACGCTTATTTGTTAGTGTAGGTGCTTGTGATATCTCAAGATTGCCTCCCTTATGACATGTGAATAGCATCTATTGTTTAAGAAAGTCTTTTTAAAACAAATATTCAAAAGATATTCAAATGCATTCATCAATTAGGCTATCATCAGTTAGGTTTCATCATAAATCCTACATTAATAAGGCTTTATGTGGTGAGACAGTATTCAAACTATTATTTAATTTTTTAAATCTAACTAAATTGCTTCTATTTTAAAAAACATTTATTTTCATCCAATAATTTTCTTTAAATTCATTAATTTCAACTGAGATGTAAAATATTGTTAAATATTATATAATGAATTTGTCTGACTTTTACTATCGTATTTCCTTTAATACATTATTTTTAAATTTTTAAATATTTTAACAATTATGTTCCCTTAATAAAATAAATATCCTTTTGTCATATTATTTAATTGGTATTTTATATTTAACCAAATATTTCAGACGTCTATAGTGCCTTTATCGACCGGAGATGAATTTAAGGGTTTATTTGTGATATCATCTAAGAAGTTGTATATAATCAAATTTCTACCTCACTACAATTTAAGTCTTATGCAGTGGTATGTAACAATGTTTATAAAATAATCAAAAATTTTCTTCTCTGGAAATATTATATTTGTTTTATAAAAACTTCTTTATATATGTTCTTATTTTTGTGCTACTAATTATTTAGAATGTTAATAATCTGTTCATCAGTTAAGAGAAAAAAATTCTGCTTATTTTAATTGGACAATAAACCTTAAAATAAGATACTTTTATTTAATATACAGCAAATAGGAATTAAATTGTCTGAAATTTTAATGGATATTAGTGCAAATGGTATATTTATGCATCATATATATGTGAGATATTAAAAATTTATTTAAAATCAATTTATTAAAAAATTAATATGCATTTCATAAATACTATGAAATATTTTATGAAATTGTATTCTGTGATAAAATTTGAAAAAAGAGTGACATTAAATTTGTTAGAATATAAAATATTTAAATTCTGATAAAAATTCCTCTTAAAATCAGAGGGATGTTAAAGCAGATGAATTTTTGTGGGAAATAAAATATTATGTTTTTCCAAAAACCTACTGATATCTCCTTTATGGGTGCACATAATGAAAAAAGTTATTATTAAAAAATCTTTTGGTTTTACATATTAGAAACGTGTATATTGAAGCTGGCAAATCAGTTGATTTTTTTAAGGAATAGAAAAAAGAATGAAGAATAATCATTGAAGCTTGAGTCATAGAATTCAGAGAAGGTAAAAAATTATGAAACCTACAAAAAAGTCAAGTTAGTAACTTAGGCTTTAAAAAAATGAAGCAAAACAGAACAACCTGAAAAATTGTTGGAAGGAAAAATTAAGAGTATTCCAAAACAAAAGAGACTCAGATGTAAATAAAGATGTATCAATGACAGCTTAGAACTATTACAGTTTTTTTTAAAAAAAGAAATCAATTGCTTTAAGTACATGAAAGGAAATTTCAGAAAAGAGTAGATTGCTTCCAAAAGCTAATGAAAATGAAATTGTATTATCATTTAATTCATTCATCATAAATACCTGAGAAACTTTTTTAGTTTGTTGTGTAAATTTAAGTGTGCTTTTAATCAAGTAATTTTTTGTATGTGTATGTATGTAGTATCATTTTTACATATCTATCTTCTATTTAAAAAAAATAATTGCTTGAAAAAGAAATAAAAAAATTTATAAAATATCTTCAAAATTTTAAACAATGATGAAGAATTATGAAAGAAATTTACTTCTACAAAACAATAAAACATATTAATTTGCATTTAAAAGAGCTGAAAATTAATGAAGTTATTTTTTACATTATGAATAAAATTTAATTTCATGTCATTCTAGCTCTTGAAAATTTATTCGCATTAAGAAATCATTTCAATTTGAAAATAGATAGCTAACAATTTTGCAGCATTATTTATCTCAGACTGATTAGAAATTATCTTTAATAATGTATAATTAAGTAATTTTTTATAACTAAAGTGTCAAATTATTTACATTAATGTCCTTTAATTCATTTGGGAGGTAATTTTTTAATGATTAAACATTATTATTAACAAATATTCCAGAAAAATTTTTTTATCATTCTTTATGCAATTTTACCAAATATTTATTTTTTTAAAGCAACAATAATGTTTGAATTCTAACAGATTTTTAAGTTGCATAAATTGAAGTTCAATTTGTTAAAGCATAACAAATAAAATTATATTTATTTGTTTTGCTTTACAGAAAATAGCCTGATGTGTCTTGTTTAAGTAAGAAAAATAAAAACAATAAAACATACATGCCTCTGCATGCATGCATGCATACATATATATGTGCACATATATCATAAGCTATAAATTATACAGTAAAATATTTCTAGGTAACATAAGTTGTAAAAGCTTTTGTTAGAATAAATATAAAAATGTAAAAAATGGATATAAATATGTACACTGTTTTAAGAGAAAATCGTAAAATTGTCTTAAGCTTCCACCATTTATTTGAAATTTCATTATTTTAGATTGCATAATCTTATTGAATTAAAATAAAAGAAATCGTTCACATTATTTTGAATGCTGAAATAATAAGGCTGACATTCTAAATTATGTTATTTGATATCTATAAAACTTTTGTAGTGCAAAACTTTGAAATTTTATCAAAACTAATCAACATGGCTTTGTTACAATTATTGGTCCAGCATTATTTATTGATACAAATGCCAACTTTTTGTTTTTGATCCACTGCTTAATATTATTAAATGTCATATAAATAATCCAACATTTGTAACAGTAACTTAACTTGTGTAGTGTATTGTAAATTAGATAACATCTTTAGCATTGAAATATGTTAGGAACAGTTTAATTTATAAATTTTTTATATATAAACTAAATTGTTGATAATGTATATTAATCTAATTTACATATACATATTTTTATCTGAATTTATTTATATAATAAATATTAAGAAATCATGCTTTTTTAATTGTAAACTTCTCTAAAATATAATTATTGAGTTGCCAGATTAATTGCTAATGCTCTGACTTAAATATTTGATTTGAACTTTGATTTTGATTCTCACTATGAGCGTGAATATTTTATTCGTTCAAAATCCAATTTAAGCTGTAGGTACCAATTAAATTACCTCTTATGTGCAAAAAGTGACAAGAGCAACTAACAAATCAAACTAAAATATCAATGTATAGCTCAAGATTATCTTTATTTACTAAAAATAAATATTAATCCATTTTAACCCTGTCTCAAAAGAAATTTTGATGGTATATTAAAATTTTTATTACATATTTTAAGTTACTGTGACATAATTTATCTATTTTTCCATTTAACAAACGAATATTTTTGATGGTGCTTGGTATAATTTCCCTACAAATTCCTGAAGCAATTTTTTTTTCTTAGAAATAGTTTTATTTCTCCTAATATTTCTAATTCTGCCTGAGATTGATTACTAACTGAAATTTATAAAATACTGACATTTTTAAAACAAATGAAAATAAAATTTCAAAGTTAATTGTGTATATATATAATTTTCTTTTTCACAAATGTCGTTGATGTGAATTTTTATAAATATTATCCAATGATGGTATTGTAATCTTTAAGTGCTCAGGTCATTACTGTATCTTTTGTGAATCTGCATTATCTACTTAAATTTGATTTTTATCTCTTAATTTAGTTTTATTTTAGAAATTGTTTGTGAAAATGTTAACTTTTTGCAATTTATTTGTTCAAATTAGTATATTATTCACTGTGTTATAGTGAAAGAAATTAATAAACATCAGTTATTTTATGTATAGTAAAATTTATTGAAAGATGATAGGAAAAAATTACTTTATTTCTATATATTTTGTGTTTTTATGAAAAATGCTCTACATTCCTTTTTCAGTGAGCCTGTTGAAAAAGTAGTTCAAGTTATCCATGTTTGTTCCCTTAACAATTTGAGGCAAATTAAAGTAATTCTAGGAAACCAAGGGCTAACTATTGCTTGTGGTGGGAATTCCCATGTATATACACTGGTAATAAGAGATGCTGACATCTGTAATTCTTTTTCATCTATGTTATCAGGTAATATATTTTGAAAATTGAGCATCTGAATTCGTTTTATTTATTTTAGTGAAACTGAAGCAAAATAGTGTAAATATCAAACAAAACTATTGTAATTAAAATTTATTTTTTGTTAAAAAAATTCATTTACAAAATTTCACATAAAAGTTATTAACAAACTATACACAAAGTAAAATTTTTTGCCCATTTTTACATGTGTAAATAATTTTTTATAGTTTTTGTAGTTATCCAATTTTTTTAATGTTTTAAACATATTTCAAACACCTTTACTATCTTTTAAAGATAACCAGAGAGTGTAAAATTAATAATTTTGTTGCAATTTTTGCAGAAAAATGTAAAAAAAACTAATTATTACTGACTGACAAACATTTAAATTATGTTTTCTTTTTATAGATTTAATTCATGATAAACAGTTTGAGTTTGGAGAAGTAGAATTTTTTTCCTCTTCTAGTGAAACTTTGAATCAGTTGCAAAAGTCTGTACTTTTGTCTAAAACAGAAAATGACAAAATGCCTGAAGTATTGTTGCATCTTTTTGGATTTTGGTGGAAAAGTCCTATTGGAGGTAATTTATCTTTAAATACTTTTTCTATAAAGATGCTTTTGCACATCAGGAGAATATAAAATCAATCATACTTAGGTCAAATTTTTGTGCAAGAATATTAGTATTTAATTTAGAAAACCAATATTTTTAAATAAAATGTAATGTTGAGAATTATTTAAATTATATATATATATATATTTAATTTTCAGTAATAGTAATCAATTTACCATTCTTCTATCAATTGTTTAAAAATTCCTTATTAAAGATTGATCCAAATTTTGGTTTTTATTTGCTTAAAGAATATATTCCATTAAATTAATGTGATTAATAACTATTTTCTAAATAGTTTAGCTCTTAAATGTCTCTTTTATCTCATTTACAATACAACAGTAAAACAATTAAAATATTTGTGATTAAACTTTATCACAAATCAGATTTTTAATGTTTTTGAATGTATACATTATAATCATATAAAAAATTATTATTTCAAAACAATCCTAGGATATGTATGTGAAAATGGGAACTCTTCAAAAAAAATTTGCTAATTAATGCATATTTTTGTTAGGAAGTTAGTAAATTAATAAGAGTATTTGGCATATATTTCTTTTCTCAATTTATATACTATACAGATCCATTATATTTATGAAATTTTTCTGTGGTACTTCTAAATCATGATTGGTATTTCAAATTCCTTTCTTAACCCAATTATTAAATTTCTTCAATATTATCTGTAAAATCACTTAAATTCTACTATAAACTACTTTCATACTATTGTGTTTATTATAGTTTATAGCAAAGTCCATTGTGGCAAAAAATTTTCAAACTGTTCTACTAAAATCAGAAATAAAATCTATGATAATTTCTCTTTATATTAGAAACTAAGAAAAATTTTTGTACATGAGTGACATGCATGATGTTACTTTCAGCTTCAGCATTATAGACTATGATGGCTGTGCTCTGGCCTTCAATTTTAAGTTTGTTCGTTCTACTTGAATTTCATGTGGATGTTACTGAAATTTGAAATCATCTTTAAATTGTAAATAGTGACCAAATAAATCATCAATCGAAATTAAATTGATAAATATGATGACAAACAAAGCTTCGGCATTAAATATACTAGAAAAAAGCTAGTTTTCTAGGAAATACCTAAGTATATTATGTTTAGTGTAACTTTTTATGTCTGTATCATTTATTATAAAGAATGTTTCACTAATTTTGATACAGGTAATTTAATTGGTTAAATCAAGAATAATCCTTCTTTCTTAGACACTGCATTTGATCTTAGTGAGTAAAAGTGTGTCTTTGTATTAATAAATTTAACTTCAACTGTTTTTATACAAGAACTAAATATTTTTTATGAACTAACAATAGATTATTTCTGTTACAAAAAATTAAAAGAATTTTGATTGATTCTTTTCTACTTTTAGAAAAAGAAATGGGTCAACCTGTGTGCATAATCATTACTCATGAAGATATATTTATATCAAGAATACTTTATAAAAAACAAGATTCCTGTTCAGATTTAAAAGAACTCTTTGTGTATCATTACAGTGAAGTAGACACTCAAAAGATATCTGATCTCATTTCTTTGGTGAGTTTTATACAATAACTTTAAATGAAAGCTCTTTTAATTTTGTTATTTGAATTGTAAAAGAATTAAATCAAGTTGTATAAAAATTATATTATAAAGTCTAGAAAATACTATAAAACTACCACAAATTTTTACAATTTAAAGATGATTATATACTTGTAAAGTAATAAAAGAATTAAAAAAATTGTACTGACTTGTGGTTAATTATTTGCCCTGAAGAAATAAGCTGAAGAATAAGGTAAGCAATATTTTTTTACATATTAAAATGTTAAGTACCTTTTGAGATATAAATTCATATTAATTATGTGTATTTTGAAAATATTGAATTGCATATACATTTGATTCAATATTAAAATGTGAAAATGATTAATTTTGCTATTTATTATGTATTAATTAAGTAAAAGTAAATCTTTATGTTATCAATTTGTTATTTCAATAGTCAATGTTTACTTATTGCTTAAGGAATTGAATGTTTTAAATTATGGAAACTTTGACTGTAAAAATGAAGTAAAAAATATTGATTTGTGTGATTGTTGTGAATCATCATAATTCTATGTTTTCACCTTTCCAGAAATTAAAGAAAGATCTGAGAAGTGTTGAAGTAAATTTTCTTAATGAAGCTTCTATAGAAAACAGTGATTCTGTCTATTGGACTATTAAATTGGAAACTAAATCTTCCTTATTTTCATTTGTTAATGCTGTAAAAAATCCATGGGAAGAAGTTTTTAAGGTGCCTTTGCCACTCACTAGTGAGGAACAATAATGTGTGGAATTTATTATGGTTAATACTTATGCAGTCATAAAAAATGACTATATAACTGTGAATGTACATTAACATAGAAAGATCTACTATATTGGTTTATTTTTCTATTTTTTTCATGTAATAATTCTTGTAATTTAATTCCTGATAATTTATGGCTAGTAAAAATGTATTGATATATATATATATATATGTGTGTGTGTTAACTTTTTAAAGTGTTTAATTTTATGAGTGCCTTTGTATACTATGCTTATTTTGATAATGTAATTTCCCAAATAAGGAAAATTATGCTTTCAAACATTTTAATTTATTTATGAGCTTTTATAAAAGGAATATTTTATATCATTCTTCAATAACCTATTCATAAAGAGAAAGCAGCTATTCTGCATCATTTAATGTAAATAAAGTAAAAGCTAAAGTATGTACTTCATTTTGTGATATTTATATAGAAATACTCATTTTTTTTAATTCATTCATATGAACACATTTTGTATGATAATAAATTATTAGAAGATTTTTTAACTATTGTCTTCATCTCCATGTTTTTAGTGTTCTAATATTGGTTTGTTATGTATTCATTTGATGTATTTAATTTTTTTTACTTTTTTAATGCTAAGTACTTACATTTGATATTAATTTAATATTCATTTAAAGTGAGAAACTGTACCTGCTTTATTTATTTATTTATTTAATTTAATTTTTTTTCAGAATATTCTGCTACTTTAAATAGATTCATTGAGATCTGATTATTCATATTGCTTAGAACAATACAAATGCCTATTATATATTTATTTATTCATTTATTATATGAGGGTCTTGTAATGCTTATCAGATTTATTGTTCAGCAGTATTTTTGGTTATTTATATGTTGCTAGTATAATGATGTTTTAAATTCCATTGAAGTTATTAATAAAATGTATGTTTTTGAAGTGTGCATATCTATTTGTACTCTCTTTAAATCTTAGTTTATGGTTTTGAAATTATAAATATTTAATAATTATAACTTTATAATTAAGAGTCTATAATTTACAATTATTTATATTATTTTAAATTTTATGCTGTAATATATCGTTATATATTCTTTTTATTCACTGGGACTGTCACTTTCATTTTGAAATCTTTGAAAACTAAAAATTCAATGCTCAAATTAATCTTTCTTAAATACATTTTCCTATACCCTTATATAGCAATTAAGATTGTTTTATTGTCATATATGGGAAGAAAAATTTTCACATCCAAAAGTTGAGTCAAACGAGAAATTAATTTACCTACACTATACATTCTTTAATGTTAAAATAACTTTCCATTTAATTTTTGTGCTGTAGAAAATTCATTGTAATAAAATTTTCCTTTTGATATAAAATTTAGCTTTATAATAGTTAATAAGAAAGTTTTATTCAAATGCCTTTAGTTTTCCAAATGGTCACAATATATTAAAATATAATTATTTCTTGCATGATTATAATTATTACTTTTAAAATATTTTTACTGCAAAAATAATTCTCGATATTCAAAATTATCAATGTATATTAAGATATAATTATGAATTTTATGTTATTTATTATGACTTAAAATAATAATCAACTTTGAATATTTTAAAATATTACTGTTCAACAAAAATCTCTGTAATAATAATTCTATACTGAATCTGTTCACATATTATTAAACGATTTTATTGTGCCAGAAGAAAAAATTACTGATATGGCAAATCTTATTTTCTTAAAAATTAAATTTTTTAAAGTTATATTTGTCTTAGAATTGAAATTTATGTTTACATGCAAAGTGCCACTTTTAAAAAGACAACGATTAGTTTATAGAATATAGGAGTTTCCTGTTAAGAATGAAGTTCCAACTGTAACCAGCAGCTGTTTTGGTTGGACGAGAAAAGCGCTTGCTTCATATTTTGTAGTATTATCCCTTAATTTATTTCTTTTTATTATCCAGAGCAGTATTATTACAATTATTTGATTTAAAAAAATTGGGAACTTAAACAGTTTACATATGCACACAGTCCATGAAATCGCATTGCTTAACATTAGATAAGAAAATTAAATTCAGTGTTTGCTTTAATATTCATTATCTGTTTAATTAATATTTAATGCATTGTTATTTGAAAAAAGCTATAGCATTAATTTTAAAAAATTATTAAATTCTTATTATGAAAAGAATTTTCAGCTTAGTTAAATATTACTATTGATTCTACATGTATGGAATATCTGTTTCGTGTACATAGAAATGTATAAGTTGTTAATTCCCATGTATAATTTTTCTTTAATCATGAAAGATCTACTGTCATTTAATGTTTGATAATAATTACAAAGTATTTCACATAAGTGCAATAATTCCATTTAATCGTTACAAATTAAAAAAATTTATCGTTAACTGGAATTTATCAATTTTGCATATGTTTAACTATATTTTTTCTAGTCTGAGTTATAATTGAAGGGTTATAGAAATAGGTTTAAAAATATTCCAATATATAGTTTCGGTATTTTAAATTTATGAATTCATTCACCCAAGCTATTATTCAAATGGAAATTTGATTCATAACTTTCTCAAATTTATTAGTACTCTTAATTGTTCATCTGAAAAGCATTATAAAAGATGTCTGTGCTGGTATTAAGCTATTGAAATAGTAAACATTTGATCATAGTACATTATGTTTTTGACATTTTTTTAGATATGTAACTAAACAGTTTGTGTTGTAACAGTTTTTTAAATTAAATTTAATATACTTATTAAAGATTATACATATTATATTAACTTTTTTGCATGAAATGTGCTTATATCAATGATACCTTATAAAAGTATTGTTTTTAAACTTCCAGTTTTATAATTGTTACATTCAGTCTTACTGAGCAATTTAAAATATTTTTCTTCAAAAGCTAAGAAACAATTACTTTCTATCGCACTATAAATTATTAACAAAATCTAAATAAACATTTTTTGATGTTATTTATATTTTTTCAAAGAATTATAAAATATTTAAAGTATAAAAGTTGCATTAAAATTAATTTGCAAAAATTGACAAAAAAATGCAAGAAATAGATAAATAAACTGTTTCTAATTTAAGCAACTCTATGTAATTTCAATTTAATTTTATTCACATATATCCATTAAAAATATGAAGAAATTTTAGATTTATAAAGTTATTTGAAATATTTTTCTATTTTGTTATTTTTATAGAAGTGTGAAATTAAGATTTTTTTTCTTTTTTGTTACTTTCAAATATCAACTTAGATGCTCATGAATTTTGACATCCAGTATGTCATTTTATCATCCAAACAAAGCGATCCATCTCGCGATAACTACAAATTTACCCTTTGCTTTTTATAGGATCTGCTTTCTCTACTCCCAACTCTATAGAATGGGAGGGTTATACTCTTTCTAAAAAGGGTTAATCTTATAATTCAGTAATTCAGAAAACGCTCTGTAAAAATCATGGTTTTTCAATATCTAAAGCCATGCTGAGAAATATTGTAAATAATGATGAGAAAAAATCGTCATAATATAAAATCTACAAGAATTCTTCCAATACTTATCTAAAAAAACAGTTTTTCAAATATTGCAAAAAATATTATTTTTAATGCTAAAAGAAAACCCTGTAACTCAAAAGCATGTTTCAAATACACTAAACTACTTAGTTTTGACTGTGAATTACAATTATTTGACTTATCTTTGAAGTTTGTCTTAGAATGATTGCAACAGAAAATATCAATTTATTATAAAAGAGCAGAAAAAGTAATTAAGCTGCGTGGATCAGGGAATGAATTTTTGATATATTCTTTGAACCATTTAGCAAAATATTTTCCATAATCATAAATCCTTTAAAAAAATTATATTTTTTTTGTTTGTAAAAGGATTTATGAATGCCACTGGTTTTTCGTACATAAGCATGATAAATGTGGAAAAAGTTGGCTTAAATGTTAAAATCTCAACACCAAATACTATCAAAAACATATTTTATCAAAATTTTTTTAATATAAAATACTATATTTTTACCCATAATGCCTTCATCGAACTGCATCAAAACAAAGCAAGCAACTGCACATCACAATCCACAATTGCTTTTTGGTAAAAATTGAACGAGAAACTGGAATTAAAAATCGCCCTTCTCTGATATTCTTGCTAAATTTTCTTAAGTGTCATCAATGGATTTTTATGATGATACCTCTTGTATCACCGATGGAATTTAAATCTGTATCATCCAAACGCTAATCTACGATACATTCTGGACTTTAAAAAGCAGAGTAGAACAAAATGTCTATAATTAATACCATGCTGTAACTTATAATTTCCTTTTAAAATATTTAATTTAAAAAAATTTATCTTGCAGCCTGATATTGATTATAATTGCTATGGTTGTGTTTTTAGATAAAATATAAATGATGTAATATTTTTATATATTTTCAAAAATGAAATTCACATAATTTTACAAAATTTTATTTTAAAATACAAAATCCTAAATGAATACAGAAATTTTAATGTGTTTTCAAGCTTTCTTTTTTAAGTCTTTTCTTTCCTTTTGCTTCTTTTTTTCCTTGCCTAGTTGTCGTTTCTTTTGACTGTTGATTATCTTACAAAAGCAGAAAACTAAAAACAAGAAAAACAATGGATTATATTGTTATGCATCTTTATAAACATAATATTTTGGCTATTACCTATAGAGTACTTTAAAAATAAGTTATATGAAATAATATTGATTTTTAAGTCTAAGAAAAAGTAATAATATAAACTTAATTTAATTAAAAAGGAAATATATTTTCCCCTCTTGATTGCATTACAATTTGAATCAATCATATATGTACCATGTAAAATTTTTATGCCGGTTAAATTATAATATTTTTACAAAAAAAAATGAGTTGCTTTATTTAATGCTTCTGTTATGAAAATGTAAGCCTCAAAATCAGTGGTGGACAGACTTTTCTAGGTCATAAACTACTTTTAATTTGTCTCGCGATCACTTTCAGTGACGATCAAAGGTTAAACAAATGTATTTTTAGGTATGGGGATCATAAAAATTAGCACTGCCAATAACTTCAAAATGTCTTGCGGTCAACTAGTTGATACCGGTCTCTTTAATATTTATCCTTACTCAAAACCATACTGATTTGAAGAGTATATTCATATAATATCCTCTTTATCTTTAGAAATGTATTTCTTTTATTTTTATAATAATTATATTTCATATAATATTTGAATGATTTAAATTTTAATGATTCATAGATATTCAATATTTATATAAGAAAGTTTTTATGTGTTATGTCAATTTGAAGATAGGTTTTTCTTATGGTATGTGTTGAGTTAAACATTAGAAGCTTATTCTCTCTTAGTTACTATTTATATATAAAAATTTAGATTTATTATCATAAATCGTAATTCTTTTTAATTTTGAGTTCATTAAAAATTGCAATTTTATATATTTAACAATTGCGTTTTTAATAATTTATAATTATGGAGAAAAAAATTCCTCTTTTAAAGAAAAATATCATTTGCATTGATTTAGGAGAAAAATCAATTAAATTAACTGTAAAATATCAGTTGTAACACATGCGGATAATTACCTGTTTAATTTGTATCCATATATATACATACATACATACATAATATTTCAGGAATCAGAAGTTCAAAATAATAGGAAAGCGGAATATTTTAAGAATTTATAATGTAGTAGGCGTTTGTTTTTATAAACTCTCACCATTTTAGAAAATACTTTATTAGTTCCTATGAGCTCGTAAAAACAAGCGTTTACTATATTGTTATCTACACTAAATATAAGACTTTGAACTTGTTCTGTATACTTATTCTTATACAAATTAAATCATAAAACTTATACTGAAACTGTAAACTTAGAAAACACAGAAAAATGATAATACAAATATTGGTGCATTACAATTTTCATTTCAATATATTAATGTGAAATAGCTATCAAATTATTAATGTTTATTATCTATATGTTGAAGCGAAGACTACTTACATTCTATTGTACGAAAAAAATTAACTGTGTAATATTTAAAAGTTAGGAGTAAAATTTTCTCTTCTCAGTGATTTAATGGATATCTCTCATGGTTCGATTCTCATTCTAGGCTTGGGAAGTAATATTTAAGATTAAGGTAAAACATTTTCTTATCAGTGATCTTGGTGTACCTCCCTCATGTGTTGGAATACCACCTTTGGCTTAAATTTTTTTGCAGTGTTTCAGAATCCATTTAAATGTAGGTCCCACTTTAACTTTTGTGCGCAGAAATAATGTTGAGCAGCAAACTGATCGATATCCATTGCGGTATTTTAAATCAAGACAAGCTAAGAGATTGACAGTTGAGTTAGCACTTACCAAGAAACATTCTATCAATCAATTTAATTAGTAATTTAAAACTTTAGACTTGATTATGATTGAAAATATGGTGTGTCTTTTTATTTACTTATTTATTTTTTCATAAGTTAAAAACTTCATGACATGAATGTTGCACCGGCATATTTCCCTGTACATAGCCATGATATTACAGGAATGTAAAATTATTTTAAAGAAATTGTTTTGGAAATTATTTAGAAATTGCCTCAGAATTTAAATAAATTTCTACATTTTTTATACATCGGTTTAAAAGATTCAGTTTCGAATTTTTTTGTTAATTAGATTGATATTATAGTTACCAAATAATTTGAATGGTTACTATATTCTTAGGTCACTGACTAATTAGGTAACATTAATTTAACAAATAATTTAATTAATGACAAAATATTCAGATGAAGTTAGCAAGATTAGATCAGAGAGCGGGAGTCCAAGGCATTTCTTTTCTACTAATTTTAAATCGTCAAGAATCTGCGAGCAGGTGCTGCCACCTATGGGCTGTAATGTTAGCTCCACACAATAAAAAATTCATAAAAATAAACTAAGAACCAAGAGACTGGTTTAAATTCAAATAGTGTTCTTTTAAGCATTCCCTTCTACGATCTATATTTAAAAAAATTTACTTTCTTACAGTTATTCAAATAAGTTTCGCCTCTGCATGTTTTTAATTTAAATCCTATAGCATCGTATTTTTATGTTTACTCGTAATGTTCTAGCTTGGTGTAAGAGTATAAATTACAGTTTATACTGTACATTATTTTGTTACAACTATTAAATATTTACATTGTCTAAACGCATAACGAAGATACTGATATAACATTTGCTTGTTGTATAAAACATGAAAAGTTCACGCATTTGCTGCTATTTATGACATTAAATAACCAAAGCATATATACTTGATTCTGATATTTAACTAATTCAATATTTTTCAGATTTCCGTATGGAATTTCTCATACTAACAATGCAATCATTTGTTTTTTATTTATTAATTTGCACACAAGGCTTTCTGATCGTCCATTCCGTATGGTTGGTCCACTTAGAATTCACTCTTACTGCATGCATATTTAATCTTGACTTGCTGCATGTATATTTAATCTTGACTTGCTGCATTTATATTTAATCTTGACTTGCTGCATGTGAATTTAATATTGACTTGCTGCGTGTATATTTAATATTAATTTGCTGCGTGTATATTTAATATTAATTTGCTGCGTGTATATTTAATCTTAACTTGCTGCGTGTATATTTAATCTTGACTTGCTGCATGTATATTTAATCTTGACTTGTTGTACATATATTTAACCTCACTATACTGTAGAACAAAAATTTACAGAAGTAAATTATGTGTATAAGGAAACGTTCCAAGATAAGGTAGAATTTTCAAATTACATTATATTTATTCTAGACGAGAATGAGAAAGAATAATCATATTAATTTATCTATATAGAACTGCATTATCCACTTCATACTAAAACATTTTACTTTTAATTGAGAGCCTATAAATATTTTTTTTAATTCTGCTAAAGTTTCACTAAAGAGCTGTTGATAGTTTTATCAAGCAATGATTCTTAATTTTTCAATTTGAAAAAGGAAAAAACTGACATTTCTTTTCATCTATATTGTGCCTGTTGAAAAAACTATTGGAAAGCATTTGAAGTCCATCGTTCTTAATTTTATCTTTCTCTTCTTCAAATGAGAATAATTAAGAAAAAATTATCAAGGTCTGCGATTTATAAATAACCTACTTATAAGAAACTATATTTAATCTAATCAAGAAATTCATTGCATTAAGTTAAATAATGCAAGTATTTAAATTTATCATTTTATTTCAACGATTTTCATTTCATATTTCTAGAATTAAATTTATGGAGATGAGTTTCTTCATGATTAAAAAAACCAACCCTCATCAGATATTAACCTGGAATTCGTACATTGAGAACCACAATAATACAGTAATGGAATTTAAATTTGACAATTGATTTTCAATCGTGCTTTTATAAAAAAAATAATACATTAAATTTATTATTGCTTTATTAGTCTATTTTTAAATAAGATTATAAAATTGTTTATTTTAGGAAACATTTTTAAAATGAGTATTATATATTTCGATTATTTGAGTGATTTCCAAAGTATTTCTATATTTACTTTTAATACTTTAAATTAAATGATTTTAAATATTAATTACTAAAATATGTGGTTATAAATAGAGATAAAAAAAAATTTTTATTAACTAAAACTGTTGAAGGTTTTAATTGGTTTTTGCAAATAAAAACATGAATTGGTATTAATTTGTATACCAGTTGAATTGTTTTTCATAAAATTTTATCATTAAATGTGCAAATATTCGGAGGCTATTATAATATAGAATTCATTAAACTTGTCAATATATTAAAATCATAGTTTCCTTTCTCGAATATAGATGGCGCCACAAAAATACTATTTTTAAATTAAATTGCTCTTTATTTAATGATTTAAGTAAATATTAATTTTAATACGACTAAGAATAGAATATAGGTTAGGTTACGGCAAAAAAACTTTTGGAGCTTTATGCTCATAGGCTTATAGCTCACATTGAGTAAGATAGAGTTTTTATTTGAAACCTAAACAAAAATTGATGATTTTGAAAAAAAAATTACAATCAAAACGAAAAGATTAGCGCGGCGTTTGATTGACAAATGAAGGGGAAATTAGGCCACTTGGAAATACAAAAACGAGAAAAGAACTAGAATCTATTATTTTGTTTCAAAAAAGAAATTGTTGCGTCAATTTTCTCTTTAGGACTCGTTGACAAATCCAAGAGAAAGGAAGAGCTCCAATACCAAGTTTTTCTCTTAAGGAATTTCTTGCTTGATCATATCGAGGACACGATAGCATTATGTGATCCATGGTTTCTCTTTCTCCACAAGAGCATTTATCCGTTGAAGAAAGTCTGACTTTATGTAATTTAGCATTTGTCGGAAAAGATCTAGTACTAATTCTAGCTAGCCACACTTCTTCAAGGCGAAAATTAATATAATTGCGGTGAATTTTCGTGATAGAAGACATGTGCGAAAAGTTAGAGGCATATTTACTATTTTTCCATTCGTTGTTATTATAATTGATAAATATGTTTCTTATATTATGGATAAGGTCTTCAGGTGAAATCGAGAGCAGAATATAACTTTTATTAATGGCCGATTTTGCAAGAGCATCTACTTTTTCGTTCCCAGCAATTCCGGAATGACCTGGAATCCAAACTAATTGAATAAATTCGCAAATCTTAGTTGCATTTCCTAAAACTTATTTGATATGTTGAATGATAGTTAGGGAAGAGATTGAGAGAGTTTTCAAACTGCTTAGACAGGATAAGGAGTCTGATAGTATGACATAGTTGGAGGGTAAAATGCAGAATTTAGTCACCGCCAGATATAAAGCCAAAGCCTCTGCTGTAAAGATGGAATTAAAGTTATTGATTTGCCCGGAAACAAAGGAGTTATTTCTGCTGTTATAAACAGCGATTCCAAATTATTTTCTATTTTAGATGCATCAGTAAATAATAATATGTGATTGGACCATTCAGAAGTACTATGCAGTTCAAAGAGGTCATTGATAGCATTTGTAGGGAGATATTTAGTCTGAAAAGTATATTTTCTAAGAAATATTTTTAAATTAATATTAACACAGATGTAGGTTTTGCAGAAACTCTTAAAATATGTGATTCTTGAATTTCTTAAAATATGTGATTCTTCAAGCTATTTTTTCACTCGCAAAGATAGAGGAAGAGCGCCAAAGATATGGCTGTATGGCATTGATTCCCACAAGCTACCGCATGGAGATCTAGTAGAAAGTGCAAGATTTCTAATGTACATCCTTGTCGAGAGAAAGTTTTGTCTTACAGAAAGAGGTAAGACCCCTGCTTCTTTCAGAAGAAGTGGAATTGGTGTCCAGCGAGGAAGACCTGTAGCAATTCTAAGAACTGAGTGATATATCGGATACAAGATTTTTCGGTCTGATAAGCTCGCAGATGTAAATATTTGACATCCATAATCGAGGCTACTTGTAATGAAGGACTGGTCAATTTGAAGTAAGTGATTAGTTTTTGCTCCCCATTTATTTCCTGCAATAGTTTTTAAAACATTAATTTTCTTCTGGATGGATTTTTTTTTCATTTGAAAATTATATTTGAAGTTATTAGTAAAATAGAGACCCAGAATTTTTATGTGCTTAGACCAAGAGATAAGTAATTGGTTGATAGTTAGTTCAAAATTTACAGGAGACTTTTTGGAAGAGAAATCAATGACTGAGCATTTTGAGGAATCAATTTTTAGTTTCCATTCTTCACACCATTGTTCAAGTTTTATGATTGCAGTCCGCATTTTTTGCTGTAGACTTTCTTGTGATGAATTAGCAACCAAAAGGATTATGTCATCAGTATAAATAAAACACTTAATGTTAGGAAAGAGAACTTCGTAAATATCTGACATATAAATCATGAAAAGAAAGGGAGAAAGAACACTGCCTTGAGGAACACCTCTATTAGAGAAAGTGGGTTGAAGATTCCACGCCATTTCACTTTAAAACTTCTATCCGATAAAGAATCCAATATCCAACAAGCAGCATTTCCTCTGATATCAAATTGGAGGAGCTTATAAATAAGAGCGTCTGGCCACACTGAATCGTAAGCTTGAGATATGTGTACAGTTGCGCATATAATATATTTTCTCTGTGAGCGTAAAGCAATAATATGATGATGAAGCATAGGAAGAACACTATCGAAACCTCTATAAGGCATAAATCTATCATAATTTGGATGAAAATATTTGGAAAGGGAGATATGATTTATTAGACGATTTAATATCATGCGTTGCATGACCTTACATAGAACACTTGTAAGAGATATTGGGCGATAAGAATTTACTGAAGTAGTATCTTTCCCAGGTTTTATAATAGGAATTATGATGAATTTTTTCCAAGACGGGGGAACAATACCGCTTAACCAAGAGTTATTTATGAGAGACAAAAGGGATCGTAAAGCTGTGTTTGATAGACCCTTCAAAATTTTAGCTGATATTAAATCAGGACCAGCTGAAGTATTTTTGCATTTAGAAATCGCCAAATGAAGTTCTTAGAGAGAGAATGCAGAGTTATATTCTAAATCAAAGTTTGAACTTAAATCGAGAGGTAATACTTCAATTTCAGACTGACGAGAATAGAATTTGGCAAATAAGTTAGCCTGAACAACAGGGTCCGAAATAATTTAAGTTTCAGTAAAAATTAGTAGATGATGAGTTGGTGAGTCAGTAGATCTATTTTTAAGTCTTTTAAGAATAGAATAAATGTTCTTAGAAATACCAGCATTTGTTATAGTTTTATCCCAGAAATTTCTGGAAAGGGTTAGAAGAAGCTGATGAAGTTTTGCAGAAATTCGTTTGTACTGTATCCACAGAGTCTGATTAAGAGAACTTTTCGCTTTCCTCCAAAGTTTTCTTTTTTGACCCAAAAGATAACAATATTCCGATATCCACCACGGAGGATATGACTTTAACGGAAACATTTGTTTTTTCCTGAATTTATCAAGATAATTTTTGCATAAAATTTGGAATTGATCTACAGAAACTAGTCCGTTATTAGCAATTTGAGTGTTAATTGAATTTGAGAAGCCAGTCCATAAAATTCTATTGCGGGAAGTACTTTTCGAATAATCGTTATTGTAAATTTTAACACTTGTTTGAACAGGGACACATGGTCACTACCATAACTATTTGAACTGACTGAGAAAGTACAAAAAGGAAATATATCAGGAGATACAAAGTTATTATCGATAAGAGATGGTCTATGGTGGAGTTCGAAATGAGTAGGCTGTGAGGTATTTAAAAGACAAATGTTGCTATTCAGTATCCAATCGAGGAATTCTGAAGATTCGGGAGAGTTTGAATAACTACCAAGCGCCGAACTTCGTATATTAAAATCTCCAATTATTATGAAGGGATGATTGTTTGATAAGATGCTATGGAACAAAGAACTTGAAAATTTACCGTGTGGGACGTATACATTTATTAATGTAAGAGATGATTTGGGATATAGTAATTTTTATCGCTAATATTTCTGTATCGTTATCTTCTGAGCGGGATATATTTAAAACTTGCACAGGTAGAGTTTATCAACAGCAAAAAGAAGTCCTCCACCACGGCCATCTTGCCTATCTAATCTAATAATTGTTTTATTACAAATTGGACTTAAGTCGAATTTTTTAAGAAACGTTTCTTGAATTGTTGGGACATCGGAAGATTGAAAGTACGGAAGTTTTACATACGGACGCTTAAATAGAACGCTTCTTGCATTCCAAGAAATTAAATTGAACATTAAATAAAACGAAAAACCAGAACAGTTATTAAAAATCAAAAAAGTGCGCTCGTAGTAAAAGAATATTTTTTTAAAAAAAAATTATGAATTTTTTACGCTTTCTTCCTGCCTCAGTTCTTTCTTCAGTAATAGGTTGTGCATATTTAATATTTGGTTGAGGAGACGTCATAATAGAGAGGTTGTTCGGGAGATATAATTTGCTGATTCACAGAATTTTTTGGACTTATCTTTCTTGACTGGATAGATCTCTCTCTGCACGACTCTTTCTTGGAGGAGATCTAGATACTGATCTGGCTGGATTCGAACATGTTCGCATACATTCTTTCATGAATGAGAACATTTGTTGGACCCTTTGATCTTGTCTAGCCTGTATCGCAAGTAATTTTGCTTCAAATATAGAAGCCATCGCAGTCATTGCTTTTCTAACAATATCAGTTATTTCATTTTGATTCGGCACGAAAGGAAGCTGACTTTTGGTTACACTGGAGTAACTGGTTTTTAAAGATTTATTATAACGTCTTCTCGCCTCAATAAATGGAAGGTGGTTCATGCTTTTAAAATGTAAGAATTTTTTTTCTTCAAACCTCGTAGGACAGGAAATGTCATTAGTTGCATGATTTCCCTGACAGTTTATACATTTAAGTGTTTCATTGGCACTGGGAGAGTCTTTATGGAATGTTTAACAATTTTTACATAGAAAGACTTCTTGTGTACATTTTTTCGTAGGTTGAGTGAATTTCTAGCATTTTCCACATTGGCGAACGTTATCAATAAAAGGAGAAATCGGAATGATGGAATAGAATAAGTTAATAGTTTGAGGTAGATGATGTCCAATGACGCTCACTAAAATATTTTCGCTCAGTTCTTCAGAATTCTTTTTTGTAAAACTTTGTAGGCTTAATATCGTTAAGCCATTTTGCGCAATTTCTTCAGCAACTAGATATAAAGGTCTACACACATTTATTTCTTTTATAAGAAATCTTGAAGAAATGTATTGAGCTTGAAAACTGGAGTTAACAGGTACTCCAAGAATATATTGTTTATTTTGCTTATTTCTACAGCAGCATCTGGGCAATTTGTTTCGAATAGAAGCTTACCTTGACGGGTGTGTTGAATTTGTATTATTTTCTTGTGATTCTTTACAAGTTGAATTATTTCCTGCTTTAAATTGTAAGGTTTCTTTGAAATAGATGCAGTACCATCAGTGGGAGACTGGAAAATGAAGAACTTAGTAATACCATTTTCCGCAGCTAACTGGATTAGTTGTGGAATAGAATCTTCGAAAGTCAATAATCTTGAAGTGTTTATTTTTGGAATGCGCAAATCGCAATCCGTGTAAATCATTTCAGTCTCTGCTTCAATCATTTTAAATCCATTATAATGAGAAAAAAATATTAATAAAATAAATAAATAATTAGAAATTTAAATAGTAAAAATAAAAGAAACAAAAATACTCAATCTTAGTCAATCAAACACTTAGCCAAAGTCAGACGAGGGCGCTCCGTGGCTGAGTGGTCTAAAGCATCACTGCTAATCGCTTGAGAGCGTAGGAGTGTGGGTTCGATTCCCACCGTGGCCCTGGGTGTTTTCTTCGTTATTCTTCTGTGGTTGTACATCTGTCATTGTGCTATTTGTCCTATTATCAATGAAGACTTACAAGCGGATCTCAAGAATCAAGCATACAAGTCTGAATATATGTAATGTAATAAATAAATAAATAAAATAAAAGTCAGACGATAATTTCAACACGAAAAAGGAGAAGTGTCAAAGAAAACATTAAATAATGACAAAAAAAAATCAGAGTTTCAAATTTACGTATTTCGCAATTTAGAACAATCCGCCATGTGTATAATATATGAAGCGAAATAATGCCCACGAGTGTAACTTTTCTTCACTTGAATTTTTTATTTAAAACTAGTAGAAATTTGTTAAGCTTCTGAAATGCATAAATTCATAAACAAATTTAATGCTGCTTTTTATGGAAGTAGAGAAATTTATTGAGTTATAGAATTTTATTTTTCTTCTCTCGAAATATTGAACGCAAATTTTACTTCATTAATCATTTTCTTATGCATGAGTTTTCTAACTATAATTAATAAAAATTGAAATTAAGTAGAATTTAATAAATCCCCATGAAGCTGGGAAGAGGATTAAATTCATGTATTATAATTTAAATTAATATATATAACTTGGGGCTTGAGCAGCTACCAGGCGCGTCGGCAGGATGTGGGTAGCCGAATGTCCTGTAGGAATGACAGGATAACCTTGAATATAGAATCAGAGGCCGTGAACCAGCTCCCGTAAACCCTGGTGTTATGCGACCCGTGCCTAGGGTTATTTGGCACCGCGGTAATGGTGTCTTAACGGAGCCTCTAGTTGCCTGGCGAACGAAGGGACAGCAAAGAATCCTTCACAGGAGATAGAAGTGACCTCCAAACCATATTCTTCTGGTGAAAGTCAGGAAGCTATCGCTAGCATGACTGACTCTCTGATCAGAATCATTTGTGGATCATCAGTGAGGATTGCCTCTGAAATTCTAAGATGCTCAAGGCAAAAGATACGTTTAATCGTAGGCTTCATAACTGGGCACTACTATTCCAGAAAACACCTCCATAAAATGGGACTTTTTGAGCAAGACCCTATCTGCAGGAAATGTTATACGCAAGAGGAAACGGCCGAGCATATCATTTACGAATGCGAGGCTCTTGCCCTCCATAGATAAACTTCTTTAGGCATTATCCATACTAGAGAATTACACCTAGACTCCATTAAAGGGTTATCTGACTTTATTAATAAAGTGGGTGACCCGAGTTACTGGAACTAGGAAACATTGGGTTTGGAGTTAATGGTACAAAATGCTAAAGCAGATGTGCCAATGACATACAAACCCAACCTTAATACGAAAAAGAAGAAATTAATATATAGTGATTAATATAACTGAATATTTATTTTATTTATGTTATGTCATACCATTATATAGAAGAATTTTATACCATAACTATAATGATCATTAATTTCCTTAGTTTCGATTACTTTCGACTACGTCTTGTATTTCTAAAGAAAATTGTTTCTACTTTTTAATATCTGCAGGAGATATTCTTGAAAACTGCTTTATTTATTAATCCCTTGATATAACAGCTTTTGGATTTTTAAGAAATATTTTAATAGAAAGAACTAAGTTTTAATCTTAAGATAATACATTTTATTTATTTTTAAGAAATTCTTATGCATTTAATTTTGCTAGATTTTTCTTTTTATTTCTGTTTAAAAAAATGCTTTAAAGTTCTTAAAACTTTCTAATATTAAATTCATATTAATATACCTATGTAAATATTTTAATAGTTAGTAATAATTTTAACACTTAATATTAAGCACTTTTCATGTTAATTTATTTTCACTTAAACTTTTTTTTAAAATTAGTTACTTTAAGTTTGTTTCTTATTCTTATTACAATTTTGTAAAGAACTTTAAAATAATTTTTAAAAAAAATTACAATATTAAATTATTGTTTTCATGCTTTTTATCTGCTATTCTAATTTTAATGATTCAAGACTATAGATAATATTCAAGAAAATTTAAGTCATTCAATGTTTAATTACAATATTTATTTCCTTGTGAGCTCATTTCATAGCATCATCTAATTAATGTCAGTTTGTTATTGGCTTATCCTTTTTAAAGATCTGACATTTGTCAGATCAATTCCCATAAATTGCTGACAATTATAAAGTCAATGACTCACCGGGGATCTGAGGATAAATCCTTCCGGGAAAATCCAACGCAATCCAGAATATGTTTCAGTGAGGCTGGATGGTCACAGCCTTTTTTACAAGTGGGATAATTTTTTGTATCATGTTCAAACGATAAACATTATAGATGTCCACTTGATAATATTCAAGAGAATCTGGCCAAGGCAGTTTGAGATTTTCGGTCACATTTTATTTCCAGAACAGTTTCAGGAGATGTTCCAGAGTACCAATGGTGTGTTGGTAGAATTTGATAGATTGATTGTAGTCTAGATTTTTCATTAAAGTTCCTAATATGTAAGTGATGAACCAATGGGCGTATCTTCCTCAATGCCCTCTTTCGCCAGTTGATATGCGGTCTCATTGCCACTAATATTTACATGGTATGGAATCCATTGGAGATGTACAACAAAGACATATGGAAGAGGTAATGTGAAGCTTCTATTAAACCGAGGTCTGAAGCACTCATGGACAATCCAAAGGTAGAAGTCTGTCTATGCTTCATTGTCTGCAGGTCTTACCTGAGCGTAATGGAACGGCCTTCACATCTTGGGTGACCCTACCCCAGGAGAATTCTCTCCCGACGTACTTCGCACGTTCCGTCCAGGTACACTGACTTTGAGGCGACGTGCAGGACTTGAGGGGGGTCAGGTAAATTGTGCGAGTATTACATTACAGTATCAATTTTAGTCACTTGCTTTGTTGTGCATAGTTATAATTTTATGTTAAATTTGGATTCTAATATAATTTTAAAATACTGCAAAATGTGTACATTGAATGAATATAAATTTTTCAGTTGTCTTGTTTAAGGCCTGCAATATTCATGCATTATACTTAGTTAGCGTCATTTATATTATATCCGAATTTGACAAGCCATTAAAATTACGGCACAAATACCGTATAATCCAGTATGCCAAATTCTAAGTTTGGTGATTTTTTTTTTTTTTTTCGGTAGATTTTCTTATTTATAGCAACCGGGTTTTTATTACGTCATAGTGATGAAGACCTATTGTAATTATATAGAAGATTCTATTTTAGCAGCCCTAGTATTTACGTCATCGCGAGACGACACAATACGTCATCTTGGCAACATTTCTTCGTCGGCAAAAGAATTCAAAATTTGACGTGCTGAATTATACGGCATCTGTGTCGAAATTACTACACCAGCAGCTACAGAAGGTAGCACATTTAGCATAATAAACAACATGCAATAACATGAAGACAATCTTTACATCACCTTCATACTGAACTGTATGTGATAATGATACTTTAAATGTAGTCAAAGAAATATTCTGCAATATCAACTATAGTTAGATATCGTTTTGGGATAAGAGAATTGTTGATAATGCCTATATTTACCAAGAGACATTGCAGATCGAAGTCATATTGCAGCCTACCTGGTTGCCGGATTAGTCAAGATACCATAAATGCCAGCAAACGATGGAATCATGCATTATGGCGGAGAAGATGGTTATTTAAGTTTCACTGCATTAAAGAAACATGCAGCTGCATCAAAACATATGAGTGGTTTGCAAGACGAAAAACGAATGACCTTTGAAACTGCATGATTTATCAATGCGGCGACTATATATTAGCTACCTCAAACACGAACGTCCTAAAGGGTGTAATCAATGATGAGCCGCGATGCAGAAATGGTGTTAAGGCACTTTTTTTAAATCAATCCCAGGAACACTCACGCACTTAATATGGGTATTATTGAATCATTTATTAGCCTCGGAGAAAACACTTATTCCCAGCTGCATCTTACAACCTCATATTGACCCACCAGCTTGTTGTCACTGATTACACATTTCGATCATTTCTTATTCACATTGTGAGCATTTTACACAGCAGCCTTTACATTTGCGATGTTTTAAGCCCCAAACTGCCCTGTCTTTTTGATATCCATAACACTAATTTTGGGCAGGACAAAAAGAACCCACTTGTTGCCTGTACTATGCTCACTTTCACCCATTAAAAATATTTAACCAATTACTGACAAATAATTGGCACGCTATCTGTCGAGTCACTGCTGTCAATAAATTCAGGCATCCCATCTAATCTCTGTTCGATTCCATTTATCAAGTAGAGTAAGTGATTTTATTATGGATACCTGTTCTGGATATTTTTTTAGGATCTATTGCTCAAAATTTCCTCTTTGTGTTATAACGTATCGTCTAATAAATATCAATTTATTATTTGCATTATTTTTTAGAGTAAAAACATGCAACTTGTAGAGTATTATAATCTATTTAATAACTTTATAAAAATTAACAAATGTGATTTATTTCATTTGTTTATTTTTATTAGTAAAAGTAATTTGCTTAAATAATGAAAATTGGTAGTTTGATTATCCATAAATCTCAAATATTTTTATAAACCTTTAAGCATTTTTATTAGTGAGATTATAAAAATTGCAATTGCGTGTCAAAATTCTTAACGAAAAATGTAATAATCTTTATCTGTCTCTGATTTGTTTCTCCTAGAAATATTAATTAGAATTTTTTTATTTAATAGCCATGATATAGTATTAATTACTCAACAGAAAACGACTTGGATCGCCATTTTATGCAATGTTTAATAAAAAATGAAAATGAACTAAGAATAATTTTAGTGATGTGTCCCAAAATGGCTTTTCGTCATATTCATGAATATTTTCCTCTTGTATTATTTAATCAAAATGTTTTTCAAAGGAGGTGTTAGAGAAGGTCATAAATCTATTCTTCTTTAAATTTCTTTTTTACGTCAAACATCATTACTTTCACTCAAGTTTTTGCTTGCACTGATGTGCTGTAAACATTTCATTCAATAAAATTCAAACGGGATGATTAGAATAATATAAAATAAAAATAATTAAAATATATATAATAAAAAATTCAATAGTATCTACTTTATTGAAATTTTAAAATTGTGTTTTAAATATTACTAATACTATAGATTTCATGGGAATATATTTTTATTTTAAGGCTTCACATTGGTATTGAGAGAATTAGGATTTAAATATAATCAAAATAAAATTCAGATATTAGAGAATTTTTCCCAAAAAATTTAATAATTTCTAAGATTTATTTCTTACAGTAGGCATTGAGAAGCAAAAACTATCTTACATAAAAAGCAAGATTTTGATGATAAATTGAACCTTTGGGACAACTAATCAGTATAACTACATCAAAATTTCCATTTAAAATTTTTTTTCATAAGTGTGTGAGATTATTTCTCTTAAGACGGTATAGGCTGTTATTTTTTTCCTCGAAAAATAGCACATTCCATACATGTGGTGTACTTAAAGATTTCCTCCCCCCATTGGAGTTGCGATGAAGTTGTGAAATTAAAGGGCAGGCTCAAGTATTATCTCAAGTTACTTGAGTGAAGTTTAAAACTGATGTAAAATTGGCTGCATTTTATTTCTTTGGTAAGTGAAAATAATCAATCAGAAATATAAAATGTAGTACATCTTTTTCAACCGAAATATATAAAATAATTTTATAAGGCATGTATTTGAAATGTATTCAAATCCATAAAACGGATAACTTATATCAAATACATTGATTAAACAAATTTTTGAATTTCCTCACCATAAATTCAATTCCTCTGAATACTATTGTAAAAACATTTATTCACTTGCTTAAAAAAGATAAAAAGAAAATAATAATTAATAAATAATTAAAATTCAATGATATAATAATTATAATGGTAAACATTCCAGACTCATTCATAATACAGAACAATTAACACTTATAATATTATTTGATAAGATACACACTGATTAAAATTAGAAAATATTTTTTGTAACGATATGCAACACTATTTGTGTAATCTATGCATTAAAAATAATGGTATAATATAAAATTTAATTAAAACATAATTCTGATTACTATTTTTAGCATTAAAAAATATCGATTATTCTTTTAGAACTTTTACAGTCAGAATTTCAATTGGAAAAGAATTTTCTTAACAATATTCGTACAACATCATAAAAATATCGTCGAACAAAAAAAAAATTAATAAAATACTCACGTATGAGTGATATTGGAATTAAAAGGAATATCAAGAAAATAATCGCTTGCATTCCTATAGGACTTCCGGTTTGATTTTGCATAAATTCCTTGGCTAGCCGTGTAACGTTTGCCATAAACTCCTCCATGTTCACGCCTTCCGGTAGTTGCTTCTGCAGGTTGTCCAGCTCTTCAGCTATGCTATCGGGATTAGCCATAATCTTTTTTAACGATTTCGATTCGATAGATAATAAATATCGACTTTCACGTGGATCAGCGAATCGACGTAATCAGTTCCACGAAAGTTGAAGTGTTCCGTACTCCAAGCAGATCCGTCCAACGTGGAACCCGTGAGTATGTGAACAGCTGCTGGTACTCACCTGCCACTTTTACGGCAAGCACTACAACACGCTTTGCATCGCTTGAAATAAGCGGTGAAGAATGTTTCTCTCTCTGATACGCCATGTTGAAAAGGGGAATTTAATGGCTGTCCAAGAGCAAAACAGTATTTCTTTCCGAGCAGAAAATGGTTGCATAATCAAGTGCATCATCACATCAAATTATTAAGATCTGTACTTGTTGGTAATAAATGCAGTTTTCCCCCCTTTAAACTATATTATTTTATCAAATATCAAGTGCTTAGATATATATGAGATCAAATCAGAAATATTTTCTTAGTTTGAATAAAATCAGTAATTGCATATTAAATTTAGTACATTATTGAGATTGTAATTCTACCTCTCTAACTAATAAATAAATCATGATAGAGTAATTTCGCAATTGCATTCGCATATCTACACTTTATTATAAATATCTTCTCTCTCTCTCTCATTTAGATAATAACTATTCTTTTATTCGACAGAAAAAATATCAGATTTGCCAGAGTAATTTCTCAGTTTTATTTACTTAATTTGTTAACCATCGACATTTTAAGAGAAAAATATTTCTTCGGTCAACAGAGAAATTATTACATATCATAAAATCATCTTTATATACCTAAGTAAAATGATTTAAATAAATTTCTGATGAACATCTACTTTATCATTAGACCACTTTGTCATCAGAAAACGATGAATTATTAATCCTCTTAAATATAAAAAAGGTATCTAATCTTATCTTAAAACGGCTGAGTAATAAGTTTTGCGTTATCTGTGGTAATTCAACCTTATTTTTCAAAAGTGGGAGCAAACTTTACAAGGTTAAATGTGATCGAAATTATTTAATTTTTCTTTTGATGTATAATTTAGAAGCAGAAACATTTATATTTTATAAATATATTTTTTATATAATTATCGGAAAAATTTTCCCTAAATAATCCTAGTTTAAATATATATATTTTTTATGTAAAACTTTACGAGATAAATCGTTATTTTAAATATTGAATATAAATTGGATCTGATAAGAGAAAAAAAATTTATAAACTTTTCTAGAAATAGATTTGATAATGCAATATTTCGAAAACTCTCTACGTCGAAAACAGTATAAATTTAATCGAGAACTTTATAAAATTACTAAAAGCTATTCTTCATTAAAATTACTGGTAAAATAATCTTAGAGTTGTTACCTAATGTTATATTTCAAAATTGATCATTATAATGTCACTAAAGAAGGTGTCAAAATAAAAGGCTTCTCATTGCAGGCGACAAGTGTAGTAAATAAAAATAGATGTGGAATTAACGAATAATTTTTGTAAAAAAGCAATTTTATTTAACTTAAGATTGCTGTTAGGGAAAATGTATTATGTTATATAAAAGAATTGCTATAAATTCGTGGCAAACCTCAAAAAATATATAAATTGTAGCAAATGCACTTTCGATATATTATCGTTTTTTCCCCCTATTGTGTTTAATTTTATTCTTAAAAAAACTTAAATCGCATTGACGATTTAAACTAACCATTAAGTGAATATTTTGTATTGTCTTTTTCATTTTACTTTTTCTATTCTATTTTTAACGTGGTCAATTTTGAAAGCAATTTCGCTAAAGATTTGAAAATTTGAAAACTAATTATTTAGAACAACAGATAATTTTCATGATTTTGAAAACTTTTACAAACGGAAAAAATTATAATTAAAGAAATACTTCTTTATTAGAAATAAAAGTCATGAATGAATTTTTTCTAATCGCCGACGACACTCAGACATTCGATGATGAACTTCGCCTTGTTTGCTGCCGCTCGAAAAATCCAATTTGAAGGCAGGTAGCAATTTCTTCGATAAATCGGATTTACGACGCCGTGTCAATATGATGTGACACAGACTGACAAACATTATTTGACATCCAATGAGAATTGTAATAAAGTGATGTAATCATGATCTCAACTGCAACGAACGAAACAACCAATTTATGATTAAAATGTATAATAAAATAAATAAAGTTCGAAGAAAGAGGAAGGGTAAGGAAATGTTATTCAACGCCTTCGGATATTTTTTTTTGGCATTAAAAAACAACGAATAAAAAGATGTCCGAAGATGCGATATATATGTCATACCGAATTTTTGAAAACTTGCCTACTCATGAAAACGGCTCTTTGGAATTAGATGGATCATTCGATGCATCTGTTTCCAACATGTAATCATTATGAGATTGAGAGTCAATGATTAAACTTTTCTAACAGAAAGCTGAATAGACACTGCTTGGCAAATTATTACACCACTATTGCATTACAAATGTTAGACGAGGAGAAAAGGATCAAATTAAATGAAAACCCAATTTTAATGAATGGAATATCGAATTTACTACGCCGTTTTCCTAAAACACTTTGTTCGGATGACATTCCACGAAATGGTAGATTTTCTGCCAGAGCTAATTGAATCACATTTATGTATAAATGGCGGCGCCAGATAAATATTTCGTCTCTCTATGCTCACACACTTAAGAAAAAAAAATGCTGTACAAAACTTTTTCTGACTTTCTGAACGAATTCGAACATTTTCTGGAAAAAATTCTTAAGAGCAATAAAACATAATTTTATGAAATAATGACTCTGAATCTTTATGGATACAATTTTTCAAAAGGAAATGAACGCATCTAATATACGCATCATTTATAGTTTATTAAACTATATATATATATATATATATATATATATATATATATATATATATATATATATATATATATACATATAATGGTTAAACAAACAGGACGAAATATTCACCGCAGGAATGCACAAAATTTGGTCTAGGTTTACGAGTCTGTTTTTGGATAGCGCTGCATGTCTTGAAATCAGCGCTTTTATCTTTCATTATCAAAGGTAAATAATGAGCTTAAGATTTCGTTTCCATTAAAATGCATGTAATGCATTTCATGGTACATATTTTAATAATTCACATATGGCGTTCAGAAAGTAAGTTAAACCTGTCCCACCAGAGATGGCATCATTGCGGAAGAGAGAAGCTTGCGCAGACGATAAATGAGATCAACGGCTTCCAATATAGCAGTTTCATTCGGATTAATTGAATCGTTGCCGCGTAGTACGTGAAAAAAAAATGGCGCGTCAGCTAAAAACTTACTGCAACGGTGACGTTTGAAAAACAGTTTTTTTTTTTTTTTTTTTTTTTTTTTTTTTTTTTACGTTTAACAAGTACGGAGATTCAACGTGAAATATCGACAGTGTAAGGGTCATGTGCAATGTCACGCCCAGCCATTGGGAAATGGTCCCAGCAATTGGAAGACGGTTGCACAGACTTAACTGATGCTGAAAGGCAAGATACCCAACAACGGGGAGGACATCGGACTTGGTGGAGCGGATGGAAGGCATCACTCTCATCAATCGCAGAGTGAGCGTCGCGTGCATTGCGCAGCAGTCGGGAATATCTCTTGCACAGTCGTTATATGATCCGTTACCAGCTGTATTATCGCAAATTGTGTTCACGATGGGTTCCTTATTCTTTGAACTCCGAACACTAAGGAGCAAGGTTTGCAGTTTTCCTGGAATTCCTTCTACCTTATTCTGCAGAAGGCAATGATATCTGGAATCGCATCATTACGGATGATGAGACATGGGTGCATCATTTCATTCAAGAACCAAGGAACGATTTTTTATCGTCGGGGCATTGAGCGATTAGTGCTACGTTCCGACAAATGTCTGCAGTGACTCGTAGATTATGTAGAGAAATAATATGTTGTATGTGTGTTACATTGTATTACAGCGCACTTCTCAATAAAGTATTTTTTGACTTACATTGTTAGAGTGTAATTTACTTTTGAACACCCATAGAGTACTATTACTATAAAAACCACACTCGCTACCACATCTTATCAGATAAAGAATAGATTTTTGTAATAATCTCTTCAGAATATATAGGAAGAGGCTGAAAGTCGAATAGAAATTTTTTTAATGGCTTTGATTTAAAAAATTTTATCTGCTTATTAAATCAACATAATTTCTGTTAGAAATGCCACTTTATTTACATGTTCAAAAGTTACATTTTAGCGATGAGGCACTTCCATTTAAAAGTATTTTAACGCGGCTTGAAAAATGGGTAAAAAGTACGTTGAAAGCAGTGAAAATATCGTTTATAATATCAATATTTTAATACATTGAAATTAGATCTTTAGGTAAATAGATTATACTTAAGAATATGCATGTGATGAAGAGAAAGACTTGCACAATTTAGATTGTATCTTAGATCCATATTTCTAAATCTTTTTAATTCAAGTATTCAAAAAAACATGGGAACATCAAATTTATTTAACCTATAAGAATTTGAAAGATTATATAAATTTACTGTTGCCATTTTTGTTTGGTAAAGTTTTTCGTTCAATTTAACATCTTGCTGTTGTGATAATTTTTATGACAGGGAAGGGCGATTCATTTGACTCGAAGACAATATTGAAAGTAAAGGATAGCAGAAGACTGCATATTTTTAAATTCATTAGTTTGTATTCATCAGTTAACTTTGCATGCTAGTAAAGGAATAAATTGTACCACGGAAATCAACTGAAACTTGCCAAGAATGTAAGTTTACATGGCCTTCGCGATGGGCAAAATTGACTCCGGCAGATTTTTGGTTGTGATGATACTTTAAGTCTCGTGTATGGGAGCTCGTCAACCACTGGTGAAATTGAAAGATGTCCTTCACTGAGACGTTGGTGGCATTGATACCGACATGCTCTACTGAACAATAATATCCGTATTTATGACTCTCAGTTGCTTTATAACTAATGCTATTGTTCAAGTAAAACAGTTTTTCATTAAAATGAGATGCATTGTGTTGTTATTGTGCTACCTGATCGACAAACGAACTCTTTAAATTTAGCATGCAAGTCCCCCCTTTTTCCGATGTCATTGTTTAAACTTTTTTTTAATTAAAAGAATATTTAAAGGTTCCATGAGCATATTCTCAAACCACAGTATTTTTCGAGCATAACTCATTTTATTATAACCTTTGAAGTTTGCACTTATATTCAACTTATGATGTTTTTCCTGTACCTATCTATAGCATTCAAGATCACTTTTCGTTTCACCCTTTTTACCTTTAATTTTGTGATCTTTAACTGATTTGATAAAGAGAATACTAATCGAATAGACCGTCAGTTCAATTGACCACGTACAGATGGCAGCACTAACTATTGACCTACACAAACTGTAGTATTAATACTTACGTGGTGACAAATTTTATCCAATTGAATGAAAGTATTAAAAATTAAAACCAGTATATTTGAAATTATATGTTCAGTGACTTATGATTTCTTGAACATAATTTTCATTAGTTTATCCTATAGTAATCTTTATTAATATTTTAAGTATTAGTGCGATCTATTAAAAATGCATAACGCTACTCTTTATGTGAATTCTTTTGCAAAAAATTGCAGAAAAAATCTTAATTTCTTTTCAAATACTTAGCTATTAGATTCTGAAAGGTTTTAGAGATTAAATAAAATAAAAGAGCTTTATTAAATTTGGTATATAATTTATCAATTAAGAAATAGTAGAACAGCAAAAACAGAAACAGTAAAATCCGTATAGAACATCGTTACAGATGATGTAACTTGGATGTATTCGTATATGCAGGAAACTAAACAACAATCCATTGTTTGGGTGTTTGAAAATGAACTGAATCCTACGAAAGTTGTTCGTTCACGAAGCACTTCCAAGAAAATGATTGCTTGTTTCTTCGGTCCTACGGGCCACATCGCAACCATTCCTTTAAAGTATCGAAAAACTGTAAGACTTTAACTTCGAAGTTTTTTTTTCCTGATTATTCTTATTTATTTCGATTTTTACTTATAATCAATTAATATTTTATTTGTATATGAAATTCATTTTTATCAAGTAATTTATTTATATTCTTTTGAAATTACTTATTACTTTCCTGGAAAATGCTGTGATTTTAATAAAAAAAGAATACACTTTTTAGTAAATAAAGCGATAAGGAAACTAAATGATAAATTTTGTAACTACATTTAGCCCGACGTCGACACAGCGACACATCCACATACGATATATAGTCATACACACGTATACAGAATATACGGCATATATTTATATTTATTATTGATTCTCCATCCTATTTTTTTCCGAAGTTACAAATAAACAATAAAGAATAAATTGTGTGAAATGCATCAGAAGCTCTGTTGTTCTGTTATGCTTTTTAATTATTTAAATCATGTTATGCACTTAATTATTAGATTTATTTAAACAGCTTGGGAAAAAAATAAGTTGCTTAGTGCATCTTACAAAATTTAACATTAAAAACAATTTTATTTAGAAAAATCTAAGTGTTTGAAGATATTTGCTATTAATTGTGATATTTTCAACACTAGATGGCGCTGCATTATTAACCATGCATTATTAAATTTATAGACGAAAAATTTTCTTTAAAAATCCAAAAAGTAGAATCTTTTACTGCAACAGGATTTTCGTTTCTATTGTGAAATTTATTTCTTTTCCGTTGTTTTGTTTTGTTCTGTTTTTCTGCTGAATTCTATAACATATTTATTAATTTTATTTATCAGTGGAAATTACAGTGACATATTATAAAATTTATTTATTTTTAAAAAATAATTTTTGTTAACATTGAAAATGTCTATCATTTAATTTCAAACTACCAAAATTTATCTTATTTCATATTAAAATAATGTAAGTTTAAAAAATTATATTTCACTTTTTTATTAAAATACTTTTTATTTCTATTAAAAATGTGAAAAATCTTAATCATTTCTTTCATTTTATTCAAATAAATGTTTAACTTCAGATTATTAAGGTAAAAAAAAATATGTGAATATGTACATACATATAAATATGGTATATACATAATATTTATTTTTTCATTCTATTAGTATAAGGGAAACAATAAATAAATAACTGCATTGTTTTGAATATCTAATTCCATTGCATGGGAATAATTAGAGATATTTTTTCAAAATAATTAATGACAATTAAAAACATACTGATCAGGATTGTAGGAATAATTGATTTGCATACAAAAGCTAACTTTTTCTATGCTTTAGTTTATTTTTATCATATGTATTATAAAAAATTTAGATTTTGTATATTAAAAATGACAATAGCATTATATTTTTATTCTTCTCAAAAACAATAATAATAATAATAAATATTTTAATAAAGAGATTTTTTCTTCTAGAATTTACATTATTTGCTCGTTTAATGTTTTTCTAAAATTTAGCAGACCTACAATTATTATTATAGATATATTCTTCGAAATCCGCGTATACGAGCGTTGCCTTTTATGTTTTTACAAACGAGCAATAGAGGGCGATACTGAAATTAGTTTTCAGGATATTTGTAAAATTCTCATTTTTTTCTCTCGGAATCTGTGGCATCTTAGAAATCGTCTGCGTAGTTTGTTTACAGTGAGTCTTCTAAGAAAGCGTTCTGAAAAAACTCAATCTTACTCAATGCGAGCTATAAGCCTACGAGCATAAAGCTCCAAAACAGTTTTTGTCGTAACCTAACCTTCTAAAGAAGTAAGTAAGTTCTATAATTGGAAATAACTCGTGAAGGTTTCCGTTGGATGATTTTTTATAATTTTAAAAAAGGCCTCACTCGACAAGAATGCATAGAATCGTTTCGTGTAACTTTTGGTAATGAATTATCACCAGAAAAGACTGTTTACAATTGGTTTGCGGAATTTTGTCGTGATCGTGCGTCCGTCAGAGATGAATCTCGTGAAAGACGACCAAAATTGGTAGTGATTCCAAACAGCATCGATGCTGTGCGCAAGATGATTGAAAAAATCGGCATGTCACGTATCTTGAGATAGAATCATCTCTTGGCATATCACAGACTGAAATACATTCGATTTTGTATGAACATTTAACTGTTAAAAAGATTTGTTCCAGATGAATTCCGCACAATTTGACAGAGGCCTCAAAAAGAGATTCGTGTAAATTGGTGTAAAGAAATGATAAAAAAATTCAAATTTGGAACAGCAAAATCCGTATACAACATCGTTACAGGTGATGAAACTTGGATATATTCGTAAATGCCGGAAACTAAACAACAATCCACTGTTTGGGTGTTTGAAAATGAACCGAATCCTACGAAAGTTGTTCGTTCACGAAGCACTTCCAAGAAAATGATTGTTTGTGTCTTCGGCCTTACGGGACATATCGCAACCATTCCTTTAGAGCATAGAAAAACTGTTAACGCTAAATGGTATACAGAAATTTGTTTGCCAAAAGTCATCAACGAAATCAGGAAAAACAACAAAAACCGTCGCATCATTCTTCATCACGACAATGCCAGCTCCCACACAGCACATCAAACAATTGATTATTTGAAGGATAAAAATATCGAATTAATGTCTCATTGCCCATATTCTCCTAATTTGTCACCTAATGACATTTTTTGTTCCCTTATGTCAAACAAAAATGCGTGGGCAGTGATTTTCATCACCTGAAGAAGCTATTGATGCTTTTCAAAACCATGTTTCTGAGATAGCAACTTCAGAGTGGAAAAACTGTTCCAAGAATTGGTTTGAACGGATGGAAAAGAATATAAAACTTAAAGGCGAATATTTTGTAAAGCAATAAAATAGTTTGTTCCCAAAAAATTCCTTTTCTTCCTACTTTTTCTAGAAACTTAAAAGGCAACCCTCGTATTTCTCGTGAATTTTCTGACAAGAATTAGGATTTAATTTATTGATGTTTATATCCTGAATAAATAAATTATCTACTTCTCATTCTTTAGAGAAAAAAAAAAGATTAATTAAAAAAATAAGTTTTTAAGTCCAAATTTTATTTTAAATAATATAATTAAATTAATTCTACTTTAATTAGAGAATAATATTACCTTCCCAAAATTTAAAATTGAATTGACAGCAGTTTTGAAGAAATTTTATTGCTATAAAACATTAGATTGAAGAAGTTTTACTTGAGAAACTCAAATATACAACGCTTAATTTTTAATTATGAAAAATATAAAACATAATCGAACAACTTCTGCAAAATTTTGTTTTCAAAAATTCGATCTTACCATCTCCTATAGTTTATCTTTTCTTTTTTTTAGATACGCTCACTTAAGAAACTACGACTAAACAGCTATCATATTGACTATTTAGTGGCATCACATGGTGCAGAATTCTCCAAATGTATGTAATTTGTTGTTTTAAATATTTGCTGTTTTCGATAGAGAATATGTTTTGCCTACTTTCAAAAGCAAAAGCGAAATAATTGACACATAACATCTTTTCTAATACTAGAAAAAGACGATGACATGAATGATTAAACTAGTTAAGACGAAAACCAATTAAATAATAACTACTATAAATTTCTCCTGTAGATGATATTCATTCAAGAATGTAGATAAAATTTGTGTTTCTTACTGAATAAAATTTGAATGTTGCTCAGCAATAAATTTCTACTCGTACCAATAAAATTTTATTGTCTATTGCCAATAAATTGTCTTTTGTATGTATTTCTTTTATTTATTTTAATTTCCTTACTTTAAATTATTTTTTATTTTATGGTTACTTTTTATATTAATGGCTTACACGGTAATCCATTTTTGCATAATAATAATTATTATGTAAAAACGATAATGTTCACAAAAATAATAAGCGCATTAATTACAAAAGAAATTAGTATATGTTACCCATAAATTTCCACTAAAATATAAATTTCTTAAAAGATATTTTCTCATATTTATTTGGAATTTCCTGCAAACTACCATTGAATGAGTTTGACTGAACTTAATGATTATATAAGTTGATATAAAATATTGGAAAGTAATAAAAATTATATATGCCTACATTCTTTCTTGCCAATTTGGAGAAAGTAATAAAAAAATGCTGATTTTCCCATGAATAAAGAAGACAGCTATTTTATAATACGTTAATAGTCATAGATAATAAAAGTATCCTATATAATGAAAAATAAATTTTAATTTTTCGCTTAAGTAAAAAATACAGTAAAAATACATAATTTTAAAATTACTATTTTGAAAAAAAAAAAGAATAAAAAAAAATAAGATTGCTCTTTTTACAAACAATACATTATTTTTTCATTTAGCTTATCTGTCTATTAATTAATTTAATGAACAAAAATATATAATTGCCATAACCAAACAAGTAAATTTTAACTGATTAATTATTGAATTCCAGTGCATAGAATCAGGATTTTAAGCATGTTAAATTTTATGATGAAATGAGTTTCTGAAAGGTACAATTTCAAAAGAATATATTTACAATTTTATTTTATAAGTTCATTTTGTTCAAATCATTACTCATTTTCTATTAATTAAATGTAACTAGATGAGAAAACTTATTTTAAATAACACCATAATAATTTTAGATATTGAACTATGTTCTTGGTTCTGCCATCTAGTGGAAGTAATAGAACTTTTTATTTCACAAATAATTGGTTGAATTAGTATTCTTAACTTTTAAAGCTATTAATTACTTTAAATTTCCGTAATTCTAAATAAAATTTTTCTGTAATTTAATCTGAAATTATAAAAAAGTAAGTGAAAATTTAAATGAAATTGGATGAAAGTTGTATAAAATGAGTTTTTATAATTAAGAGATAAAGGACATCAACCATATTTTTAAGTTTAGTATAGAATGAATATTAAAAAGATAGATTTTCCAAATATTTTCTTAAACAGTAGAGCAGTAAACAATCATAAAAATATCAATGATAAGATTATTTGTATTAACATCATGAATTAAAATAATCAAATTTTATTAATATATACATATCTTTAGTAAAATTATAAAAATTTCATTAAATAAATAAATTTTATAAAATGCACTGGAAATACATAAATTGCAAAATCTTATCATAACATTTTTAAGAAACCTCAGACAAAAATATTGAACATATTTAGAATATTTTCAATTATCTTATTTTATAAGAGATTGGATTTTTATTTTTCTAAATAAATAATACAAATGTTTGCAGCAGTTTTAGATTCCTATTCTAATATAATTTTAAATAATTTTAAATTTTAGTTATATAATTTAATATATCGGTATCTCATTATCTCTCTTTTATAATCTTGAAAAGTTAATTTCGATATCACATTATTTTTTTTCATAAGTTTAATTTATGTTTTTTCATTATTACAATTAAAAAATATTATTTATTGATATTGGACATGAGTCACACACATTTAATTGATATCTTCAATAATATATGTTATTAATGAAATGCATGAGACATACATATTTTATTGTTTTAATGCCGGTTTTTTCAGCGGGAAGTTGTTTTTTAATTTATGTCACATATAAATTATTATAAAATTTATAAAACAACAAAAATTTAAGTGGGTAATATATAGTGCTGCCATCTAATATCATATTGCTAAAATAAATTAGAAATTAAATGGAATTTTATTTCGTGAAGTTGATACAAAACAGGCAGTCGTATTATTAAAAAAAATAAAAAAGATTATTAAATAAACTATCAAAATTGGAATACATAATTTTCTTACGTTTTAAATAAATTATTAATAACTATTTTTAAAATTTAATGTATAATTTCGCTATTTTAATGTTCCAGTAGATCTTAATATTATTATTTACAATAATATTTAAGCGGGTTATTTTATATCTATATTAAAAGTGTATACTGTAAAGTTTATTAAATTTGCTATTTATATATTTTTTACATTAAATTGCTTTACATTATCAAACATTTTGAAATTAAAAACAATTTTTTTAAAAATTGATATTTGAAGTAATGATAAAATTACAAAATTAAGATTCCTGCGATAGTGATGTTGGGACATTTAATTTTTCTATAGTGAATTAGCAGAACAATTTTATTAATTCATAACAGAGAATTAAATATTTCTTTTTATTATTTCTATGCATATTTCAGAATTAAGAATGTTTTTTGACTGTGAATTCACTTTAAATTCTATGAACAGTTGCTTAAATATTGATATAAATGAAGAGAATGATGCAATATATGCCTCGTTCTCATCCGTTTAACATTTATTCGATAGTTATTTACATCATAAATAATGACAAAGAAGTACTTCAACATTTATTTCATTAATGACTTGAAAAAACATTTGATGATATCTAAAAAATGTTTTATCATTCTTATATTTATAAATATGTTGAATTCTAAGATATATATTGGCATATAAAACTGACATTCTGAGAAATTTATTGTTATATTAAAAGTTCTATAAAATAAAAATATAAAAGAAAAGTAAGAGCCTGATTTAATTACCTAGATTTTATGCTTTCCTTTACGATAAAATTAACAACTAGAACTCTTCCGTAATAATAATTTAAATCTGCATTCTACAAGCGATGCTAAAAAAAGTTATGGCAAAGTATTTAATACATTTTTAAGGTATAAGTTTTTTTAATGTTAGTAAAATATTCTTATTAAAATTTCAACTTTAAATAATTGACAATGTAAATTTAAAAATAAAAAGTTCGAAACTTAAAAAAAAATGTGATTTAGAATCTTGAATCGTATTTCATAATTTGCAGAATTTTATTTCCTGACAACAAATTTATAAATATTACTAAATTAGAACTATGTTACGTTTTTAAATTTATAGATACAGGTATATCTCAGATTATGTTATATATGTATAAAGCTCATAAAAGAACATTATGAGCTAGATTTAAAAAGTACTATAATGTGCATTTGAAGTTTACCGAGTAACAAAATGTTAAACTGTTAATACGATTTTCTCAAGTGAGAAAAAATTTAGAACTGAATATATTTTTCACGAAAAAAATGTAATTATTTAATTTCTTTTCTTGCATCTGATAAGAAAGAAATTTAAGCACTTTTATTAATACAAATGTGTGATTTTCTCTGTTGCCATATATATATATATATATATATATATATATATATATATATATATATATATATATATATATATATATATATATATATATAACAATTAACTTCTTGGCCATCCATCCAACGCAAAAGCAGCTAAAGAAAGATAAATCAAGAGACAGAGAGAGAATATAAGTTAATTAGAAATAGAAAAATATAAAATGAAATATGAAAAGCATAGTTGACCACATTCCCACTGAAGAAGACGTATTAAGTTTTCATATTTTGTCATAAATCCAATTTCTTTATATTTCAAATTATCTTATATACATATATATATTCTCAATGTGATAAATTATGCATATACATGCATAATTTGTCATATTGAGAATCAAGTTTTTATCTCATCTGATTTATGCAATCGCTTCAA
Source organism: Latrodectus hesperus (assembly GCA_037975125.1). Taxonomy (NCBI): domain Eukaryota; kingdom Metazoa; phylum Arthropoda; class Arachnida; order Araneae; family Theridiidae; genus Latrodectus; species Latrodectus hesperus. Next base: position 76,173,904 of record CM075852.1, read on the forward strand.
ATTGCTTATCTTATAAATTATTTCAAGAAAATCAGAATAAAATGCTCCAGATCGATAGTATCCAAACACTAAGTTCCGTAGTTTCCGCACATGCGCAGTTAACGCGGAAGAACCTTGGAGACGGAACCGATCGAACCGGGAGTGCTGTCCCGACCAAAAAAACTTCCCATCGAATCCATCCGAAGGTCCGCAGCTTTCGCGAAGCTCCCTAACCTTCGGAAGCGAAGAACATCTCTTCCCACGCGCTCAACCCTTTCCTTCCCGGCAGGAGGGGAAAACCGGGAAGCCGCATCTTCCCGCCCCCGAGGAAGCATGTGATTGACCGGAACCCGTGCGCCCTGACCGTGCCACGCGCCCCCCAATGCCACAAAGGGGAAGTTTCGGGTCAACTGAGGACAAATGAAGGTCGGGAGAGCCGATTCAAGGTCGCCCTACCCATCCACCAAGGTCGGGTGGCGGAGAACACCCCGACCCAATGACGTCATACGCGGAGGAGAATGCGCAGAGGCGCACGCAGCCACCCCTCGAAGAGCGGAAGTATCTGTACCCGGGTAGGCGAATGCTACACTAGTCTTCACCCTTTCTTTACTAAAAAGCCGCTTTACCGCCTTCCTGTGTGACCTTCCCCCCTCCCAACCCTTCGGCTATTGGGAGGATCCAATAGTCACCATACAGGAGTGAAGGTATATTTCAGTATAGGACTTCTCCTGACTCACCTTCAGCAAACCAATGCCGCACAGGTGTCAGTGATATCTTTGACCTTGGGGACTTTATCTCGTATTTACTTCTCGCACATCCCCTCTTTTGCGATGTTAACATTGGAGTAAATAATGTGCGTCATAGGATTTATAAAGGGAAATTATATTCTGAGTTAAAACTAACTGCACTTGTTGATTTGTATAAAACTGTTGTTAAAAAATCAGTAATTAATGTGATTCATAATAATGAATATATATTTTTATAGGAATATTTTTTATGTGAATAATATGTTAATATATTTTTGTTTCATTCATATTTCAGCAATGAGAATATGCATTTACGAAAGGCAAATTTTCATTTCAGTTAATGGTAATATGCCTTTTTAAAATGAATAATTAAAATACTTGATTTTTTTTCCTTTTTAAGCATTTAGTTTCACGAAAAAAATCTATTAATCAATTAATGCATAAAGATTAATGAATTTCATTCGAACATATGTATTCATATTATCATCATCATAGGATTAATAATTATATTAATGAATGAGCTGTGAATCATTTCAAATTATTTAAAACAATTCATCAGATTTGAAACAGTTTATAATTAGCGAATATTAATGGAATTTGCGAATTATAAAACTTATACTATAGTTTTTTTTCTTATTTTAATTACAGTAGAAATAGATTTAATAAGCATTTAAATCGAGTTTTCTATTAGTTTCTTCAGCGAAATAATAACTGTAATTATTTTTAGTTAGACACAATTACATTTGCATTTTTCTCATATAATTTCATCTGCTCTCATTTAATAACTTCAATAATTCTTAAAAGAGTATATTATTTCATTCATTGATGCAACTATTAGTTACCACATTTTTACTAATTTTTTTACAACAAAAACAAGCTAGTAAATATACAGGTATGTATTAGCTTATTACATTTATTATTTTTTCCGCATTAGAATTAAGAAATTTAAATATATAAAATTATTTAAATTTTCATAAAAAAAATATATGGTCTTCAAATAATATAAATCATACATTTTGGTTGGCAGACATGATGAAATATTTGGATGACAGGATTTCAGTCACAGGTGACAGAATTTTGACCTCAGGATCTCAGTTAATTTTCGACCATGGGGTCGCAAAATATGAATTAAGGTTAAATACAAAAACCACTGTACCAAAAATCGTACAGGGACCTTAAATAAGTAGGTCAAAAGGCCACTACCAGAGCACACTCTGCCATTGAACCGACGCTAAATTAATAACCGACTTTCTGAAAACATTATAGGGGTGGGGAGGAGAATCGGTTTCATTGAGGCCGTCACCCACTTCTCGATAATGAACGAACTCAGCAGGGCGGATGGGTAAGGATTCAACTGAGATAGAATGCAGCAGGTTATTCCATTTTTGTGAACAAATAGGGCTTCCCCTATTATGGCCTCTGAGGAGGTAAGACCTAGGGAAAGTGGAATCATTGTCGTTCGTTCACTCTGCGATAACCTGTTCCGCTTTCACTTTTTCTCCCTTACCCTGAAGGTTAGTGTACTTTCTCTTTTCCAATGAGTTCACGCCGCGCGGTGACGCCGAATTGGCGAGAATTTCAGGCATATTTGGCTTAACTTGAAATATTTTGTTAGATGGCTTTCATTTTTTTTAAAAAATTTAATCGATATAATTTCTTGTTGATTTTTTAAGTGAAGTATAGGAAATTTATAATTGAAAATGGTATCAAAAATTCATTAATAAATAAATTAGTAAGGTACTAGATAATTTTATTTCATTGGAAAAGTTCATATTAAAAAATAAAGACGAAATAAATTAAGCATTTTTTACAATTTAAATAATTTTGATTGTAATATCTCACAAAATTATTTTTTTGTATACTTATTTTTAATCCTAACTCTAATAATGAAGATTTATTTGAGTTCTTATATATATTATGTTTATTATTACTATTATTTAATTTTTGTTATTTTAAAATTTAATTTTGGATATTTTAATGCGTTTTCACACTTCTTGTCCTTTATAAAGAAAGTAACGAAGCTCGCTTATATAGGAAACCGCTAAACAGGCAATCGGTTATTGGTTTGTTTGTCGCTCAACGGTCATTTTTTACACACTAGGGCTAAATAGACCGGGACCTACGGTTTAAAGTGAATTCCGAATCACTACAAACATCCGTGCCCAAGGTGGGATTCGAACCTACGAACAGTTGAACCGAAGGCAAGAGCGCTAACCAATCGACTGCCAGCTCGGCAATCAGTTATTGAGTGTTGTGAAATTTTAAAGCAATAATTCCAATGTAATATAAATTCGACATTTGTAAAATACATAAAGGATCACAATTTTTAAATTTTGGTGGGATATCACGATACATTATCATCTGCTTATTTTTGTCTGAAGCATTAGATTTATTCTTGCACAGGAACGACCGAAGTCACCAAGCATAGTCTCATTATGTTGAATCAAAGTCAAATGACGAGGTCGATACCTGTGCTAGAACACTTTTTACCCCTTCACATCACATCAGCGTTGGAACATTCTGTGTAGACTATGTATCACGAAGATTTTCTCCTGAACTAGATATCGAGCCTGTTGCCTTCCGAATCAAGGTCTGAATATAAAGCCCATTGTGCAATTTTAGAGGAATGCTAGGTGCTTGGAATTTATCCAGTTCCATCTCTGATGACAAAAGAATATTCTTTACTATCTATGATCTCTTAACCGATTAAAAGTAAGCCTTGCAACCAGTTTCAGTTGCAAAGCTGCCCATAAATCAGAGACCATTTTTTGTTTTAGTTTAAAACACCGACATTTGAAATAACACATAGCATAGATAGATTTAATTTACATTGCTTATCAACCAAAACTGTGTTAAAAATGGATTTATTAACAGAGAAAATAGATATGTATTATTCATAAATTAAATAAATGTATACAATTATTAAAATGGCTAACACTGGTTTATTAAAACAAAATGCAAATGATAACAAAAAGCAAATAAACTATGGGGATAATTTTTGTTAAAATAACCATATTAAGTAATTTATGAATAATACATTCATTTAAACTTATAACAATTTCTGTAATGTGAAAAAAAATTAGATTTGAAGATATAAAACTTAAAAGTAATTAATATTTTTATGTATGATTGATTAAATGCTCGAATTAATAATTATCAGGTATTAAGTTATCTGCCCTCTTAGGAAATCATTTTACTTGAATAAATTAAAGAGTATTAAAATTTTTAATATTTAAAACTTTTAATTGCGTCTACAGTTCTGTACTCTACAATAATATTTAAAATGCTATTAAAATTACAAGATCGGTAAATTTATAAAATTTAAAAATAAATTAAAATTACAATTCTTATTTTGGGCAGTACAATATATTGAAAAAAAATCTTTGATTTTTTGAAATTGATTTTTTGTTTTCAAAAATTGATTTTTTGATTCAAAAATTGTTTTTTTGAAAAATTGAAAAAAAGATAAAAATATTTGTGAAAATAATGTAATACAAAAAAAAAAAAAAAAAACAAGCCTAAAGTAATTGTATCAAAATTGATAGAGTTCAAATTTTTATATTCCAAAGATGTCTTGTCTGATTCATTACATTTATACAAATTAATACTTTTGAGATTTCTGAAAATTTAGAAAATTCATACTTTAAAATTATTATAAACCTTACAATAAGTAGAATGCCAAATGTAGCGATATGTCGCCAAAATAAAATTCCTTCTTCGCTTCAAGCATTTACTTCCCCATTTCCTATCGGATTTCGAATCTCCTCGGTACCGAAAGGGTTCTGGAGCAAGATGAGAAAGTGAAATTTGTCCTTGAGTTTCGGAATGGATTCTCCCTGTAGGAACACCACGGTCATTGATCTCAGTGCATAGGTCATTCACACTAGCCCCCGATGTCAATCAACCTTCGATGCGCATGCGCGTTACAGGTGACTTGAATTTTGGGAGCACGGCGAGTATACTTTGTTGTTGGAAGTGGCAAACGGATGTTTACGTGAGGGATAAGTGAAGGACATTTCTGATTATTCTGTGGAAAAGTTAATGGTTTTGGTGTAACCGATAAGAGTGTAGGTTCACAAGTACATTCACACTTAAAAGAAGGTTATCGCCAGGGTACTGAACAATTATTTTCACAGAACGGCGCAATAAACTATTTATTTTCTCAATGACAAATTACTAAAAAAAAAGTTTCCATTTATTTTATTGCTTTGAATATACGGAATAATATTTCCAGCTGAATATATATTAATCATTATTTTAATGGTTATATTTGTTGTTTTGTATATTAAAAAAGAAATCACAAAAATATTGGTGACTAATTAAATGTATTCATAGGGGGAAAAACTATGAAATAAAACTAATAGAAGCTTCGAATGAATACCATGTTTGATTCTGTAAAAAGTAAATCTCTTACCTTAAAAATAACTATTTTTGATTTTTGCCCTTAATATAAATTTTTCAATGATAATAATATTTATAATACTAAAAATAGTCATGAATGAGTATACATAAATATATGTTGCTTATTTTTCTAATGGACATATACTACTGTTTTTACATTATTGTTAATATGAAAATTGCAAAAATTAGGAAGCCAAATTAAATGTCCAACTGAAAACTTTCTTCATAAAAGAAAATTAAAAATAGTTTTGATATTTTGTTCAGTAATTCTGAAATTCTCAAATTTAATTTTATCTGAGGGAAATCAAAATTATAATCTGAAAAAGAAATTAATTTATTTGTCTCAAAAATATACTTGGTAATATATAGATATACAATACATCGATCCGAATTCAAAAGGACGCAATTAAAAAAATTGTCATCAAATACAAAATGTATTAAATATATTGAACTTTTAATTGCTTCTATTATCTTATATTTACTAAAAATCAAGAAATTCATATTCCAATCCATTAAAGTAACTAACTAGAAATGATATAATTTTTTAACGATGCATTTAGCGGCCGGCAAGATAACCCGACTCATATATATTTCGAAAGATATTTAGAAAATTAATTTACATTTTTTTACTAAAAATATCATTTTTGGTTTCACATGCGTAATTTTAAATAGATATTCAAATAATTAAATTTTAACATATATTGAATTATTAATTCAAGTCTTTGCGATTATTATGTTATTAATTATATGGGCACAAATTATACTGAAATGTTATTAGGAATAATATTGTTATATTTTTTTATTATTTTAAATAATATCCTTATTTATTTAAGTTACTTTATAAATTATTTATATTAATTTAAAAAATATTTTTATTTATTAAGATAAAAATAATAGCTTTATTGTATATTTGTTTTCCTATACTTTTTAAAATACCTAATATAAATGAATTTTTTAAACCTTTGCGTATCTTAAATTTTCTAAGAAACAATCTCGAATAATGAAATGCAAATTTATTATGAATTGAATGTTTCAATTATTCTATTATAATTTGCAGCGATACATTAATTCAATAATTTAGTGTAGTGAATATAATAATTTCATTAATTTTTAAATATTAGGACAAAAAAACTATTATTTACTGAATATTTTATCTTGTATTGTAGAATACTAAGAATGATTTTAGTTGAATGATTTTGTGATTTTGTAAATGTTTTGATTAGGAAATGAAATTTATTAAAGAAATGAAAGGCATTAGTTAATGAAATTAATAAAAATTGCACTGACTAATTTGTCTGAACAGATAATTTAGAGCGAATGTATTTTTAAACATGAATATACTGCACCAAAATTTACATCTCGATTTGTAAATATAAAACATTATGCAATAGTTGAGATTAAAAGTTAAAAGTAGAGTTACAAAGATAAAATTATGAAGTTTTTAAATCAGCTATAAAAGTAAAATTATTATTAATAATTATAGTGCTACTATCTCTGTACAGCTTTCTGTACTATTTCATTTGAAATAAAAATTATTCGAAGAAATTAATTAAATAGTAATTTTTCTATGACTTGGATTGTTTTTGTTATTTATAATTACTAAATAATTCAAATTCTTTTGATCGAGGATAATTATTATTATAATGCCATAAATAAAGTAGAATAAAAATGAGAAAGCTACATTTTCTCAGTGCTGCCATCTACTATACATTGTTTCAACTAAAGTTAACTGTATGACTTTATATCAGGACTGGGCAAGCATCTTGATAGTCCGAGCTAGTTTTCAAAATTTGAAATTTTTCGAGAGCTAAAATTAAATACGTATTAAAAAGGTATGCAAAGAAGGTATTAAAATTTCTTTTTACATAAATTATATTTATTGAAATCATAAATAAAACTAAAAAATATGCATATTGAATTTAAATATTCAAAACTAAACACATTTATTTTACTTCCCTTGATAATTCTTTAAAATTTGGCGACTAATTGGTGACAGTACTTCTTAGTAATTTTTTGAGATGTTGGTTAGTTAATACTGATCGGTGTTTGGATTTCGCGAATTTTAAAGAGGAATAAAATGATTCACGTAAGTACATTGTTTCGAATATTGAAATATTTCAAAAAGTAACCTTTTTTAATTAGGGATACTTCGATTCTGGTATAAATTTACAAAAATCAGTAACCGGCGTCAATTTATATTTTAATTGTAGAGCTTGATCTTCTCTTGAGCACATTTATCGAGAGCAACAAATAATCATTCAAAGAGCCGCAGGTTGGCCACCCCTGATATATAATTTGAACTTTTGATTTGTCAGCATTTTTATGTTCGATATAAATTTGAAGAGATAAAGTGGAATATAAGTATTAAGGAAATATTTCAGTTTGTTTTTTTCATACTAACTATAATCAGTTCTCAAAAACACAAAATAAAGATTTGGTTTTGAATAATTTAATCGATATGTTACTTAGAAGAATATTAATTGTTTCTTAATCTACCTATATGATTAAGATAATTAAATACTCTATTTCAAAGTTATATTATTTTATCATATTAACTTAATAATATTAATATTCATCTGAATTAGATCATTCATATATTTTTCTCACTTCATTTGTTGATTGCAAATTTAATAAAATCTATTATGTAAATAATGGTAAAATAGATCTTATTATTGTTTTACTGGAATAAAATTACAGTAAAGTAATATGAAAAAAACAAAATATACTATATCCAATGATATTTTTTTCAAAGTTTGTCTTCTGAAGTCCATTAACATATTCTAACTTCATAATGCACACTAATTGTGGTGACGTTTTCCAATTACTTGAATTTTGGAATACATTTATTTTAAATTCTAAATTCACACGATTATAAATTCCGTACAAAATAATCTTGCAAACAATAGCGCCATCTATAAGGAACAAATGCTTTCAATTGTTGGAAGATTTTTTTGAAATTAACTAGAGTTAAACAAATGTCAAATCAAATATGAATGTATTAACTTTATTTCCTTTAAATTTAGAATACACACATTTCTTTCTATTAAATAAGATTTCCTTATGTATAACTTTAAATGGATAATATATTTTCATTTTTAATTCGTAATTCAAAAAATCTTTTATGTTGTATTTTTTGAAGTACGAAATATTTTATTCGGAAGCTATAGCGCCCTCTATAAGCAATAAATTGCTGCATTTGTGACAAAGTTATGACATTGGCCTGATTTTAAATAAGATGCAAATAATGAAAATATATATTATATTATGCTCTAACTTTGAATATATATTTTCCTTATTATTAAATGATATTTTCAGTATGTAATTTAATATGTATTCTATAATCAGTTTAAATTGCAAATTAAATGGCCGAAAATTCGTATGATTCTCTAACAATATGTGAATATTTGGAATAATCTCATACCAGAAATATTCTTTTTTAAATTTATTTGTGATAAATAGATCTTATGAAATATTAAAAGATTTATAAAGAACCAAAAACATTTGATTTTTTTCTTAAACAGCATAAGACTTGTAAAATTTGTATATGAAATAAGAAGTAAAGAAAATTTTTTATGTGATTATAGGAAATATTATACTTAATCACATCGTTTGAAACATATAAAATAAAATCATCGCATTAAGAGAATCGCTGAGAAAATAACTTTTAAGCACTTATTCCTTATAAATGGAATCCCTGTATAACTATTATAGAAATCATAAAATTCAAAATTATTCGAAATTGAAAAAGCCTGAGCTTATTCAACATATAACTAATCATATAAGTAGGAAAAAGATTTAAGAAAATAATTATTTACAAGGAGTACGTGGGTTACAAAACATTGTAAAATGAACGATTTTCACAAAATTAAAAAAAAAAAATCTTATTCAGTACATAATCAAACAAAAATAAACCTTAAAAATGCTATCTTGACCTAAATTTAAAGTTATTAAATCTTCAATTTCATTTATAAATAAATATAAGCTAGGATTTCACATTTCTCATTCCACTTGAATAATATAATATTATTTATTATTTATATTTAGGAAAGTTATTCGAAAGATTAAGGAAAAAGTATATGATTAACTTCAATCTGAAATTTATATATAACAAACCTTTTTTTTTAATAAAAATTATATCAACTGCTGAAATTTTTTATGTACATATAAATGATCTAATAACGTTGAATATAAAGAAATCGATACAACTAAATATGCATTTGATTTTAATTTGATCAAATATTCTGATAAAGATAAATCTTCAAAAATATATTCTAAATCTCATTCTATGAAGAATAGAAGTATGTGTCAAATTAAAAATAATAATATTTGCTTAACTCGATCAATGATAGCAGCTTCATCTATTCTGAATTATTTTTTGAAAAATTAAAAGCTGAATTGTCAAATAATAAAATATTACGCGAAAAAGTAATATCTTACAAAAAAACTTTAGCTGTAAAATTATATAAAACATACCAACAGACATTTGCAGCTGAAAAGAAGTTAAAACGTTTGCAAAATTCCTGGATATTAACATATATTGTAAAGAAAATTAGAATAAAAAAATATATTATGATAGTTATATGAAATTACTTTGAATTTTAATTTTGAACTATTTAGACAATCACTGTGATTTATGAGAATAAAAACCATTTTAACGTTACTGCAGGATCTTTAGGTAAGAGTAAGTACTGTACATTTTGGCCAAAATAGATTACAAGGGAGAAAAGTAACTTTTTGTTTATTTTGTCAAATAAAACGATTTTGGGAAATTTTAAGGCAAATTATAATTTAACATTAATAGAATCAACAAACATTATATCTAAGTGTCAGCTGTCTTGAAAGGGAACCTATTTCCTTAATAAATTTCAAGTATCTGTAGGAATTTTCTGAAACAATGTTTAACTAAAAATTGAAAATAAAATTCTTTATTGAAATGAGCTATTACGGTGGGTATCCAAAGGGGTTTTTTCTTTAAATAAACAATCTCGAAATTCCTCTTCATTTTAAAATACTGTTTAATTCTTATAATCACAAAGGCCCCCTTGTAGACTTTATGTAAGGGAATCTACTGGCATGAAGATGAAATATTTTGGAAAGAATGTAACCGAAAATTTAAAGGATATATATGTCTTGATAATCACACACATAAAAAAAAGTTCAAAAGATTTAAATGTTATTATCCTGGTTCTTATAGAAATGTTTAAAATGTAAACACGTGATTAATCGACATCAGATCTATCATCACATCAGATCGACATCAATCGATCATCAATCAACATCAAATCGGCCCTAAAGGATATGAGGTAAGTATTTTTGCAAGACTTGCTGGAAATGAGAAGCAAAAGAACATTTCTGTTTTATAGAAAAGGCTAATAGTGACATATGCTAAAATGACTGTGATAAATATCATTTAAGAAAAAAATGGTGTGACATAATAAATATGATTACACGTGAAAATAATTAGTAATTGACATTTTACACAAGGTATAAGAATTCAGGAATCTGGTTGTAATGCCATGATTTCTATGTAAATGAAACAATATTTTAAAGCGAAGAGAAATTTTGAGATTGGTTATTTAAAGAAAATTATTTTGGATACACAGCATAATAGATCCTTAAAACAAAGGGTTTGATTTTCCATTTTTAGTTCAACATTGTTTCAGAAAGCTTATACAGGTATTTAAAATTTACGAAGCTAATAGGTTAAATTTTATGAAAGCTGACTCTTAGATATAATATTCGTTAATTCCATTAATGTTATATTAATTTTCCTTAAAATTTTCCTAAAAGGTTTTATTTGACAGAATAAACAAATGTTACTATCCTCATGTTGATAAATGTCAAAATATATTACTATAGGTTGAAAATGAAAGAAAAGAAATTCGGTATTGATATAATTTAGTAAAATATTAAATGTGTTTAGTTAAAAAAATTTGAATACTGTAAATCATTGGCATTTTAAGAAAAGGTTGCTTAAAATTGGAAAATTATTTTTAGAAAGTGTAAGGGTAGACCCTTTCAAATTTATAACTTAAGCTGAACAATACAATTGCTATAGAGAAAAATTTTATTCATAATATCAGTACAGTAAAAACTCAATTGCTTAACTACATTATATATTAAAAAAAGAAAATATAATTATATCAGTAATATTTAATTTTTTAAATATTGTTTTAAAAGGTGGTTAAATAACATTAAAATGAGGTGAAAAAAACAAACTATAAAGCTGATGAATTTTTTTTAAAGCACTTTTTTTAATTTCATAGATGCTATTGGGACTGATTTACTAAATGTTTTACTCCTACACAAATACCGGAATTCAAATGCTTATCAGATTTATATAAATGAACTAATATAAATAAGGGAAAAATAGGATCTAATTTAGCATTTATTTTTTATTTTAACTTAAAATGTTTTTTCAAAATGTTACTTTGCACATCAGTTACCTTAATATTTTAATTTTTAGCCATTTTGTATTTTCTTCATTTGGTTATTATTTATTGTCTTGTTACTATTGTTATTTTAGCCATTGTACTTGGTATTAAAATTTATTATAACTTATTTTTATATTTATTTTTGACTGTCATTTTTGTGCCATGGAAATAAAAGACTCTTATATAATCATTTTAAAAGATATTAAAGAATTGAGAATATGGTATTTCTGAATAATGACTGTGTTGAAATGACTTATTAAAAAATAAATACATTTAAAGAATAATTTTAATATAGATATTTTAGGAGCCACATTTACAACTAGTTAATCAAAAATTTACTTACATAAAATATTAAAAAAAATTGCGAAACAAATTAATTTTAGGCTATGCAGATAGTATTGTATATGTCGAAAGTCACAAAACAGAAACTGGATGTTTGTTGGGTGAATAGTGGACAAAGATTAGAAAAAACATAAAATAATGTTATCTTAGACACACACACAGTCAGAGCTAGTGAAGATTATGGATAGTAAAAAAAAAATTTTTAATTTCGTATCAGAGAGAAACAATATTTTTTAATGAAAGAATGAAGGTAATAACGGAGGTAGCATATTGTTTAAATGTAAAAATTAATCAGTCAGTGGAAAAATGGAAACATTTTAAATATTAAATTGAATTAGCGATACATGTTTGGGTATCGTTAAATAAATTAATATTTGAATTTTTTCTAATTATATAAACACAAGCGGATAAGCGTAGAACGCTAGATTATAATTATATATTGTAGCAACATATCATAATAAAATGTTATGTACAACATAATATTATTATATTGATAATAGAGATTAACAGTGATGCCAATAGTAAGCATGAGTGATAAATTAACTCAAATATAGAATAAATAAATAATTTTAATGAAAATTAGAAATTAAAAATTTATCAAATTAGAATTATATAATAGTATTATACATTTAAAATAAATGAGAAAGAAAAAATGTATAAAATAAGTCAAGTGATGCCATCTATTGGTACTTTCAATAAATATAATAGTTTATTTTGATTGAAACCTGAAAAATTATTTCTCCGTAGCGTCATCTGTTGTCAGTAATTAAAAGTAACTCCAAAGTCTAGAAGATAAAATTGTTGTTTTACATTCCTTGGTTGGATTTTGAGAACTAACCAGGCTTTGTAGAAGTAAATAAGGATTATAATTACAATTTTTATGGGCTTCAGAATTATGATACAGCTGTTTAATCTTTTTGACGCGTTTTCCAATTTGTTTTAGTGATGAAGAAATGCTGCCAAGCTTACTTAATTATGACGTCATAAATTCTTTGATTAAAAAAAGCTTTCTATTAATATAAACTTTTTTAAGGAAAGAATTTATTTCGTCATAATTCTCCAATTCTATCTAATTATACTCATATAATTATAATAGAACAATAATAAATACATCATCGTCATACTCATCTAATTCATACGCTTCTAATTTAATAAATTAAACCGGAAAAATCAAAAAGAAACGTAAATAAAATTTTCAAATATTAATATCTTAAATAAGAAAATATGCGAACATCAATTTCACAAATGTAAATATAAAGTATAAAATAAATTTTAAGTTACCTAATAATTAAAAAGAAAAAAAATAGATATTACAATAAAAATAATGCATATAATAAGAATGTTATATGTGAACTATAGAAAGCATATGTGGACACAGTTTTAAACAGTAATTTTAAAATCATTTCAATTTTTCTAACAATTTTCCAAAATTATTTAAAGGTTCAGTTGTTTTACTTCACAAGATATATGAAATATTTGTAAAGTTAAATTAAATTCAAAATCAAATTGAGATTATATGGTGGCAATTTACTTTAAATTTGTGTCTATGTACTTTTAATAGTGGTTGTATGACTCTATTTTTGAATTAACAAAAGTAACACTATGATTGACAGTTAAATGCTCATAACTAATCAAAAACCTTCTTTTCTTAACTAATCATACGCCTTCAACAATTGGAATAAATTACAAATTCTGATTAAATCCATTGCTTAATAACATCAACTAAAGTTTCCCAAGACCCATCAAAAATATATAATCCTAACTAATAACACCATAAATAATAAATAATAATAGCTTTATCAAAAATAAATCTCCTGGTACTTCTCTGAACATCAAACATCCACTTGACCTTCTACTGCATGTTCTCTGAGATACTTTCTCTTTCCAAATTTTGATTCATCGCCATTTCAACAATCTTACCTTTAACATCTATTTTCTTTGATAATCACTTACTAGAGTTAGTGAATTTCACTTAATTGACACTTACTTGAATAAAATATCATTTTATTTACGAACTGCCTATAATCTGCTAAAGAGGTTGGAACGTCATCTATTTTAATTTCTTTGAATATCATCTGTTTTGCAGCCATGAACAATGTCATATTTTAAAAGAAAAGTCTCAATTTTCAGTTTGTTGCAAGAAATCCAAGAATCCATATCTGTTAATCTTTCGTGCACAGCACAAACCTTTTCTTCAAAACCTCAATTGACAAAAAATACATCTCAATGAGAAGCTTTTTCACAGCTGAAATTCTCATTTGACTACCCTATCTCAAATGCACTAATACTGATTTCAATAAACCAATTTTACATAAAAATTTCAATAGAACTTCCTTTATCTCACACAATTTAAAACAAAATAAATGATAATGATTTACTTCTTTGTCTTTATCTAAAATTTATATTTAATAACCAAAGAAACTGAATGCCTAACCAGTACTCAGAATTACTTGATATTACAAAAGAGAGCTGCCCCACTTGTGGCCCGCGTTATCACTTTTTGCTGTCTTTGGATTTAATCCATTGAGCGCTACAAAGGGTGACGGTCATGGTATCCTTATACATACAAACATAGCGGTGCAGGTGAATCTCGGATCGTACCTTAAGGTTAACGGGTTTGGAATTCTCACGCATCACCAAGAGCCTCTTTATTTTGAACCATGACGATCACACCTGAGCTGGCACTCTTCTCTCCACATCCACGCTACACCAGCGGAAGGTGGCGCTATATCACTTTCTTTTCGATATCTGAGAGCATTTTTTCGTTCCTATTCATTATATTCTCAATATTTTCAACATCCGGGTCTTTTTTCTAGACATATCACATGTGATTCCACATTAAAAAAAATCCTCTAAAAAATTTCAAACAACAAAAATGTTCTTAGTCGGAATTCAAGAAGAGAGTTCTTTCGGGCATGATCTTAAAAAAAAAAACAAACCTACCTCACGTGTCTTGGAAACATCCTTTGATTAAAACTCGGAAAATAAAGATTTCAATGCTTCTTTCAGTTCAATTTAGGAAATTTTATTGACAGTTCCACTTTCATCGCAAAATTTTCTAAATCTCGAACAATGTTCAATTTCAAATTTTTGAAACTAACCTTCTGATGTTTTAAAATCTATTGAGTTCAGCTTCATAGCAAAACATTGGGATTTTTCTTCAATGTTGTTAATTTCGACAGGAATGTTCATTGCTCTCATTTATCTCAGCCAAGCTATTCCCAGTTTCGGATGTTTTGCTTCTCTACAATATTTTGGAGAGGGAGCACTTTTGATGGTACTCTAGATCATAATTTCATTTTTCAAGGATTTTTTTAAAAAAGGATTCAAGGATTTTCTTTGGAATCCCATCTTTTTTTGGCAATTTTGTCTTATTTAAATTTTTTTTGCCTATTTCTTTTAGAATTTTTTTTTACTTTAAGTGATAAATGTGTTCATTTCTTCAACTGCGACATTATTCAACAAATTTTATACGGCATATTACCAAGCTCCTTGCTTTTAATTCCTTGTTATATTTTAATTATGTTTATTAATTTTTTAAAAAAATTTGTAGTAATATAAAATAATTGTTAAATATTCCAAATTCTTGTTCAATTGAACTACTCTTCTCAAAGCAATTAAACAAATATAGTTAAGTTTTTTTTTAAAAAAATAAAATGATGGTATAAGCAATTTTTTTACGAAATGGAAGAATAGAGTCACAAATGCTAATTTTTCTCATCTTCAATCTTCTCAGTGTACAAATTTTGAGTTTGTCGTCGAATACTTCTCTTCAGCGGTTGCGAATGAGATTTGGCTTCCTACTAAAATCTATAAGACGAAGATGATTGACATTCAGTAAGCATGTTGTTTCTTTCAGCGCGCTGTCTCAACGAAGTCATTTAACGAATTTGAACAGTGGAGAGCTGCTAGAAAGTTTGAAGGGCGCGAAACACAATCCGAAATAGCAGAAGCCTATAGCATTACAGTTTCACGAAGTGTGATTTCCAGTGTGCAAATTTTGAGTTTGTCGTCGAAGACGAACAAACTCAAAATTTTTGGAGACTTTTTTTTTGAGGCTGGAAATGTAAGCCGAAGATCAAAGCAAAGCTGTAGACAAACAACAACATCCAATGAAAACCGTTACTGAATCTTAATGTCTCGAATACACAACAAAATATGAATGTCACTCTTCTTCAATAACACATTCACTCTGCTTCTGGTACCACAGTTTCGACGCTAACTGCTCTGTTGTCGCGCTATGTTTCCGATTAAGTGATTTTTATTCGTATAATAAATCTTATTGTCTCTTTTAACGTTTTTATTCTAACAAGTTTAACAATCTAACAAATAACAATTCTCTATAAATGATTTCAATTATAATTCGTTCCACACCATAATACACTGGTGCCAATACGATTATCAAACGACCGTATCCAGACAACAACAACTGAGCTAGATTCCCCATCAGCTAGGGAAGATGCGCGTTTGATTCTCCTTTCAGGGATTTACTGTGGCTAAGTTGCCACATGCCCTCAGCAGTATTCACACTGCAGGGACTATATGCTCGTCGACCAATGGTGTCTGTCACGTTTTAGCAGTAAGGGAACATCGCACCTGCAGGGAGTGGGCAACAGAGTATGTGAAGGGGAGGAAAAATGAATGGCACAGTGCTCTTTTCCCACATTTAACAACTAGGATTCGATAGTGTAACAGCCTAGAGTCGTTTTCGGGTATTTTGAAAGCAACGTTTATACTAACATTCCAAGAGTTCTTTGACAAGATGGCATCTGATAGTTAGTTCTCTAAATTTTAGTTCAACATTCATGAACTCAACTTCCATATCGTTTGATCGAAATGTTTTAGTTGTTAAATATACATTCCAAGTCATATACCACATTCGAATAAGTTTGGTCGTGTAATTAGTTACCACAGAATTACAACCAAGGAGGATTTTTTTCATTTTTATGAGCTAAGTATTGCAAAGGATGAGATAATCTGAAACTCCTAATGAAACAGTCAATCAAAACAATATTTAAATATGAATTCTGTTTAATGTTATCAAAAGCACATCATTGACAGTTCTCGAAACCAAAATTGCAGCTCATTTGGTTAGTTATGCTAGTATTTCTCAAAATAAGAAAAAAAATTCTTTCAAACTTTTAATAAATAAATTAGGTAACTCTTGGACGTGAACTCTTTTTCTAAGAATTTTTGAGATGAAAATACTGTGATAAACCCAGAAATTGCATACTTCGAAAATCTGATCCTGCGTAGAGCATAGCCTTAAAATTGAAAGCTGTTGCAAATCTTTTATAACATGCAATACGTCTTGGACATCAATGAAAATGTTTTACATACATTAGCACATATTCATGCATTATGAGAAAATAAATCTGGAAAATTTCCAAGCGCCTACTTCACCAGATAATTTCGTAGAAAGAACAAAGATAACACCCATTTCCTGTTCTTCAATGCTGGCTGGGATGTTTCTCCGAAGAGTGGGTCCTACTACTAAGCCATGACGAGTCCAGATTTAAAATTTTGAAGATAATAGGCATTTTGTCCAGAGTTTATTGCAAAAATATTTTTTAAGCACAAGAATAGTAAGACTTCATTCCAAATGATTCTCCTGTTTTAAACTGTGAAAGTACAAAGAATGAATTTTTCGAATGAGTGCGAACATCAGTGGTTAATGTTTAGCTGTTGAAAAGTAAACAAAAACAAGATGCTTTAAAGAAGTAAAAACTGTGTCTACAGCATAAAAAAATAGTTGACTATATTGCTTTTTTAACGATTTCATGCTCTTTTCCGTAAAATGGTGAAAAGCACAAATCCCATATTCTTACAGTTAATTCTACACCTTATCCTGCTAAAGCAATGAACGTTGAGTTTTTACTTCTTAACGTTATACTTGTATTGTGGCTTCTTTGCCTAAAGGGTTTTTCAAAACTTCAATAAATTTTAAAAAAATGTTAATCGATCAAGCTCTTAATGATTCGGAAAAACGATAAAAAAATGAATGAAATGGATATATTTCTTGCATCGATTCATCAAAAACACCACAGAACGTTATTACTAACCATATTTTTACAATCTTTCAGATATGCGAGTTTTGAGACGCAGGTGAATTGAAGAGCGGATTTATGCCTAAACTCTGAGAATCCATTGACGATCTAATGGAACCTTTTTAATAATTTTGAAAAAACTATGAAAGTGATTTGTATAATTTTGAGATTCAATAATTTTGATATGATTCTGAGACAACTCAGATTATCAGAAACACTAAATTACTTTTTTCTTAAAAAATTTTTTATGAAGTCAGTAAAGAATTCTTCAGTGTTGTAAACATCATTTTGATGGAGATCAGTTTATCGGAAATATTGTACGCAGAAATTCTAGGATGAATTCTGCTTTGAAGAAAGATTTCATTGAGGAAATCAACACTTTAATTAATCCTACTACAAAATTATTTTTAGATGCAATTTGTGTGCTTCAATCAAATTAAGGTATTTATTTTCTATTTTTTCATTTCCAAACGGGTTGACTAAAACAAAAACCAGTTATCAAGATTAATGAAGTTTACTATTGATTTGTAACAACACGGAATAAATAATACGATTCTTTCAATGTTAAACGTGTTTAACTGTCAGGCATGTGGAAACTGCTTCTATTTTTTCACGCCCCCGCAAGCTCTAAACTGCTTGTAAATTTAATAATTTTGTCTCCCTGACCTAACATAAAATAGATATCCTTTTGTATTCGCTTTTTCTCACGATGTTACAATTTTAATGGCTAGTCGTGTGTATGAATAATAATTTTCTTCATTAGTATTTATGTAAAGTTAAGTCTCAAAAGACATACAAAATAGAATTTTGAGCATTAATAATAAAATTATTTAACCCTGTAATATTGTTGCAAATTTTCCTGATTTTTATTTATGCAAAGAACATAAAAAAAACGGTAAGTTTTTCATTGCAAAATTAAGTTGAAAACTAAATGAAACGCTTGAAGTGAAAATATTTAAGAAAATTAATTAATAATTGCTTAAATAAAATAGCAATAAACACAGATTTAAATAACATGAAAATATAATTTTTTTTATCTAAGCAATTCTTTTATATTGATGGCAAATTATTTTTTTGATGGTTATTGTTTTAATTCATGTAAAAATAAATAAATAAATAAAAATTCATAATTTTTTTAATTTAAAATTTAAATTAGGCTCTTGGGTTATTCTAATCAATTTAAAATTAATATATAAACAAAAGAAATATTTTAATGTAAAATAACTAAAATAGTTTAAATAATTATTACTCAGTGATTATGAAGAGTTAAATGATAGTTGAATATAATTAAAAAAATTCGATTATTTAAATTGCTACGCAAACTCATTTAATTTGACGTTAAATTAAAAAAATTTATAATTATTTCAAATTTATATAAAGAACATAAAACTTTAGGGAATTTTTTGATGTTTAAAATTTAAATATTGAACAAGCGGAATAAATTGTTATTGAATGAAAAATTATGAAATAAATTGTTATCGTTACTTATGACACTTGGACTAACCAAGCTCGCTATGCCGTTGGTTATGCGAATTTAAGTAGGTAGGGTGATTCTTTCATTTAACTAGAGTACCAAGAAAATGAAAGTACGACTTTGCTCTAAATTCCTCCGATAGGTGGCACCCAAAGAAAATCCACTTCTCAATTTTGGCATTGGTCTTGAGAGGGAGGAAATTTTCTCCAGACCATTATGCCCATGGCAACTGCTCAACGACCGACCGCAGGACTTTCAATTCCACAGATTTAACGAGCACGTATATCACAATATAATGATAATTAGTTAATAATGACAGATAATATAATATCACAGAAAAATTCGGTTTCATGAATTCAAAACTTCATTCGTTTTCAGATATTTAAAGCGAGGTGCATAATTTTGTGTTCATTTCTGTTATGAAGATCAGCATGTCTCTAGTTTTTTTTCTTTCCCAAAGTTATCGATTTATAGCAAACGAGATTTATTGGTTCATTCTGAATTATGTATTCATGGAATTTACGTTAATTTAGGCGTCTTTCAAATCTTTCAATAAAAATTTTTTTATGTATTGCCATATAAGTAGATTCAACTTCATTCTCTAGATTTCGCATAGTTATTAAATGTTTCGTGTCTTTCAAATTATTGCTTGTGCACATGTTTGTGCGCACATATTATTGAGATTATTCTATAGCCAAAAGACTATAAAATAGGAATGTTTAAAGCTAATTAATTTTAAGACAAAGTAGGAATATTTTCAGCGTTCTTCATTTTTGATAACCTTAATGGTCATCACCATTTATAATTATTATTGGTTATGATTTAAATTTAAAGTTCCATAGCTGTTTAATATGATTCCAAGAATTTGAAAAATACCAACTATTTGAATAGGCTTATTTTATTATTAAGAAAAAAATTCCATATAATCTAAAAAATATATTCTAAATGCTAATTTAGAGAATCTATAAAATCTGTTATTCGTAATATCATTCATAGAATCAAATATGAATTATGCATAATTTGTAAGATCACGAACAGAATTAAACGTTTTATTCATAAAATTTTTAAACTTTATTTTATTTGTAAACTTAATTCAAGAATCCATTTGAAATCATAGTCCTGAGAAAATTTACTTATTAAAAAGAAACTTGTTTTTACAGAAAATAATTGTATGTTTTCAACGAAAGAAACTCCAAATTTAACTGAAAATCTGCTAAATAATGCAGAAAAATTTTTAAATTTAGTAAGAAAAAAGTGTAGAACAATGTATTTTGCAAGATTTTTTAAAATTTAAAAATAATTTTGCTACTAAGATTTTGTTTTTATGCTGTAGTTGCTTTTACACCATTAATTTCGTTGCGATTGTTTATTTGTCTAAATTGATGTCATATAAGTACTATTTGAATGAATGTGATTTCACACACAACAGACAATACTCTTTGTATTGAATAACAATTTCTACAATTAATAGCAGAATATAGGAATATTGATATATGAAGCATGATACATAGTAGTGAATTTTAGTTTCAGAGAGAGACAAACTAATGGAACAAAAAGGCTCTTCTTGCAGTTTATTTATTTAATAATATAACTGAAATATTAGTATATTTACTCAAGCTATGGTATAGCTGATAACTCTACTGATTTTATCGGGAGACTCATGATTGTCTATCATTTCTCCCGATTTCCAGATAATGCATGGAAATCTATTGATTTTTGGCAATATCAGTGAAAAAACAGCCGAAATTTTAACGGAAAAAAGTTTACTAAGTTGTTTTAGTAGCTGAAACAGAGTCAACTGTTTAACTATATCTAAATATTCTTAAAATGAGAAAAATGTTTTGAACAGCAGTTCACCAATGCATTTCTATAAAATGCTAAGTCAGCAACGTAATGAAAAAAATAAATTGCCATGAGTTATTCGAATTTGAAATGTATTATGTTTTTTATGGACAATTTGCCTAACAACTATTTAGTAATGTATTTTGTGTTTTTATGCAATTCTATAAGTTTAATATTTATAATTGCCTATAAAATAAATATTAAGGCATAAACGTTAATGTCTACTTTTTTTACATGTAGTATAATTCTTTTATTTTCAATAGTTCTTTTATGAGGTTAATGAATATTTTATTAAAATATTAGGATTAACACAAAATATACATAAATCATTCTCAGAATGTATGATCTAAAGAGTAAAATTGTCTTTTTGAAATAATACCGTTTTAAACATTCTGTTTCAAGCAAAAATGTTGCTAGTAGCGTCTCTTGATTTTATTTTTTTTCCATCCAAGGTTGGCACATATGATATTTATATATATATACGCATAACGTATCAATGTACGTTATTATTCATGAACTAAAAAGTTTTCTTTAGATGAATAGATCTAAAAACAAATTTTTTAGATCTATTTTGTCAAAAATCTTGCTTAAAAGCACTATGCTGATGTTTTATCTATTCTGCCCCAGTAAATTCTTATGGAGAATTTATTCTCTTCAAAATGAAGCCAAGAACTCTTTAAAGTAGAATGCACTTTCTTTTAAACATATTCCTTAAATGCTAATAATCTTGTAATAATGATCTATATGAAATTTCTTATAGAAAATTACGTATTAATTTTAAAAACATAAAAATTAATAATTGAGAATTACCGATTTAATATCAATTGATGCATCATGATATTTTTGAAAATTTCAGAATTTATGTAACTTAAAAAGCAAACAGTTATGAATTTGAAAGTATTTTCAAAGAAATTTAAATTAACTTTAATTTTAGATGAGACAAGCCGAGTGGCTTAGTGGTAGCGTTTCACGGTCTCAAGGCACAGGTTTGAGGCCTGATCCTCTCGGGCTAGGCAAGGTCGACTCATCCTTTTAGCCCTTCAGTGAGTCGATAAAGTGAGTACCAAGCATGCTTGGGAACTATACACTGGGGGTTTCGCGTTAGGCTAACCACCTAATCGGGACATATGCTGTGCACCCTAAAGCCTCTCGGTCAAGAAAACAGATGGGCACTGTAGGCCTTGGCCCGCATGGGCTCTCGTGCACACAGATTAGATTGATGAGGCAAAAAGATAAGAACATATTTTAAATGTAGGAAAATTTAAAGGTAATTTCCTTATTATTTATATTGGAAAAAAAGATAAAAGACGATCTAGGAGCTACAAAATTGTACCTACGAGGGTCAGTCTGAAATTTTTGAGATACAACTAGGTTTTTAAAGCTATACTTACAAAATTTTAGGTGTGTTCAAAGTAGTCTCCTAAAGCATCAATGCAGTTTTGTAGACGAATTTTCCACAGATTAAATGCCTCGAGCCATTCATTTCTTCGAATAGATGAAAAAATGCATTTATAGCCACATCAATCTCTTCTTCTGAATGAAAACGACGTCCACGTAAGTTCTTTTTTAGATTAAAGAATAACCAAAAGTTGCACATAGCTAGATCAAGTGAATACGGGGGATGTTCGATCACTTTAATTTGTTTTTGTTTAAGAAACTCAACTGTTAATCCGGCTGTATGTGAAGATGCATTGTCATGGTGAAGCATTAGTCCCCTAACATTCAGTTGTTGTAGAGTTTCTGGAAGACATTTAGTGGTATACCAGTTTGCTGTTACTGTCTTCTGTCCTTCCAACTTGATGGCTTTGACCAATCCCGTACTTCTGAAGAAAACGGAATACATCACTTTTTCAGTGCGCGTTGTTTTTTCACCATTGTCGGCGTGGGATCATCTTCAAAGACCCACACTTTGCTTTCTTGACGTGTTGGAACGTCAAAAAACGGTATGTATGTTTCATCACCTGTTACAATTTTAGAAATGATGCGGTGGCCACCATCATTCAGCATATTAAGAGTTTCTTTACTGATTCTGACACGCTCCTCTTTTTGATGCTCAGTTAGATTGTGGGGAATCCAACGGCAAACAATTTTTTTCATATGTAATTCTTCATGAGTGATTTTGTGTATGGCTGAGGATCTAATGTTAAGTTCCTTCTGTATCATTTGATAGGTACAGCGATTATCATCCAATAACATTTTTCGTATGGCAGACACATTATCCGGGATTACTGCCGACGGCGGACTTCCTGTGTGTTCTTCCTCCTGAAGAAAATTGCAACCTCTTCTAAATTCTCTTAACCATCTGAATACAGTAGCACGAGCTGGAGATTCATCACCAAATGCTAATTGCAACCGTTGAACGTATTCTTCTTGATTTAATCCTGCTTTGAAATCGTAGAAAATCATAGCGCGAAAATGTTCTCGCGTCAACTCCATTTTCTCTTCTGTTTAAAATTTATTCCACGCTAAACAAGTTGAAGTAAGTCAGTAAAAAATCGTCTTCTGTGTTAAAATACTTTGTACTTTAAAATTAAACCGTTATTTTTATTTTGCAAATTCTCGTCTGTGCGTATCTCAAAAATTTCAGAGTAACCTTCGTACAAAATATCTGTAAGTGCATGACTAGATACGTAAGATACTTTTGCAACATTACCTTTGAACACTGATTTAGATAATTTTAAAGACTCTAGAATTAAGCATTCAATATTTGAATAGCAAAGTTTAATGAGTTATAGGGAATCCATATATCTAAGATTAATTGTAAATCATGGTTTGAAATCTAATTAGGGAATCATTTTCCATTCAAAAAATCAAAGAAATGCAATAATAAGCATCTCTGGATTCGTTTGTATTCTTCAACATCTGAATATTTAAGGTCGGTGAGACACAACCAGAAAATATTTAATAAACTCTAGGGGATACCTGCATAGTTAAAGAAAATACACATAGATCTCTTCCTACATGAGGAGCACCACAAATGTAATGTTGTGGCTAATATGCCATTAAGAGTCTTCAATTTACTTTAATTTGTTGTAAGTTTAAATGCTGAAAAGAATAACGCAGTTCTAACAAAAAATAATTAAAAACTATTTAATATCAATATTAATTTACTTTTTACTCCAATAATTTTCTGATAGTTTTCTAAACTAAGTAATTTAAGAATGTGACTCGAAATGAAGAAGAATTAATGCCTTTAATATTTTTTTTTGCTTAAATTAATCTTAAAATTAAAAAAATTCTAGAAAATTTTAAAATATTGTTAGTTTTTTGCAAGAATGTTTTTAAAAAATTCGAAGTCTAATAAATTTTCAATTTTTCTGATATCTACATCTATTTATTTCAATTTTTATATTGAAATATATATTTCACTGAAGCTATAATATAATTTTAGTATTTTTTAAATAGCAAAAAAAGAAAAATAAAGTTTGCTCACTTTTAGAAACAATTTACTCTGTGCAAATTCAAATTCTTTGTATTGTATATATTAAAGTTTTATTTAAAAAATATATCAAGATAATTTTTACTAGTATATGGAAGTTGCAAAGCTAATTCAAATTTTCTGTTTTAAGATAAATATTTACAAAATATTAAATGTTTAACATAAATAATACCCAATAACATACAAACCCAACTCTAAAAAGAAGAACATAAATAATATACATATTAAGAAACAAATAAAATTTTCTTAAGCCTATTCAGTTCCAAAAATAAAATGTATCTGTTTCAAATAGTTACAAAAATCTTGATTTCATCAACACATTTCTATTGTGTGTGTGATATAAAAATTATTAAAAATTTTCACTGTGATACATTTATTTTCTCTTTTAAAGACCATTTTAAATTTTGTAAAAATAGACTTGAATTTGACACAGTCAGATAATTTTATTAATTTCGATAGAATAATTAGTTGAATTAATTTCTATATAAATATGTGCTGATAAAATATTATGAGAAAGGTTTTATTTGTTAAACTGAATATACTATGGGGGGAAAATGTGTATAATTAGAGTACGTATTTACCTCCTGATAATAATATTCTAAAATGTACAACTGTTATATAAAAAATTATTTTGTATAGATAATCTATTAATACAGAAGAATAATAAGGAAATATTTCCAACTTTACCAATGATTTAGTAAACAGAAAAATTTATTTTATGAGAAACACAATAATCAAACTGGAACTGTAATTTTCGCCAACTCTTGAAATTTTCTCGGATTATGAGTAATATTCCACTTAATTAAACATTTATTTCCGATAGACACACGATTCTCTAATTTGAAACAATCATTTTTTTTTATCTATTACGATCCTTATTTGAATGAGAGACATTTGTATTTTTATTTGGAAAAGTCCTGTTGTTATCATGGAAAATTTCACATTTTTAGAAGAATTCATTAAGAAAACCATAAACCTATCTCCTAGAAAATTAAATTCATTTATTTAAAGTAGAAATATTCTTTAGTGTTGTACAACACTCTTGTTAATAATGGAATCACCAACTCTAAATCCTAATTTTTGAAAGATTTTAGCAACATTTTCAAAGAAAATTTAAGTATATATTCATGGATATTTTTAAACAACAGTAATCAAATATATTTTGGTCATGTCAAAACTAATTTTTAAAAAGCATCACTTTATAAATAAATCATTTATATTTGTGTGTTCAAGATGTAGTAAAAATCGAAGTGAAAACAACAATTGATAAATGAATAAATGGAATGGAACGATTGATGAATGGAAAAAGAGCCTGAGAAGATATCGATATTCCTGCAAGTAAGATATTTCAAGAGGAAATGTCTGAAATTTACTGGAAGGGATGTTATCTTGTCACAAATGCACCAATTTAAGAAAATGCAAAAAAATTTTCTGGATAGAAATGATAAAATCACTGGGAACAACTGAAAATCCTGCTAACAGATTGGATATCGTTTTTCTAGCAAATATCGTCGTTACCAAATAAGAAAAGCTTTCGTATAGATGTTATTAATGATAAAAAAGAGCTATTTTTGCTGGTGAAGATGGAAACAATCTTTTAAAACATGCATTATATGATGGAACATTTAAGAATTGTTCAAAACAATTTGCTTAGCTGTTTATACAATACATGTTGATCGGAACAGAATGGTAACTCGAACAAATTTATTAGATAATTTTTGCTCAGTTTTCTGATAAGCGACAAAACATATTTTATTTGAAAACTGAAGGTATTTTCTCAGCAATGGAATCCAAAGTTCATAAAATTAGATTTTGAGCTTGCAACAATAAAAGCAGTTTGATAAAAGTTTCCAAAAACAAAAATTTCTGGTTGTAACTTCCATTTTAATCAATGCTTGTGGAGAAAAATCCAGGAAGTGGAATAAGCTAAATATTATACAGGATCTAAAAAAAGGAGAAATAGTACAAAAATCTGGGCGCCATTCTTTGATTTCAGTTAAATATGTGGAAGAAGCTTGGTTTATAATAAGTGATTTTTTTTCAACGAAAAGTTATCTATGTTTATGAATTATTTCGTTGAATCGTGGTTGTATACTGATAACTTTCCAATGGAAATGCGGAATCTGAGTGGTCAACGGGCATATAATATTGTCCTAGGATGGAACTCAAAGCTGAACAAAATAATTGCAAGGAAATAATATCTTCATACTAAAGATAATCAGCTGTTTTTAATTATTTTTTATATATATTGTTCAATATATTTTATAATTCCCTTCAAATTATAAACTATAATAATTTTATCTAATAACATTGAATTTCAATTTATTTACACACAAGTTCAATTTACCAAATGTTTTTTGTAATGTATGATAAAGATTGAAATTGAAATTCTTCTTAAATCCAAAATTTCAGTATTTTTATAAAATTAAATAAATAAATAAATAAATAAAAAAATAAAATAAAGATAAAAAAAAAAAAAAAACGTAAGTTTAAAAATGCCTGTTTAATTTTGAAAAAATCTACTTCTTAACAAGAGTTTTGAAAAAGATTGCTCATTAGTCGGAAGTGTAAATAACTTAAAAAAAAACATAATTTTGCTTGTTATGCATTTTAATAAAAGCAAATTTTAAGAAGATGTATGACATGGAAAATCACACACTTTTATGTATGATTTCGTAACCCTTATGTATGTCTATGTAATCTACAAATGAAAAGTAGGCAGTTTGATTTTTTATTAAATAAAATAGAAAAATATTTTTCCAAACAATTTTCTATTTAGTAATTAGTTAATCATAAATTTTGTCTCAACATTTCTTATTATGCTCTTATTAAATTTATTTAGCATGTGGGTATGGCAGTTAATATCGTTTTGATAATTTCTTCTATATTTTACACATCTTTTTTCATTAAACAAATAAATATGCTTCGAAAGTGTGTATGTCAAGCTGGCAGCCGAATAGCTAGCGCTCTTGCCTTCGGTTCAACAGTTCGTGAGTTCGAATCCCACCTTGGGCATGCATGTTTGTAGTGGCTCGGAATTCACTTTAAACCGTAGGTCCCGGTCTAATTAGCCCTTGTGTGCAAAAAAATGACCGTTGAGCGACAAACAAACCAATCGAAAGTGTGTACTTATAACATAATTTTAATGAATTTAATCTAACATACAAATAAATATTTCTCTTGAGCAAAATTATTTCAAAGTTGAAACTGGTTTATAATAAAATCTTAATTTTTTTTTAACGAAATTGAATTATAAGATATTTTTTAGAGCCCTTTGTATCATAATTTAAAAATATAAATTGTTTCGAGAAGAGGCTTGAAAGAAATTCTTAATTTTAAATTACATGAAAAATTAAGCCTAAAAAATAAATATTTTATTTTTAAATTACGCATTTTTTTGTTGTTTTGTGGCTGCTAGGCTGGCATTATGGGTGCGCTGTTCCACTTTCCACACTGAACCATATTTTGGGTGTGGATTCCGACTTCCTCAGTACACACACGCCATAGGTATCCGTTTTTATAGGGAAGATAACCATTCACACAACCAATTCATACAACGAAAGTATAGACAGAGAGAGAAAGTACATCCATACCCGAACTGGGATTCGAACACATGACTTTCCTATCCGCAGTCAGGCACTCTGACCACTAGACAGGGAAACCATCTGTAAAAAAGTATCAATATAAAGTTTCATATCAGTATATAGTTTTAAGTGTCAGTAATAAATCAAGAAAAAAATTATCATAGAATAAAGTCTGAAACGCGCGCGTTTGTTTAAAAGCTAAAAACAGATTAGCGAGAGAAAAATATGAATGCGATAAGTTTACATGTATTGGCATATAAGTTAAATATTGTTATAGAAAAGTGTATTCTTAAAAAGAAAGTGGAAGTAACAAAGTATTGAAGTTTATACAGCAGAGAAAGTTTTTCAACTAGGAAATAAAAAATTTTTGTTTGAAGTATTTTTCTCTCTTACAAATTTATACAAGCAATTAAATATAATGCTCAAATATAATTATTACGTTGTGAATATTCTTTTTCATTTTATCTGCTTCAACTAAGCGCCAATAATTTTCGCCAAAACATTCAGACGAAATTTAAGACGTGAAATTCTGGAATAATTAGGGTTGTAATAATCTGTACTCTTCATACGACAATAATTATACCGTATCCTTCAACCACGTACTCTTTGACCATGTAACTGTTCTTGTTCATGTAGCATGCTTTTCACCAAATTAGTCTAATCATTTACTTTGCATATATAATGCGGGAAAGCGTTTTTCACAAGACACACTAAAAAGTGCGATTACCAATTTGAATACAGCATCATTCATAAATAACAACTTACATGCGTAATGTAGATATCTAAACAATGTGTGAAATGTATAAACAGCGTTTTCGCGTATGCTATTAATTATGAAATTTTCGTTTGAGGAGGAATTTTGAGATCAACAATGTTTTTTTTATTTAAAAATTAACATTTAATGTGATTTTGGCTTTAATTTCAAATGTTTCATTCGTTATTTACCAAATAATTTTTTAATTCTTATAAGTAATTTCTTGATTTTGAAAACACTTATTGGAGTTTATAAGAGTTTCTTTTGAAAAGCAAAGTTAAAATTATTTTTCTCTAAATAATTAACTAATCTATGTTAAAAATTTCTATTATATAATTTTTTCTATTAAAAGTACTGTTTTCCTCGGTAAAAATATCTATTTTCTTTTTTGTAAAAAAATTACAGCTTACTTTTCTGAAAAACTTTTCTGCATTAAAAAACGTGCTTTAACAAGTTTATAAGTGAGTTGGCCAAAGAACTTACCTCCTTTTCCAAAGTACATGCTGCTGTTCTCTGCTTTTGTTTATTCTACTAACGCATTGAACAATTAATATTTTAGATATCTTCTGTGTAAGCTCTGTGTGTGTGTTGCACGGGGGGATTGTGTGTTAACAAATGGCTTATTAACTGTCAGTTAAAGCCTATAAAATCAACAGACTTCTTTTTATTTAATCTTTATTTTATTTGGAATAAAAGACTCATTGGAAGAGAAGCATACATGATGTCGCAGCGATTGGTATATTCTAATTAAATTTAAGACATGTTTGTCAAAAAATCTTTTCAAGTGGCACGTTGATAATGTCAATGGAACTTGGTCAAAATCCCTCATGAGATTAATCTGCACAATCGCCTGAATTACCTTGGCAATGCGTATTTACTAGTCATGAAGTTTGAGTGCGAAGCTATTTAAAGTCACTCTTATGTATTAAAGACACGAAACTCCAGAATCAGGGAAGAGTTGGATAAGTTATTTTCCTTCTCGATCCTGCCCTAATTTTTAATTCCACCCATCACAAAATACTTCCCGTGGAAAATTTATGTCCCCCAGTAAAAGAGAGTTTTAAAGGAGAGCAATTCGAGCAATTTCGAATTGAGTCGGCGATATTCCTTTCCTCCGTTCCCCGAACTCCACCCCCTCCATCTTATAATTAATTTTTCCCATCCAAAAATTACTCGTTTCCTCCCCCTCCTCCCTTCTTAACTCGTGAAATTAGATTGCCTATCTTGCATTAGCTTTATTTGTATGCGTACAAATTGGAGATAAACTGATTAAATTTGATGCGCCTTGACAGCGCACCAAAATAAATGTTCATTATTACTTATCCGGGCTCCGGTAATGCAATTACCGGAGTTACTGAGAATCGCAGCCACAAAAGGAAAGGGAGAATTGTCGGGCATAATAATAATTATTAGCACTGGTCTTGAATGTTTAATTTTCCCTCGTTTCAAGTTTCGTGGCCTTAATTTAGTCCTTATCTCCTTTATTGCCTTATATATACACACACACAAGCTCCTTACTTTATTTTTCTGGAATCATTTCGTGAGCTTGAATTTGGTTCTCCACTATTGATTCGATTTCCTTTGCTCAACCGTTAAATATTTATCACATTGCTTTTAAGTTGCACCAAAAAAAGAAACCGATTTTACGATTTATCAAGCAGAGCTTACTGGAAGAAAAGGACGTTGGAAAATAGAGTTACCTGAAGATACCTGCTCGGAATATTAGTAACTACAAGTGTAATTCCCTCCTTGAAGGAAGACGTCTCAACCATTTATTTAATTCAAGAAATCTCAATCGGATTGCATTAAATTCTCACTGGTTCGGTTTCACCGACCCTATGTCTTTAGATGTTGATATGTACAGACTTATTGTTGTACATCTTTGACTTTAGAATGGAAAAAGGTTTCTTAATTGTATATCAAACAACGGTTTACAGTTAAGCTCCTATAGGGATTCCTTATAACTAATTTAAGTGTGTTATCCAAATACTTAAATGTCTGATTTCCAATGAAGGATAATCATGAATGTGTTATTCATTCGTATCAATACTGGAACATTATAATGCGGGATTTTTTTCTTTCACTATAAATTGTCTCATGTAAAATAAATAATTGTTTTTTCTTTTAGTATTACGATCAAATTATATAACTTAAAAATGAATTATTTTAAAATTATGTAATTTGTTCAAAACCGATAAAACCATTTTCGAAGAACGTCCAGGTTTAATTGAAATTGATAGCATTGCATTATTCTTAAAACTGGTCAATGTAAATGGATTTTATCCAAAATATGTAAGCTTTTCTCGCCTATTCTTTCCTCAGAAAATTTAAAGACTCATTGAAAATATTTATCTTTTTGTACAAGTTTCTGGTTCTCACAATTTCTACTGGAAGCATCTAAATACAGACAACCACTTTTAAAACGCATCATGGACAGCTTGATGTACAAAGTTATTGTAATGCTGTTTAATGTCCATTGACCTAGAGGCGTTTTCTTAGGTAGTAGATCGTTTTCAAGTGTTATGTGAGAAGAAGCCGTGAAAACTTCCAAGGACTTACTCTGACAGATGTGGTAACATACATACATAGCAGTGCAGGAAGAGACCCGGACTGTACATTTAGGTTAACGAGTTTGGAATACTCACCTATCACCAAGTGCTTCGTGATTTTGAACACGGTCAGATGACAGCTGAGCTGGCATTTCCCTCTCCACATCCACGCCACACGAGAGGAAGAACTTTGTACGTCACAGATTAATGTGGACACGTTCCCAATTCACTGAGCTCCAGCAACCCATGAGGGAGTGTATGTGTTCATTATCCCAATCACTGCCTGGCTGGCAATGATGCTTCACTTTGCTGATCTTAATTTGAAACCACTGGAGCTCAGATGTGCTATCAGAAAGAAGAAACTTGACACCAATCTCCCGTTGCTGAATTGTGCCAAACACGAGATCTTGTACTCCGAAGAATGCAGCCCTATCATGGTGAGTCCTTAGAAAATCGTTTGAAACTTTGACATTGTCAAATGAAAAGATTGACACTTGATTTGGCAACCTTCTCCAAAATTTTTAATATACCAACAAAGATAATTATTTTAGATAATAGTTAATTAGATAATAAGCTTTAATTTCATATAATTTTTATACAACGTTTTCTTGCTGCAGCAAATATTGAAGCTGATACCTTCTGGCATGAAATCGACACTTATTCCCTCAAATTGCTACCATAACTCAAATATAATCGTTTGAGCCTTATTTAACTGTCTAACTATAGAAGATCTAAGCAATAATCAAATTATTTCAAAACTCACATCAATGGGTGAAATCATTCAAATTTAAAATAATTATTTAAAAGTTTATACGTAATGATTTCATCAATTTTATCCTTGCCAATGAGCCAAAAATGACAGTAATGTGATTCAATTTTTGAAAATCGAAACCGAAATTTACTAGAATTGAGGAAGCCCGATCAGTAGAGAAATTAATCACATTGGCTCCTTGTTGAAAACCAATCTGCAGAGAGAGTTTGCAAATTTGAAATAGTTATGGGACTTAGTTACGTAATAACTTTTTCAGTGTGCTATGAATCGAATAGACGGGACATTTGACGCCGAGCATGATTTAATCTGTTTACCAGTTGGTACAAGTATGACTCATTTTGTATCGCATAAAGGCATATGTGACAGCGTTTAGTTATTCAAATCAATGCATCTGTTTGAATTATTTCGTGTTATTTAATTTGACTGAAATGTTACAAAATTTCTTGGTTATTCTTAGCTTTCATAAAAAATTATAAAAAAAAGAAAAAACATACTTTGAAGCGCATTAGATTATTTTTCTCAGCCTAATAGTTCAAGATAAATAAACGGTGTAATAGAAAATACAAGAAGAATTTGAATAGCAATAATAATTTATTATTAATGTTTGTTACTTCAATTCGATCAAAATGTAAAATAATAATATTATGTTGAAATAATTATATGATACCACTGGAAAATATGACGTCATAAATTATCCTAAGGGAACTATTAAACCTAAATTTATATTCAAATATTTAAATCCAGATTTACAATTGCGTGTTTTGTTCTGATATTAGGGTCAAACTATTGCTAAATATATTGACTTATAAAAAAACATTTATATAAACTTTAATTTATTTTTTCCCAATTTTTCGAGATTCAACTCCATTTGGTAAGTTTCAGCTAACTTTAAAGCGTTTTGTTTTCTTTTAAATATTTTATGTGTAAAATAATGAAAACAACTGAAAAACAACAAAAAAATGTTCAAGTTAATTTGAGTATAAGGTTGATGTGATTTCAAAATACATTCAACTGCGATATCATTAATCGTTTTCATCGTTTAAAGTTATTGATTTTAATTTAAATACAAAAGTTCTTTAAATACTTAATACAATTCCAAGAATTATAAAAAAAATAATGAAATGATAGAATTGTTTTTCTATTTAGAAGAATTTGTTTATAATTTAAAATTAAAATCATAATTTAAAATTTAAAACCAATCAAAGACTAAAAATCAAGTGT
Organism: Latrodectus hesperus; assembly: GCA_037975125.1. Lineage (NCBI taxonomy): Eukaryota > Metazoa > Arthropoda > Arachnida > Araneae > Theridiidae > Latrodectus > Latrodectus hesperus. Next base: position 76,207,488 of record CM075852.1, read on the forward strand.
TAATTTTTAGTCTAAAATTAATAATCATTAAAGAAATCAAATATGCGTTATACTATTTTTAGAAGTATGAATAATATTACATAAATTTTTTTAAAACTCAGTTTAATATAATCCTTATGAGATGATCAATAAAACTTAAAACTTTCATTTGATCTAGTTTATTTTCAAGGGTTTAAAGAAAAAGATGTGTGTGTCTTAGTACTCGACGTTAGTTAAAATATAATTTGATAATGACTTCCTCAGCCAGCTAAAATAATTACAAAAAAAAGTATCGAAATAATCTTGAAAAAAATACAGCGTGAGGAATACTATATGTGCTTTTAAAAGAAATACATTTTATGTTTTATAATAAGATAATGCTTTTTGAAAGTACTGTAGAGGATTCAAAAAATTTCTCCAGATAACATTAGGAATTCTTTTTGAGGAGTGATTAGGACGTAAGTAAAATTTATAAATACCTTCCCAAGGGTGATTAGATTGAACTTTATGATAGTATTTTGCATTGCAAATGTGTTTGCTGTAGCCTGCTAAAAGCTGTTAATTGCGGACTATTTCAATGTATCTGTCTTATTAACAAAATACAGTAAAACACAAGGAATGTGTGTAATATTTTTAACATATTTGTTATTTTGAAAGATATGATTTTGCCTCATAGAATTTGCGTCTATTCAAAAAGTTTTTTATTTCAACTAAATAAGTTTAAAAATATCATAATTACCACCTTCAGCAGAGACACCTATCTTAAACATTATTAACTAAATTTAAAAAATCGCATTGAAGAATTTATTATCTTTCAAAATATAAAATTCTAAAATACAGTCAATATCTATTACTAAATAGTTTTAAGTAACTAACCTTTAAAAATATGTAACATTTTTTAATTTAGCTCATATGTGTAAAAGATGTATATTGTTTCATATGTTTAAAGAGATAATTTACAAACAATCTGAATTTAAGAATCTGTGTTTTCAGTCCAGTCATATTAATGTGACTACCATGTACTTTCGATGTCGATGTTAAAATAAGTAATCACAGAAGGCAGGTATAAGCACCCGCAGAAATTCCCTGTACCTAACCCTAAGGATTTCACCAATTTGGATGGAGCTCACTCGATATGTTTATTGAGAGTTATGCAAAATAAATACATCAATAGTATAAAAAATAAAATACAATTCATAGGGTGTTACAAAACATAATATACATTGACAATTTTTTCATTATTTGAAGACTAAAAACTAAACAAACATGATTAGAATTAGTTCTTAAGCAAACAGTGTATTATATAATATGTACAGTATTTATCTATGTTTCGTGGCTATAGAATTATAGTTGAAATGAAAAGCTTACGCTAATACTTCCAGGGAAAGTTCATGGATGAGCTCATTTTCTTCCGAAGCTTCTGTGGAATAATTAGCTGTTTGTTGTTTAGAGAAAAGTTAATTAGATTTACTACCTTTAACTTTGTAGTCTTGTTTCTGGAGTTATTCTTGCGCCAGACGCTTCAGAGGTTTTCGCTGGAGATGATGAAGTGGCATGAGCTGATGATTAGACAGGCTGTTGCGTAATGGATAGTTGTACCTTTGTGTCCACAGGCACCATGATCGCTTGGGAGTACACTGATTCTGTGTAGATAGCTTGGGAACGGTCCATGCTATGTTGGGAAGATAGTAATATGCCTTGGTCATTATTGTTGTTTCATGTTCACTTTCGGCAGAATGGCATAGACGAGTCTATCTGTCTTGCTGGTTCCAGATGGTCTGCCAGCTTCTAGGCATTGCCTCTCTATGTATCCTATTGAAGTGGGAGCGCGGTAGTAGGAGGTTAATAATTGGCTCGTCTGGAACAGAAGACAGGTGGCAGCACAGTGCAGTTGAGCGTATGTAAAGGGTGTGTGAGGTCTTCGGAAAACATTGCAGTCGTTGGGGTAATGCAGAAACGGAGAATTTATCTGACTATCTTTATCTTTATTATCTAGGAGAGACTTATCTTTATTATTATTTAAAGGGTATGATCATTGACTTTCTGGACAAGGGTGGAAACATTTCCGAAATTTGCTAAGTTTGTGAACTGTTCGCGTGCCGCCGTTGTAAAAGTATATCATCCATAACAAAATGGGAGTATTCGACATCAGTGAAAAGGCAAATGTGGTGCACGACGAGCCATAGATGGCTGCTGTTAACGACGGCTGGAAAGATGCTTTGAATGAATGGACATGCTACCTTTGAGCCACTGACTACCCAAACGAACCAAGAGGCTGACAACAGTGTCTCCCAAACTACTGTTCAGCGAACATTGCTGCGACAGAGCCTCCGAACAAGGCACCTGGGTCAAGTACCTATGCCAACTGCTGTTTAACGGCAACGATGCCTGGAATTTCCATGCGATTACCGCAATTGGACATCCATTGAGCGGAGACAGGTAGCATTTTCCGTACAACCGTTGCCAGAAAGGTCTTGCAGCATTATGGTCTGAGGAATTTTTTCCTGACATTCTTTGGATTCATTCAGCATTGTGGAAGGCAAGATGGATCAATACAAGTACGCATCTGTCTTCGCGGAGCATGTCATATCCAGTATGCGCATTATTTTTCCTCAGGATGATGGCACCTACTAGCAGAACAATGAGAGGTGTCATACAGTGTACGTTCGTGGTTCTAAGAGCACCAGGATGAGTTTACCGTTCTCTGTTGGCCAACAAATTCACCTGACTTATGTCCTATCGAGAATATATCATCGAATTGTTTGTGGAATGAATCCTCATCCGTGTAATCTTGCTCAGCTGGCCACTGCACTGGAGTCGGAATGGCTCAACATCACAGTGAATATCCTCAGGAATCTAATTGACTCTCTTCTGTACACCTCGCAGCAGTCTCACGTGAGCAGTCTCTGTGAAAGTTGGTTTTTCTGACTTTTGACAGGTTGTCACATGAATGTGACTGGGCTGTGTATTTATACAGAGATGAATAAAAATGATTCGAAGTATTTTGTTATAACCGTGAAAAAACAGCAAAACAAAATATAAAGAGTATATTTAGAGAATATTATTGGTTGTAAATTTGCATATAAAAGTAATACTTTTATGTGAAAAAGTAACTGTCGCTATTTATATCCTAAGCATTTAATATTGGATATAAATCAAAATCTTTCGAAAGACATTGTATTTATGTAATTCTAGTATAAAATGCTCATTTATCAAAAGAACATTCACCTATCAATAATGATATAATTATATTCTTTCTTACTAGACTTTCACTTTTCTTTTTTTTAATTTCAGTGCTTTCAAACATGCGCGAACACATGTTGATATAAATTAGATTTTGTGCTTCTCAAAAATCTCAGTATTGTTTTAAAAGTCCCTTTAAAAATTATCATCGATCGTTATTCATTATTACAACCATTCCAATTATACTGAAGAATGATATGCATGAATGTTGAATATTTTTTACAGTAAATTCCTTTTATAAAGCCAGTAAAAAAGTCTGGATTATAAACATTCACAATAAATTAATTTTTGAGCTACTAAAAATTCAAATATAAAATGTAATAAAGAGAAAAGGGAATAAATTAAATATCACATATCTTTAACAAACCTTTATTCATTTAACTTTTAAAAATCAACAGAACTTACAATTTTTAAGCATATTTTTAAATAAGATTTTACATATCGACGATTTTTGATAACTATTTTTCATTATCTATTAAAGAGTAAATCTTTGAAAAAAATATGATATAAGCGAACTGCATCTGATACAGATTTTGTTATGAGCTTCTCTATGCCATTGATTTCATCAGTATCTTCTTTCCCTGAAAAATATCTTCAGTTTTCTCCAATGATGGCTGTGGTATAAGTTTAACTTCAAATGGTGTTTTACAATTCTAAAAATCTCTACAAGTTTCAAAATTTTCTCGAAACATTTCATTCTGCCAATTCCAATTACACTTGAGTAATTTGAATTACCTCTTAATCACTTTTATCCAAATGCTTTGTACGATAGCCAGTCGATTTTAGCTGTTCAAGTGTAAATTCGATATCGAATTCACTTTCTGTTTTAATCCCCTCACCATAAAAAACAATTAAATGTCTTGTTTGCTTAGTAGAAATGTTTCACACAGCTTTTGATAAATGCAATGCTAATACGACATCAAAATTATGTTCACAACTATGAAATATTTATCAACTCCAAAAAATTGCTCAAAAACGTTCATTTCTCATAATTTTATTTGCTATTGGACAGCTTATATCACTCTAAGCATTATATTGCAAATACTCTACATGATAGTCTATGGATCCCAACTGTTCAACTGTGAATTCGTTATTCAATTTACAGTTCAACCACTGATTTCATTTGTTCATCATCTAATTCAACTTCAAATGACTTATTCAATAGCAATATTCCATGCAGCTTTTGACGAACAAAATGCTAACAATTTATCAAATTGTTGTTAACAATGCTAAAATTCAACATCAACATCAAAAAATTTTCCGAGTCGTCATTTATGAAAATTTCCCGTATACTTGAACATCTTGCATGATTTCTTCAACATCATTATCTTAATGCTCCCGGTAATCAGCAGTGGATTTGCAATGGAATTCATACAATAACTTTTAATCCTCTCAATATAAAGACAATTTGAACTGGCTTGTTCAATAGCAGTGTTTCACGCAGAATTTAATACTGATTTTAAAGTAATATTATTGTTATAATAAATAATGTGGATTTTGATTATTTTCTGCTCAGTATAAACATGTCATTAATTTGATAGTTAATCTCCATATTTTCTATAGTTAAATATGTTTTTCAGAAGATATGGATTTTTACTTTTGTTTCTGAAGTATTTCTCCAAGATAGCATTTGATATCACACGCTATCACATAACTGATGTGTCAATACTATCAGGAAGGAAGGCGAAAGTTTAAACTATTTAGAACTTATCAAGTGTTTCAGTCAATCAAAATTATAATATATAAGATAAATGCATGCAAATCACTTTATTAGATTTTGTATTTTATCCTCAATGCAAAAGAATTTAATCAAAAATGATATACTTTCAGAATAACGACATTGTAACATCATAAACTATTGTAATTAAAAATACTTCATTGGAGAAATTAAAATTAACTATTTGCAATGAATTAGTTTTGTAAATAATTACCTTCTTAAATGCTCCAGAAATAATAACGAGGACTTTAGATTGTTTTATTCGCTTTATGTCTTTTAATTTTAAAATAAGATTGTTTTAATAGTTTATCAGCATAGTAAAATTCTACATTACTATTAGGAAACTATTTTTTAAATTTAACTTCAAATCTGTTATTGTTTTACATTTAATCGATTAATGGGATGGAGGATTTAAACTTTCTGACAGCGAGTTTTTTACTATAATTAAGAAATCAGCTTAAATGTTTTTTGTTCTATGACAAATTTAAATTTTAATTTCATGCTTCCTTTTGGAAATTTCAGTGTAGGATTTTGTATCAAAATTATTCTGTGCATCTCTAGTTAATAAATTTATTATTTAGAACTGCTTGAACTTTTTTAATTACGCCTTTAGTTTTAAAATGCTATTTATGTGTGAAATTTTTACTTACTGTAATTTTCTGACGAAGAAAAGCAATTTATAGATATTTTAATATGCATACACTTTGTAGATATTTTTTAACTGACTGAATATCTTGCTTTAAGTAGATCTAAAAGTTCTTCACATGAAACTAACTCTTTAACAATTTTTTATTAAACTTCAAAGATTTTATATTTTTTAATTTAATAGTTTGCAACTGTAAATTTTATATAAGTACTGAATAAGAATACTTTCAAATGTATTTAAAGTTTTCCAAATTAAAAAATTTTCCACTTGTGAGTGTAATTCTTACTTACTTAATAGTTAGATTATTTTTAATAAAGTATCCTACATACATTTCTCGTCACCGACTAATATATAATTTATACGTTTTGTGCACTCTTTGTATATCTATTTTTTCTGACCGAAATTTTAAATGTAAATAAAAGATTTATATTTAAATTTTTCTATACGGGAAAAAGATCATTCATTAAAATTTTCCAGGATTTCGTTGAGAATATTTTCAAACCCAAAATTGTTTATTTTTAAAGTTATTTAAATTCTGAACTTCTAAGAAAATATCATGATATATTATTTAACCTTCAGTAAAAAAATTCTTATTACAAAATATTATGCAAAATTTTATGTAAAATAGGTTAACACGTCGGTATGTAAAAAAAAAACAAACTTTTATATGGGTCATTATTATAAAATTTTCAACATTTAATTATGATTATATAAGTGCATAATGCAAGATTTATCAATATCACTTTGAGAAAAGTATAATTTTGTTACGGAATTAATAAACCAAGCATCAGATAGAGGATCTCAATATAATGATTTTTATATTTTCCATGAAGGTAAGACAGTTAAAAATCTAGAAATTCCTCTAGCATATACGTAACCTTAATTTTTCTTTATACTTCTATGTAAAGAATTTGACACCGTTTGTGAGAATAAATTTTATTATAAGAATTTACATGCAAAAAAATGCGACAGTTAAAATTGTTGTTGGTTTTGAAAGAGTTGTATATACATATATATATATATATATATATATATATATATATATATATATATATATATATATATATATATATATATATATATATATATATATATATATATATATATATATATATATATATAATTATTATTCTTTTGATATTTGATTTTTGCTTCTCACTGTTATCATAAATTGTATTTTAATACTGTTGTTTTAATGATCATTAGTCTTATAAAGTTAAAATATTATAAATTTACTTGTAAATATCTGTTCTCATAACATACATTCATAAACATATTATACAATTTCTTATTTTTAACATAAATTTTTAAATAGTTAAGTGATAAAATAAATTATATCATCTAAAATCTAGAAATCCCAGTTTGTTCACTCACACACATAAATAATATAGGTGAGTTGTATTATAAAACAAGAAAAAATTCCCTTAAAAATTGTTTAAATTTGTACTGTTGGGACAAAAGTAAAAATTCTTCACTTTTTGTATTATACTTTACATATAAATACTGATGATGAAAATAAAAATAAAAACTGATTATTTTTAACTCTTATTTCTTAAAAAAATCGGTAGTCATTACAAATAGTATTTTTTATTCTTTAAACTATTGTTTTCAATAAGCAAATTGTACTTAAATAACAAAAATTCATCCAAATAAATAGATGTGATAAAATTATTGGTCAAATAATTAAGTCACAAAATTAAAATCTAAGTTGTAAAAAAGAAAACAAAAGCACTTTTCGAATAAATAACACTTTTTAAAAATTCAACAGCTTTTTTCTGTTAAATTCACAATTTGTTTTTGTTAAAATTTACAGTTATATTTTTTCATTATTGCATTGTGTGCTGTTATTCGGACAGTAAGAAACCGTAAGAGCAACAGGTTTTTTTCGCCTCAACAGTACCTTCACTAATTCATCTATACTACATGTGCTTATAAATTTAAAAAAGAAAAAAATTCGGGCTATTTAGTCCTGAAAAATTGTGGCATGCTTCTAGTGATTCCACGAATGGTAATGCTGTAAAATTTTTTCTTTTCTTTTTTTCAACTAAATTGTTTTTATTACTTATTTGATATTTATTGCTCTTATTTTATTCTTATAATTCATCGAAGAAAAAACATCCAATCCATCAAAATCCATCAATCAATCTATATACATTGGTTGATTGATTTAATATATATATATTTATATATATATATATACATATATATATATATATATATATATATATATATATATATATATATATATATATATATATATATATATATATATATATTACAGTAGTATAGTAAATTTAACAGGGAACCACGGCTCATCCACATTTATTTCAGTAAATTAATCAACAAAGTAATCAAATTGTATGGAATTTCAGAATTTTAAAGCTTGAGCTTAAAAAAAAGGAAATTGCATTTCCTTTTTTTTAAATGTTGGCAATTTCTTATAGTTATAATTTTTCTTTCGAATCAATAAACAACACGTGAAATTATTTTTGTTTGAATCCTTCAAGGCTTGTTAAATTAGAAAAAAGGCTCTTACTTTTTACCTTCTTTAAGATCCAGCAACATTTTATTAGTGTAATCGTTCCTTTGAGATTTTGAATTATTTTTGAATCTGTCCATATGTTTCAAATTTTGTGTGAAAATGTTCCGAATTGTATATAACGAATCCCTTTTCTACCCCCCTTTTGCTTCATTCTCGGGGTAGTAATTTTCTCTACGAGTTTTATCCTTCACGATAAAAAAGAAGTATTTGCCAAATTTTGTTAAAAAATTCACTGGATTTTTTAAGCCAATGAGAATTGTAATTAAGTGTTCTACTTATGAACTCAACTAGAAGGAAAGCAATAACCACTTTATGTTGAATAAAAAACCTTATAATTTTAAGAAAAATTAAATTTTCATATTATATGATTTTGGTCATGAAACAGAATTCATTTGGAATTATCTGGGAAACGGTTACATATGTTTGGAAGAAACTTTATTAAAAGTAAACTAATAAAAATAAAAATAATAAATTAGTTATGTAAAGCAATTTGCGAGTAACTTATATATGCTGTTATAATTTTGAAGGAAATTTATTTTCTCTGGTATTTAATTAATTATCTGGCAATTTTATTATCGAAAAGGACTGGTAAAAGTAAGGCATTTAACGAGGATTTCATATAATTTTGCAATCTTACAATAAAAATATTTATGACTGATAGAGACATATCCATTAGAAAAACTCGAGAAAGATATATTTTAATATTTAAAAATGTAACAAAAAATAAGTTTATAATTTTTGACACTTCCTTCCTCCCTTATGTAAAATAAATTCAAGAATTAAAACCAAAAATGCAGTGGTATAACCAAGTAAAAGAATAATAAAAACACCATAAATATCGCTTAAATGTAATGGCTGGAATGGTTCAAACAGTGTCTCATTTCTTGGAGTTTTAAATTGCACGAGGAGGGTCTGCTGCTTAATGAAGTGGGGATGAATTCCTGAATTAACTAGTCGACCTAATATCTGATTAAGCCTTTTTTTACAGCAGAAATGTTTCCCCATTGCTATATTAACGCCAGTAGTTATTAGAGATTCTTCAGACATGAACAGCTTATCATTGTCGCCATAGGGTAATCTTAGGAAAGCATCGCCAGCAATAACGACGTTGCCTTCGCTTATTATTCTAGTGTAGTCTTCATTTGACCTGCCGAACACCCATTGGTTGCGGAATATTATCTCACCCAACTTTTGAATATGTTCTTGCTGAGAAGTCATCAGCACGTGATTCAAGGAACTACCTGACATATAACACTTCACTTTTCCTCTTATCACAGCTGATGATAGTTCCTTAAAGTTCCTGAAGATTACACCATCAGGAGGCACCGCTGTTTGCGACAGAAGGATTTGAGTATAACCGAATGAGATGATGGTGACGAATACCAGCCAAGCGCCGAGCAAGATCCTTTCCTCCAGTGTGCGCATACCAAACTCTATGGGTTGCTTCATTACAGAAAAAAGCATTTGTAAGAACAATTCTATGTAACTGTGCTTCTTATTGAGTAAAAAGTAATATACTAAGGGGAAGAAAAAGAAAACGAAAATGAGGCAAAACCACAACGTCGGCGTGAATGCATAGAAAAAAGCATTTTCAACAGGTGTATTGTCTGGCTTCCACATTGCTAACGTCACTCTTCCAGTGTTGTACAGATTACTGAAATCAACAACTTCCATTCTTGAAGTAGTTGGGGCGAGAAGGGTCATGCCAATATCTGCTTCCTGCCTTTGAATGAGTCCCATCATACCAGTCCAATTGCCATTGCCTTCCATCACACCGTAAGCGTGCTCTTTTTCTATAATAATCTCATAAGGAGCACCGAAAGCATCTAACACAACGTCAAGAAATCGTCCCTCGAAGCCAGACAGCGTGAAACTTCCATTACTTTTCTGCGTCACTTCCATCGTATTCGGTAACTGCACGACAACCACTCTTAATTTTGCGGGAAGCTTCATTTCACTTAGTCGAGATAATTATAAGTTAATGTTGCCAAAATTTTTGGAGCAAATTGTAAGACATCAGTTAGTAAGATATGAGTTAACAAGTCTTTTTTCGTCTGAAAAATACATTGGTAAGTGACTTTCAAAAAATAAATGTATTCCCTTCTTTTTTTTTTTTTTAAATCGTTGTTGTACTATGGTGTTCCATTGAATAGATTTGAAATCGATATTTTTCATTCCAGCATTAAATGATATGCATTAAACTGAGATCGAGCAATTTGCATAATTTCTATCGAATTGTATTCATAACAATGGCAACACATTTGATTTTTTAAACGTAGAACTTTAATAATTCAACAAAATAGTCGTCACATTAATGATGCAGTAGCAATTTATACGAATTTGAAATTTCACTCGTAAATTCATCAAGCATTCTTATTTATTCATTCTTAAAAAGAACAAATGCAATCATTAAAACATCCGAAATTTAGAATTTTAATTTTTTCGCTAACTAATCATCCCTTATACTGTAAGCAAATTTTAAAATATTAATTATTTTCTTTTGTAAAAGAATATATGTTTAACATCAAACAAGAGAGCTTATTATAAATAGAAAGAAAATTAAGTTTTGTTGAACCAAATTCTCATTAATCCAATATATTTTGTATTTTCTCTTAAAAATTAAATATTAATATTATCTGTTAATTTCTTAAATATTAGGTAAGATATAAAAGAAATGTAAGAAAACAATTTTGAAATTATTGAACAAATTTATCAAAATGTTTTAAATAAAAGTTAGAATGGAATTAGTTTATTTTTCACATGTAAAGATTTGCTTAAATTATAATTTTATGTAAAGGAGCATTTATATTTAAGAAAATAAAAGTACAGGAATTTTTAAGTCCTAACTCAACAAAACTGTTTGGGAAAATTTCTGTAATATGAATTGATATTAATCATCGAAATAAAAAAGACAGAGGTTCATTTAAAGATAATATGCCACAGATCTCTATAAAATGGCTGGCATAGTTCAAACAGTGCCTCATTTCTTGGAATCTGAAAAAGCGCAAGGAGGCTTTATTGCTTAACGAACTATTTGTCAAACATCCGGTTCAGTGTTTCCTTACAGCCAAAAATCTTCTCCCTTGGCCAAGAAAGAGATTCTGAAAGTAATTACTCCAAGCCTTCTATTCAGCTAGTAGTTCTGTAAATATTTCGAACTCTTTTATCATTAACGCATTGATGTTTAAGATGGAGAACGTAACTTGCTTCACCAGCTTATCTCTTTTCTTTTCAGGGTAATCAATCAATACAGCAAGTGGTGACTTCCAATTGGAATAACGGATGGCAATGAATTTCCAACTGTGGAAGTCCCATCAACAAACACCGCCGTTTGACTGCTGTTTACTGGCATGACTTGAGGTAGGAAAGGAATGTGGAATACCAGAATCCAATTATATAGTAATTTACATGATCAGGTCGAATTGGAATCTCACTGCGGTCTCTGATCATCAGCTCTTCCTTCTGATGATCATCCATATCAGAAGGAAGAGGTGATTCAAGCCAATCGTAAGATCAAGAAATACCTTAAAAATAAATGCTACTGTTGTAATGCTCAAGCACAGTACAGCAATAGTGCCATAGCAGAACAATGGTGATAGTAGTCATCGGAGAACTGAGGTTGCTGCTAGTCACCAAAGTTCTGCCATGACTGCTTGCGAAACCTTGTTCCATGTCGGTGCAGTTGCGTTGCTCCTGATGAAGACAATGTTAGAAAATGATGTCATAAAAGCTTATAGCTGACGCTAAGAAGCTTTTGCCTGATATTTGTATCGCTAACATCTGTCAAACACAAATAAACAATTGCACTGTTTCACAAATAATCGAATCACATTTTGTCTATGAATCCTTTAATATTTTCAAACTGCTTTTATAACAATCTTTAATAAACAATATGCCAACCGATTGGCTGAGTGGTTAGCGTTCCTGACTCCTGAGCTGTTGGTCCCGGGTTTGAATCCCGGTTTGGGCGTGGATGTTTCTTTCCTTCACTGTTCTCTCTGTCCTTTCTTCTGTGATGTTGAATGAATGTGGCCCGCCCTATAAACGGGTTTGTGGTGGTATGGCGCGGGTAACGCTACTCGCCTCCGTGACTTGGTTCACAGATGCCCGCTGGGTAACGACAAATGAGTAGCGGTCTCTGGCCTTGTTGTGGCATAGGGTTCAACCCCCTTGTGCCCGCCATTGGAAAAAAAAGTAAACAATATTTGGTGATATTTTTGAGAATTGAACACTCAGTATTAGATAAAAGTGAGAACAATGTTAAAATTACATTTAGCATTTATTGCAGTAAAATATTACTTGTAGCCCCGATGTAAATTGAAGTGAAAAGTTTAAATTCATATTTTAGGATGCTTGTAATTAAATTCTTAAATACTTATTTCAGTCACTATTCTCGACAGCATAATTACATTTTTGATGTAACTTTTTCACAAGCAAGTAAATGTCAACGCTTTACGATATTTCTCTAAGAGAAAGCAGTATAAATGCCTGGATCATTATATTATATAATCTTCTTCTGATTGTGGAAGATCATATAATAATTTTCACTCATTTTATCTTAATCTCATTAATACGAGGGTTACTCTGAAATTTTTGAGATACGCGCAGACAAGAATTTACAAAATAAAAATAACGGTTTAATTTTAAAGTACAAAGTATTTTAACACAGAAGACGATTTTTTACTGACTTACTTCAACTTGTTTAGCGTGGAATAAATTTTAAACAGAAGAGAAAATGGATTTGACGCGAGAACATTTTCGTGCTATGATTTTCTACGATTTCAAAGCAGGATTAAATCAAGAAGAATACGTTCAACGGTTGCAATTAGCATTTGGTGATGAATCTCCAGCTCGTGCTACTGTATTCAGATGGTTTAGAGAATTAAGAAGAGGTCGCAATTTTCTTCAGGATGAAGAACACACAGGAAGGCCGCCGTCGGCAGTAATCCCGAATAATAATACGAAAAATGTTAATGGATGATAATCGCTGTACCTATCAAATGATACAGAAGGAACTTAACATTGGATCCGCAGCCATACACAAAATCATTCATGAAGAATTACATATGAAAAAAGTAGTTTGCCGTTGGGTTCCCCATAATCTAACTGAGCATCAAAAAGAGGAGCGTGTCAGATTCAGTAAAGAAACTCTTAATTTGCTGAATGATGGTGTCCACCGCATCATTTCTAAAATTTTAACAGGATATGAAACGTACATACCTTTTTTGACGTTCCAACTCGTCAAGAAAGCAAAGTATAAGTCTTTGAAGATGATCCCACGCCGACAATGGTGAAAAAACAACGCGCACTGAAAAAAGTGATGTATGCCGTTTTCTTCAGAAGTACGGGATTGGTCAAAGCCATCAAGTTGGACGACAGAAGACAGTAACAGCAAACTGGTATACCACTAAATGTCTTCCAGAAATTCTACAAGAACTGAATGTTAGGGGATTAATGCTTCACCATGACAATGCATCTTCACATACAGTCGGATTAAAAGTTGAGTTTCTTAAACAAAAACAAATTAAAGTGATCGAACATCCGCCGTATTCTCCTGATCTAGCTATGTGCGACTTTTGGTTATTCTTTAATCTAAAAAAGAACTTACGTGGACGTCGTTTTCATTCAGAAGAAAAAATTGATGTGGCTATAAATACATTTTTTTCATCTATTCGAAGAAATGAATGGCTTGAGGCATTTAATCTGTGGAAAATTCGTCTACAAAAGTGCATTGATGCTTTAGGAGACTACTTTGAACACACCTAAAATTTTGTAAGCATAACTTTAAAAACCTAGTTGTATCTAAAAAATTTCAGAGTGACCCTCGTATATAATAATAGTTAAAATAGATCTGTATTAAATTATAAAGTTACAAATTGATTATATACATAACAGATGTAAAATAATGATTTGATTTAAATGAAAGCGCCACCTGAGGGCGTCGGACATACGCAGAAGAGAAGGAGAGTAGAACGACGAGGTGATGGACGAGAAAAGCCGCGATAAAGAGAAGACGTGAAGTGGTATTGGACTAATTTCCAATTATAACTAAAAGATATTCGAATGGACAATGTGCTTTGATATTCATTTGTAAATATGTAAAATAGTTTTATCTTGTTCTTTGAACATAAAATTAAATAATTTAACATTTATCCGTCATTATTCTTGATAATAAAAACAGAACCTCCGCTATATATATATATATATATATATATATATATATATATATATATATATATATATATATATATATATATATATATATATATATATATATATATATATATATATATATATATATATATATATATATATATATATATATATATATATATATATATATATATATATATATATATATATATATATGTATGTATGTATGTATGTATATATATAGGCAAAAATTGAAAAATACAAGAATAATTATAAAAATTATATTTTTAGCAATACATTCAGCGCGAAAGCAATTTAAATAGAACTAAAATATAATTAATACTATAATAATAATCATATACTAAAATATGATTAATAGTAATTTTTTATAAATTAATCAAATACTAATAGGAGAATAATAAATTGAAAATACGAAATATAGTAAACAGATGGAAAATATGTTCAAAAGATAGTTTACAAATTTTTGAAAAGATTTAGAATAAAAGGAAAATATTATTTTAAGTAATATTACTGATTCTCAATAAGTAGGATTCTTTAGTTGTTTCTTCTTACATTCAAATAACAAAGATAATTAGAAAGAAAGAATCAATTGGGAATATGCAAAAAAGTGATAATAAATATTTTATGTGTCATGTTTTTGTCAAAAATTTATCCTGCTTCTATTTAAACACCCTAAAAAGTATAAAAATAAATTAAATTTTAAGGTTGTTAATTAAACGGTTTTGCTTGTTAAGATTTTCAAGAGAACGTATTAAAAATTATGATAAATTATTTTAACATTATATCAGTTACTGTATTTTGCTGTAAAAGGCAAGAATTAAATGATGTTTATTAATTTGTAGAATTAAATGATGTTAAAGCAATTTGTGTTATAAAATTCTTAAGCACACAGCTGAAACAAAATTTAAAATTAATGTACATTTACTTTAGATGGAAAGATAAAAACAATATTTACAACATTATTTACAAACATTATTAACTTAATATATATAAACTCTTAATGTAACAATATTACAAAAATATTTTGTGATAAATATCTTCAAACTTTTTTGAAATACTCAAGTTTAGAAAACAAAAATCGAAACTAATATTATTAAGATTACCGCACCCTATTAGACACAAAAATTTGAAATATTTCTAAGATAATTAAGAGTTAAATTAATTAGATACTTTTATTTGTAATCATTTTTACAAAGATATGCATGTCAATCTAATCCTAAAAATTTCTATGCAATATAATATCAGAAACAGGTATCACATTTAATCTTTATCTAAGCGAAACACAAAAATACGGATTATAAACCTCCAAATATTCACAAAAAATGCGTACATACATTTTTTGAAAAAATAAAAATAAATAAAAGAAAAAGCTAATATCATTAATACTGAGTCGAGCATTTAAGAAACGTGAAAGTACAAAACAAATATTTATCTCAAAAAGGAAAAGAATCAAACAAAGTTAAGTGCCCATAATCATTAAACTGGGAAGCATGTGATGACGATTTTACTTATGACTGTAATAAAAGATATCGAAATCTTAACTTCATTATGGTAATCATCAGCAATTTAACCGGATATAATTCCCATTTATTTATAAAGATAATGAGTCTATATGAAGAGGATATTTTTCCGAGCCTATTTCTCTAATATAAAGAATTGATGATCTGAATCGGGATTTATTTGTTCTTTGTATTTTACGGCAAGTAATTTCGATACAATTTGAGAAATGAAGATTTAGAACATATATAAAATCATAATCACTTGAAATATTGGTTTAAATTGATTTGTAGATATTATGATGATGAAAAGTTATTTTTTACTATACAAAAGTTGATATTTTTATAATTATAAATTTATCATAAAAATAACACTTGTTGATAAACTAAATAATTTAAGTTTTTAGATTATACATCTTTATGACTATAAAGATTCTGGAGACATATTGACAGAAATAAATTTATCGATGTATGATAGATACATTTTATAAAATTAATCAAATATTCTAATGAGAAAAATTAAAGTGAATATGTGAGAAATATACATTTACTATATGTGTTTGGGACTATGGTTTTGTTCAAGTATAAGTATCTAAATGCAGGGGAAACATTTGAATATGAAATTGAAAATTTTAGAGAATGTATCAATTTGTTTGTTAAGGCAAATGGATTAATATTAGAAGTTCTTAAAAATTTTAGAAATATCACAGGGCTATATCCTACTTGGTATTTTACATCTCCAAATTTATCAAGAGCTTAGTACTTTTTTTATTATTTTCTTATTATTGTTACTATGATCACTTTTTGCGCATGTGGGTTTATGTGATTGAGACTGACATTTTAAAGTGAGTTTCGAACCGCTACAGATATCCACAGCCCTAAAAACGGAGAACCTAAGAGCTTTTGAACTGGAAACCAGAAGCTTGCCCAATCTTTTGCCAGCTTACCAGTTTTATCTGTAAATGCTATATTTGGAAGACATTCCGGAAGAAAAAGGAAGAGCAGTTGAAATGAATGTCTGACAAATTTTTTAAATATCACATCAGCGTAAATGTCATGTTAAAATTAAACTACGCTTGTCTTTGGTTAGAACATGCAAACACCAGACTTGCAAAGTCTTGAAGTCATATTTTACGGCATATTAGTTAAGAAAAATGTTTAAGATGAAAATAGGAACTTAAAATAAATTATAAATGAAGCATGTTAAAAATGTACTTAAGTTCAGTAATATGCTTATATTTACTTATTAAAAGAAGTCCATATGAATGAAAAAATTCTGTATTTTAAAAAATGTCGTAACAATGATAATTAAGTTGAATAAAAAGAGAAAATTAAAATTTTTTTTAACAAAAATATTTATAGCAAATTATAATGGTTTTTTTTATATAATTCATGTGAAAGGCAAAGTGTGATTTATGTAAAGATTTCAAAGCCTGATTATTCACTACCGAATTAAAAAGATTTAGCAAACCTTGAATCAAAATAACTCGTGCCAGGTTGCTGGACAGTCTCTTTATCTTGGATTGGAAGTTTACCAACTTCAAATCTTGATGTTATTATTCACGATACTTTTATCAATTTCCAAGCATTTCCTACCTTCTTTGCAAATGACGGTAGGATGGTTTTATTTTTTTAATTGGGCGCAAACGCTGCATTAGCAGAAATGCTTCACTACTAAAACTTTAACTTTTAAAAACGCCATGGCTTTTATTCCAAAAGTTATGATTGCTTAGAATATTTATATGACTTTCGTATAATAGAAGAAAAGAGGTTCAGTGCCATAAAAGATATGAAATAGCATGGTATAAATAGATACAAAATTATGATAAAAATGAAGAATACAATAATTTAATGATGGACGCAGAATTGATATTCTCATTATGAAGGATTTAAATGATTCATTTAAATTGCTTGAAAATATATTGATCTAATTTTTCATAATTCTGATATTATGTATGAACTTGAACTCCCGATAGCCGAGGAAATGAGTGATGAGACAATCGCGAACAATTAACAAAATAATGGAAAATCGAAGCAAATCAGCACAAAAATACGTTTGAACAATTTATACTCACGAAGGTGAAATACATATGTTTATTACTCGAGTAATAATAGAAGTATTTCCTTAAAAATGTATAGAGTTATTTCTAAATAAAATCGCTTAAACATTTGTGTTTCTTTGCATTGAAACCCATTTTCTTTGTTAGGGATTGAAGTAAGTTATTGTGGTATTAAGATATCGCGGATAACCTGTTCGCTTATATTAAGGATTTTACTGTGTATAAAAAAATCGCATTAACGTACTCAAAAAGAAGACGTAATTTACATTCTGATCTACATTTTGTTTTCAGCAGAAATAAAACTGATTGTTGAGAGCAAGATAAATAATTTACAATTGTATATTATAAATAGAAATATGTTCGTATACAGCAATTTAAAACAGTATTTGAAAATTGTGATTACTATTAAGAAATGCAAAGAGTTAAAAATTATTCAAATAATCAGATTTGTTTGTATAGTGAAAAGAGAGAAAAAGCAACTAATTATTTTTATATTTATTTTTTACTAATCAATAATTATATATATATTATTATATATATATTATTATATATATATATATATATATATATATATATATATATATATATATATATATATATATATATATATATATATATATATATATATATATATATATTCTTCTATTGCCGGGCTGCCCTTAGCCTTAAAAAATTAATAAGTAAAATAAATAAATTTATGTTGTAATGGGCACATATTAGATTAATCAAAATACTTATTGTATCATATTCAATATGATATGCGATGAAATTTTATTGAGAGTTTATTATATAAGCGAAAAATTTTTACATATGATATTGAAATGGATGATTTCCATGAAGACTTGAAATCAGTGATATAATATTTTATGGTACATATAGATGAAATGAAAGTCATAAAAACTAGTATAGTTGGAAAAAATATTTATTGACTCCAGAAATAAAATGTAGGTAATAAAAGCAAATAAAGAAGTGTTAGAAAATATAACAAAAATAGCCTAAAGAGCCTAAAGCCTAAAGAGATTGATTCGAAAAAGCCAAAAGAAATTTAATATAAGTTAGAAAAAAACATTTGAAAATTACGAAGATTGCTTATTTAATAAAAGAAATTTTTAAAGAGGTATGAATTTTATTAAAAATGAAGCATTTCTAGTATTTAATTCAATTAAATAAATTAACATTATCTATGAAAAATTATAAATGTTTCAATTTAGCAGCGAATTCATACGCGAGAGCTAAGGCCATTATAAAACTAATACTGAAAAAAATAATTATATTTATCAAATCTTAAAAAAATAAAACAGACAGAGAAGCTGACACTTCTAATAATGGAAAAATTAAAATGCATTGATAATTAATGATGACATATTTGAATATGTTAATATTCTAGTAAATTTAATTTGACTAAATTAAAAATATAGCAGGTGAGATATTCAAAACTTAATTCATATTTTGGTAGTTAAAATCTTTTAATTAACGATGAAAAAGTGTGTTCAAAAGATTTTAAGCAATATAATTATAAAAAATGAATATGATCATGCGAATTAATCACATTAAAAGAATAAAAGTTGATAAAATAAAAGTATTCTCATCCATGAAAGATTTTTTACATCAAATGGGGTTAAAATTTATTCAAAAATATTTTTTAAAATAAATCATTATCTGCAATTTTATCGATGCCTTTATTTTAATTTTACTTTTATACTATTTTTTACTATGCGATTTTATTAAATTAATCATTACTAATAAATAAATTATAAGAGATTTAATCAATAAAAATATTATAATTAGGTTATTTAGTTATATATATATATATATATATATATATATATATATTTATATATACATATATGTATATATAAATATATATATATATATATATATATATATATATACATACATATATTATATATTTATATATACATATATATATATTTATATATACATATATTTATATATATATATATATATATATATATATATATATATATATATATATATATTTATATATATATATATATATATATATATATATATATACATATATTTATATATATATATATATATATATATATATATATATATATATATATATATATATATATATATATATATATATATATATATATACACACACACATAATGTATGAATAATTTTAGTACTGGAATCACTGCGGTCTCGTGGTAAGGCGGGAAGGCCTTGGTTTGATCACAGCTGCTGTGGAGCAACGAGTGATAGTTATTCCTTTTCTGTTTTTGGTATACACATTTGTTGATGTGTATGCTGTGGGATTTTCCAGGTTTTTACCCTTGCGATTCGTGAATACTGCCCACTATTCGTGAAAAGTCATATCGAAAGACTATACGAGAGGACTGTACAAAAGCTTTATAATAGCTTTCAGCTGTTAGGCTCATTGTTACTCGAAGTTAAAAAAAACATTGATATTTTACAATATTTTGTCCTTCGAAGACTCTGGAAATGCGCATCTTATAAAATGGACTCGTATAATGATGTGTGTCACAGATTCATCATAAATTGGTGGTTACAACTTTTCTCAGAAATAATATAAATTACAGTATAAAATATTCAATTAAAACATATTTGTTATTTTTTTCAGTAGCATGCTAGAGATCTTATATTTACTTAACTCGCTTCTGACAACAAAAGTAAAAAGAATTGCTAAGCAATCTCAGCGTTTTACATTTCATCTTGTGTTGTTCTTGATTTCCAGCTATCAGAAGATTTTTTCACATGCTGTAAGCTTTGTTTTTATGAAGTGCATTAAATTAAAATCAGGTACAGATGTCGGAAGGAGTCATTTTAACCGTTTTTTTAAAAGAGAATTACAAAACTTTCTAAAAAATTGCTCTTTGTACAGTGAAAACTTTGCTTGTTACTCTAGGTTTACTTTTTGTATTCAAAGGCTGATTCGAGTGGGTCCTATGTGTGAAAGGGGACTCTGAACCACGACTGATGAAAGAATTGAACGAATAAGTTAATGAAGTGTAAGTTAGTGAGATGATCATTCAGCTATTAACTCAACATGCCTTATAAACTAGAAAAGAGGTATATATTAATGACTCGGCCTTTGATTCCTCATTCCTTTAGATATAGTCCGTGGCATCGAGTGATATGGGAATTATGAGTAGGTTTGGACT
Source organism: Latrodectus hesperus (assembly GCA_037975125.1). NCBI lineage: Eukaryota > Metazoa > Arthropoda > Arachnida > Araneae > Theridiidae > Latrodectus > Latrodectus hesperus. The sequence continues at coordinate 76,228,501 of CM075852.1, forward strand.
TCTTGGTGCGGCAGCTTCCAAGTTCTGTTCAAGCCATTTTTGAACAATATTGAGCTTCTTCAATATTATCTTTTTCGGAGGATACTCGTAAGTTTTGAAGATTTTCTTCCTTGCGACATCTATCAATAAAGTGTCTTTCAAAGAAGTGTGTGTCGGATAGACAAGAACTCTATTATGTGAAATTAATAAACATAATAATATTATGTGATCATTTTCGGTATGAAGAAGATAAATTTGCATGAATTCTTCTTTTAAATTCCCTTTATCTTAAATAGGTGGTTATTTTAATAAGCAAATAATCTCAGGATCATTTTTTTTGTTGTAGGCAGAATATTGCTGAAAAATATGAAACTGACGTAGTCTTACCTTAAAACAAAAATTTAACCATATATATTTGCAATTGGTATCTCATATGCAATTTTAATAACAAAAATAATTTTTTTTTGCAAAAAAGTGCAAAATATAAGTAATTCTGTTGTATGCACTCTGCAAGTTGTACTACGATATAAATTTTTAAATAAAACTTAAAGTAATGTAGAAAATATGTTTTTATATTTTACTTAACTGTAATACATAATATGGTATTTTTTATAATTAACATAAAAATAATTGATTTAGGACACACCGACCATTAATAACTTTAATATTTCTTAACTTTATTTATTTGTAAGAGTAATTTTATTTGTATTTTAATTAATAATAATTAATACTTCTCACGAAATACTATTATTCGCTATTTTATTTGAATTTTATTTTGGCTTATATTTGTCCTTAATATTAAACTTATTAATCTTTAAAAAAAAGCTAAAGAAAGTGTTGTATGTGGTTATAAAATAATAAAATTTTTCTTGCTTATTTTGACTACATAGAATAATACATAATTCCTTATTTATCATGATTACTAAATGTGGTTTTTGCAGCATTATGAATATAACATTGAACTGCAGCATGAATGCAATATGAATACATTCTGTTACGGTATTTCACTTAAAATTGTTTGTAGCAATTTTTGAGATATATATTAATTTAAATTAAAATTATTTTGAGTTTCTCAAAATTTATAATTTTGCTCTCATATTCTTCTTAGACATTGATAAATAAATGAGTCAAATTTATTTAGTTTAGGGTTTTATAAATTATGTTAAAAAGTAAAGCGAATCCAACAGAATACTAGTTTTATTAATTATAATTATTATTGATTATATTAATTAGTCATAATTAATTATATTTTGGATATTCTGATAATGAAATGTTTTAGTTTGAGGGTTTTTTATATTCAATGATCTCTCAATGGTTGTTTGGTTCTTTGTTGGCCATTCAGTGATTGTTTAACTCAGCCGAGTTACTTCAACCGAGATTCATGGCTTAAAGTAGATTCAGAGAACTACTACAGAAACTCACTCTTATATGATGGGTATCGAACCCATTAATTGTTGAAGCTTCGCATCAAAATATTGATCGCTCAGCATCCAGCTGCGCTGCTAAGTTGTTATGAAATTCATTTACAAAGGCTTCGACATGTCGTAAGACGTATCGAGGCAAAAGACATGACCAAAGTTCAAAGCACAAAATGTAATTATAGTGGGAATTCAAGACTTAAAGAATGAAAGTAATAGACATGTATTTCAGAAAATTTTATGTATACCGAAATAAACGTAATTAATGTGGTATATTCAGTAAAATTAGTGTTTCATGTGAAACAATTTTGCATTTGATGCTTATGGATAATAAAATATTTCTTAAGATATTTTTTCTATTAAATTTTATATTTTATCAATTATAATAATTTTATTTCAGTATCTACTTTTATTCCTAAATCTAAGATGCAAATGTTGTATTCTTTCGCAAAGGATTCTGGTGATGAAATAATATGCGGGAAAGAATTTTATTTATTGTTTCTTTTTTTCTTTTGAAAAGATAAATATTTTTTCTGAAATTCATACCTTTTTTACTTTTTATCAGATGAAAATTATTCATATGATACGTATTAAACAATGAATCTAACAGGAAATTTCGAATCTAAAAGATTTGTTAGAAGAATTTTTCCAATCAAGTGAATAATGTATATTAAACGAATGTTTTACAGGCAAAAACAAGCTTCATTTGAAATTAATAATTTATATTTTTCTTTCGAAAATAACTATCTCATTCTTATTTTACTAAAAAATAAGTGTTCTAAATTCCATTTTTATTAATAAATTGATGTTATAAACGACAGTAATAAATTAATATGAGATTTGACTTACAAAAGTTACAAATCTTATTTCATCAGAAAAAAATGATTACTATAATGGTAAATATTACAAGTTATAATTCGAGTATTTATAATGATTTAAAAAGCCAAGCAATTTAATTAATTTTTAAATATAGTTTAAAAAATAAAAAAATAGAATTTCATACTTTTTAAAATATAAATGAATGTTACTAGATGGCGCCACCAAGACCTAGTATTCAGAAATTCAGCAATTTCCCGAAAAATTATTTTGTTAAAAACTAGTCAGTGTGAAAAAATTCTATGTGATAATTGTATTTTCTATTTAACGCTAAAATTCTTTTAACATCTATAGAATGCAATTTTAAGATAAATGCTTGTATTAATGATTAAAATTATTTTATTATTTTAGACTTTTCATAATTTCCTGGATTTCATTACTTTGTTAAAAATTTAAAAATCCATTCTTTTTTTCATTGAAAATCGTAATGAGAATATCGAAAATCACATAATTTTTATTGTAGCATTAAGTTTTATCTTTAATAATAATGAAAACAATCACCTTCAATTCCATATGTGTTACTGGAAAAGTGAAAAAAAGGATTGATTTTTTTGTTTCTACTGATAATCAATATCACAAACAGTTTTCAATACTGTGAGATATAGCGTTCATTTTTGTTTTTATTAATACGATAATTGTCTCAAGCAATTTTGGATATAGTATCAAAAACAATGAGATTTAGCATTTTTTTGTTTTTACCAATGCAGGAACAACTAAACAGTGCTAAATATAGATTCCAAAAGTTCTGATATAGAGCATTATATAAATTTGCATAGATTTTATTGAATTTTTAAATAATCATGTTAAGAGAGAATACTTAAATAGTATTATGACATTAATAGCTTATTTAAAATTTTATATTGAAACTTAATTTAGTACCAGTATTTTAGCACGATAATTTTGAATGGTAGGAAAATCGATCAAGTATATTTTTAATCAAATTATCTTGTTGCATTCGTATATAATATTCTTATTTTTGTAGGAATGTAATAATTCTTATTTTTGTAGGAATACAAGATTGTCTCCCAGATGCTCTATAGGAATCAGGTCTGGATATCGAGCACGCCATTCCTTTCGCTCCAACTAAATCTCTCAAGATATTCCTCAACAACTACCACTCGATAAATCGTACGATATCTGTCTAAATGAAATCATTACCAACTGCACCTGCATATGGGCAGACAGATGGATCAAGGATCTCATTCCGATATCTCACACCAATCACAGTTTCACAATGGAACACATGCAAGCCAGTGTGACCACCGACTGAAATCCCTGCCCAAACCATACCACAGTAACTGTGTCTTTCCACAGTGTTAGAATGACATCTGGCGCTACAGAAGCCCCTGGTTGTTTGGTCCAGTAAATTTGTTTTGTTGTCCAAGATAAGTGGGCCCTTCTCTGTCATACGGAGAGGAAGATTCACAGAACTGATAACCTTGCACATAGACCTGCATGGTGAAGATGCTTCGCACCATGCTCGTGGTTGGTTGGGTTTTGTGGCGCAAGATGCAATAAGGAACTAGCTGTGCTCACCGTATTAAAGGATCATTCTTCTTATTGTTTCCAGAGAGTGGTCGGTAACAAGTTGTGGCACAGAAATGCTTCTTCTTCTGCCCGAAAGAGCTATAAAATGGTCTTATGCAGGGGTTTAGCACATGGTCACCCTGGAACATGTGTTCCGGATTCAAAAATTTAGGTTTGATATTGATTCCAGAGACCGTGGTCCTCACTACGAGACACATGAAAGCACCTAGCAGCATCAGTCTGTGACATCCTTATTTCCATCCGTCCGAGGGACCGCCACCTTAACGAATCAGGCAAACGGCTTCTCTCAGACATTGCTGGACCCCACTGACTATTGTTAACGAATCTCTTAATAAAACTCGAAAATCAAATGTTGCATGCGCTATTACAAAAGCATGATTTTTCAGATGAGTAGTTTTTAAAAATTAGGATTAGATTTTAAAATGTCGAAGATAATGCATACTTTTAGTTAGAATTTCACACACACACACACACAGGATTTAGTTTAAAATATTTTAAAATTTATATTAATATTTATTTGTTAGAATGCGTGTTCAGGTTAAAAAAGTGTACATTCCTTCTATGAGTAGTTTCAAATATTTAAGTTTGGGGCTCATATTTTGAAAAAAGTTTTTGTGTGAATTACGTACTTTAATCTAGGAGTTAGGATTTTATGATTTGGATTATGAAGTAACTTAATATTCAAGTTCAATTCAGAAGCAATCTGCTTTCTCCTTAAGTACTTAGAAATTCGGTATACATTTAAAAAAAATCTACGATAACATTTTTTTTAAAGAGTTGCACCTCTAAGATTTAGATTTAATTAGTTTAAGATTTATTTCTTCTGAAACTTTTAATGAGAAAGAGATTGAAATTCGACTTCAGATAAAAAAATAACCTAAGATTCCACCCATGTGAGTAATATACTAATAATTAGGATTCGTTATTCTAATAATAAGGATTTAGGTTCAGATTTCAAAGATCCAAAGATTCACCATGAAACAGGAAATTTTAGCAACAAAACTTTGGAATGATTACATTTATTATTAATTTTAGTAAAAAATTAAGCAAAAAATTAAATTTTCATAAAAATTTTAAATTTATGAAGTTTATAAAAAATTTAAATAATCATAAATTTAATTTGAGAACAAAATTTATTACCAAAATAATGAATTTATTTATGATTTAAAGACTTTTTTGTTTTACGTAACATCATTTATAAATGTTATTACAGCGTAATTTAATTTGATATTATCTATTTACTTATGAAAGAATTAATACCATTTAATAGCAAAGCAAGTAATTTTATTTCCGATGTTTGTATTAAAAATGTAGATATATTCAAACATTTATCTTTATAAAATAAACAGAAATGAGACAAGATTGAATTCCTGTGCAGATTTTTCTGCTTATTTAACGGAGAAGTACAATGTTTATTTCCTCTTTTGAAATGGTTTTGAAAGTGTGCCGAATTTCTGTCGTTGCCAAACAGGTCTTTGATTACTTTCCACTAACTGCAGCCAAAATCGAAAAATAAAGCCAAAAACACGTTCGCCCCTCTTCACCCCCTTTCCGAATTTACATTTGTTTAAAAGGGGAGTAAGAAAGGTAGAAACAGGGAAAGAGAATGAAAAAAATTTTTTATATAACATTGCACGATGGAAAACAAACTTCACTGCAACCGTAACTGAAAAATCGTTAGAAAACTCATTACGTTTAAAACTCGTTTTATGCACTCCGTCAATAACAGCGGACGGAAAGAGGAACTATCGCGAATAAAAATAACAAATTAATGAAATTGGAGAAGGTAACAAGAAAGAGAGGAAGAGAATAAAAAAGTAAATAAATAAAAAGGAACAGCGTGACGGTAAAAATCTGGACTAGCTTTTGCATCAACAATATTTGGCCGAAATTTAATTTCACACAAAGCAACAATTTATCAAAAGGCAATTTAACTAAAAGCCAGAAAAGACGCGAAAATTGTAAAAGGTTGTAAAAGCTAAATATCAATTCATAATAGGATTCTGGGAAGGAAAATTATTTCAGATATTTTTCCGCGCCAAAAATGGCTAGATTAAAAATATGCATTCTGTTTCGCTTTTAGATGAGAAATGAGAAAGTTAATTATTATTCTACTAACGTTCACTTCTCAAAGCATTATCTTTATTAAAATTAACTTTGAGGGGGGGGGGAAGGTTGGGGGAAAAATTGCTTTTTTTTCCAATTGCGCGATGTTAATAGAATGATAGGAGCTCATCATTTTATCGACTGTATGTTATCTAAATTAAAAGTTTTAATTTTTTTCCTCGAGAAAATTACCACCCAGTAAATAAATGCTTCATGCAAATTAAATGCACTGTTTTTAAAATGATTTCAGATATCAAAGACTACGTATTAATTAAAGAAATTCATCATGCAATTTGATTAATTAACGTTCAAAGAGAATTCAGGTGTTTTTCGTGTATAATTAATAAAGCTTTATTGGCGGTCTTTACACATTTGTTCAATTCAAAAATGTATAATGCAATTGATTTATAAAATAACAAAGCAAAGTGTGTTGCATTAGATTACTATTCAAATTGCTGCTTTCTAAAGGGATAAATATAAAAATTGAAAATAAATAAATAACAATATCTATTCCATTCTTAATTTGATGACATTCAATTATCGTTTTAATTCATTATATCGATTAACTGAAATCGATATTGTATTTTCTCCTTTAACTGATGATTTTTTTCTTTTTTTCCCCATTTTAATTATTATATAATTAGACGCATTTTGTTTTTTAATTTGTAAATTATTAAGTTAAAAAACTATGCACGTTTTCTTCTTTTTTATAAATAACTAATGATCTAAACAAAAAAATAAATGAAAAAAATTTTTTTTCTAAATAAAAAATAAAATAAATAAATAAATAAATAAATAAAAAAACATTTCTTTTTAATAAAATAATTAAAATCCTGAAAAGGCTTTCATTCTATAATAATTATAAAACCTTTGTTTTTTCACCGGGTTTCCACACAATGAAATTATAATTTGGTAGTTATACATATAAATTATTTTTATATTTATCATTTTTTTAGTTATTAACACTAGAGTTCCTAATATAAGGAAAAGTAAAAATGTTTTGAAATTACTTTGATTTGGATATTAAGAAATATATTAATAAAAAAAGTTAATAAAACCAATTTTTTTTTAATTTTTTATAAAATTAAATATAAAACTATTTGGAATCAGAGAATAGAATATTTCAAAATTGCACCCAAACAAAAAAATTAAGTATCAAACTCTTAGATTTGGGATTTAAAACCCTACCGATAATTTTCAATTTTAATGTTCAGCTTTTTACACCCAAAATATTAAAAGAAAAATTTCTGAAACTGATGCAAAGGAAAATGTTTTTAATCAAATCCATAGTAGTTGTTATAAGAACTAAGGAAAACCCTATTATAAGTTAATATTTTTTAAATCAAGATTATATTATGAAAATAATAATGTTAACTTAAAAATAGCATAGCATAAAATATTGTGCTAACCTTACAGTAAGAAATACTCGTATGACCATTCGAATAAACATTTAACCTAATAATCAGTAACATAAATGTAAATGAAAAATATAATATTTTGTAAATATTTAGAGCAATATAGTTACCAAATTTGCTCCTTTTTTGTTTTTTTTTATTCATATTATTATTTGATTAAATAATTTTTTCAAAGGTATTGCTTCTTTTGTGAATATATTACATTTTCCTTCTCACTTAAACTAGGGAAAATGGCTGAGGAAAAGTAAATGCTTTGGTCGTTAAGTCGACGGTTCAGGAGTTCGATTCTCAACCTGTGCATGAACATTTAACGAGTGATTTTGAATACTCTTTGTCTTGTCAAAGGTCAAATAGAGGTTTTTGTCTTGAAAATTTTTATATTTATATCATTTATTAATATCTGAACTAATTTAATTTCATTTTTTAATTATTTTATTTAAATTATCTTTAATTTATCCAAAATATTTATTGAGTTATTTAAGTTTGAAGAAGCATTACTTTCAATCGTGTTAAAAATTTTCTGAATTAAAAATGATTTAAATGTGAAAATAACTGATTCATTAAAAATTATTTGATTTCATTTTCAATATAGAAAATGTTTCGTAAAAAAACTTCCTAATTAATTGTTATTTCAATGGAGATGTTTTTACATTGTGATATAAGAATATGTTTAAAGAATGGTGACTAGTTTAATTCCAGACGAATATTGCTAATAATTTCATTAACTGACGATTTCGTATTGAAAGAAAATCCTACTTTTATTTGTTCCCTATTTTTTTTACCTATTTTTTTAAAATGAATTTATTTGTTTCAATAATTGTTTCGTAATTTTTATTTATGAAATTATTAAAATTTTTCTTTATAAAAGATATTTGTAACATATTTTTAAATGCTTAAATTTTCTGTTAAAGGATATATTTCATAAACTAAAGACGAATTAAATTAATTCTCCTATATTTACAGTCCACATACAGTAAAATAGTTGAGTATTGTTGTGAATCATCATGGAAACTTTTTCGTCATGGCCAAGCAAACTATAATCGCCAAAATGTGTTTGCCAAATGTCAAAATGTAAAATATTGTTTATCAAAACGGTATTGCTAAAATCTCCAAAATGTTCACTGGTGGTCGTCATTTTTTTCTACCAGAGACACGTTGTCTCTTAAAATTTTATTTTGAATAGAAAAGTCCTTAATATTTAAAACCTGAATCCAGTCCCGATGATAAAATATCATTTTTCTTAACAATGATCGAAATATTTCGTATAACTCTTTTCGTTGATCAATAAAAAATTTCTTTTTTTCAATAGTAAACTTTCTCTTATCGAATGTTTCTCAAACAATTTTTTATTTGTGGTTTATATATTTTTCTTTCATCACACACACATATGCACATTACCTAAACCCAATGAATTTTAAGCTTAAATATCGTCTCATCAATTACAAATTTATTTATTTAACATTTAGAACAATTTATTTTCCTTGTTTAAAGGTATTCTAAGTATTGAAGCTAAAAAACACCGAAAAGAATCTGTTTTTAGGATCAATTCACTTTTTTGGGATTTACCCTCACTCGAAGAGTTTTAAGATGAGATATCGCTACCATGTTTTTATTTTCAGTTAAACACATTTTTTTCTTTTTATATTTAATATTTCCTTTATACTTTTATTTTAAATGGAATAACTTTTTGATTATTATATAATTTTGTTTCTTCTAGGAATATGAAATTACGTAACCTTCAGGACTGTTTAGCAGTTTTAGAAACCATTTCAAAATATATATTTTATTCTATATCCCAATTAAAATAAAACAGTTACAGACAATTATTCTGAAATCGAAAATTTTTTTCTCAAAATACAAACAAAAAATATATACAAAGTCATTTTTATTAAGAGGAAACGACATTCTGAGAATTCTTTAATATTTTGTGTTTATTTAACATCTCAAAAGAGATATTTTTCAACATAGCTTTTTTTTAAACTTGTAAATAAATTACATTTATCTCTTGAAGGCATAGAATATTTTTTCTTGAAATAGAATTATTTCACTCAAGTGTATTTTTCTTTTCATTTATCTAAAAGTATTTTATTCTATATTAACAGTTGGGAAATTTAAATGCTGTTTAGAGAAAGATTATTAAATATGTTTTTTATTCAATCAAAAAGCAAGAAAATTAAAGTGAAAAGAAATTTCTTTTAAAATTCTTTTATAAAATTTCAGTTAACTGTTAAGAAAAATGTGGAAAAAACTAAAATGTTTTTAGAGAAACTTGCTCACCTTTTAATTTTATAAAACATGGAATAATTGTTTTAACTTCTGAGTTGAAAATTTTCAATAAAAGCAAATTCAGTTAAATTATAATTGACTGCAAAGCAATTTTTATTTAATTTATATAAAATTTTATAACATTTAAATAAAATACATTAAAATAAAATCAAGTTATGCTTTTATGCATACTTATTTATATCAGCATTAATAATTGAAAATACTATGCCCGTTTTCAAAAACAATGATAGTAAAATGTTTTGACAGAGTAGAAAACTTATTGTTGAACTTTTGTAAAACTTAATGAAACAAATTTCCTGTTTGATAAATAATTTTTAGAAACGTTTCATTTCATTTTTATGCTGCTACATTTATTATAGTAACAGTTATTAAAATTTAACATATTTAGCTGCTTGTGAATGGTTTTCATAGTTTTCTCCTTTGCGATATATGACTTTGAGGCTTTTTTCCATCAAATGTCATAAATATTATACATCGTTTTATTTTATGCGCTTTTATCATTTAGTTATATTTATAAAAGATTTTCATCTTTAATTCTATATTTTATGGGTTCAATGTTGCTTAAATTTAATTATAATTCTTCCTTGAAATAATAGGAGGAATTCTCATTATGTAGTTTTGGTGTAATTATAGTTTCCAGAAGAAACGATGAGGCCCTTATACGTTTAAAAGTAAAATTTGTTGCCAAGTGGTGTTTTTGACCGATGCGATATTTACATCCAATAAGAATAAAAGTATTCTACCGATGTTTGGAAAATGATTTAAAAGAGTGCTCAGATATTTATGTAAATATCATCGATGATTTTGGAAATCATGAAACTGAAATTACATCCCGAGATAAAGAGAATTGTACCAGATGCAATATATAATATATATATATATATAATTATAATTATAATAAAATTAAAAAATAAATAAAAATGAGATCATAAATGTTATAATTATATAATTATGACATTTATAATTAAAATTGGTACGAAGTTTCCATTTCATTTGAAACTTTATTACATTATTTTGCTAAGAAACGGTATTAATGCTGATATTTTTTTTCGGAAATTGCGGTCATCATACGTATATCCTTTTATCTAACAGAATATGGAAAAATATATATCTAAATAAAAACATTTCATACGATTAAACAAAAATTATTTAATAATTCATTTGCAACATTCAAGTTTAATCCTTAACTCTCCAGAAATTTTAAATATTATAAATTTGTTTATACGAATAAGCACCTGTAATGCCATTTTAAATTTTATCTTGCTAAAAGATGGAAACTTCATAGACTTTAATTTTGCTTTATATTTTTCTTAAAGCATGCTTTTCTTTAAAATTGAACACTCCTAAATTTCCTTAAAATGTGTATGGATTCCAGGAAAAAATCACTATAATGAATGATCCACTTAAGTGCCAATTTACATAGATTCTATTACAATTAGAGTTCGATATTACGAATGCATTTTGTTAGAATCAGTGCAGTTTGGCTTACTTTTCTTTTCTGACGCGACAGTTTCAAATTTTTATCTATAATAGCCATGAGTTTGTCTTGCTTTATGTATTTTTATTTATCTTTATTTGGTTATAATTACAACTGTTTTAAAAGAGTAAAAAATAGTGACGCGAATGACAAATTGTAAATTTTCTTGAATATTATAAATTTGTTAATATATAATTAACAAATTTATAATATTCAAGAAAATATATAAATTTGTTTGGAGTCCCAATTTGGTTTCCTGTTCAATTGGTCATCGATTCGAATCCCACTTCCAGCGTGGGTGCTTATGGCAATTTGAAATCAACCGCATACTATAGGTCTCTGATAAATGACTCATCACTTGCCAAAGCGACCATAAAGCGTCCACTGAATAAAAAATCCCGACGTACAAATTTTCTTGAATTTGATTAAAATAGTTCCAATACAAATATTAGAAAGTTTTCGAATCTTTAAATTTTCCAATAATGTTACGAATAAAAAATACCGAAAAATTATTCGATAAATGATCTTAAATGAAACAAAAAAAATTAAAAATATTGTGATAATGTTAAACAAATATCAGAATGTGTTTAATTTAAAAAATGTCATGGTAAATTAATTATAACAAAATAAATATAAAAAAAATCAATCCAAGAGAAATTTATATATATTCTGTTTAAAAGAAATTTAAGCCTTTTGAGATATTACACAATCGTAATATTTTCTCATATTATTTGTGGTATAAAATTTAAAATAATTCGATAATTTTTAAATTAAAAAAATTGTTTTAAAAAAGTCCTAAATAAATAAATTATAAAAAAACAAGTTAAAATTTAAAATAAATCAATTTATATAAATAATATTTATCCCGTCCAAGATATTCTAAGCCCTTAGAGTTATTACAATATTGCGGGAACACTTTTTCCGTACTATTTTTGGTGCAATTTAAAACATAATTCTAAAATTTTTAGAAATGTTTAGATAACCTAAAAATTTCGTTACTTTTACTCTGATGTAAATGTAACAGTATCTAAAGGAATTCACAAGTGGATTCTTATACTCAGAACCATAAAATCAAGCTCATTATAGCAATTAAAATAAATGGATGCTTACAACTTTTTGAAAGTAATTCTTGACAGCAGGAAGTCGATGCAGAGAAATTAATCTTCTTAATCGTGACGAAATAACATGCTGAAAGCACAGCAAGTATATAAAAGTTCCTCTGCTGGGATGTGCTGCTTAGTAACTAACCTATTAATCATATGGTACAATGCACAGAACCCAAGCACTACAGCAACATTATGAACTGTTTTCTTTAAAGTAAAATGCCTTCTTCTCCAAATTACCATAGACACGAATTATTTTTTTATAAGCTATGACGTTACTAGTTTGTAATATTGTTTAGCTGCCGTAGATTTATAGTTCTGTATTTATATCAATCATTAGACAAATAGTCCCCGTGATTTTGAACCTCATTCGATTGATGATATCGACACCCAAGTTGCTACCATTTTTCTTTGTACCAACGGAAATACACTGAACTCTAAAATATTTAATGTACGTTACGACATTATATATATTAGATGACAGTCTTTTTTTCAAGTCAGAACGACGAGACCGTCTCAACATGATGGTCTTTATCCGAGACAGGTAACGAACCCGATAACTTCGAGACAAGAGAAAGAAAAATTATCCCACCACACATGTGACCTGCACTAACTTCTTGTTCTCTAATGACTTATTATGGTATTGTAAATCGATTGTTAACTTCAACCATTTCATGGATTGATTCGTAACCAGGTCAGATTTTGGTTTCAGATTATCACTTTATGGTAATTTTTTACACGCTAGCTAATTCGACTGAAAGTCAGTGCTTAACATGGATTCTGATTTACAGCAAACTAGCTTAAGATGAGAGTCAAACCCACGAACTGCTGAACGGAAAGCTAGAGTAATAACTATTCAATTGCTACTTTGGCACATCGTGTGGTAGAAAACCCGGAAAATTTTTTCTAATTTACAAATGTGTAAGCATAAAAGAAGAACGTAACACCCACCTCATGATAATGAAAGTGGCTTGGATGAAACCTGGAACCTTTCACTCTAAAGAATATTACCTATACATTAGTATACAGCGAATCTCTATTATACGATATTTTGACACTGTTAAGAGGATATTCATAACACTGCATGTGAACACAATAAGGTATTTTAACATTTAACTCAATTATAGTCTTTCGGGAAGACGTATAGATAATTGTTTGTGACGAACCCTATACCACAACAAGGCTAGAAACTGCTACTCATTTGTTGTTACCCAGCGGGCACCTGTGAACTAAGTCACAGAAGCGAGTAGCGTTGCCCGTGCCATACCACCACAAACCCGTTTAATATAGGGTGGACCACATTCATACATCATCACAGAAGAAAGGACAAGAAACATAGAGAAAGAAATTAACATCCATGCCCGAACCGGAATTTGAACCCGGGACCGACAGCTCAGGAGCGCTAACCACTCAGCCATCGGTCAGCCCTATTATAATAATTGTGTGTGCAATTAAATAATCCACAAGAGGCAAAATTCTGAATAGTCAAATTACAAAGTTAGAGAAAAAATTTGATAAAGTTGTGTAACTCAATCACATTGGTGTGCGTGAAATTCACATAAAAATCGGCACATTAAAATAATGCTCAGCATACATTTTACGTTGTTATGCTTTTATGTGTGCATTCTGGCATTTAACATAAGCATAACATAAAGCTTCTAAATGATTATTCAAACAGTAATTATTTCATACATATCATTATGCATGGCAATTCGTGCTAGATCTTTGAATGACTGACTGAAATGTAGAAAGATGCTGACATAATGGCAGTTACTGAAGCATAATTTCACTGGGGAGTGTGTATAAAATAATTTTCTTTAAAAATGTCAACTGGAGCTGTCAACAGCATGTTTTAGATTAAAACTATTAAAAGCTGTTGTTCCTTATCAACAGCACACGCGAATAAAACTAATTTCTTCGTCACTTATTTATTTCAAATATCTCAACCACTCTCGAAAAATCTTAGAAGCAAAATTCTGCGAAGTAAAATACCTTAATGTAATTATTTTGCGACGAAATTAGATAAGGGTGCACTTAAATTCTCCTCCTAATTAACTAAGCTATATGTAATACTGCTTTTTAAAAGAGGATATTATTTGTATATTTGATTTACCATTCTTCTGCTAGTGTTTACAAAGCTCCACTGTAAAAGGGTCTAGAACTACAAATAATTAATTTCGGAGCAAATTCGTTTCCTTACATGTGTGGATTGGGTACTAACGAAATTCTTCAATTAAAATCTTGATTTAATTTAACCGTCAGAGTAACTGCAAACCGTAACGTTATGTAGCAGAATATGCTGTCATTTTTAAAAGCAATATATATCGCATTTCGGTGGGAGAATATTTCAAAATTTCATTGGAAGTGGATTTAAAAGCGACGCCCTTTGGAAATAGGAAAGGATTATAAAATCACTGAGGGAAGATGTCAATAATGCCTGGAGAATTCCATTCCTAAAACTTACGAATGAGTACGAGAGAAACGTATATTCGTATTATAAATTCTCTCCCCTCCCCTTTCCTTATTCATATCTAATTCCAGTTTTAGAACAAGGTACTTTTACGTAATTTGAAAGAGAAAGATAGAGAATGAAACAAATGGAAGTTACAGATCACCATGGTTACCAATCGGGACAGGTCGATTTTAGAGTGGGTGGCAGGAGGAAAGAGTGACGGCAGTTGCCAGATACATAAAGTCATATCAGGACCGTACAAAAGCTGGAGAATGCATCTCGTCAATCTCTTAGAGAGGCTTTCAAAGAAAATTGAGGAAATAAAAAAATGTCATCTCTTTTTATATCGCCATTAAATTACGTTTTTGAGTACATAAGAAGGTGGGAACGTCTGTTGCCATTTATTTTTCGAAAACATTAGTAAATGTGTTTTAAGTTTGGAAAATATTTAAAAAAAAAGTTGCAACGAATTTCCTAAAATAATTAAAGTTTTAGTCTTGTAGATTGTTGTTAACATTTTAATAGATATATTTACATAAAGCAAACTTAGATATTTCCTTTTTGTTTTAATTGGCATTACACAATAAATCTTCAAAAAATTCCGAATAAAAGAAATGAATGAAATTATTTTTATGGTAATTTAAATCTTTTGAAATTTTAAATATTGTGAAATGATTTTTGGTGTTTACAGTTTCTAAATATAAAGTTTAGCAAGAATTTTATCCAGTTTAGTAAAATAGAACGTTTAAAATGTACTGTAGAAACTTAATTTTGCAAATATCAATTTAAAAAAAATTCATGATTTTGTTAAATTATTTTAAAATTCTACATTTTTGAATATTTAAAAACTCAAACTTAGTGAAATTTTCATGATTGGAATCTATGATATTTTTAAATGTTTTGCGATATTTAAATGGAAGATTCAAATGGATAATTTTAATAGCTTTTTGTAGATTTTGGAATGAAAAAAAATTTCAAAAATTTCGTTAATTTCAATTTACTGCATTATGCTAATCTTGACAAAAGCTTATGCAAGGGAATTTCCAAGAAATATTTTTTTTCCTTAGTGTTCCATACGAAACGGTAAATCAATTAAAAAAATTTAGTATTTTTAATAATACAATATTCAGTAAGATTACTTTTTATTTATCTTTCATTGAAAAATGATAAAATATAAATTATTAAATTACATACAAAATTAATAGATAACTAATTATTATTAGCACATCTAATGAAACTAATTATATTATTAACAGTTAGATTATATAATAATAATCATGTATAGCAATTCAGTTGATTGGAGTTTACCATAATGCTTGTATGTAAATATCTAAAATTTGCTAGATTAGTTACAAAATTTATCAAATAATTTTGAATTAACTATTGACAGTTCTGATTTTTCTGGTATCATTAAACGGTATAAATTCGAAATTCTTTAAATTTATTTCAAGCAATTTTTTATCTGTTTATGATAGATTTTCATTTTTAAGATTTTTTACAAATGTTTTTTCTCAATTAGCATCACATAATCAATATTTAACATCACATATTTTACAGTTTAGAATAAATTTCAAGTTCTCTGAATGAGAGAAACTGAAAGAGATAAAAAAAACACTTATGCATTTTTGGGTTATCTTTTATTTAAGAATAAGATATTAGAATGTTTTTTACTTTTCACGATTAATGATTTTAGTGTCCGTAACAATGGAAACCAAATAATCATCTGTAATACATAAAGCAAAATTAAAGGTGAAATAAAAACTATGTCAATCGATTGCAAGATATTTTTTTAAATATTTCTTAAGATGTTTAAAGATGTCTGTTCAATATTTCAGTATTGAGTAGAAAAAGCAGGGCTATATTTTTAATTATTTTGTTATAAATTGAAATAAAAGAAATTTCAAGTAATAAAGAGCAATATTAAAATAAATAAAATAAAAAACAGTGGCAAAATATGGCAGCCTAATTTTTAATTAAATTATGGAAATACTTAAACTGATAAAACTAATGTTAAATAAAAGATGCATATTTGGTAAAATCCTAGTATATGTAACAAATTTGGCGCAAATTTAAAAAATGTCACCAATGGTGAAATCACAAGATTTCCAAATGCAAAATGTCTAAAATGCAATAACCCATCGAATCTCGCCAAATTAACAACAAGAACTCGGGGTAAGATCACAGTTTTCAAAATCCTGGTCCCACCCAACCTCCAATTTTGAATATTATGATCTTGCGCTCTATTTTCCTTCGAAATTTCGAATATTTTATTATATTCATAATAAAATATTTTACAAAAGAATTACAACACTAAAGGCTGTAAACTTAACAGCATATATTTTACAAAATTTACATAATACAAAAGAAACGTATAAATCTCTAAAAGACAATACTATTATTCGCAACCAGACAATAAAATATAATCGTAATTAATTTAATTTTCTTTTAATTAATTAAAAGAATAAACACTTTAAAAACACACCGTATGTAATAAAACAAAGCAGGTTTTAACAACTGCACTATATATTTAAATCAATAACGTAAATAACATAATTTTTGAGAAAACTCGAGGTTCTAATTAATCAGGGTGACTGGCGTTTATCTTAAAATAACACATTACTCTAATTCTAATTAATCAAGTAATACAATAAAAAACACCTCAAATATTTCTGAATTATAATGAATAAATTATAGATATATATTTTATTATATGAAATATCAAATTAATATAATAATAACACAAAATAAAACTGCTTGCCTAATCAATTTTCCTCGCACTCCAAATAAAAAAGGAAGCTATTAAAAATACTTTCAAAAATATTAATTCAATTTCAAAAATAACTTTCGAAACTATGGATAACAAATTAAGCAACTTTACAAAATTTAAAATACCTAATTAACCTTTAAATTGTGAAAAAATAAAGAAAATTTCATACACACATAATCATTTAAAAACAAACTTAGAAAAAATGAAACACAGCACAAGCTCAAGGGTTACTAAAATGCTAACGAATCACGCACGCTGAAATACGTCATAATGGGCGAACAAATGCATTCTAATTCAGTAATAGGTTGAGTGGATCTAGAACCCATAAAGTCCTATAAGATGAAGAGAAGATGGCAAGCTTTATTACCCATTAAAATGTCGCCAAACATGGCTAATCTACTGCATTACGTATACTAGGATTAAGCCAAAGTTACAGCCTCTTGTTAAGTTTGAATGACGACAAAATCAGTTGTTGATGTTGCTACCATTATTGGCTATAACCTAAAATCATCATTGTGTGTATGGCGTTAGGGTAGGGACAAGCCGCTAGTTTGTAAGAGCGAGTGTTCGTAAATTAGGGGTTCGTAAAAACGAATGTCTACTATACTATGATTACAGATAGTACTACAGTAGCCCTGATGTACACATACGCTGCTAATATTTTGCATTTTTCCTCGACGCATATATATTTTGTAGATTTTACACGATTTCCATGCTTCCATTAGGGGCATTTTGGATGGCCAGCAAAATTTAGAAAAAAAAGAGCAATCTAAATACACCCGGGAAAGATCCCGCAACAAATTCTATAGTTTGATGGTATGGGTGTAAATCATAATTTTTATAGTAGCGGCTAATTAATCTTTCCTCATCAGTTGTGCTTATTAGGAGTCGCTTCACGGGACATAAAATTGGAGGTGGTGTCTCGTTCTTCCTAAAAGTTACTGTATGAAGATGATTCGTTTCAAAAGGTCTAGTATCACTTTCGTGTGTGTTGCATTTTTAAGTAGCGTTCTGCATTCACTGAGTCGGTCTTCTAATCTACTTTTGAGCAGGAATCTTCACAATGAAAAAAGAATCTGCATCTATGGACTCAGAGAAGCCACACCAACATTGTCAGAAGTGGGGAATATAGTTGCTTTTGAGTGTCGGCATGCGGGTTCTTTTTTGTCCAGATACGTCAGTTATTGGTATTGACTAACCAATATCACATAAAATGAGCCTCGGTTGTCAAGAAGATGATATGTAGTCAGTGTGAGTTTCCTAAGATTTTTCTGAAGGCTTACCTCGCAAATTCCTGCCGCTTAGCTGGGTAACCTGGAAAATGTTGGTGTAGTGACTGATACAGAATACCTGTTTTTGGAATGTCTTTGTTACTCGTATTTCTCTGTTCGTTAGCTACTTAGTCCGCTTGTGGTCTGTTCTCTTAGAGTATCCATTTGGGGTATGGAAGATACGGGATTCTAATAAATGTGCCACACCGCTGTCAGGACACCAACGTCAAGTTTATTCAAAATGTCGTTGTAGGTAAAGCAGTCCTGCAAAGAGCTATTGGGCTTTTACTTTCCTTCATTCGTTTTTGAGAGAGAAATTTTCGTACAGTGTTTAGTGATTGAGGTAAAATAGCTTTACCAGTAGTTCGTTATCCACCAACGTTAACATCACTGTGCAAAACTTATGTATGAGTCAGTAATAGGATTGTCAGTCATACGCAGTGCATTTTGTAGATCTCTGGTATGTACATTAATTGCGATTTCAATATATGAATTGTCCTTTGCTCTGATAAAAGTTTAGTCTAAACTTTTTTCTCTCTACAAAGAAATTTTCCCTTCGGGTGAATCAATTTGTCACCAATAGTATTTGCATGTTCAGTTCCCCTTACTTTTATGAATTTTTAAAGAGCTTACAAATTTATGGGACAGCCTGTGTATTGACTTAAGAACACTATTGCATATAGGACCATCAAATGTTCAAATTTAGAGATTTCTTTTAGACTAGATTTTGCAATCTGACTAAAAGGCCACGATGGTGTGGTTAATAGGTCGCCCATCTCACTATCGGAAATTAATAAGTTTGAATCCCACCTTAACTGAAGATTCGTTGTGTTCATTTAATGTTAACTGCTTAAGAGGAAATTTACTATCATTTTATAACGATTCGAATATCTCTTTAGAAAGCTCTATTAGTGTGCTTCTCACCTTTATTTTTAAGTAGTTAATAATTATTTTAGCATTTAAGAGAATCTCAAGTTAATATTAGAAAGATTTGAATTGAATAAAAATATGTTAAAATTCATGCCATGTGGAATCTGAAATTTATTTCTAACGCGATACTTGCTCCTTGTATACTAATTATTTTTCGTCAATGAATATTTATGTTTGTATTATATTTGTATGAATGTTTATGTTTGCTGTATGAATGAACATTTATGTTTTGTATTAGTATTAAAAATTTTTACTTGTTTATTAAATGACTAGTCGGAAGTTTTGAATTAAGTTGAGTTATACCAAAATTCAAACCTTTAAATGTTTTTCGAAATGCATGGTTTTTATTTAATGTTTTCCAATTAAATTTGCCAACCATAATAAGAGACATTTGCCATAATTTCAGCACTTAAATATTCAATTTGAAACCCATTAGGTATATCGAAAGCCGCCCCTGCAGAAGTAAGCAAATATCGAAATGGCACCTCTCAAACAAAGCTTGATACAAATTTATCTCTCGTTTATATCAAGATGGAATCCAAAACGCAATAATTTGCTCGGGGCATCTGGCATATCGTCTGCGAATTAACTTCAATAGATTTTCCAACCTTTCTCTAGACTGGGGTCCCCGTCCGCGACATTTATTCATCGGTGGAAACCGACTTTACGAGCAACACATGGCACGAAGAAGGACTGCACGCATCAAATCCTTTTCAGCAAACGATAATCGTAATACCCCCGACCATAGGAATTTCAGAACCTTCCTTTCTAATGATGGAATAATATCCTGACGTTAAACGTGCATTATCGCTCGCCATTAATAATATAAACGTCTAGTTTCTCATTTTGATAAATCCCGTCGGGCTATCAGTCAAGGGGTATAATATAATTTTGTAAATTTAGAATGGCTCGGTTTCTGCCGCGCGGAGGATTTACTATGATTTACAGCGCTCGGTTTGCTATAAATTAATTAGCTTCTCCCAAGCATCCAGGATACATTATGCCTGATCACGTCCGTTTTAATGGCTGCGGGAGTTTCGGCTTTAAACAACGGAGCTATTATTCTGGTGATAAGAAGCAAAACGCGCTCTTCTAAGAGGATTATTTCGAAGACTGCATGCTTCAGTTTTAAAGAGTTTCCGGATGTTGTTTTATTCCTGAAGATAGACATATTCACAAAGTTTAAAGATCATTGGTATTAGGCTATAGATATATAAACATCGAAATGCGCCAATTTTTCAATTTTTATTTGCCAAGCATTTATGAACAAATTCCGATTAAGAAACAATTTTACTTTTTTCTGTCTATATTGACTAATTTTTTTTTCGTTTAACGTTATTTCTACATTTCTATTGCTTATATTGGATAGTTTAGGTAGCTATATTTAGAAAATGTTTTCAAAGTTAAAACAACATTAAAGGTTAATGCTCAAGAAGATCAGTTAAAGAAATTTGATAATGAATCATACATAATCTCGAGCCGACCATCTTGTCTAGTGGTCAGTGTGCCTGACTGCGGATAAGGAGGTCTTGGGTTCGAATCCCGGTTCAGGCATGGATGTACTTTCTCTCTCTATCTATCCTGTCTTTGTCCATTCCTTGTATGAATGAGGTGTGAATGATTGCCTACCTATAAACGAGTACCTATAGCATGTGCGTACTGAAGAAGTCGGACTCCACACCAAATGTGGTTCAGTTGGAAAAGTGGAGCAGCGCCCCCCATATTGCCAGCCTGGCTGGCACACGACAACAACATAATCTCGAACAATTTTCTTACACAAAGCTCCAATTACTTCCTTCTTATAAATAAAAAAGGTATTTTATGGAAGATAAAGTTACGAGAGATTTTGATATTACAATTGGCATGTTTTCTTGAAAGCAAATATGAAGAAGGCTTGTTGGAATAATCATAGTCTTTGCGATACGTGCGCGTATATAGGTTTTACTAAATATTCAAAACAATTCTGCACCCTAATAATCAAGGATGTTCCGTAAGCTACTTATCTATCATAAGCCATTATCATATCATCTACGCCTGTGGATTCTATATTTTTTTCCTGATCGGCAGCTCTACGTTTGACGGTGTGGTGATCTGATAGAAAAGGATCTTTTTGGCGTCTAAAAAGTATTAAGTTCGATAATTGAACCAGGTGAAGAATGTCTTGTTGATGTGTAGTGTTATGTTTTGAAAATCAGTAATTTCTAGCATTTTAATGATTAAAATATTTCAAAATTGATAAATGTTTTAATAATATCAACATTTGAAGACTAATAGGCCCAATTCACCAGAATTGTTACAACATCATTGTATGTTTTAAAGAATGCTGTATTGTTTATTGCAATTACCGCTTGTTGGATCTTAATTGGATATTTTATGTATATATTTTCACATGAAATAATACGTTGATAATTAATACATAGATAAATGCATAGATATATAAAGGTATCAGATGAATTTTCTGATTAGTTCTGTATCATTAAACAGAGTAGATTTTTAAATCACTCTTAAAAAATAGCATTGATGTGTGCTTTCTATCTGAAATATTTAAGTGGTGAAACATTTTTGGCGTGCATAGATCCTCTCAGGACAAAGATGGGATCATGAAAATCAAATACATAGTTGGTCTATTTAGCATTTTAATGTTACAAGAGTTCCTTCAACTGAAACCTATTTAATATGCATTCTAAACTACGATCATTGCTCAAAATGAAAATCGAACCCACGAATTGAAGTATAATCAAGAAGATGACTCCTAATAAGTTGAATAGGCTTATCCAGTGTCAACCTCGTTACCTTGTTGCAGTTCAAAAAATTTTTTGATTATAGGATTTGATTTTTTTAACTCGTGAGTCAATCTGTTGTACTTGTATTTTCGTAGATAAGAATGCATTTCCATTTAATTTAAAATCGCATTTTTGATGCACTAATATGAATTGGGTCGTTTTCATAACATGTTTTTTTATGAAGATAAATCTATTATTTCTAAATTTTCACTGGGAATCATGTACCTCATAAAACTCCCTGATATGTTTAGAAGGGGGGTCATATGATATTCACGCCACTTGTCTGTGGCATGAATTACAAGCCAACTGCATATGGTTAGAAGTATCAATCAACAAAAACAAGGACCAAAAAATCTGTATTTTAAAATCGCGCTAGCCTGGTTGGAAACCGCATTCTTCTTGAGACCAGAAGGTAATGGGTTCTATATTTTATCCAGTTGAAGAAACGCGATGCTTATTAATGGTGAAGGTGTAAAATAGGTCGGGGTTGCAATAGTGTAGGATAGTGTGATTAGGATGTGGGAGGGAGTTTTATTATCGATCGCATTACTTGACCAAAGCACAGAAGTACGATGAAATTGGTTTTCTAAGTAGCTTTTCAACGATCAAAGCCAGCAAATGTATTGCAAGCAAGCAAATATATTGAAATATACTAACCTAATTAGCATTTCCGAGTAAATTACAGATGCAAGTACATTTATCAACTAACATCTGTTTCGAAAACTTAAACTCTCAATATCATGAAAAAGTATAGTACAACTTCTAGAAAGATATTTTTATAAAAAAAATAAATTATCTTTCTAATTCGTGTTTCGTATTATTTTTATAAAAAAAAAGAAAAAGAATCCTGACAAACTCGTTCCATGCTTCAGCACTACCGAAATATTTTTCGCTTAAGTAATTTTTCGCATAGAGTTAAATAAAAACTTATTTTTCGCGCAACGATTATAAACTTTTACGTTCTGCTGAGTTTTCTGCAGTAATTACAAGAACATTAAAAAAAGGACAATGTTACTCAATTCACTTCATTTATGAAATTCCCTTCCCTTAACAGAGTAACAACAGTTATATCAACGCTAGACGAGAATTAGAATTAGAACGCTAGAAAAAAATGTGCAGTTTAAAACATTTTGATTGATGCCAACGTATAACTTAACGCTTTATATCCACTTCCTTTCTGCCACTTTTATAATAAAGTAATTAATATTGTACAAAGAAATATCAAAGTTAAAGGCAGGCGCTGAAAAAAGTTAAAACATTCACCCCGCAAAGAAGGGAAAAGCAAAGTTGGGTTTTCTAATTTGGCAACAATTACATGCCCTAAAATGCAAACGACCTGAAATTGTTCTTTACGCTTTGTTACCTTTTTCTCTTCTGCTTGCTGCCAAGGGAAAATTTTAATTTTCTTAGAGAGAAAATAATTAACGGGGTAATAATTGCAAACTCCGTAGAATATAATGCGAGAAGCTTGTGAGATACAGTATCATTACGGGATAAAATTTAAAACTCTTCCATCATTTTTCCGCCATTTCTTCTTTCATCGACTCAAAATTCTCTAAATGAGAGGGATATTCCTCCTAACATGTGCTGGGGAAGAAAGCATATTTTCTTAGATGCTTTACAGAATACCAAAAAAGTTATGGGTAACAAAAATTATCCAAATGTAAATAATTTAATATTTTTTGTGAAAGATTATAGTTCACTGTCACAAAAAAACCTAGACATTGCAGTGTTGAGCTTTAACAAAAACGTTATCATATAAATATGTTTTACCCATTTTATTCATCACTTACTATTTATTTGAAATTTAATATGCACAGTAATTGTTCAACATAATTCATTAGTTTAGAAAATTGGTATACACCTGAAGTACGTTTAGCATTCAATATGGTACATACATTAAAAAGAGTTATAAAAATTTCTTTAATATGGGGATCTTCTTAATGAAAAGTAAAAATGATCTCTTGTACAAATATATTGGCTCTTAATGGATGAATTTTTTAAGAATGAGACTTTTAAAAGTGGATGACTCCAAAAGAACCTAGCATTATGACCTTAAAAATGTTACTTAAAGAGACTAGTAACTGAGGCATTCTCAGTAAGCATTTTACAAAGCTATACTGAAAAATCCAAGGTTCAATTTTGCGTTAACTCATGTGCTCAAATCCATGTGTAAATATTTTCACATCTCAAAAGAATATGCAATTATGTTTCCTCCATATATGTATACCCCTTAAGGTGAAATTATTTTATATTCCCATTTATATAGAGATATCTATTACGGTGGCAGTATTCAATACCCCTTGAGGTTGTATACCCCTTGAGGTTGAATTACTTTATACTCCAATTTATATAGAGATATCTTTTAAGGTGGCAGTATCCAATAAGAAGTTGAACTGCTTACCGTAAGCAGCTTCTAATAAGTCTTAGTTATTTTGGTTTTTTATTGGAACATTTACCGTTTAAGTGTTTTGATTATCTTTAATCTCGTTGGTGTTACACTAACTCCAGAATTATTATTTCCTGAAAAGATCAAAAACCCTTTTTCTGATTAGTTACTTAGAAATATCCATAGCTGATTTAGGAAAAATAAAAATATCATTTTGAAGAAAAGAAAGACAGGTTATAGATCATATTATCTGCATATTCATTTGGTTCATAAGCATATTAAGAGTCAGAAAAAATATTTTGCCTATTCAATAAATTACTCTGATATACTATCTACCAGATTTGCACTTGCCTTCAATAAAAAAGGGGTGTTAAACTGATAAATTTAAAAGATTTCGCTTAAGAGTAATTACTTTTCAAGCTTTTTGGAACAAAAAGTATTGCGCACCTTCAAATAATATGCGTATAACTAAAGATTGCATGTTCTGCAAAATTTACAATCTACAATTTTACTACATGTTTCTGCAAAATTAGATATGGAGTAATTTGGACTCCTTCCAATAAGAGCTTTTAATTTTTATTACTTTAAAAGGTTTGGACGATATTATTGTTTGATCATAAATTATGATTTTTTTCAAAATCATTTACATTCATTACAATTGTACGAAGGGAATATTAATGTGAGAATTTTTTTTCTTATTATTTTGGGGAATATGAACTTTTAACAATTTAGCTAAGGTTTTCCTTCGAGATGAATGCGTTTAGTAGCAGTTACACTTACTCTGAGCATAATATTATTAAATCTCTCAGTAGTAGACATTATTAATTTAATGCAGTAATTTCTACACGAATTCACATTTCAGAATTCCTGATAGCTATATACAAATGGTCAACCTTGTTTATATTTTTGTTATTCACTACCTTTTTTGAACTAGTAGAAGGCTTTATATATTGTCCAGATAATTTGCCTAATTCTTTAGATCTTGAAGGAGCTAATCTTGCCAAAATGAGCTTACAGTTTTGTCAATAAGCTTTCATGTTGCAAGTGATCAGCAATGAACTCCAGATCTACTAAAGAAGATAACTTACTTCTTAAAGTCTTCTTTTAAGATGGCTTCTAACTCTTTTTATAAGAACCTCAATCGGTATTTCTGTGTCCTACATACACAGAAATACCGATACATAACAGCACATCTAATCTGTTCCTAAAGCAAAAAAGCTAATATATTGGTGGTCAGGTAAGCTTATTTTATCTGATACTTCAATCAATAGTTAGAACATTTTTTTACTAAATTATAAAATATCAATGACTGTCTCTTATTTACATTAACAAAATATCTTTATTAAAAATAAACTGGTTACTAAGCAAAATGTATTTTAAAATATCCTTACATTTGTTGCAATTTTTACTACCCTAAACTGCATGTAAGCACTTGCATTACATCTAATGAAGAGTATTTTTCTCAAACTCATTTGAAAGCAAATAATTTTCTTTATAATATAACTTGCCTTTCTTTTGAGAAGAAAGATTTACTGACATAAAGATGATTTCGTCCTTAATTCAATTAGCGTGCGCGAGCATGCACACACATTTAAAGTAACATTATAGTCATATAGATAATTTACCAAAATAAGGATATTGAGCTTGTTTTTAACAGCATTACAAGCTCTTGGTGTTAAGCAAGATAAGTGATAGGGATAATTTAAATAATGATCGTTATCCTTTAATTCCGTCCATAGCAACATTTATTATACAGACCAAAAATAGAGCCATTGCGAATTCATGGTTCCTGAATTAATACAATGTAGGTTTCATCTTTAATCATCTACATTGTTAAGAATAACTAAAGTTGATCAATGAAAATTGATATGTGTTATTTAATGTTCGTCATTGGACATGTTAGGAGGGAGAACTGCTCTTGATACTACCACAATTAAGAGTTACTTAAGTCACTTTCTTGATTTTTCGAAAAATTATTAAATTCGCTCTCAGACATAAGCGAGCAAAGTTGCAAGATTGTATCAGAATCAGCGTAAAGTTCAGTGAATCAATATTAATTATATGGTTGACTTTACAAGAACTAGAAGAGGGATTTACTTATTTTAAAGGAAGTTGCCTTTCTTCTGGAACTTATTTTTCAGCAGATTTCTCGGCTTTTGAGATCTCTTAACTTTTAAAAATCTTTCAGTCTAAATCAGTGTAAGGACTATAATCGGTCTTCTTAAATGGTTCCATACTTTCAAATCTACCTCAAAGATCCATCCTACAAATAATGCCACTATAAATTTTTGCAAATCGCGTCACTCTAAATATTTTAACTCCGGGTTCAGTCGGTAAGTAGTTTTAACAAAGCGGTCAGATTCTTGGTATAAGACTCTTTCGTCGTAAAGGCAAATCTTACAATTTCAAGAATTTACTCAGATCCAGAACTCTGAGTCTCTCACTCCTCAGTACAAGCTTATTAACACAGAAGATCTTTTTAATTTTTCTGTGGCTTCGTTGTCATTACATTGGAAGATCAATTCTCCTAACAATGAGCTAGAGTCATAGAACTGGGGTCTTTTCCTTGGTGAGTTTGATATACGAGAATTCCTCTTTTACTTTAGCAGTTTCAACAGTCTGGAAGAAAAGCCAAGTAGATGCGTCTTCATAGGTTACTCAGTAACAGTACTATTGGGAGAAGTACCTGAAGCCTCACATCCAAGTTTTTGATTTCTCCCCTCCCCCCTCTGTGCAGTTTCAAACAGTTCTTTTTATATATTTCAGTGTCTTAAATTGAGTCTTCGTGCCTCTCTTAAGGTCCTCTGACCCTTAACAGTGATCTTGTGTGTTTCATTAGGGCAATTCCACTTCCTTTAACAGCAAGATTGTTAGTACTCTCCTTTGTATTGGGATTCTATTCTTTTAAAGCTGTCTCACCAGCTGATTGGTTTGCAGCAAAAGTTGCACAGTTAATACTTTTTTATTTAAAAAGTTTTAATATTGTTATCCATAGGATGAATTAAAAACTAGATGCACTGAGGATTTGCCTGATTCCTCAAGAGAATCATTTTCATTCAGAGTGCCATTAATCCAAAAGTATGTTACCTAACACCATGGATTCGAATATTTTCCTGCATTTTTCGGGAATATCAGCACAACTTTAATGTCATTCTACCAATATCCTTATTAGAAAATAAAAGAACCATTTAGTTTCTTGACATTTATCACCTGTGTATTCCGTTAAAAGCTTCTTATCAGTATGAGGCAATATAACAAGATTTTGAGACTCCTATATTAACTGTGAAGATATTCTTTAGAGAAGATTTTCCTTTAGAATATAGATCATCATATAACGAAAATAACATTTTTGAGAAAAGGGTTCTTAATAATAGATTATATTCCATAGCACAGATGTTTTGTATCTTTAATTAGTAGTCACTTAAATAAAATTTCTTAATCGAGGTAGTATGAGATTAAGGAAGTAGCTTCATATTACATGCTGTGGTTCTAAATTCAGATGCTTTTATAGTAAAATTAATGTTCAAAGGAAAATGGTTTTAGAACTGAATTTTGTATCCTTAAGAAAATGATCTCTTAACGAAAATAAGATAGACACATGAATAGATTCTCAATGAAGGTGATCTTATGATAGAAGTTGGTTTTTAATGAAAATGACAAAAATGATATTGGCTGCTTTTGTAAATGGATTTTTTCTTGTAAGAGATGTAATCTCTTTCAGAAGGTCTCTGAAAAGAATTGACATTGGAGGTGGTCTCTTAACAGAGATTGATTATTAATAAAGGTGATCACTTAACAATAGTATTTTAATGAGTATTGTTTCTTGATAGATTTTATACCACAATATGAGTGCCTTAAGAGTGGTGTCTCTACAAAGTGGTTTTTAAGTGTAGTTAATCTTTTGATTTAGAGTGAATCCTGATGTGATTTTTTTCAATAAAAATGTTCTCTTAACAGACATGCTTCTCAATGAATTTTATCTCGTAATGAAATTTGTCTCTTGAGGAGGAATTCTCTTAAGATCTCTTAATGGAAATTCTCTAAATAACAGTAAACTATTAAAAATACTTAACAATTAAGCTGGATTCATAAAACATTTCATCTCGTTACACAGTTGGAATTCTCTTATTAAGATTTACTTTTATTAAATGTTTTGGATCTCTAAACTAGATTAGTTTAAATCAAGAAATGATCTCTTAATTCAAATTATATCTATATGAGAGTGATAGTAGAAAGTAATTTTACTATGTTAAAAATCAAATGTGAAAAAGTGACATAAAGCAAGAAAGTAAAAATGTTTTATATAAAAAATTTACTGGGTAATTTTTATTTCATATTATAAGATTATATTATATATATTTCAATTGCTTATAATGAATACTAAAAATAACTTTTTGTTTTAGTATTAGTATTAGTCACCTCATGATAAGCTAATGAAACATAGCAAATGTAATTTTAACAACTTTTAATAAATTAAGAAATTAATAAAATATTATAAATAAGAAGTTAAGAAAAAATTAATAACATAAAATATAATACAAATAATTAATTTTAGATTTCTTTCTTTGTTTTATTATTACTCGCCTCGTTTTAGTAACTAAATGAAAGACATAATAAATATGATTTTAAGAACTTTTAATAAACTAAGAAAATAATAAGAAATTTGGAAAAAGTTAATAACATGAAACAAATTATTAATTTCATTTTGTTTCATTGTAATGCTCACTGTTCATTATATTCTAATTACGTAACTAATGTTACATTTCCAAATATTACGACTATTTTTGTTATTATTTTATGATCACATTTATGAATATTCTCTTGAATCTTTAACACAATAACTTTTACATAATCGGACTTTGCTACGCGATATCTGGTATTTTCCTACAATTTTTTTTAAGACTTTTCTGCAATAACTTTCGCATCATGGTAATAAATTCCCCTTTTTACTATTCAAAGCATATTTACTTCGCAATTACATACCAAAAATCTCTGCAATATGAAAGAAAAAGTTGTTAACTTACGCACAATCACATAATTTCTGCGTACTTATATAATACAACTTTTTATATAGTAGATAGTTAAATTTGAAGAACACAATTCTTGATCAAAATTTGATACGAAAAAATAGCATTTTTCTTTTTCATAATGATGTAAATTTTAAGTATTATAATTTTTATTTTATTTGGGTAATGCACTTTCAAAGAGAGATGGCAATTAACTGTGAACTTAAATTGGTGCAGCAATTAATTTTTTGTGCTAGCTTAATGATTCATTTATTTGATTACCAAACAAAAATAAGCAGTCATTTCTAGCTTTTACACACTACACATTTTTAGACTTTCTTATGAAAAATTGAATAATAAGCATCATATTTTTTCTAAAAAATATTGTATATTTAAGTGTGAAATGCCCATGTTTGCTAAGTTTAATATTCAACTGTAATTTAAAAAAATTAATAAGGAAAATTATATTTAATTTTACTAGAGAATCATTCTACCACTCAGAAAAAAAGCTTAGAGACATGTACCAAATTTAAGAAAACTATATATACGAGGTGTGGCTATTAAATAACGAGACTGTCGTTGTAAAAAGTTTTATTCCTATTTTATACATAATTATTTATAATCGCCTTCATTGTACATCCCTTCTCTATCCCTGCAACGCTCCATGCGAATTTTCCATTGTTGGAAACAATGCTGGAAGTCATCTTTTGTCAACTCCTTCAGTACTCTTGCCGCTTTCTCTTTAACAGCTTCCACAGACTCAAATCGTGTTCCTTTTAATGCAGATTTCACCTTAGGGAACAGATAGAAGTCACATGGTGCCAGGTCTGGCGAGTAAGGTGGATGCTCTAACAGCGGGATGCTGTGTTTGGCCAGGAATCTCTTGACAGATAACGCGGAATGAGCTGGCGCATTGTCTTGGTGGAGAAGCCATGATTTTTCTTTCCACACTTCGGGTCGTTTTTTCTTATTCTTTCTCGCAGATTGCCAAGGTAGTAGTGTTGATTGATTGTTTGACCTTCAGGAACCCAGTGAAGGTAAACTATCCCATGAATATCGAAAAAAACAATCATCATTGCTTTAAATTTTGACTTGCTCATTCTTGCTTTTTTTGCTCTTGGTGAAGTTGGAGTCTTCTAATCCATGGATTGGCGCTTTGTTTCCAGATCATACGTAAAAAAACAGGATTAATCACCTGTTATTACCTTTTCCAATAAATTTGGGTCATTTTTAATGGCATCCGAAATGTCAGTACAAACATTTTTGCGAGTTGCTTGTTGTTCAAACGTGAGAATTTTTGGCACCATTTTGGCGCACACTTTTTTCATGTGTCATGTAAAATTTGCCGTACACATTCTTTATCAATGTTTACAGTTTCAGCTATTGCACGAATACTCAATCGACGATCAGACCGAATCAAACTAGCAACTTTTTCGATATTTTCATCCGTTTTTGACGTTGAAGGGCGACCTGGCCACGAATCATCTTCAACGTCTTGTCGGCCATCTTTAAAACGTTTGAACCATTCAACAACTCGTGCACGGGATAAACATTCACTGCCGGACACTTCTTTCAGTAAATTATAAGTTTCAGTACCGGTTTTTCCAAGTTTGAAGTAAATTTTAACAACAATTCGTTGCTCTATTATTACAATAACCATTTTTTCGCCAAAATTAAATAACAATGTTAACAGAAATGAAGGTTATGACTAAACCGTGTTACTTAAGCAAATGAGGCTTAGGGCATTTTTAAGAGAAAGCTTCACACTAAACAGCTAACAGTCAATGGCGGACTATGCATGCGCACTTTTGCCGCCGCATCGTCAGTCTCGTTATTTAACAGCCACACCTCGTATGATGAAATGAAAAATGAAACTAGCCTATTAAATATGAGATAACAAAAGAGTTTTTATTGAATTCAAAATATATACCGTAGCATCTCTGTTGTATTTCTGACCATTTTGAATTTATAATGGATAAGAAGAATATTTATCATTTTCTATTTTCTGAATTCTATTAAAAAAAAAACCCAAATGTGTGTGACTTTATTAAAATATTTGCAATATTTTGAATTTTGGACATCAAATTTGGCTTACATGCAAAATAAATCTTTATTTATAAAACAAAAAAGCGAATATATTTTTAGAAGAGGACAACATTATTTTTAGAATATCTGAATTTAATGGAGAACTACAAGTTCTGAAATAAAAATGAAGATTAAAAAATTAAAATTGTTTCTAAAATCTTCAACCTTTAATATTAAAAACACTTCCTAGCTACAACCATAAAATTTTTCAAGAATCTTGCTCATTTAATAACTTTGCGATAAGTAGACAATAAGCTATAATTAAATTCCAATTCAAATCTTTATGTTTAAATTTTTTAAGTTAATGGGGAACTGCTTACCTCATATTGTACTAACCGTTATTCATTACGCTTTCAACTAAATTTTTTCAAGCATTATGCTTCCTATTACAAACATTATCGTTAAAAAGTTTAATAAAGGTTACTCACACAAAAAATAATATAAACTAATAAACAGAAGAAAAAGTGTTGGTTTTTCAACAATAATATTGATATGAGTACATGAGATTTTTCCATTTTTCTTTTTATAATACGTGAATATAGTCAACTGGACGTGAAGAGCCATTTTGAAAGACATTTTTCATGAATTAACAGTACAAAATTATATCTATAAGTGTAAAAAATGTTTCAGGGTTTTCTCCTTTGCAATATATAAATTTGGTTCTAATTTGGACTAAAATTCTATTAGAATGCGATTTAAGGGTATAATTATGGAGATTTAGGTATGATTACGGTGAAAGACATTTATTAATCATAATATATTAGAGATGCTGCGTTGATCTTGTTCAGAAAGATTGACGTTTCCATTATCAAAAAGTAGCGAGTTCTACATCCAACTCAGCTGAAGATCCATCGTGTTTAAAAGTGGCTGCTGGGGCTTAAAAATACTTCGTAATTGCAGTGCTCTCGAAGTTAAATTATAAATCTATGGGGTGTCAGGTTAAATCTGGGTCTCATCTTTTGCTTCATCACTCATTCGAAGGCCCACTTTTTAAAGCTTCAAGAGGCTTCACATCTTTTGACGAAGAGAAGTTGTGCTACTCGATTCCTTCGCCTATAAAGACT
Source organism: Latrodectus hesperus (assembly GCA_037975125.1). NCBI lineage: Eukaryota > Metazoa > Arthropoda > Arachnida > Araneae > Theridiidae > Latrodectus > Latrodectus hesperus. The sequence goes on from CM075852.1 coordinate 76,261,456, forward strand.
AAGATTTTAGCAACTAATCGCACTCAGTGGGAACAAACTACAACACGTTTTAGTGACAAACTTACTATAATTACACATGTTATGCATTTCGTTATTCAGTCTTTATTATGTTTAAAAAATTCTAACGTATATTATCAGAGAATAACATTCGTAAATAAAAGCTTTAATATCACTTTAAAAATATTTAAACGTACATTCCAAGATGTACCAGACAAAATCCTAACATATACTCTATTTAATAATATTACATGATTTTGTTTTCGCATTAGTGAATTATTTTCTAATCATCTTGTATTCAATGTTATTCATGCATGTTTGTGTAAGCATATAATTATTTATCGTAGAAATAAAACAGATGATTAATCAAATCTGATATCATTTATAAGTAAATATTTTACATATATTTTCTTGATTATTTTTCATTGTTGTCCACAATACCAGGATACAACAGCTATCCATTTCTTAAAAAAGTATACGAGAAACTTATTAGAAATGGAGAAAACCCAAATTTCATTTTGACAACGCATTATCATATAAATCCAATTTTAAAAATATTATATAACATGAAATTAATGACTGTGAAGGCTAGAAAAATGTAAAAAAATCACATATCTAAAAATTTAAAAATGTGAATAGTCAGAATTTATTGAAAAAAGAGACAAAAAATTTCCTTATTAAGAAATATTGGATTGATTAATTAATCAATTTTATTATTAAATAAAATAAATAAAAGATTTATTAAAAATCGTAATAATTGAATTTTTCAAAGAAATATAGATACAAATCAAACATGACATATTTATGAATAAATCAAAAAAACATTTAAGAAATATACATAGGTATAAATCAAATTACTATATAAACATAAATTTTTAACAATATTGACTTAAATTAAGTATGTAAACCGATGTTAAGGAAAGCATAAGCATTTCTAAAATATAAATCATGGTAGCATGGTGATTTCTGTCACGTTTGGAAAGTAACAAGTTCAGTATCTGAATTATCAAATACAATACCTAGTTATAATTCAATACATAACATTAGGTTTAATATAATAATAACAGGTTCAATATCTTTCAGTGCGATAACTGAAGACTATTGTGTCGAGAGTGTCTGTGCATGGTAAGCGTTCTGTACCATATCCCGCTGCTGGTACGTCGTAACGTAGGGATAGGTAGTAACTCAAATGTTAACCTCAGTTATGGCTCAAGATTATCAGACTTGTTTGTATCCAGCGTCTTTATTTAATAGGAATAAGTATATGGAAACAATTAAATAAACAGGTCTTACAGAAAAACATTGAGGACCATCGAAATGAGGCACCAAATAGAAATGTCACAATTTGAAATATTTGCTTCTCCAATAAAGCACAGGATGCATAAGCGATTATAATTTTATTGTAGTCACATTACGGGTGATTGTAGTGGCATTTAAAATTTATATACAAGTCGAAGAAAGATTGTTATTTTAAAAATTTTGAACTATATTTTTCATTTTAGCTTCTGTGTATAAATCTTCAATATTCCTCCTAAAACTAAACTATAGTTATTCCAATTCGTTCCTCATCTATAGATCTATATCTATCAAGATAGGATATTTCCCACAGAAATGGGAAAAATTGCCCCGGGCTCAAAAATTCTGTCCCAATATGAAAAATTCCTCCATAAAGGCCGTAATAAAATTACTGTTTTCAAACAATAGTGTTGAAATTGCGACAAATTTCTGAGAGACCATTTCTTAGCCTTAAACTCTCATCGCTGAAAGATATTTGTAAAATCTATTGTGTTGAGTGTTACTAAAATAAGAAAATTTTCTTTTAGGCGTCATGCTAGTTAAAACTGGAACTTCCTTTTTAAATGCAACTCATGTACTCTTCCTTGCGTCTTATTTCTAAATTCGAAATGTATCTCGGCATGGGTAAATTTTAATCTCAACAAAGAATTGAAACAATAAAAAAGATTAAAATACTGAAACTAAGTAAAAATTTATAAATAGTAGAATTTATTTTACTGAAAATATAATTTAGAATGCAGCCAAGAAGCTTTAAAACGTATTAGTTAATCTTTTTTTACTTTTTGCCCACGATCGCTATTTCGATTACGAGATAAGTAAATTACAGTAATTAAAGTAGATTCCATGAACTATATATATATATATATATATATATATATATATATATATATATATATTGATTGTAAATTTTTTATAAAGTTAATCAAATACTAAATGGAGAATAATAAAGTGAAAATACGAAATATGGTAAACAGAGGGAACATATGTACAATAGATAGTTCAGAATTTGAAAGAAACATAGAATAAAAGAAAAAGGAAACGAAATACGAACATATGGCCAGCTTTTTCAGAGGGTGTTAACCATATTGGCACTAAGTATGGTTTTTCTGCATTGGCTCTAGACTGAAGTCTTAATGAAGTCAATACACCCCAAAGCCACACTAAAAATGTCAAACATAAATCAAAGAAATAAATGTCAATTTAAAATAAAATATAATTATTTTGGCAACTTTGGATTTAATATTATATTTTAGTTTGACATTTATTTCCTCGATTTTGGTCTGACATTTTTAGTGTGACTTTGAGGTGTATTGGCTTCATTAAGACTTCAGTCAGGAGCTTTCTCTTGGATAAATTAAGAAAAGTTGCAGAAAGGAAACATACATTATAGAATACTGGTGTCTGGTTTAGTTAAAATGTAAGCTATATTTCATTTTGAAATCTTGATTACTGCTCTAGTAATTAATTTAAGTCATAATTAATATCGATTTGAATTCTCTGTAACGTTGCTTATATCACAATGCACAATATTCTGGAACTCTGATCGCTTCAAGAACGGGAGTGAAATTTTTTTTCTACTCACTGTTAAAATTGTCTCATCTGCGAGGCATCAGACCCCTTCTTTCTTCCTTTCTGTGTTAAAAAAAATAAACAATGGATCAATTTTTGAGAAAAGCATGACTTCCACCAATTGCAACGAACGTGCTTACGGCTTTCCCAATTTACTCTCGACTAGAAATGCATTGGAACACCGATAAAAAAAAAGCTCTCTAACGCTTAATAGCTTTGTAACTGAAGGAATTTTTCAAACATTTTATTCCTCATTCGATGTTTTTGGCCAATTTATATGAGATACCTAATTTTATATTGCAAAACAGATTTGAAGCTAAAGTACACAGTAATATCATTAAAATATAGCAGATATTGCTGTTTTTACAAATAGCGAAATTAAGCTTCATCATTTTATCTTTATGCGACTACATTACTTACTAATGGTGCATTATATTTTAAATTGTTTTCTAAAACTGAAACTTAACACTTGTTGTATAATTCGGAATAATTTTTGAAACAAAATAAATCTCTTATTTAAAAAATCAATAAAAATAATAGTTAATTATCATTACTATTAAAATTCCAAATGAGAAAAAAATTAAGAGGAACAAATTATTTATTTTGCATTATTGCTTTCGAACAAAAAAAATTATAAAAGTTATCTTGTTATATTCATCCTTATAATTTATTTTACGAAATTTAATGTAGGAAGATAAAAATAAAACTGGCGATATAATTTCAAGAAGGGGTATTATGATTTTTTTTAAAAGCTCATCATAATTGCTTGTTGACATTCCTTCAAAATTAATATTTTATACAGACATTATATTTTATTTCTAAAAAGAAATAAAACACTAAAATTTACCTTTCACATTTGAAAGCTTTTTTTTCTCTAAATGAAAGATTTGCTTATTTTGATCAAATATGTCTTCAAATTATTTATTTTAATTTTTACTGGCAATTCTACCCAACAATTGAAAGCAGCCATTATTAATCTTTAATATTCTAAAAAAATGTCATTAATGTCCGGAATAAAATACACGAATTATATAGGCTTATCTAAGTATAGAACCCCTCCCCCCAAAAAAAATAATGGAAGAAACTTACGTTGATCTCTCAAAGCATTATCTTATTTTATATGACAAATAGATTTCAAAGAAATTGGATTTTGTTTTCTTTTTTATCCTTGTTTCTGATTTATATTCTTTTTTTCAAATACCCTTTCGCCAGACATAAAGAGAGAGTTCTTTCCTTAAAGAATCTCGAAAACAAGAATTTATGTTAAATTTTAATTCATCCAGCAATAAATGTCATTTTTCATTTTAGTAGTTGGAATGAAAAGCAATTTATGGTTCTTTGCGATTCTTTGGAAAGAATGAAAGGAATTCGTTTCAGAAGTTAAATAATGCGATGAAAATAATTCACTGTATTCAGTTTTGATTAAATGTAAGGAAAATATGGAATATTATAATAACCTCCGATTTTGCAGTATTATGGGTTAAGATAATAAATATATGATAATTAAACTGAGAATATTCTTAAGTCAATAGAAATTTAATTTAGAAATCAAATTTTATGATTTATTATTCATTTTAATTATTAACTTAGGAAGTTATATGGAGAAGTTGTCCATGGATATAATACCTCCCACACAAATGTTTCTCAGTACTCTCGATTTCCCATTTTTTCTAAAGCCCGAGAGATGATTTTATTAAATAATTAAAAGATAGTTCATTTTTCCTAATGCTTTTAAGAATGCATCTTCTATTTTTTGAAAATATATTTATTTTGTAGCAATCGTTTGTAAATTCTTTTTTTCAATATTTTTAGTATACGAGAAAAGAACTATTTATATTATTCAAGGGACTATTTAATTAAGATTATTTTGGGACGAGAGAGACTATATTTTTTAAAGATTTTATAAAGGATCCAGTGAAATTCGCAACTCAAATAACCAATATAGAGCGTTTTATTGGGTTGTTCGGAAAGTAATTTCGTTTTTCATGAAAATGAAAAACGTATTGCGAATAAATATCGTATTGCATTGCATATTGTCCATTCTAGTCCAATAGCTTTTACCATCTTTCTGGTAGTAGCACGATTTCACACTCATAAAGTGGTTGGTTTTTACTAGCAAAAAGCTGATCCAAGTGAGAAAAACAAAATTACTTTCCGAACAACCCAATATAATTTAAGAGCAAGTTAACAAATTCTGATTCTCCAAGTGGTTCATTTTGAATTTTGCGTATGCCCGAAAAGCTTCCCTTGGTCCTTTGGTGGAGCGGCATTCTAAAGTTTGGAAGGTCCAAAGCTCGATTCAGTTACTTCTGGAGAATGGAAGATAGGTGTCACGTTTTGGATTTCTATTTCCATATTTCTCGGAGAAGGCGACTAAGACTTTTCTAGATTTTTCTTGCAATACATGATTACATTCCATTGTCTCAGAAAAATGCTTCCAGAAGAAATAATACGATGGACATCCTCTAAGCAATCGAATATGGCTTTACATAATGAATTGATAAGCTATGGTTTGCTCTGTGCATTCATTCAAGTGAATTAATTTGCAGTTATTTTATTATAAAATCTACAATTTCAATTATTTTACTAATAAAATCTACAATATTTTATGTTGCAATGAACTTGTTAGAGTAAAGGATGTTTACAATAAACTTTTCATTTTTTTTTAAATATAGATGTTAACATTTTAAAAAGATAAAAAACATTGTTTAGCTTATATTCACTTCAGGTTACGAAATTTAACCAGAATTATAATATGAAAGTTTTGTGAGAAATGAAAAATCTCCACTAGAGGGCGAACAAAAATATAGTCAGTTGATGAACGTCGACCATGAGATGCGGTCTGAGAATGGCTAAACTCAATATTAAATTCTCTTTGTTATTTGTTACTGAATTGCAGTACTTCAGTTAAACGTCCTGACATGGCTAAATGTGTAAGTAATCTTAATGAAATATTGGGTTAAGTGAATGCACAGGATATAACAGTTTACACACATTATCAAATACAAGTACTATAAATACATCCTCAATTTCTCAGTATCGAATATTGAACATTGTAAATCTTTTGTAAATTTTGAGATTTATATGTAATAACAATTATGAACAAAACGTAAGCCCCCAGTATTGATTTAAAGTTTTCAAGTACCAAGCGAAAAACAAAAAGGTTCAGTTCTCAAAAAATACTACATTAAGTTATTAAATTACTTGAAATAAAATTTACAGTTATTAGTATAAGTTATTTCGACAACATTTAACTTAACATCAACGGAATAATTTTGTATTCTAAATTTTATGAAATAGTTGGCTAAGTTCATGAGCTCGATTCTTTCATCGATTATGGAAGCTTAAATTAAGTCCAATTCCTTTTACGCAATATATTGTAACCAAATTAGCACTAGCAAGAATAAATAACTGTAAAACGTAAAACAAACCATTCCCTTAAAAATTCATTTTTGCTGTTTAACGAGATGTAAAGCAAGTTAGTATATTTTATGTTAATTTATATGTTTAGTTTATTCATATTTAAAATTTTTTAAAAAAGCAAATTTCTGTATTTCAAATACAGGAATTCTTATTGTTTTTCGCATAATAAGCGCAAATAGTTTATAAATTTATATAAAGCATAAAAATTTTATTTTGTTATATTGATATTTTTGATTATTTTTCTTTCCAAGGAGGACATTTTTGTTAAAAAAAAAATTGCATCCATAGAGGGTGTTGCGTGGAATCAAATGACGAGAAATAGATCGGAGGAAGCAGAATAAATGCATACTTATACGAACGAAAAATACAGTAAGTTAGTTAATAGCTATAATATACACCGCCCGACATTGAAAATGCAACACCAAGTAGAAGTAGCCAGAAAGTGACGTAACTCTGCAAACAGAGAGAGAGACAGCAACGAACAGTAAGTGATCTGTATTTCGTAATGATATCCATAATACGGAGCTAGAGGAGGATTGGATCAGTAGGTAGTAGGGCCATCTTGGACGGCGACACACAAAGCAACACGACTAGGCACAGAGTCAATGAGAGTACGGATGACGTCCTGAGGAATATTTCTCCCTTTCCTGTCATCCATTTACCAAAGTGCGTCCTCTGAAGGAGGCAGTGACAGGGTCTGCAAACGGCATCCGATCCTATCCCAAATGTGTTTGATTGGTAAGAGATCTGGCGAGCACGGTGGACAGGGAAGCAATTATACACCTTTCAGAGCATGTTGGCAATATACGGTAGCGCTTATTCTGATGATAAAGAGCATTGTGTTCCTTTGAAGATAGGGGAGTGTCACCGGCAGCAGCACATTATCCACGTAAAGTTGGGCTGTCATAGTGCCGTGAATGCGAATTAAAGGCTACTGGAACCATACGAAATAACAACCGTAATAATGATGACGCGTTTTTGAGTGGTGGGACGTTCCATAATTGCTCCAGGATTGGACCTGTCTGCATGTCAACGACATACTCGTCTGCAAATGGCATCCAATCATATCCCAAACGTGTTCCAAACTATCACTGAAGAAACAGAAGGGTAACTCATCTGAGAAGGTGATCCTGTGCCACTCTGTCGTCCACATTGCTCTAATCCACACTATTCTAGACATTGGCGTCTATGTTGTGGGGTCAATGGCAGTCTTCTTAACGGACGCCATGAGTGCAGGCCGCTAGCAACCAAACAACGGCAAATGGTTCTGCTCGACATGGGAACATCCAGAGTCTCTTGCACATGCTACAGAATTTCGGTAAACGTGCTCTATTGGGCCGTCACCACCTCATTGGATTCATGATTCATGGTGCTGACGTCGCTCTGGCTGCACTGGCACCCCGCAAACATTCCACAGTTTCTTGTTCCAATTATCTTTGTCACAACCGGTGCACTATGGACGCTTCCAGGTGTCTGTCAGCTGTGATTTGACGTAAGGACCCTCAATCCGATCATCATGCCCTCCGTAAACTCGTCTGTTTGCTGGAATTGATTATATCGAAGATGGCCTGGCATTCTCTGCAATTACAGGCACCCTTTGCTACAAGAATAAACTTTCAACGATTATTTTCCAAGCAGCAATAGCGGCGCAAATACTGCCCATTTTGCCGGTTCTTCACTTTATATCGTATCCTACGTGCGCTAGCTGCGCATTTCACATCATTTGCAGAACTCGGTAAGGTGCATCTTTTCTGAAATTTGCTTAATTTTCTGGTCACTCCATCTTATTGTTGCCTTTTCAATGTCGGGCAGTGAACTTACTGAAAGACATCGACTTTGCACTCCTAACATAAATAAATATAGGTAGTCACTTTGTTTTTAACTTAAAAAAAAAAATTTGTTGAGAAGGTTGTTTTTGAGTTCAGAAGATAAAAGATTCAATCCTTATCCAAGAGTAAAAAGACCTCCATGTTGAAAGGATTTATTTGTATTCTTTTCCTTAAATACATTCAGATATATTAAACTCTTTTAGGATAAAAAATTTTTTCCGTTGGAGTGATAAGTTAATTTATAAAGATGAGTATTCGCTGCTTAAGTATTGACCTTGTCACTCAACTATGATTCAGTTTTATGCCGCAGTGTTTAGCGATCTTAGATGGCAAAGATTATATATATATATATATATATAACATCTTATATGTATGAGAAGCAAAATATCATATATAATATATTATTTTATATGTAATATATTATATATAATAATGAAATTTTAGTTTTGTGTGTGTGTGTAAATACATATTTTATTATAATTAGAATTTGATGGTTTTGTTTTTAAATCAGTAATTCATTTTAAATTCACTTAATAATTTATCTTTCTAACATAAGGGATTTGATAGCCGATTTAATGGAGCCAGGTTGATGATGTCTCGGGGAGGGAAAACTGGGGGGGTTTGTGACACGACCACCCCTGAATACGTTATGATGTCGCTCAGAAATTCAGGTCTAGCTCCGTTGCGACTGTAAACATCGTTTAAGCTACTGTACATCCTTCCCTCAATTTAAAAAAAGTATTCTTTGTACGTGAGTAGTATTCCTAAAATCGTTACCTACATGAAAATCCGAAAAATCTTCGCATATTTCATTCCAGTTTTTCTTCGCATAATGCAAACGCATTTTAGGATTCCTTTGCGATACAAAATGCAATACTGGTTTGAAGGAAAAGAAAAGAAATCAATGATACCACGTTAAAGTTTTATCAGGCTATCTTTCCACTAAAATTTCTGATTGTGTTTTTGTGTGGATTTAGTTCAATACACTTGCAGTTTCCCAAAAAATTTAGAAAAGCAGTAGACCAAGCGTATTAACAGACTACGCTACTAAAGCTCTTTTTAACAATCCAACTATTCCTATAGTCAAAAAGTTTAATATTCTTCAATAATATGTCTTAAAATATAATCTAAAAATGAAATTTTTGATTGCATATCCTACATGAATAAATGCGACTTTAATATTGTTTATAGTACGGCTTACGTTGACAAAGTAATTCTTCAAAACGGCAGGATACAGATTCAATCATATTCATTGTTATACAATTGGAGTTTGATAATGTATTTTTGCTCTTCTGTATAAACACCTCTCTCAATGGATAACTGAGAAAATTCCGAGTTTCCACCCTTTGGGCACACAAATGTGAACCACTATCCTTAAGAAATCCCCCCCCCCTGGAGATTACATTTAATGAATATTTAAATACTTTACTTCTGCTGTTAAGGTATGCACACACACACACACACACACACACACACACACACACACACACACACACACACACACACACACACACATATACACACACACACACACACACATACATATATACATATATATATATATATATATATTCGTTATCCAATCTTCGTTAAAGACAAAGATAATTATAGAGGCCGCAAGAATCTCACGGTAACTTAACTTCACAGCTTGAAAATGGTGTTATGTACTAAACATCTGTTAAAAGTCTACATTATAACTATTTCTCCAAACATATGACATGTACAGGGTAGACTAATACTTGATAGCTGTTGCAAAGTATTTCAAAGTCCACAGTGTTCTGGCCGCCAGGGAAACTTTTCAATCGGGGTAAATAATTCACTGTATTATAAGAAAGTAATAGATATCAGAGAGAGAGAGAGAGTTCACGTAAATTTACATGATGCTCCAACAATCCCTTTTAGTTATGTGTCATTTACAATGATATTATTATAAATCATTTGGATTTTAATCTGAATTTTTGAACATTTAACGATAAAATATTTTATTTTTACAACTTATATTATAGGTTATACGTCATTTCTCTAAATATTTGTAGTCGTCTCTCTATGTAATATTTCTTATAAATTTGGATTTTACATAAATTCTATCTAAAATTTTCTATCGCGGACGGAACATAGGAGTTACAACTATAAGAGTAGATTCCCCACACTACACCGGGGCATGTTACAAACTCACCTCGTTTTTTTATTCCCGAAATATTGTCCCTCATGTTATCAAATTTAATTTAAAATAGTATTTTCAGCTTTTGTACCTAAAAAACAATATTTTGAATAGATTTAGTACAGTTGCAGCATTTATTGATTTATTCAAAAATGTTTTTTTTTTAAATTGATTCTATCAAAAATTTACCTATTCAAAACCAATTCAAAAATATTGATTTTGAGTAGATTTAGTACAAAATCTTGGTACTCCAAATAACTTATTCAAACATTGATAGTATTTCTTTTTTTCCATTTATAAAATTTTTTTATACGTCCCGGAAAAAAATTCTAAACAGTGCATTTTTGTCTATATTTTATAGAAATATTAATAAAGATCTTAATGAAAATAAAAACAGAAACATACATGCATTATATAATATGCTACGACATAGTGAATAGCTTAATGGTAGAAAGATGTTCTTAGCATTACTTAACAACCATCCTTTTTGTTTTCAGGAAGTATTTTCTTGTGATAGTCGGCTATATTTAAAGTAGAAGATCCAGGAAACTTTCAAGCATCCACTCTGGCAGATAGCACAATCCTTCCGAAAACAGAAACATGTTTCCAGTCATGAGCAAGGACCTAACCTGAGATCTTCCACTCCGATCGATGTTTCTCTAAGACATTTTCAGCAATATCTTAATTTTGACCTCAATCAGTTGACGAGAGTAACACATGAGCTAATATGACTGGTCTGGTATAAAATCCATTGCCTTCCAGACGCTAAATTCAGATTTTTTGTTGGGAGAGTAAGGTTCCAAATAACTATCTTAAATGTTCACAACAAAAATATAGCTAAAAGATTAACTGATTAGTATTTGAGTTAGTTTTATTTACTAACTTCGAAACAGTCAAAAAATAAAGGAATAAAAATTGTTTTTTAGAAAAATGGATCATTTAATAGTTGTGATAATAAATTAATTGAAATAAATAAGTAATGAGGACTCTGATGTTCCTTTCAAAATTCGTGGATTCGAATACCTCCAGGGGTTTGGATATTTGCAGCGATTCTGAAACCACCTTAAAATGTAGATCTCAATCTAGTTAGAATTTTTTACAAAAAGCATTGAACAAATAAAACCATTGAATAAATCAAATGAATGAAATCTGATCAAGTGGTTAATAACCCCATGATGTAAATGCGTTAAGTTACCATTCTCATTTCGGAAAAATATAACTAAATGTTTGACATTATATTTATTTAAGAGATATTTAAACAATAATGAATTGAATGTTCATGCATATTGAATGTAGTGAACTGAAAGCTTGGTAAATTATAGGTGTAAGTATAGATTATACTAACATCTTTTAAGTTCCAAACAGTTAGAAATCTATTATTTTCCATTTACAATTATTATTATACACAGCATTATGTACAATATGTTCTCTAACAAAAACAGGGACAAATTAATAGATGTTGATATAAAATATAGAATTATGCTTAAATATTATAATAATTTTATGAGTAAATATATGTATTGTCATGCAATTCTAAATATTTTTCAAATAAATCTTAAAGTTTAAATTATAACACGCATCTTGCCAAGTAAAGTTTATATGGTAAAAACACCTCGGAAAAGAATTACGATTTTAATGCTGTAATAAAGTTAATTTCAGACTATTTGACTAATAAACAAATATGTTCCAAATGTAACTTACGTTGGAAAAATGTATATCAAATGTGGGTTAACTTAACAGTTATATTAATGCCGTTCCAAGAGTGGAGGACTTAACAATAAACAAATACCTAATTGTGCCATTCATAATTTGATGCATGATCTTTTAACGATTCTTTCATTACTTGGTGAATCTTATTTATATGATATTCACTAAGTAATTAAAAAGATTGATAAGTACGGATAGAGCACTTCCCTTTCTTTCATCAATAAAAATATTCAAATTATAAATCCCTTTTTTCTCTAAAAAGCTTACTCAATTCTGAAACTTTTTCATTATTCCACAAGCATTAAAAAAGAGAAAGATGTACTACTAGTATGTTACATATATTTAATTAATTATGTAATTCTCGATTAAAATTAGTTATAATTTTATTGTAATAATTTATCATGTTTATATGTAGGTATTATAATAGTTAATTATATTTTTGCATGGAAAAGTAATTTTTATAATTACATACTAAAACAAATTAGAATTAATTTATTGAATATAATTTTTAAAGTTAACCGCGCACGGAATTTCGTAATTACTTGTGTAGCTCAACAAAGAAAACAAAATTGGAGATTTTTGAAAACCACATATAATTCTTAATCCTGTTTCCATTCGTTACCACAAATTTGAAATAATGAGAAAATATTTTGCATTTTTCAGTAAATTAACGTTATTTAAATCCTTATTTTATTCTAATTATTCATAAGCAATTCAAGCAATTAACAAATTCTGGAAAAGATTTCGTTCTGAGAGATTACAAAAGCTTCGTGATTTCAAGTTAATGACGGAATAAATAATGTCTATTATTTCGCAACCGACAAGTATTATAATATTTATCCATTTATTAAAACTTTTTTTACCAAATAATTCTCCATAAAAATATAAATTATGAATTCTGTATTTCACAAGAGATTTAATGTCCATTTTCCGAAAGTCATAAGAATTCTGTTTCCAGCTAATATTTTAAGAACAATGAAATTCAAATAGAAGATGATAATTATTCTTTTCAAAAGTAAGAATTTACATAACTTCCGAAAACATTAAACAAAATGTAATTAGATTTCACAAGACTTTGAAATGTAGAGAGCTTCTTAATTGAAAATTAATCATATATTCTCCAAATTCCATTATATTACATTTTTAAAATTAACTTTTATGCATTATTTTGAAAAAATTCTTTTACAAATTCTTTCGCTCAAAAGTAATTAATGCATCGATTCTATCCCGGTAATTGCATATGTTTCTATTAAATTAAACCAGCGAATAACTTTCCGGAATCGGTAATTAGAAAATAAATTCCAAAACAAATAAAACATTGATTGAAATTCGTTCTATTTAGTATCTGTGTAAGAAAAATGAAAAACATCTAGGAGCATATTAAAAATAAAAAGAAATTCCTCCGTTGTTCCAGCGTTATTCGATATTAAAATTTCGAGAAAACTCCGTGATTAAATTAATTTGGAGTTTGATTAGGGTTCTTATCAATTAAATTAAAACGATGCGAAGGCAAAAGAAAAGATGAATAAAGTTTCGAAAATTAATTTCGTTTTCTCGTGCAACAGGACCCATTAAAAAGAGAAAATGAATATAGCGACTAAATCGATTAATTTTTCAGAAAACTAAACAAAAGGTTTTCTGACACCTAATCAGAAGTAGTTTAATATTGTCTTCCATTTTTTTTCTCTCTAAATCCCAAAACGAGAAACAAATTTTACGTTTTAAATAAAAGCGGAAATTGTTCCCCTGTATCAGAGCTAAATTTCTCCCTTCTATTTAGATAAGGCTTATCTCTTTCGAATTAGTTTTAAAAGAAGAGAGAAACCTTCCTCCCCTTTTTCCTTTCCAATGAACTGAACCGAAAGCAATTATTTATAAAACAAAAACATTAGAAACATTGGTTACCTAACATTAAAACGTTCTTAATGGTATTTATTTTTAAATCTCGGACTCCTATTTATGAATTTCAGAAAAGCTGACAAAAAATTGATTTTATCGTTTGCAAAATTCAAACGTCAGCCGCCATTTTATTTCGATATTTCATTATTGGTAAATTAGTATGTTCTCATACATATTTTGGAAATATTAATGCCATTTTTCTTTTCATACAATAATCTTGCTTCCAATAATACCAATTCATCTGAATCGTATATCAAAACACAAAATACTAAAACATTGTTCAATATTTCTTTAATAATCATTATAACTGCTTAATGGGATTTCTTTAAAAAATATTAACTGCCTTATGTAATGTTTATTTTGTTCTCGTAAATATTTTACTCTTGCTAGTAAATTTCAAAAGTTGATGAAAAGTGGAGTCATAATTAGTAAAAAATGTTTTCATTATCCTATTAATTTTGGAAGTATTAATCGAAGTATTTTTGGTCAGTTGCATAATATAATCATATTTTGGTCAGGCTATTTATTAAGAAATATTCAAAGTTTTATACCCATTTCAATATGTTTCGATATGTGCACCATTAGTTGCTCGACAACCATCGAGACGAAAATCAATCTCGTTCCATGTTTTGAAAAGCATATCTGGAGTTACAGTTTCAATTGTGGCTCTGATTCGACGTTTCAGGTGGCTGTTATCAGCAATCCTTTCACTATGCACAATGTTCTTAATGTACACCTAGAAGAAGTCAAGAGGCGTAAGGTTGGGTCATCGGGCAGGCCACGGAATTGGGCCATTTCTTCCAATGCATGAGTCAGGGAATTTCGCATACAAGGTTTCACGCACTATTAGAAAAAAAATGAGGAGGAGCTCCGTCCTGCATAAAAATGGTTTTATTTCCAGTAACAGCTTCCAAATCAACGATTTGTGGAAAGACATAAATTTCTAGCAATTCTTGATTTCCGGTTACGGTGCTCTCTGCAAGAAGAAAGGGCCAAAAGATGCGACCGTAGAGCCAGCCACACTAAACGTTCAGTTTTGGAGAACAACGAACATACTCGTGGATTTCTTTTGGTTGTTGTGATTCCCAAATGCGGCAATTATGACGATTGACACAACCATTGACATGAAATGTCTCCTCGTCTGTAAGAAGAATACGTTTTAGGAAGCTTTCATTGTCATCAATTCTCGAAAGCATAAAAAAAGCAAATTCAATTCGCTTGCTTTTGTCGTCAGGCTTAATCTCATAACTGAGTTGAATCTTGTAAGCATGGAGTCGTGAGCGCTTATGAAGGACGTTTTGTATGTTAGTTTTCGCAATACCCAATGCTAAACTTCTAGGAGATATGGATTTTTTAGGGCTTCTAACACACGACTGCCTTATGCGTTCGACATTTTCTTCTAAAGTGCTTGGACGTCCTGGAGATACATCTTTTGATACGCTTCCAGTTTCTTAGAATTGTTTCATCCATCGGTTTAACGCATTCTAGAGCCATTTCTCCGCGATATAACGAATGCCATTTTTGTTGCGTTGCAACAATAGATTTAAATTCCGCATACCACAACACAATTTACGCTTTTTATTGCATGGTACACATTCTTCGACTCGAGAATTCCAACTTGAAGAACTTGACGAAAAAATAGCGCCATCTAGTGAGCAAAATAAAAATTTGCTTTCCAGCATTTCAACACAATAACTATTTCCATACGCTTAACAATTCATTTTTGTAAAGTTTCAAAATCCCAGCATATTTTTTCGATGACCCTGTACATCTTTTTTTGATTACAATTGATTACAAAATTTGATTGAGATTACATTTTTAAAATGCATTATTGCAAATGCAAGATTCCTTTAGGAACTATTAGCTCATGCAAAAATATCTAATGAGCTCTCCTTTAAATGTCGGACTTCGACAAAGAAACTTTAGAAAAACAGATGAAATTAGATATTAACATTTATAAACCTACTTTTCATCAGCTCTCCTAAAAGTTCCCTTGTCGAATTAAAGTATTATGAGCCATTTTTTGACAAAAATTCGTTATTGTTAAAAAGTGATTTTTTTAAAAAGGTTAATAGAAATATTTTCATTTTGTTCCTACATCGATCCTTACGATATTAATAATTTCAGTTTTATTTTAAAATTTAAATTATACGTATGTTGCAAAAATATACTTTTTTTAAGAACTCTATACTACTCTAAATACCTAATGCCTAAAACGTTCATCATCGTATTCGTTTTTTACATCTCGGATCTCAACAAAAGAATTTCAGAAATGTTGACTCGTGTCATTTTTACTTCATTCTTGGGCTGTTCCTTTGAGTACACATTCGAAATACGGTCTTCCAAGCCACAGCTGAGGTACGGGCTTCTGATAAATGTGTCGCACCTCTGCGATGGCGCGATCCCGCGAACAGCCTCTTCGAAACATAACTAAGCAGTAGAGTCACGAAACTTTTGTAGAACTACTTACGATTCATGGCTGAGCTAATAAAACATTACAAGGCGAAACTTACGTATGCACCAGTAACAGGAATCTTATGATATGGGTTGACAGTAATTTACATTTTATACAACTCTGATTTGAAAATGAGTAAGATTTCACTGCATAAAGCACTCACTGTAGACAAAAATTTGAACTAAATAATTTTCTGCTCCCCATACTCCTTCGTGTGAATCAGTTTAGGGCTAACTATATCCCCATAATCCAATTCCTTTCATTTTCATGAATTTTTAAAGTGTTTGCAAATTAATGGGACACCCTGTTATCAGCATAAAATTAAGAATCCATCCTGTGTAAAATTAAAGAGAGATATCCGATTTGCTTTTAATTAATACGATATGTATTTATGATTATATGAATATCACAATGATAGCAACTATTGTTGGGCTATTAAAATATTCTTTGCTTTTTTTAACCCATGCTATGGTATCCTTTTTTTATAGATATTTCTAAATTTTACACATTGATTTGTTGAAAAATTTTAAAAATAACATTCAAGTATTTCCTGAATTTTTTGTAAGCCAATTAGAATTAAGAATTTTCTTTTAGGACGATTGAAATCTTTTTAATTTTTTTGCGTTGTTCAGAAATATTTAAGAATTTGTATTCAGAAGATCGAAATACTACCAGTGGGGAAAAAAAAAAAAAAAACTCCAATCAAATATTGCAAGGCTGATCCCAACTTTCTTGTAGAACTATGATTTATAGAGTGGAGAATCCAAGGTTCAAATCTATGACAGGCAATGAAAATTTTTATGCCAACTCATTGGATGAAAGTCATTATAAGGCTTTTTACTATCCATAACGTTTTCATCCTTAGGATATATTGGATTTCCCTCTAAGCACCATGTCAAAAAGTACATACATAAATACGTCACTCAGAAAATCGCTCATACAACAAAATAAAAGAGTGCAGAACCTTAATATCCATTTTCCATTCATGTGGTGAGAATCGAATATAGAGCTTGCCACATTTGAGAAGACTTTTCCTTTACGGTAAGCCATATGCGTGTGTCTGTTGCCGTCATTTACCGTGTCAATTGAATATTTAGAAGCTAAATAGGATTGCGGAGTCTTCATGTGCACTTCAAAAAATATTTTACTTTTGCTTACAAAATGGGTAAGAAGGGAATAGAAAGGCATGATAACATCAATATTATTCGGATTTAAAGAGGCTTAACTGATACATATCCCTAGATAAAGAGACTGTGCACGCAATAAGATGAATATGATAACAAGACTGATTTGGGATTATTTTGATTCTATTTTTAAGACCCCTCCCAAGACTTTTTTTTAATTATTGATGATTTGAATGTAGAAAAAAATCATATTTCAAAAGATTCACATAATGTACAGATTGCTAAAATTATTTTTGTTAGTAGGGATTAAAACACTTTCCTCTTTCAGACAGATGTCTCATTGTTGTAATGCTCTTCATAATTCTGATATGATTATGAATACGAAACTTTAAATAATATAATGAATAAACACAATTACATTTAGGAATTTATGTATATTTTCAGTATTCCTCAGATTTCAAATATTTTAAAGATATTTTACTTAACTGATATGTGTCACAGGTATGAGATATTAATTCAAAAGTTTTGCGAAAGTGATATACACGAAGACAGTGTCATTCATGTAAATACGACGTTTCTTTGCGATTTTAAAATGTTTTTGAAAACATTTTCCTCAAATGCGGCATTAACACTGGCCTTTTCTTTTGGAAATTAAGGCAATTATTTCATTATAATTCACTAAGAATGCATAGTATTTCCAAATAATAATTAATAACTGGTATAAAAACATTTTGTTATTAAAAAATATCTGTTTAAGTAATTTACAAACCAATATCCTGTTAATAAAAAAGAAAATCATTATATATATGGCTACTTAAATTTTTCTACTTGAATTTGAAATTTACATTTCGCTTTGATGATTAATATGATATTACGCATATCATAAAATTCCCCTCTGAAATTTTCTTTAAAAATACACAGAAAAAGTTTATTAGAAATAATGTAAAAAATATGCAACAAATTAAATATAAATAAATCCTGAAAACTTAAAGTTTTTCAAACTTCATCCAGTTATAAATATTTTAATTTCAATAAATATTATTTAAATTATTTTCTCGCTTTTCGGAGTTCATTTCTGATGTAAAATAATAGTAACTTAGAATGTTCTTAATTTTTAAGAAAATTTTTTGACCGTAAAATAAACGTTTAATTCTTTGAAGGAGAATTTTTGAACTTTTATGTCTTGAACGTTCCGTACCAGTAAACATACGATTTAAAAATGTAGAAATATACGTTAGCGCCCCTGAATTTCAGAGAAGAGAATATACAATTAGTTGAAAATTGTTGTGTGAATATCCACCGCGTTTTGAGTGACGGGAAAACAGCCAATCGACTTTATCTTGTATTAACGTGTCTCTAAATATAAAACTCGGAAATTTATCAAGCATCCCAATATTTGTCTGCAGAATTGCGCATCGATTTTCAGTGACTTTTGAATCAAACATTAAAATCGCTACTTTCCAGAAGTGAAAGTTGTTCACATACTCACTTGACTATCATGACAGCTCTGTTAGAAACAGAATGATTATGAGTTTTATCCCAGTTAAGAAATAAAAAATGGTATACATTCCCAAAGTAAACCAGTTATTTCTCATTGTCTCATTGTCATTTTTGTAGATTCTTAACAGTTAATATAATGAATCAAAATAGCTCGAGGAAAATGGCTATCTTGGAAAATGGTATATTTCTCACATCGAAAAAGTATTAATATTTGACAAAATTAAAAAACATCGTATGTATAAGGTTTTTTCACCTGCAGGCAATGTTCTGTTGAAGCTACTGTTTCTCCGCTGGTGCAATTCTGCTTTGAATGCATGGAAGCAGATTAAATTTTGACCTCGTCCGTTTTAAAATAAGGAGACATTTAACTTGTATTTGGGAATTCCATTGGAACAAATTGTCAATATCAAAATGATTTATAGTAAATATTTTTGCATAATGTTAAATGGATATGTTTTTTTATTTAAAAGGTAAGTAGTTTAAAACATTAAAACAGATCATATTTTTTTTTCCTGAAAAGACACCTTCTCCGAAATATTTCTTTCAATAATTGTGATTAATTTTGAAATAATATAAGTTAATAAAAGAGAGAGGGAACTTAACAGTTATTTGATATTTTCATTTGTCATTTCAACTGAAATAATTTCGACGTGATAAATATGTCTCCTACAGCCGCCTACATAGCGAGGATTCTTTTTAAAACCCAGAATTCCACGCGAGGAAAAAAAAAATGAACAAGATTAAAATAAGAGAGAAATGGCCGAAATGACAAATAGTAGCAGATAAGCCGTTCCCATCAAACATGTCAAATCCACATCGGACTCTGGAACGGCTATAAATTTCCCATTCGCCAAAGAGGAAGGAGCAGCTATAGAATTCTCTTTATGGGAAGTGACATTCGAAATACTTCTTATATTCAGTTCGAAAGAAAAATTTATATTGGAAAAAATGGCAGCCTCCCGAAATCCTTACTATTCAAGCTTGAAGGGAAACAAAAATGGCAACTTTCTCTTCTGCAATGGGAAATGAAATACATAAATATTTGCTTTTAAGCCATAAATAGAAGAGTAGCGCAGCTTATATCTGACGTTTTATTAGAATGCTTGTTCATGCAATATTAAATCCATTGCAGAGGAAAAAGTAGTCATTTACAAGCACGTGGAATCACTATAAAATATCCTCTCCCCTGATATACTTTCGCAATCATGGCTGAATTTTTACTTTCGCTTCTTTTAGTTTTTTCGGTTATTAGATTTTCGAAAAGGCAGAGTTTTACGGGTGCAGTTCCTCAATTTTTTTTCGGTGCCCTTATTCTTTCTTTTTTTATATATTCTGTCGTACGTTTATTATTTTGTTTTTATCTGCTTCATTGTAAAATGTGAAAAATATTTTACTAGCGAAATAAAAACGTAAAATTTTGAATCCCAATTTTTTTTCCAAATTAGACTAACCATATTAATAATATTTCTTACTACTTTTTTAAAATAAAATTAATCCAAATATATTCTTCGAAATAGTAAAATACGGTAGGTAAACCAGTATATATATATATATATATATATATATATATATATATATATATATATATATATATATATATATATATATATATATATATATATATAATATATATATATCCCAGCAAACACAAAGATGCCGGGCATCCATCGGGCCGCTGTTGGCCCAACGCCGGGTGGTCATCAATGCCATATTGGCCGCATGTGGCCCATGTAATTGCCAGTACGTGTCCATATACGGTTATCCATTGGCCCTTTGCCGTTTGGCCGACGATAGCCGCTCTCACCGCCGTAGGGCTGGTTATGGTTATGGTTATTTCTATAAATATTGAATTCATTTTTATGTTAATATTGTATATATTGTTAAAGTTAATATGGAAGTATTGGAAATCCATTAAATTACAACTGAATACATTTTTGTGATTCTAAAAGACAATTGTTATCCATGTAACTGTTAAATATCATTAAGTGCATTTTTAGTTCTTAATTATATAAAGATTAAAAAAATATGAATTACTAACTCATATTTTAAATCATTTTTTGACAATGCTATCTAAATTTTATAATTTTATTTTAATAATCTAAATTTTATTTCAATAACTTTTATATTCTGTTTTTAAAATATTTTGTTATTACAGAATTTCATTATTTATAAATTTTTTAAAAAAATTCTTGTGTAAGCAAGTGTCAATTTATTGCTAAACCTAAACTTGAAGGAATAAAAGAATTCCAGTAGTTTTATGATAATTTTATAGAATTATTTTAAAGCACACACACATATATATTTTCTTTGTATATAAATTAATATTTCATTTTCTAAATCAATTAACTCCATGCAACAAGATGTTGAGAAAAATGATAAAAAGTATAAAGATTAACATTTTTTATTACTTATAAAAATTAACAAAACAAAAGCCATAGATAAGTGAAATTAAATGCTCCAAGCAACAAGATGTTGAGAAAAATGATACAAAAGGATACAAATTAAGATTTTTTATTGCTTATAAAAATTAACACAACAAAAACCATATATAAGTGAAATGTCTAAATATTAATGGAATTAACAATTTTTATTTATGATAATACTGAAAATAAAAAAGTATCTACTATTTTTAATTATATTTGAAAATAATTTTTGCAAAATGTTTTTTAACATTTTTAATTTACAAGTTTTTTCTTTTATTTTTGTGGTCCACCTTTCGAATTAGTACTCTAGAACCAATTTCTCCTTTTGGGAAGATTTTCATTTTGTTGTAATCCTCTGAAAATAAAAAAATATAAAAAAACAGAATTGTTAAACTGATTCAATTTAATTGCAAAAATAGAAACAGCAGGATGTTAATAACAGCCCGGGTAAAAAACAGAAAAAAATTGAGTTGAATGTTTATATAAATCAGGTGAAACTTCATGCATAACACTAATTTTCACATATTTAGATATTATTTCACAGTATTAATTATTTGAATAAAGAGAATCCAACATAACTGTTTTTAAACCTACAATATTTTACAATTATATTTACAATCAAAGCAAAACAAGCCAAGCACTTGAATAGTTAAAATTATCTAACAAATATATATATAGTCCAAGGGCTAAATTCTGCACTTTGGTTGTGAATGCTTATAATAGTGTCAATTTTCATCCAGAGTTAATAACTCATAAAAATGAATATTACTAATACAATTTTTTTATGATGGAATCTTTTACTTAATTTCAGTTTTATCTCTTTAAAAAAGGGAGAATGGTTATTTGTAACATTATGTCCACAATGAGCATGCTTGGGAACCAAACACTGGATGTTTTGCGTTATGCTGAGCACCTAATTGGGACATGTGCTTCGCAGCCCATGGGCTCTCGGTCAGGTAAACAGATAGGTACTGTAGGCCTTGCCCCACCTGGTCTGTTGTGCCAGAGTTTAATTTTACTTTATATCCATATTGATATTTCAATATATATATACACACACACATTACAATAAATAACACTAAGTAACAAATGAAAAATCAACATTCATCAATTTTGACAATTCTTTGATTAAAAATAGAGACAAATAATTGGGTTAAATGAAAATGATTTCATTTGAATGACTTAATAGAAATTCTAAACATCTGACTTTAAAAATTCAATGCAATGTTTTTAATAAAATCTTACATTTTCAAGGTTATAATTAAAGTAATTAATTTATAACATACACTTTGTATTTCATGCTTTAAAAAATCATGTTTTGAGCTAATAAAAAATGGTTAAAAAAATTATTTTTTACACATAAACTACGATTACAGATAAGTAAAGTTTATGAAATCATAGTAATTAAAATAAATACTGATGAATTTTAAAACATATTGGCAATCTCGAATTATTTGTACAATATTGTATGCTGAATCTTATTAACATGGAATTTAGTTTTTTTTTTTTTTACAAATGATTACAGATTGAAAAATTACGTCAATTAATGCAAAAGATTTACAAATTTTGAATACATGCATTCTAGTTATTGCCCAGTAAAATTTACATCACAAGTAATTAACATAATTATGAATTTTTTAGAAGTAAAAATGTTTTACATAACTTCATAATTCTTATTTTACACAAAGTATTAAATTTATATTTAATCCAATATTATTAGAAAATAAGTTATTGATTCTGGACTATAGTTTAAATACTTAGAAATTTACATTGGAGTGGGAAGATGTTAAAAACACAATAAGCTTCAAAGCTAATGTATAAAATGAAATAGTAACAAGTAGCCATCAATAATAAATATAAGCAATAATTTATTACCTTATTTAAAAAATATTACCTATATTTACTTGTCAATCGTATTTATAATTACAATTATTTGTAAATCTTATATTAACTACATTTAATTTTATTAAAACTAAATTATTTGTTAATACAAATAATTAAAAAAATTGTAACACAAGGAAATAAATTATCTGGTTTGTAATTACCAATGATATGGAAAAATGTGTATTTATGGTTAGATATGGTCATTGATCAAGACTACATATAAGCATAAAATACCTATTAAAATAGATATTGTTCATCATAATTATATCACTTAACACACAGATGTGAATTATTAAATATGAAAATGAAATGAATAAAACTCATTTTTTTTATTCTTACATATTTTAAAGAAACTGCTTAAAAATAATCTTAAGAAAAGTAAAATGAATAAATAAGTTCGATTTTACATTCGAGGCTTACAGTAAATGCATATCAAAACATTACAAAGATTGACTTATTTATCAAATGTTTCCTGGATATTCTTATCATTTATTTAAAAAAATATTTTCTAAAATGAGTTAAAGTAAAACTATATTTGTCATCACATTATAACATTTTTTAAAAATTTTTTACAACTGATTAATTTGCATAGTCAGAACTACTCAATCTGTAAATTAAATTTCCCAAGTTACAAAAAAATTTCTTATGAAAAAAAAACTTATTTCACTTTGAATATATAAAATATATAAAAGAAGCACTTAAAAGATATCAGAAATTTATACACTGTTCCTAATTTAATGATTAACCGCAAAACTGTTCTAGCAATATTTCAAAATTTATTGTACAATTAAATATTTTAGATACATATATTACTCTTTTAACATTGGTATTACTCCTGGCAATGAGGAAACTGATTCACTTAAAGAGTTGTCTGGGTCTGCGGTATTATTGCCTTACTCGAAAAGTCATAAGCCTTTGATGTAGACCACATCTAAAAACGGGGAAATAAAAAATATCTATTAGTTCCAAATGAAAGTTAGTTTTAAACAAAAGATTTTTTGCCTTTATATATGCAGAAGATAAAATATGCTCAATTGGGCTATGTTGGTTAAAGAGGAAAAGGAAAATGTCTTAAAACTTAAAATTGATTAGTTACACGAAAATATATATATAAAGGTCACTTTACAGTATAATATATTTATACCAAATGTTATTGATAAAAAAATTTTCTGTAACAAATTCAAGTTTTAAAAGAAGCCAGAAAAAGGATAAAATATATAAATAAAAAAGACTGAACTATTTCCTTTATGTATAATTTGGCAATATTATTTTCTTATTTTCTTTACTAAGTTTTGATTTCATAATCATTTGCAATCAGTAAACAGCTGATCCAACATGTAACACAGCTGTAAAACAACACATCCAACATGTTAATGAATGAAATATCAATTTTATATAAATGCTTAACTGATAAATAGCATTAAACTTAAATTATATTCTTTTCTCTAATAAAATGTTAAATTATTCTCAAGATGAATATCACAAAATTTTGCCTCTTTGCTAACAAGTGGTGTTTTGAATAATTTTGACCAACATCTGGGCTTTAAATTTATTCGTTTTATGTTATAAATTACAATAAGAAAAACAACAAACACAAAATAATGTCTACTATCAAAATTGACTTTAACCTCTGTATTTTCTGTAAAATACTCAAATAAAACTCACAACAAAAGAGATTGTGCAATTAAAAACAGTTAATAAATTTAGCAATATATACATATATATGTTTAGAAGATTAACCTAATTATGCTTACTATATTAAAACAATAAAATAAACATGCAGTTTACAAATGCAATATCTTAAACATTATTTGTTATTATTTTGAAATTGCACAGTGAATTTCAAAATTAGAAG
Organism: Latrodectus hesperus; assembly: GCA_037975125.1. Lineage (NCBI taxonomy): Eukaryota > Metazoa > Arthropoda > Arachnida > Araneae > Theridiidae > Latrodectus > Latrodectus hesperus. The sequence continues at coordinate 76,286,578 of CM075852.1, forward strand.
TATCTTTGAAATCAAAAAAGATAAACTTTTTTAACTATTTCTCATATTATACTTATTTTAATTGCATACTTTACAAATTTACTTTGTTTAAAATTATGTTTAATTTCTTTATTTAACTTAAAAGAATTGAAGAGAAAAATCAAAAATAAATAAAAATAATTCTGACAATATTACAAAATAGGACAATATTGTCATCATAATCAGACTTTGTAAATCGGTAAAGGAGAAAAAATTATGTTTTAATTGTATGTTTATGTGTGTGTATATATATTAGATTAAATATATCATTTACCCATTATCCGGTCGACTATTTACTATAACGATAAAACCATTTACATTACTATAAAATAATCAAGTGATCAAAATGTCAAAATTATCGTCAAACGTTTGAAATTTTAATCACACTTTCTCCAAAATGTAAAGGGACAAATACTCTAGTTATCTTATATTTTCATTGAAACAAATTATTTGAAATTATTGTTAATTCATACTTCAGTTTTTCAGTCATAAATAAAAACATAAAATGTGAGTTTAAAATAATAAAATATGGAATATAGAGTAGCTACTAAGCTGCTTCATCAGACGGTATTCGCTACACGGAAATAGTTAACATACTACACAACTAATTTAAATAATAGCAGGGTTGTTCCATACATAGACATTTTTTCATAAACGTTAATGTTAATTTTCCAATTATAGAATTCCAGATGTTTTTTTTAAATTTGTGGTAATTAATCTGTCAGATTCTGACAGAAATTGTAAAATTTACTATTTTTAGTATTATATTTTCAAGTTTATACAACTTTCGAGTTTTAGATACAAAAATATTTCACTAAGAAATCCACAATGATTTTAATAGTTGACAGGATTATACATACATACATTCACACAGAAAAGAAATAAAAAGTAATGCTCCTTTCAATTTTCCTTTTTATTGTAATTTTATTCGTATTATTATTTATGCCTCTTTTGTTATTGCTGTTATAAATAATTAATTTAATTACTTTATTATAGTATTCTTATTTCATTTTTTACCTTTATTTTATTTCTACCATTAAATCTTTCTTTAAATCAACTTTTTCAATATTTAAGTAATGTATACTGACTTTTTAAATAATTTCTAAAATGTCTTTGCTAATTATTGTATTATTTTTTAGCTGTATTACAACAATATAACTATCTTTATTTGAAATTTTTATAGTAATTGCATTAAAGTTTAATTTCTTACTTCATTAGTTAATTTAATGTTTTTTTTTTACATTATTGTCATGATATTTCATTTCACACCAATGATTTCTTTAAATATTTATTAATCATAAAGTATATATGTGATATATGTTGTAAAAATAATGAAATAAAAGACAAGGAATACTATATAAAAACACTGCTCCATCCACACAGAGAAATTACGTTTACAAAGCTATATCCGCAATAAATAGAGCAGAACAATTAGATAAAGGATTACTATGCTTTATCTTTTCGTTATATGTTAGTTTGAGTAGTTGCCTGTAATGATAACTATAACTTGTTATAACTATAACTTACCAAATATTATGTATATAATTCCTTTTTATTTACAGCCAGCGTAACTTACAGCGTTTGGATTAGTCCCCCAATCGACTACATTATTACGTAATCTATTAAAATTGTTATTAAACTCAAACTATTTACGATTGTGAATAATGCAAACTAGAAGTTTATTAAAAATAAAATTTTTTGGAAGCTCCAATAACTTTTTTCTGAATCATTGCTTACATCAGTCTCCATTAAAATTCCTTTTAACTGTTGAATATTATTCTTTTATTGATAAATACAACTACTTTGAATGAAGTAAGAAATACAATTACCTACAGTCTTTATGAATGGTGTTCTGTTAAATTACTCTAAAAATGTCAAATATCTTGGTTACACTCTTGACCAGGAGATTCTGGGCAACAGGCATATAGAGGCCCAGGTGGACAAATGCAGAAAAAGGCTTAATATTCTTAAATTTATCTCAGGACGAGACTGGGGGGCCGACGCTGATGCTCTGAGAACAACATTCATCTCATTGATTAGGCCAATTTTGGAATATGGTTTTCCTATTGATTTCTGTGCCTCTGAAGCTAATCTTGATAAACTTGAACGCGTACAACTTAGCGCTGCAAGAATAATCTCCGGTCTTCGTAACAGCTGCCCTAGGGATATTGTGCTTTTCGAGAGTGACTTACCACCTCTTTCTTTGAGAAGAGGCTATTGTCTCTCAAAATATTTTAATAAGCTACTTAGCTACTATGATCATCACAGAACTTCTGCTTACCTTCACTCTTGGCACAATAATAGGCGCCTAAAGAAACTACAGTCCTTTCTCCTTGGCAAATGAGATGCAGTTGCTTTCTGCCGATGTGGAACCTCATTCTTTGAAACGTGTCCCATATTATATGTTGGATACTGATCGAGTTCGCTTTTGGACTGGGCTTCTATCTAAGGTGTGTAAAGGTACAGACGTCCCAGAACTGAGTAGGCAGATAGCCCTGGAGATGATATATAACATTCCAGTCTCAGATTTAAGAGTGTATACTGATGGCAGTAGGGGCGATGGAGGTATTTCTGGTAGTGGCATACATATTATGACACCAAATAATATAATAGACATAAAGATTAAGAATGCCGACAACTGCTCTGTGTTCAGGTCGGAACTCATTGCTATTTATGAGGGATTAAATTTTATTGACATGACTACTGAACTCGATTTTAATGACTTATGGATTTTAACAGATAGCCGTGCCTCTATACAGCACCTCTCTCGTTGGACGTCTGTTGGAGATAAGATAAGCGTGAAAATCCTGGAACTTGTCAGTCGACTTTCTTCAGGACACACTATCTACTTCGAATGGGTTCCTTCCCATGTTGGTTTGGAGGGAAATGAAATTGCTGATACCTTGGCCAAATCTGCCTCTGCGGCTGCCTTGCATAATAATACTTGTCTAACTTTTTCAGAAATCTCCTCAATAAGGAAAATGGAAACCAATGCCCTTTGGAGAACCCCTCCAGTTCACACTTGGTACTTTGGAGTGCGACCACGTTGGACTCACAGTCTAAATATTTCTAGGAAGCAGTAGACGGCTCTATCTCGCTTTTTGAGTGGTCACATTAGTTCCCTCACCTTCCAGCAGGGTCGAAAACTCTTTACTGAGTGTCACTGGTGTAAGGCCGCACAGGCTTCCTCCAACTATATTCTCAAGTGCCTGAATTTTACTGCTCGTGAGATTTTGAAGGATCCTTTACTGTTTTTAGATTTTTTGGAGATTTTTGGTTTTATAGAGTTGGTGTAGCAGAGCTACACCAACTGGGATTAGTAACAACAACCACAACAAGAAATACAATTGATGTTCATTAGGTTTGTGGTTTGATTGACATACTATGGTCATTTTTTGTGCATGAAAATTAACTGAATCGATACCTGCATTATATTGGATTCCAGTCACTACGAGTATCTATGCTTGAGTTGTGAATCGAACCGATGAACCACTGAACTGAAAGCTGGAATGCTTAATATTCAGATGCCAGCGCGGATGTCTGCAATAAAGATGTATTGTTAATACTTTAAATCATTTTGCATTATTTAGAAACAAATTTGTTTTAATGTATAAAAATTAATATCTTTTTAATTGAATAATTTACTTTAAGATTAATATAACTTCCCTTGAAATTTTACATGTAAAATTGTGAAATCAAAATTTACTTTCTTACGCTCATTATTGAGATTTTAGTTTTAGCTTTGGAAGAAGCATGAACATTTTATTTGCTTATACTGCATTTGTACGTAGAAATAACATTTTTTTTCTAATGCCCGGCTGCCCTTAGACCTTTGCCCTGTTGAGCTCTATAATGGGTGAAGTGATGGCATCTTATACACTGGGGCACCCAGTGGGTGTGCCCTCTTCGCCCCGAATGTGAAGTGATAAAGAAAAACAAATACAAAGAGAAAAAGAAACATCCATGCCCGAACCAGGATTCAAACCCGGGACCTACTGCTTTGAAGTTAGGGACGCTAACCTCTCCACCATCGGTTGGCGTATGTAGAAATAACAGTTTGTTATTTTAGTTGTTTTGTTTATTCCTATAGACACTAATTAACAAGGAAAAAGGATAATGAGAAAGGAATAATCTCAAATAACTATAGATATATTCAAATATTGCGTTAATTAATTTCACAGAAAGTGAGAAAATTCATAATTTTCGAACAGAAAGCAAAACTTTGTTATTAATTTTATAATAACTCATATGCATTTACACCGAGTTGGCAATTTCGAATCGAATTTGTTTAACTTTCTACGTTCATTCAAAATTTTAATTTTTCCTGATTAATTATACCAAATAACAAAAATAGAAATTTGATAAAAGTTAATTTTTTCATCATTGATCGTTGAAATATTCTGTTTATTATTCTCCTCCTGTTGAAATATTCTGTTTATTAATCTCCAAAAACAATGCAAAAGTTTAAAGAGTAAATTCTTTAAACTTTTGCATTGTTTTTGGAGATTCAGTTGGTAAAGGTTAAACAGTGTATAGTTTCCCCCATATATCACTATAACTAGAATTATATTTTATTCCATCAAGTTTATTTTATCATCATTTTTTCACCTAGCTCCGAGTTGGGCTTTACCAGTTAGATAGATGTAGCCAGTTTCGTGATTTTGAAGCATGGAACAATCAGAAGACCCACAATACACCTCTGCCGGCGGCCAGCAGAAGCCTGCCACCCCCAGAGTTTTACTTCGAGGACATTACAACTCCACCCAGTTTTAATATGCCTCAGCTGACATTAGCAAACACGAAGGATCCTTGGTTAGGCCGGGATTCAAATTCATAACCTTCCGACAAGAGAACGACGTCTTAGCCTACCAGACCACCGTGGCCTTTCAGGCCGAAGTGTACCGAAATTATAAATGGCGATGGCTTTTTCTATTCGATTATTAAATTGCTCGTAAATCATCAATTTTGTGAATAATCATTCATACTCAAATTGTGTTATTTGTTATACCTTGAATACAAAAACGAATCTTTGGATTTTAATTGGATGTGCGTCTGTTTATGGAGAGTTCGAATATCAACCGAGAGTATAAAATATAGTGATATAGCTTGTTGCTACATTGGTTATATAAGAAGTGGCTTGCATAATGTTACCTATGATATCCGACGACAATCTATTGTTATTTATATAACAGAACAAATTGGTGTGCGTGAGAATAAAACCTGCATTTTTAAGAACCTTTTAATTTTTCCAGAATCGTGTAGCATTGCTTATAAAAATTGTATAAATTTATTTTGAATATGCCATTACTGCATCTAGAATAAGATGTGAATCCGTCTAGAATAATGTATCGTACATCTAGAATAGGACATTAGAGACTAGATAAACGAACTCATCTCAAAATGATTATATATAACCGCAATTGTCATAATAAATTTAATGTATCATTCTATACATACATGGTAGAAAAAAAATGGCTCAGGAATGCATACATAGATAGTGAAGGCATGTAACCATCAGCGATGCAATGCGGTAGACAGCATCAATATAAGTCTGGCAATGTTGTTAGAACAGTTATAGATACTACAATGGCAGGCTATCAAGATTTAGCTAACTTTGAATGTTGCGTTATTAGACAATAACACGAGAAATGGGACAGGATATCTTCGAAGTAGCGATGAATTTTTGACTGATTTTTGCCCAAAACTATTTAAAAAGCATATAGTGAATACCAATTATCCAGTAAAACAACTAATCTCACACAATTGGATTTTTAAAAGAATGATATCATCAACAATTGATGAAAATCTAAACAAAATTCATATGAAGCACATCCTGAAACTCTTGCGAGTTTCAGTGGTGGGACATCAACAACTGACAGGATGTGAACCATTTAGTGAATTATTAATATAGAATCATTCTAGCAGATGACTTGTTAATCAGAACAATTGGAATTTTCTTTTAATTCAGAAGTTTCGGGGCTGGATGGGCATGGATGCTTGTAGAGATCGGAATGCACTTTAAATTTCAAGTCCAGTTGCGCTGCACTTACTATTATACCGGGATGTGCAAAAAGTGACTGTAGAGCGAAAAGCAAACCAATTAAACATTGATATGGTCTTTCATAGCAGAAGGGTCACACGTACATTATTTTTGATTCCCCGTCAAAAGCCTTCGTTTTCACTTGATCCACCAACATCGCCCTTGGATTGTCGATGACAGGAAACACGTTGCATGTTCAGACGAACCTTAATTTTTAATTGTATTGGACAAATGGATGAACAAGATGTGGAAGGTTGAATCTTATTTGGACTTACCCTATCGCCAAGGATGAACTGCGGAGATAAATCATCAGCATTACAAAAGATTTTTTTAAGCTATGTGCGCCACTGTCCGGTTAAATAAAAAATGAAGATATTGCAAAACAGTCAATATTATTCACAGTATTGATATAGCTGTATTGATTGATTAATTGAAGCAAAATATTACAAAAAAAACATATTTTTTTAAGTCGTATAAACGTTATTGTTTTTTCCTGTTTGATTTCCTTATATGCTGTAAAAAGAAAAACTCGATATCGCGAAATTCGAAATTATATACAACCATATAGATATATATACATATATACCTATATATGTATATATATATATAAATAATACGAAATATTCGAAGTTACTATATTTAAAATCTGAAATTAAGTATTGATATCGCATAAAATGTAATTAAAAACAAATACACGATAATTCGAAATCACGATATTCGAATTTATAAAATCGCAAAAATATCTCAGTGAAGAGAAATATTTGAAATCGTAATTTTCAAATCCCGTAATCACGTGATATCGGGTCCTTTTCATTAGCAAAAAAATGTTTGTCGCCATTTCTTCCACTCTCGCATTTCGAATATTAGGACTTTACCGATATTGTGAAATCCTAATAAATCTATGGACTTTACATGTCAACAGGAGTCTATTCAAGTTGGTAAAAACTTTGTAAAGGTACGGAATGTAAAAAATTTGTGGAATGACATAAAACTTCTTATACATCTAGAGACGAATCAAACATATGAGAGATATGTTAACATCCTGTCTTATCGCCTACATCTATTCATATTAATTGTGGTTTCCGATAAATATGGACAATTTCAACAAGACAGCGTGGTACTCCCTGCTTTAAAAGCTTCTTCAAGATCACTTTTCTGATTTTAGATACTTTCATTGGCCTTCTAAATTCCCTCTATCAAGGACATTATGAACCATATTTAGGCTTAGCATTATATCTTAGTATATTTCATGATGTATTCATGATTGTACGATGCATTCAGTCATTCGTTGAGTCCGTGCCAAGTCGTGTTCCTGGACGTTTGCTGGACGCTTAAATTAAGAGGTACTAGATATAACAGTTTTCTTTCACTTGAGTGTATATAAATGACACGTGGTTCAATAAAGAATATGAATGTAAATAAAAGTAGTCTTTTTGCCTACCAAAACTGCTAAATACAGCCAAATCTTACCATAATTTTAAACTCTGGTAAAATAATAAGGTCGACCCAGAGTTGGCAGCCATGTCTCCATATTGTATATTCGGAAAAAAAAATTGATTCTGTGGAACTTTTTTAGAACACATAATCCCTCTCAGCACTCCGATGACTGTTTTGGTTGGTTTTAGATCGCATCTGCACACAAGGTGGTCATTTACGACCAAGTATCATTCTTTTACGATCATTTACGACCAAGGTCATTTACGACCGTTTAACATATATAAATAAAAAAATATCAAAACATTGTTTTACTTGTTATTTAATTAAATATTTAAACATAGTATATGTTTTTAGTCTTCTTTCATGACTTATAACGAAAAATACTGCACTTCTAGTTGAAACTAAATCCTTAAAATCTAGATTACTTTTTTTAATCTTCAAAGTACAAATCTTTTTTTTTTTTTTTAAAGAAGTTTAAAAGTTGGTTTTGTGGTCTATGATACAATTTCTTTTAAACCAATTTTCCCAGATGGGATTTAAAGAAGGTCGAAGGAACTCATCATTTGAAATTGAAAAAGATAAAAATTTTAGCTTTTAAATTTTGTGGTATATTTATCGGAACAATCTCTGAGAAATTCGATCTTCTTCATGGAACTATTTTAAATTTGTTTGAAAATGAGTGCAGAATGTGGGAAATAGAAAATCTGCTTCACGAATACTGTCTTTGTGGAATAGAAATATCTGTTTCTTTGCAGGTTAGTCGTAGAAAAAATATTAAAAAAGAAATTGGTCTAAGTGTTTTAAGTTGAAATTGTCAAAATCTGGATTATGAAGAATACAGATTGAATTCTTAGTTAATTGAAAAAAATATTAATCGAAATTAATATGAAAATAGGTAAAAAAAAAGATTGGAATAATTTAATTAATATAATTTTATAAATCAGTATAAAGGAGTAATTTTTTTCTGTTGTAAAAAATTTATGGCTCAAATGATAGAAGTTATTAATGGTAAAATTTAAGAAAATACGGAGAACTGTTTTCTAACATGATTTGATTGATGGCCATAGTTGTCTGATAAAGAATGGAGCCGATTTTGTGTGTCCGGAAGGTAGCGGGTTCAACACCTGAACCAAATAAAAAATATTATTGTTGGATAAGTCTTAGCATTTTAAGAGTTAACTGAGGTACAGTGTCCCTTGGCATGGTCAGGATAATAGGATGACAACTCAGATGTCTACCTCATCATTATTATTTTGCTCAGATTACGAGATAGAAGATTTTTATGAGTTTCTTGAGATAAAAACAATCAGTTGGAAGAATCACTTATATCCTTAACTTACTTATTACTATTAATACTAGAACTATTAATAAAACTTGTCCCTTTAAAAGTTGGATGAAAATCCTATTTATCACCAGAATATGTTAAAAACCTATTAATTCTTGTTACCAGTAATGAATGGTCATTTTATTCTTTAGCTTACAACAAGTTGAGCTTTTTTTTTTACATTTCAATTATAATTATAAGTAATTTTTAACCAATATTTTTTTAAGTTATTGGCTGGCCACTTTCAACATTTTAACCATGTGGGAGGAAAACTTACCCATTCAAGCAATTTGCATAAACAATGTAATAATTTTAAATAACTAAATTAAAACCATTTAAGAATAAACAACAGAATAAAATTAGCTTGAACACAGTACGTTTGAAAAAACGTTGTTAGTATTAAGCCAATTAGTATTTGCTGCTAAATAATTTCTACTACCTATGTATGTTAGGACAGATAAATTAATATTATTAATTTATTCCCACACAATAATTATAATAAATTAATAATTAAGTTTAGTCAAAAATATTATGGAAACAATATTATTAAACTGTGTTTAAACTATAATATTTGTTCCCATGACTATTATGAAATAATATTAGCAATGGTTTATTATGAATGTTGCTAAGAATTAAAATGAATAAAATATTAGAAAACATTTGTGTTATACATGAGTTCAGAAACATGTATGATTTTGAATTAATATTCTAATACTTTATAAACTTCTTGCCAATATTTTGCTAGTTAATTTCTCTCTCTCTCCAGATAATTGATTTCAATCATCCACGCTCTTTGGAGTGAAAGATTAGAGGTTCGATTCCAGCAACAGTTGACTAACGAGAGATAAATACTGCTCTTCTATTTTCTGTGTGTACATTTATTTGAATTTGCTTGGAAATTTTCCAAGTTTTTCTCTCTCCCACTCTTGGAAAAGTCAGTCTGAGGAAAAGTATTGAATTAATAAACATTCGGTTAAATTCTTAGTCTTCCTTAATGAGGAATTTACTGGTCTTTGATATCATTTCTTGCAAGAAATGTTTATATTAATTCAAAGATTTATGTATAAATCAAACACATGCTGCAAGCCCTTTCCTGGATAAGTAACTTTTCTATTGATAAGGAGTAATTTGGAATAAGTAGTTTTGATATAAATGAAGTTATGGAATATGATGTTTATTGTCCAAGCTATTATACCAGAATGAGAAATTGACTTATGTTTTAATAACAGTGGTTTCATTTACTCTTTTTACTTTCGCACTTGTTTAAGAATGATGAATAGGAGATATAATTGTTATATTTTCTTAAGAAATGTTTATCTAATTGAAGAAATCTTGGTAATAAATAATCGTTCTCTTAAAATATGATGCTTCATGCATACAAAATGCAATGATAATTTATTTTTGTAAAAGAATGAACTGTGTTATCTTAATTGTCATAGAATTAATTTTAATTAATGAAACTATAAATTTAAAATTAATTCCAATATTTTTCTCAAATTACTTATGATATCAATGTAGATTATAACAAATATATATACTACAATTTTAAGATAATTAATTCCTTTCTTTTTGTTATTTTTTATTAAGAGTATGATAGTTTTTTTCTCATTTCCTTTAATTTTTTTGATTAATGCCTCTTTAGAAATATGGTTGTATATGCTTTTTTAAACTTAGAGCCCACAATATCTAATATCCGCAACCTCAATTGCTTGATCCAAAGTTACCTAACAGAAAACTGGCTTCACAAAAAGAAATCACAAATATTAACATTCGGAGAACATATTTCTTCAAAATTCATGCTGTGATTTCAAATTTTAAAATGTGTGTATCTTTTATTTCTCTCACTTACCCACGAGAGCTGTGAAAGCAGAGCAGATTGAGAGACGTGCTGAGGTAAGGTGGCGCCCTCTCTTGAAACACAAGAAGAGGCTTTATTGTGTTTCGAACCTGCATTTGAATAAAAGCCGAATTTAAACTAATACATATATTTTCATCACAAGTCGATTTGCTCTTTCATGCATCATTCATGGAAGCATACTGACATTTTCGTGAAGCAAAATTTGAAGCCAAATATTAAGAGGAGAGATAAAAAGTTCTCGAATTTGAATTCAGAAATAGAGGAAAAAAACTATATTTTAAGCTTTGATTTTATAAAAAAAAGTAAGAAACGTGACAGTTTTGAAACCTATGAATAAGTTCATTGCGGCTTAAGAAATACAGTAGACATTCATTTTTATGAACTTCTAGTTTAAAAACACTAACGTTTTTACGAACTAGTGGAAAGTCTGATATAATAGGATAAATGGAAAGTCTGACACTGATATAATGGAAACAATGTGTTAATTTTAACTCCCATTTGCAAATTAAAATTTTGAAAAATATTATTATTATTATTTATTTTTTTTGCAAACTTACGTTTCTGACAAACAGCTTTCTTTTTTATATTTTTTATAATCTGATATTTTTTCAATTTTTTATTTATTCCATTTATATTACGTTAGAGAACTTGATGTATTTTTGAAGAATGAAACGACACATGCAAGCATTCCTGACATTGTAAGAACAATAGTCCAAGACAGAGATGTAAACATTAAAGTGATGTAGAGCACATTTTCTTGATTTCGTTGAAACACCAGAATGTACTGTATTCGGTAGAGTTGGATATAAAATTTTAGCATCCTTTAAAAAATCCTTGTTCAAGGAATGAAACAAAATATCATCATTAGGTAAGCTGTGCCTATACCAATTAGGTAATAGTAGATTTATAGCAATGCATAGTTCATCTGTAGTCCGTAATAATAAAGTTATAGGTGATCATTTGATATCACACAGTGCTTAGTCTACTGCTGAAAATTTTTGTAAAGCATATTATAATATCCACAATGTAACAACATTCATGAAAAAATTTCATAGATAATGAGCTCTACTCAATTATCACAAGAAAAAAAAAACTTTAAAACTCACAAGTACCATCCCCAGTTTCAACATATTATTTAATAGTGACCAGGATAGAAACTGGAACTTTTCATCCGAAAACTATGGTCTTATCGTTAAGCTATGATCAGTCTATTATGTTAGAATAAAAATATTAAATTCTTAAGTTAATTTAGAGCTCTTTATGGATTGCGTAGGAGCTGTTGCAATTTTTTTTATCACGCACATCGTGTTACAGTCTATTGGGTATTCATATTCACGCCACAAACAGATTATAACCAATTTCTTAGATAATAAGTAGTAATCACACATGTGCCGCAAAAAGAAATTTAAATTGCGCATTATGACATATATTTTATATAAAATGGATGCTCAGCATACAATTCCTGTTATTTAACAGAGGTTGGCATTGAACCAAAGGCATTCCCCATCGAAGAGACTGCTCCTTGATGAGTCCTTTCATCAATGATCATTTGGGAATCTATATTCTGCTCTTAAGGGATATATATTTGCCTCTAATAATTAAAATACCGTCCTAACTGCAATCCCTCTGTTGTTTGTGTACCAAATATACTTGACAAGATTTAAGTCAGACGTATTTATTGAGTGCTCCTGATTCATTTCTATTTTAATAATTTTCTGCACGAGGCCAAACCAGTAAAGACTTGTTTTATCGTACACAAAATCACTATATTACCATTGTTTACATCATAAGAAGAATTTATGGTTTAACTGCTTCTCATATCATCATTCCAATAATATGAGAATTTATAGAAAACGTGCATCGTGATATGCTCGCATATATTTAAACTACCATTTTTCAAACCATCAATCGCAGATTATATACATTAACCTCATTTTATAAAAATAAAAGATTGCTTTATACTGGTTGGTTGATTGGTATCGTGTCCATGGAGGGGAACTATAGATGACCATGAGTGTGCAGAACACAGCTGGTTATCTCCTTGATGTTTTCGGAGTATAGACACTTTTCGATGTCGACGGGGGAGTACATACATTCTCCAAGCTGAGCCAGAGATCTTAAATTTGCATTATACTACATGCATTTTTCCTTCAAATGTTAGTAGATTGAGTGGTATATAAGGGTTCATACACACACCATCAGCGTTCTGCTCGTCATTTCAATAGCTCGCGAGTGTTACCTTGCCCATGGATATTGTAACAATTCAGAATACACTTCAAATCTGTTAAATGATCTTCCTAGCAAAAAAGTGTGTGCAAGAATACACCAAATCAAATGATGTCCTTCAACTATACTATGTCAATCATTACGTTTCAAATACATTTATCCCCTCTGTATTTTAATTATTTTTCTTTTTCCTGCTGCACAAGTTTCATTATACAATAGAAGCAAAGCCAATAGTTTATGAGAATAAAGAACACTTTAGTAAAACTTGATTCTTATTTAATCTTTTTGATTTGATGTCTAATGACAAGGAATCAAGTAACTAAGATTTTGGTTTCGACACGCAGCTGAAGGTGAACAATAATCTTACCCAATATTCACCATTAATTCAAATATAATGCCTCTGTGTCTATTTAGTTTCCAGTCTATTAGTGAAACATCAAGTCATGAATACAATATCATTTGGTTTTAGTATTAAATAGAGAATATTTTCACAGGATTTTTGAAAAACTGCATTTTGAGATAAAAGACTCAATGTAGTTTAATGCCAGTATTGCATTATTGGTGTGGAAAGTACCTAGTTCTATTCAAGAAACTGTTGATCAAATAGTTGGAGTTGGATCTTGCATTTCTGATATCTGCAAGTATAGTGCGTATACTATTGGAGTACATGTTTCAAAGAAAATGTATGTACTTCACAAAGAAGGAAATCTGAGGAGCTTCCAGTTTTTCTTCTTTGCGAACTCGTAAATACGGCTTGCTATGAAAGGCATATATGCAATGGATACTGTGGAAAATTATTTTTATTCACGCTCAGATGCTATATTATTTATTATCAGTTGTTATATCAAACAAGAAAAAAATGGTTTCTGAAACCACGATTATCAATATCACCCTTCTTCTCATCGTAAAGTTACGAAAATTAATTTCTTATAACGAGATAGTTTATTCTGATATGAATTATGCATTAAAAATATTTCTTCTGTTTCTGTAAGATCTTTGCAAAATAATTTGTGTATTATCATCAAAACTACGTTGTATTCTCTTTAATTTTAAAAATAAATTTTTTCTCTGTACGATAGCAAATTTCTACAAAATTCTTTCTCCTTTTGTCAGCGATAACATCACTTGTCCTGTCAAAAAACTATGGTTTCTATCTTTTAAAAAATTACTTTTTTAAATTAAATATAAGTAAATGTCTAAGGTAGTGAAAGATAATTTTTATTTTTAAAAATCATTGTTTTTCTAAGAAATGCTTTTATTTTATTTTATTTATTTATTTTGCAAGCAAGTATTTTTGCAAACTTTCTGTTAAAAACAAGTCTTCATAGGATTAGAAACATTGAGACGCAGTGTCTTGAAACTATGATAGGTTACGTTGATGATATAAGGTTTCTGTCTGCTTATTTCTATTAATCGCGCCGAGCTGGCAGCCGAATGGTTAGCGCTCTTGCCTTCGGTTCAACAGTTCGTGGGTTCGAGTCCCACCTTGGGCATGGATGTTTGTAGTGGTTCGGAATCCACTTTAAACAATAGGTCCCGGTCTAATTAGCCCTCGTGTGCAAAAAATGACCGTTGAGCGACAAACAAACCAAACCAATTCTATTAATCGCAGTCGTTGAACACACCCAAATGCCTTGTCATTTTGTACCATTGTTCAAATAAGTGCACAGTTGATTGGCAGAAACAATATAGGAGCTGGCTTGCTACTTCAAGGATTTCCATACCCTATTTACGGCACAACGTACGGATATTAGAATTTATAGATTATCAGCGTTCAGAGTTCCTCTCAGCAAGATAGTCTTCGGCTAGGCCCAACATCGAATCAGTGCTGTCTTAAACATATATTGTATTACACTGCGGAATGTCTACTTCTGCCTACTGAGGCAGCTTAACACAGAGCAAAGGCTTCATATTTTGAGCTATGATCAGATGACGAAGTCTAAACCTGAGTCAGCATCTTTCTTTTCTAAACTTCCTCATCAACGATGGGTTATTAGATTCTCATTAAGCTATATCATTAAGCTCATTAAGCTCATCATTCATATAAGCTATTAGATTTTTCCTCTTGATATGAGCTTTTAGTACAACATCGAAGATACATCATTTAAATTCCTTTATTTAAAATAGAATATTTGATAACAATCATAAATATAAGTCATAGGGATCTCTCTTTTCTATTTAATACGCAATTAAAAATTAAAGACAACAGTGCAAAGAGATTTCTCTTATTTTCATTATTTTCACTCATTAAATGCTCCTCCATAAAGTAAGGTATTTTCCCTTCCGGTGATAAAATCCTATCGTATAAGAAATTGGCGTCATTCCAATTTCGTCAATGCTAATGGAAAATATATTTTAGAAGTCATTATTGAAATAGAATAGGCCGTCACTCCTCCGACCTTCATCCTCCTTGAGGGCTCATCGGGAAGGGAGCACACGTCTGACACGCGCAGATAACAGGTGTTTAGATGTCAGCCTGAGGGTGACAACAGGTGTCAAGCGGGACGATGGCAACAGATGTTGGGGGTGGGGGAGGAATTGTGTCCTCTTCTTCAACAAAAGAAAAACCTCGGCGGCCGCTCAATGAATTTTTCTGTTTGGAACATTGCCTTGGCTTATAGGTTTCACCCGACCGCAGATTCGCTTTCGAGGCTGGCCGATATTCCTGACACGCGATCTTGTGTTCGCACGGGTGGATCCCGATGCAGAAGATACTCAGATCTATTGATGAGTTGGGGGTGGACTGAAACACGCTTCATTGAAAGCTTAAGCGCGCGTGAGTGGCGAGGATTTTATTTATGATGAAATGTGTTTCGGTGATTAGAGAAAGTAACTCTTTTTTCCTGTTATTTTCATTCTGAAAAGGAAATTAATCAATAGTGAAATAAATTCTTTTTTTTACTGTAATTAAACACAATTTATTTCCTCTTTCTACAACCCATTTTTCTTTATTTCTTAATTTATTTTGTGCGGTGTATTAAATCTCCTCTTCAACCATTTTTTAATTTCACATTCATTACATTAGTTAAACAAAGGAAAATTGGATTGCCATCATCGCAGTTATTTTTTTTTAATTTTATAAATTTTCGAGAGTATTTGATTACAGGATTTTTTTAATGAACATTGACATTTTATTTAAGAAGTAGTTGGAGCCAGTTATTATATTTTTTGATTTACATGAACGTTATTGATCGATTTATTAGTAATTGGAAGGCTATGCTGGTTTCAGGAAGAAATTGGCTGCTCCATTTGATAAATGGAGCTATTTGGTTTTCTTTTCTCTTCCGAAGAATCAATCTAATTCACAAATTCTGACATGGCGAATATTTTAGCATATACATTATTACTTTTTATACTTCAAATCA
Source organism: Latrodectus hesperus (assembly GCA_037975125.1). Classification (NCBI taxonomy): domain Eukaryota; kingdom Metazoa; phylum Arthropoda; class Arachnida; order Araneae; family Theridiidae; genus Latrodectus; species Latrodectus hesperus. Next base: position 76,302,846 of record CM075852.1, read on the forward strand.
TATCATACTTCAAAAGGCTTGCAAGTCTCTAAAATGAAAAAAATAATTCTAAATATTAAATTATTTTTAAGAAAAAAATTAAGGTAATGGCTATTAGATCTGATTAGTTTTTAGACCTCTATTCGTTTCGAATCAATGATTTGCTTCAAAATCTTTCTCATGTAGTTTTCAGAAACAAGGAGCCATCTTCTCCTGTCAAAAGGATGGACACCCATAACTCTCAAGCACCTAACTCAATATATGTGATTACAAAAATACAAAATCTATCTCTTTTTGTTCAACAATGGTTAAAATCAATCCTGGGACATAGAAGAGGGTGGACTTACCTCCTATATCATTATTTTTATGATATGTTCTAAAATTTTGTATTTAGTCAGCCATAAAAGTTTTTGATTATTTTGTAATAGTATTGTTCTTATATATAATATTGATGTGGAATATTTAAAAGCATTTTTTGCGGAAAGGACAAGTGTTCTAGTCCTTCAGAGCAACAGTTCGTGGGCAGGGTGTTTGTAGCGGTACCAAAACCACTTTGATATGTTGTTGTTGGTCAAATTACTCTTTTTGCGTAGAAAGTAATCATCGAGTGATAAATAAATTAAAACTAACAGCATTTTTATGGAAATAAAAAATATCTTTAAATGAAAAAAATATTACATGAAAAACTTTTTGCTCGAAGATTGGGATTAAATATAATCTTTTTTAAAATTTAATTGTAAGAAAGCAGAACTACATTTGAAAAAAATGCCACTGCTTTTCATAGTCAAAATTTATATATTATTTCATAGTGCAATTTATCATCATAATATAAATTACAATATGAAACAACATCATTAATTCTATAGTGAAATTTATATTTTACAAATTATAAAAAGATATGAAGAAACAAAAATACAAATTTCATTTGCATCAAAATAATGAAATATTCTTTAAACAACGAAGGTAATAGATTATTTTTCCATTGAATAAAATACTCGACGTTTTAATAAACGATTGAAACAAAGCCAATGGATGAATAAAATTTTTAGCAATGATTTTTAGAATAAAAAAAACTATGAAAGTAAATTTATTTATTTAAAGAACGAAATTCATTCCATTTCATTCTACGAAAATGAGTAAATAAAATATTTCAATTAAAATTAGTATTTATAAAAAGAAAGGTACACTTTATCGTCAAAAATGAGGAAGAAATTCTAATTTTTTTACCATCCAAATTAATTTTTGGGAGAAATAAGCTGTATGGAGGAAAGAATTAATAAATAATAAATTATATATATATATATATATATATATATATATATATATATATATATATATATATATATATATATATATATATATATGTATATATGTATATATATATATATATATATATATATATATTATATATATAAATATATATATATATATATATATATATATATATATATATATATACATATATATATATATATATATATATATATATATATATATATATATATATATACATATATATATATATATATATATATATATATATATATATATATATATATATATATATATATATATATATATATATATATATATATATATATATATATATATATATATATATATATATATATATATATATATATATATATATATATATATATATATATATATATATATATATATATATATAAATATATATATATATATATATATATATATATATATATATATATATATATATATATATATATATATATATATATATATATATATATATATATATATATATATATATATATATATATATATATATATATATATATATATATACAGGGTTAGCAAGAAATAAGTTTCCCACTTCAGAGGGCTGTGGAATACGTTCTATTTGTCCAAATGAGATAAAATTTGAACTACAGATAAATCAAATAATGCGCTTGACATTTATTGAAAAAACAAATAGTACATAATTTCGCCGAAAGATGGCGCTGTAATACTAATGGTACTTATTTGAATATATTGAAAATATGAAAAGTCATTTGCTTTACAGCGCATGCCTATTAGCATTATTTTTGGGTAAAAAGAAGGTGGATTCTGAACGAGCATTTGTTACTTCTCTGCACATCATGCCTTCTTTGCTAGAAAAAGCGCTACTTGTAAAATTGTTCTACAGAACCAGCAGAACTCCGTTGCAGCTGTAAAAGAATTTCGCCGTATGAAGCAGATACGAAGAGGTCCAATGTCTCTATGTGTGTTACGCAAAATGATGCAGAAATTTGAAAGAACTGGACAACTTGCAATTCTTCCCGGTAGAGGACGAAAACCAAACCAGTCTTCTAGCGTCGAAAATGTGGCTACCGCGGTCGTTGAAGCCAGCAGTCAGTCGCCGGATGGTAGTGTAAGTGTGCCAGTTGTTTCCCGTGTATTGGATATGCCGTATTCCACTGTAAGAAAAGTCTTACGGTGGATTTTGCATTTTTATCCCAACAAAATCAAGCCTCTGCACTTGTTGCAAGACGGGGACTCAGAGGTTCGTATAACTTTTGCACTTCAGTTCATTGCTCGAATGGTGGTTTACGTCACTTGGCCATGGAATATCCTGTGGACTGATGAAGCCCACTTTCAACTTAATGGGCAAGTCAACACCCACAATTGTCAAATTTGGGCAGCAGAAAACCCTCGCGCTATCCAGAAAAACCCCTTGCATCCTGAAAAAGTGACAGTATGGTGTGGGTTTACGGCTACTTTTGTGATTGGGCCGTATTTTTTGAAGAGATAACTGCAAATGGAATCAAAACCTGTTCGATCACAGGACAATGGTACCAAGATATGCTGAGGAATTTTGTAATCCCACAACTTCAGTAGCGTGGATGCTTTCAGGACATCATTTTCATCAAGGATGACGCACCTCCTCATATTGATCGTCGTGTATAGCAACTGCTAACACAGCATTTTACTGAGGCGCGGGTTATCAGCCGTCATTTCCCTACGGCATGGCCTCCTCGTTTGACGGATATGACCCCCTGCGACATTTGGTTGTGGGGTTTTTTGAAGGCTACCTTAAAAGGCCAGCATCTGTACCAGATCTGAAGGACAGCATTCGGCGCCATATCCTTGATATTCCGACAGACTCACTCCGGTCTGCTGTCGAAAATATGGTTCTGTGATTTGAGCACATTGTTGAAAATGAAGGGGGGAATATTGAACAGTTGTAATGCTACTTTTTAATTATTATTATTTAACATTTATCAAGCATATCAAAGGTTTTTATGTGTATTACAGCGCCATCTATCGGCGAAATTTTGTACTGTTTTTTTTTACTAAATGTCAAGCGCATCATTTGAATTATTTGTAGTTCAAATTTTATCTCATTTGGACAAATAGAACGTATTCTACAGCCCTCCGAAGTGGGAAACTAATTTCTTGCTAACCCTGTATATATATATATATATATATATATATATATATATATATATATATAAAGCCTCATTTCTTATGAAAAATGCTTTTATGGAGCGTTTACTCAAGGAAATACAGAATTCGAGAAAACTTTTAAGACAAAATGAAGGAATGATGCTAATAGAGAAGGAAAAGTATGAAAGAACTATAGAAAAATATTGAGAATAATTATTATTTTAATGAAAATAAGAAAGTTTTTACTATCTAAAATAACTCTTGGAAAAAGGTCCTTAAATATAAATTAATTTTGATTATTTTATTTTTATGTGCATTTTAGAATTAATTCTTTAGTTCTAATATATTTCTTTATTAGAATATTTAATAAAGATTATGTATTTAATTATATATATATATATATATATATATATATATATATATATATATATATATATATATATATATATATATATATATATATATATATATATATATATATATATATATATACGCGTTTTGCACACGAGAATTAATTCGTTCGGGATTTATGTTTAAATTAGATTTAAAAAAAAAACACTACAATTATCTACGCCAGAAATGAAGCTACGAGCTGTTAAACTGCAAACAAAAATGCCTCCTATTCCGTTCGGTTGAGTGTCATTCTACATCATCAACTACAAACTTAATAGGAATCAGAATTAGGGAAAACTAAAAATTGATATCCTACAACAGGTAGTTTAATAGTTCATTTGGCATATCTATTGCACATTTCCCTTCCGGTATGACTTTTTCATCAATTATTGGATTTATAAGAGCAATGGATAAGAGAAAATTGTTTGTTTTTAACACAGGTCACATTGGTACTTGTTGGTATTTGATATAATACATATATATAATAGGGACATTATATTGAAAAATGACGAAGGTTTGTTGTGCTTAATAAAGAGAATTGTTGTTTTTAATAATTTACGATTTTTTGTCACCTGTTGATCAGCATATATAGAAGTTTTTGACAAGCCAAGCAAAGTAATACAAATTTTCACTTCATTATAAAGCATTAATCATATATAGTACATAGTTCTATTCAGTGCTTCATAACATGCTAGTGAAGTTTAATATAGTAAGAAAATAAACTATATTCTATTATGCAAATTGTAGTAGCCTTAGGATTTCGCGTCATTTTTATTGAATTTTAAATTTGATTAAAATGAAGAAATAGCGATGTAAATAAGCATATCACTTTTATAATGTCCCTTAAACCAATGGAAAAACATTAAACTCATCGAATAAGTCTTCTCAGCATGTTAACATTTAGATGGATCAAGTATCGAATCAGCTACTTTCTAGAAGCTATAGTGACGCCTTTCTCCAACAAGCTTTTATGACCCCTTTATAGTAGGATAAAAAATTATTTTTCTGATTCGCATACGTATTTGAAAAATTTACTTCGCTCACCCGAAAATACGTAGATATGAAATTTTTTTATTTGATAGTTATATAGCGATGTTCATTTCAAGTCATTATTTTGTGAAATGTCCATTCTGTACATTATTTAGAAGTGCTGTAACCTTGCGAAGAAGGTGTCGCTACCTCATGTTAGAGAGGTAGGGGGTTCTATACCTAACTCAGCCAAAGATCGTTATGGTGACTAGATTTATACACATAAGTTTCTTAGAGTCCGAATCGCTTCTTTGAAATTAGGAGAAAGGGTTACCAGCTTAGTTATTGACTTCGTCGTTAAACCGTAATTCAAAATTTCAAGACAGTTGGCAGTGTGTGGCCAAACTCTGGAAATCTTAACCAAACTTATAACCACTATATATCTGTAACTCACATTTTGGCTTATTGACAGCAAATGACATTGTATTGGTGATTTATTTGAAAGGGACAACTACATATATACAATCATTTCTCCAAGACGTAAACTTATTTCAAATTCCATATCACAACATAAGCAATTCTTTGTTAAGAAACGGAGAAACGTGTGCGCAGAGATAGGACTGTCATTATAATCATTAATTTTTCGCCCCCCCCAAGGCTGACTGTACGTGGATGATTAAAGAAGGCGAATCTGTTGGAAGGGATTGATTAATAAATTTTGAAAGGATTCTTTTCTCATCGCGATTTATTCGAGAAGGAATCTCTTCAAAACTGTCTGAATACTAATGAGAGGAAAGGATCAAAATATTTTCGATCCTATAAAGGAGCTGTTTAATTAGGTGGAAAATTAAATCCCGAGCCTGGCTTTATACCTGAGGAAGAATTAGGAGATTCTTATAAAAGGAATAATGAATTAGGACATAACTACGAATGGAATATTTGCTTGAGAGAAAGAATGGAATTTTGGGAATTTCAGGTAAATGGAAAACAAAAATATAGAAGAATCATTCGTTAAATTAATCAATAAAAATATATGTTAAAAATTTGTATTGTTGTAAAGCTAATTATGGTATACAAATTAAATGAGAGAATTATAAATTTTGTGAAATACAAGAAGAGAAATGAGAAGTTGATTTGAATATCAGAAACGATAATAATTTCTATTATTTTTTCCAAATTTAATAAATACATATTTGAATATTTTGATTTTCAAATTCAGTTAGGTTAGATTATATTATTTTTTCAGTTGATTATTTTACAGGAAAAGCCACCCAACACAATCCATTACATATTATTTTAGAATCACAGAATGGCGCTTGTCTGGATAGGCGCAACTTAATTTTTATCAATGTTCTTGTCAAGTTCCAAATATATATTATGTTCAGTCATTACGTTCATTTCTCGAACAAAGTCTGAGTCTTCTGCTAATTGATGACTAATTTGATTGAAACCAACGTGTGTCTTTAAATTTCTTTGATTATTAAAATCGTAATTTTTCCAATATTCTTTATTTGGGAGTCTGCTAAATTTTTGGAGCAAAATTGCAGCATTCTTATGAATGCCATGCAATACAGAAAAAATATTGGTTAATGCTTCTATAGCCCTTATACAATGAATTTAGCTGCCTCTATTCGGCAAAGAGATTGGTTCTCGGCAAAGACATTGGTTTGTTGATTGGTTTTGTTTGGTGCTTGTCGGCAAAGAGGTTGGTGTTTAAGCTGCATCTATTCGGCAAAGAGATTACCAAAACTTGACTTTATTGATGGAAGTAGTAACCAAAACCTCATTACAGTAGTAAAATAATGGTTGAAAGTGAATTTTAAATATATTATTAACAATTTTTTGTTGCACTCTTATTGGTAGCTCGTCAACAGTTTCAATCCTGAAAACCTTTTTACACTTCTTTTACTTTGAATAAGGAATATATATCTCTTGCAACTCAAATGCGAATCAAGTTTGCATCACAAATAAACAATACTCTATTACAGAGATTATTTCACTCCGATAAAAAAGGCGTTCACCTTGATAAAACTTTGTCTCTTCAAAGTAAAAAACTAGCAGTTAGTTTTTTTTCAAGATTTAAAGTCATGTTATTATTCTGACACCAAAGATCCAATCTCCTCAAGACATTATTGTGATTAACATTCAGATTTTATTATTTTGGATCTCTGCACTGGAAGATTAGATCGTCAGTCAGAAATGTAGACTTAATTGCAGAGTCAAACATCAGACTAACAAGTAATTCATTGAAATAAATGTTAAGTAATTAAGGACTCATTAAAGCATTTGGAGGGAAACCCGTTTTTGTTTGTTTAAAAAGGAACATACTGTGACCATAACAATCCAATCTTAGGGCAGAGATATAATAAATTTTTGCCCTAAAATCCCTGATTATAAAAAATAAAATTCTCCAGCCCCAAAATCGGCCTGTGAAGAAGATAAATTATTATGATCCAAAATTTTCTCATCTCAATCTAGTTGTAATCATGTGTCCCATGACCTTAGCCAAGATACATTCAACGAAATAGGTCTGTAACTTTCTAATTTGATCACTAAGTTTATTCTTTTTTAATTTAAAAATAGCAATAACGCTTACCTTAATAGAAAAAATCCCATGGTCTTCTTTTCAGTACACAAGAAGTGACAAACGAGCTATAGGTCCCTTATTTATCAAAATGTTGGCATTATTGTTATCCAGTTCTGTGTCTTTGCCACACTTTAATAGACGAATGTATTCATTGAGTTACAGTATGGTGAAATTAGGTTAGAAGATTAAACGTCTTGGATTATTTTTCTGTAAGAAAAATATCATATTTCGTCAGATATGGAGTTAAATCAGTTTCTCATCTCTGAGAGGCTCTGAACTTCTTATTGTTTGGAGAGCTATTGCATGTAAAGACAGTAAAGGCAATGTTGTCTTCTCAGACAGTAAATTTAGGGAATTCAGTTCCGGCGGTATGTTGTAAATCACTAATGACAGAATAGGAAAAAATTAGGTATTGTCTTACTCCAATTAAGATTCCATTAGCAATTCTTGATTTTGGTAGAAAATGCAAATAAAAACCAAGGAAGGACAATCCGTAAATTAATATAAATGTATATTCTGCATGTGTATATATTCTGCATTATATTCTGAATGCATTTATATTCTGGATTTCTTTATTCCAAGAAAGATCACCACTGTTCTATTATAAAACCCGTAGCACATTCTTTGCCCTATAATGTAAAACAATACAAATGTTCAAGAAAACAAGGAAGCAAGGCAACGGTGTGATAGATTTAATGTCAACTGTGGTGCGTCACGAGAACGGCTTTTACACTTCCCTCTTTCGTTAATTTATTCATTTATTACATTACATTCATTTATTACATTACATATATTCAGACTTGTATGCTTGATTCTTGAGATCCACTTGTAAGTCTTCGTCGATAACAGGACAAATAGCACAATGACAGATGTACAACCATAGAAGAATAACGAAGAAAACACCCAGGGCCACGGTGGGAATCGAACCCACACTCCTACGCTCTCAAGTGATTGGCGGAGTGATGCCTTTGACCACTCAGCCATGGAGCGCCCCTCTTTCGTTAACTTCAAATAAACTTATGTTACACTTTTCGATCAACTTATTGTTCTTCTCTTCCATAAACTTTTAAATAATAATATTTTGAAAATTTTTTAACATAATAGTTTTACGACGAAACATCAATTAGAACTGTATGACATTCAATTTTATAGTAGAAATGTATGTAATTACTGCAGCTAACATCTGGTAATTTTACTGCTTGATACAAAACTGCTTGGTATTTTAAACAAGACAAATCTAAAGGAAATCATTGTACTTAAACTTTTTTTAAAGTTGTAAAATTAAAACTCTGTAACATAAGTTCTACTGATATAAAAGTCGAAATTTCTTTAGCATTCTCTTACAGTTTTTTTAGTTATAGTTAAAAAATTGAAATCTTAACTATAAATGTTGCTGAAAGGGTAGTAAATGAAGTGCATTAGCATATAAATTTAAGAATTTGTTGTGAAAAACATTCAGAAAGGAGAGGATTATAAGCCGCAATTTACCAACAGCTTGTTAGCTAGATCTCCTTATCTTAATTCCTGCCTTTTCTGGCTTTCAGAGTACCAAAAGAATGTTGTCTATTGTGACGGTGCTTACGAACGTAGCTGACTTGAAGATACAAATTTTGCACTAAATCCAACCAGGTACATTTCTCACTGTTGCTGAACATGCATTTTCCCATTTGCAACTTGTAGCTGAACACGATGGGTAGCCCAATGAAAATATCATATGTTGGTCATTGAAAACGTCATCCATTAGTTGTGCAGTTTCATATAAATTCATTACCTCGTATTTTTATTTCACTTTGTTCATGCGAATGTGTTCGCAGTTCAGCCTCCTAATTATTGTACATTGTATATAAAAGAAATATGTAGATAAATTGCACAGTAAAATTTTCAATTAATCAAGAAAACCAGCTATTCCTCCTATCGATGCTAATCTTTCTTACTTTTAAATTAAAATGCCATTTATTTGAGCAATTTTATGCTTTTTCAATTATGACTAAAAAATCCCATAATGGCAATACGGATAAAATTTCAGGTCCCTTGGATCAGTAATTCTTTTGTAGCAGGGATTTAATTTCCCAACATTAAAAAATTCTATAAATTGAAATTCCAGACAACTTTTTGAAATGAATCTAATCTTATAACATCTCAAATTAGTCTCATACATAGTCAATTTTTTTTTTTTACTTTCGAATAAATAAATTTCTTTTAACTCTTATTAGTACATGATTCTTTGTAATCTAAAAATATGAACAATGTACTTGATATCGCGTGCTATCAAGTACAATATTCATATTTTTAGATCATAAGGAATTAACAGCTAATCTTAACAAGTGTTAATTGTACAGTATTTTTACTTCAGCTGCTAAATGTCTTCCGGATGATAATAGGATACACTCAAGTGTAGCAAGGGTGGAAATTTGAAAAACTCCTAAATATCCAGCCTGACAAAGATGCATGCAGAAACTAAAAATATACTGGTCATTGGCCACTTTTCATCAACGAGTACAAGCGAATCTGGAATCTAAAATTATGTTCCATTAAAAAAAGCGTGATCGTATTATTCAATCTGGAGGAACGTCTCAACAAATTTATTGCATATATATTTCTATATACTTTAAAATCAAATTTAGAAGAAATTGTTTTATTTGTAAGATCACTCTTTGCCCGTCAAAGTTTTAGTATTTGTTCAGTATGTTGTGTGTTCTAAGCCACTACAAGTTTTCGCTCAATGAAAATATCGAATTACTGAACTGAAGAACAAAACTTTGATTTTTTTTTAATCAATAATTTAGCCATAAGAAAAAATAAAAAACAAAAGGTCATAAATATCATTAAATTACAATCCATAACAGGGAAGAAAAGATGCAATTACACAATTATGCCACTTATTCACTAAAGTTATAACTTTGGTTTCCAGAGTTCAAATCTGAGATATATATATATATATATATATGTATGTATGTATGTATGTGTGTGTGTGTGTGTGTGTGTGTGTGTGTGTGTGTGTGTGTGTGTGTGTGTGTGTGTGTGTGTGTGTGTGTGTGTGTGGGTGGGTGGGTGGTTGGGATCCAGAGAGAGAGAATTGTAAATAGACGTCGCTAGTTGACAGACAACACAGAGTTTTTTTATGATAAAGTATTTATGTATGATTTTTATAATATAGAACTTAATGAAACTTTTTAACTGCCACAGAGTTTCAAAGAAATGCAAAAGTTATTTTTCCTTTCTAGCATATATAATTTGATGTTATATGACATAGGGTAACATTCAAGAATGACACCGACCCACCCGAAGGTATACGGTGGAAGAGCGTTTGCGATAGCAATCCAGCCCAGCACAAGTGGTCGCAAGTCGAAGTAAAAGTCTCAAAGGTCCAAAGGACAAAATATGGTCGTACAGGAGGAGTAAGTGCGCAGGCACCAAATAGACTCCAGTAGGTGTTGCACAAAACGCGCTCATATGAGTTTGTTGAAGCGGAAGATTTGTTGGACCAACCTGGCCTTTATTGATTAAATACAATGACCAAGATGAAACATTAATAAACTATAAAACAGGTGAAAAATTGAACAATGCTATTTACAGAGTAAGATATGTATAGGAATTGTAGTGACAATAAGAACAGAGAAGTATTTACAATTGGACAGAATGGTGTGAAGGAGAAGGTGTAGGGGATGGGTCCTCCGTCGTCTCCTTCAGTTGGTGTTGAATTTCTAAGGTAAGTATCTCCCTAATTCCACATTGAACTTTGGGGAGCTTGATGAGTTGTGAAAGTGCACAGTCATGGTAGTTCGTGGGGAACCATTTTTTCCTAATTGGCTCATAGTGACTACAGGAAAGTGTAATATATTCAGGACTTCCAATATCCTCATCGTGTAGGCAGCGATTGGATTTCCCGTGGAACCTGCTGATGTAGGTACCAAAGGCACCATGGCCAGTGAGAACCTGGTTAATGTAAAAGTCTCCTGAAATTTTATTCCGGGAAACCTTGGGGAAAAATGTGTATAGTCTTCTGATTTTAGTGAAGATAGATTGCCATTTTTGCATTTCATAGTCTTCAGTAAACTTTTTAAATTGTTGTCTACTAAATATGGCTGTGTATTGGACGTCCTCAAAGGTAGTGGCTTCTTTTGCCGCGATATCCACTTCCTCATTATGTAGGATTCCAACGTGGGCTTTGACCCAGTGGAAAGTGAATCGGTGCTTGTGTGGTGATAATAATGTACGGATCTCCTTGATAGTTCCGCTCAGTATCTCTTTGGCCGAAAGTGCTGACAACACCGAGCGTGAGTCAGTGTGTATATGGCAAGTCTTGTCGATTAAGATAATGTGTTTAATCGTTAGGAGAACTGCAAGAGCCTCAGCTTCAAAAACAGTGGCCTGATCATTAAGTCGTCGCTGAAAATTGGCAATTAGCAACTCATTGAAAAAGATAAGGGAGGTGAGACATAGGGTAAGGGACACGATATCTCTGAAAACCGTTGATAGGTGTTGAGCATCCATCGTGTATGGTTTTCAAATTTTTTTTAAGATAGTGGGCTGTGTATTCACGTATTTAATATCCTATCGTCTATAGTCTCTATCATCTAGCTGATGGGAATGTAAAGTGAGTGGCTCAAATAAAATTAAGGAAATAAAAACTTAATTGAAGTCTTCAGAAGTGTCTACAATGTTTAAAATGTCTAACATTTTTCAAATTTTCACAAATTGGTGAAAATTTTGTGAAAAATTGTTGAAACTCATAAAAAATGTTTGATTTAAAAAAATCAATTTTTGGAAATTTTAATAAATTTTTCAGCAATAAATCTCATTATCATGTTAATTTTGTTGAAAGAAATTCGATAAATTTTTTATATCAATTATATTATACTCTCTTTTCAAGTCTTTTTGGGTAAATGTATAATTTTAACTACACATTTTCTGAATTTATTGTGAAAATAATCACTTTTCAATTGCTATTATTTACTTCATTATCATTTCAAAATTTTTATGAAGCTAGTAAATGGATTGTAATTGTACAGATGTAAGCAGTAAAATAATGTGTAAGAAACCAAATAACATTTGACTGTCATCTTAAACTAAAATTAAAAAAAAGTTTAAAATGAATATTTGTTCATGTATTTGTTAAAAAAAAAAGAAGGATTTAGTGCCGAATATTTTTGTGACGTCCACTTTTATTGCTATTTTTACTCATACGTTTTCACGAATCAATATCTAAAAGAAATTTATTGTTGGCTTCATGAGAATCGGGAGAAGATTATGGAAAAAAATGTTAGACGTTTACAATCGAATTCTCTTCTAGCCAAAGAGAATTTTTTTATATCGATATATTTTTCTGAGACTCTCTGGATAGTTTACTTCTAAGTTTTAAAGAAGTGAAGAAAGTTCAATCTTTTAAAAACGAAGAATAAAATGTTACAAGAAAGCTCCGTTTTAACGGAATCTAATTTATTTCTATAACGCGGATTCCAATATTTACAAAAAATGTTTAGGTTAAATAGATAATATGAAGAATATTAATTTTTTAAGATTTATATCAATGTTGTCTTTAAATGTTACCTTTCTTTCTTGCTTATTAAAATAATTAGTATCGAATCTGTGGTTGTTCAGAATTAATTGGGAGCTGAATGGTGAGTACTCTTCTCATCAATTAAACCCTTCATGGAATCAATTAAAAACTTTTATGCCGAGGTGTTTGTTATATTTATAAACCCAATTTAAACTAAAAATCCAGGTCTAAGAAGGCTTCATGTGCGCAATGTGACCATAAAATGATCATCTAAAAACAAATTATTGTTTTAGAGGTTATAAGCGATAGCATTGTTGTTGCCTGCTGGATCATTTTAATCAAGAAGTGGTGGGAATGCAAGACATTAATTGAAATTTATGTTGAATACATATTTTTGTATCAAATTATTTATAGTAATATTAGTATTTATAGTTTATTAGTATATATGATTTCATTTTATAAATGGAATCATCGGTTTTAATTTTAATCCTTAATGTTTTGTCTCAATATTTGATCTCCTTCATATCTAAAGAAATTTGAATAAATAAATATGCTGGTCAGTTTAATTAAAAGATTTTAAAGCAAAATTTAAATTAATTTTTATACTCATATGTTAAATATAAATTTATATGCATAGAGAGAAAGCAATGCACATATAGAAAACTAGAATGAATAAGCAAAATACAAATGTATGTAATTACGCGCATATCACTCCTAAATAATAATTTCCTAATAAATTTCACCGATCATTATTTAGCAAGAGGCTTATAAAAATAAAATAAGATGTAAGGTGCAGTAATAAATCTTTAGGAGAACTATCCATATATTGAAGATTTTTTTATCAAAAGCTTAAAAGTTTTACTTTGTGTGAGTGCAGCTAACCTGTTAAATTACGCTAATTATCTTTTGCAGTTATCATATTTAGTTTTTTAAAGTAGTCCAATTCTGATTAACTCCATGTATATGAGCTGCTGATCAATAAAAGTTTTTGTACCAAGAATTTAACACGTTATATACTAGTATTTATACGACGAGAAGCATTTGTAAATCATTAGCTTTTCATTATGATTAACTTTTCATTATAAGTGAATGATGCGTGTGAAACTGGTGGCGGGTCTACAGACTAATAAAATATAGATATTGCACAGCAAGTTTCTTACGCATACAGTGCATTTGATAGACTGGACAGTCTTAGCGTTCATCGTGTAAATTTTCTTCCTGAAAAACTTCTCATTGATAGCTGGCTGTATTCAGTTACGCAAAGGGGGGAACTTGGAAATATCCCAAACATTCACTTCGACAGACATGCATGCTGAAGATAGAAGCACAACATCCATCTTCCGTTGTTCAAGAGTTGCTGACTTCAAAACTGCAACCATATGGTGCGGAAAGTGTTATCCTCAAGCCCAGAGCTTTCTTCGGTTCTGTCTGCAGCATCATGGTAGTTTTATCCTTTTTTGTGGTGTTGTGAAGAATGAACACTATATCAGCAAGCACTCAACATCCTCATGTTAGCTCTTAACTTGAAATTAGGTCTCTGTTACCTCTTATTTCCTATACCGCGATTTTAAATAACGGAATTTCATTTGAATTGCTTTATAAGATCCTACTCTTTACTTGATCTCTACGAAGCGTTTCGCTTCACCAAGATGATGTAAGTTTGTAAATTACCTGTATTGTAAATTTTGGCTACTTTCTTGCCCAGTAAAGTAAATTTTTAATTTTATGAACGGAAAACATTTAGTCAATAGTTGACATTGGACTACTTCATCTCCATATGCAAATCATTGCGATCAATAAAATGTGATATCGTTTTGAAGCAGTACCTGTTAATGACTTGCATGTCCTCTTTGTTATATAAGCGTTGTTAAGTTATATATGCAAAAATATTTGTTCTGATTATATATATTTCAAAATCTATGGATTTCAATTCTTTGAAAATTATTTTCTTCCTGTTTTCAGTGACCAATAAATTGTATTTATGTCTAGAATATTATGAAAACATTGCCCAATCAATTGCTTATATCTCTAGAGTATATCTATATAAAGTATTGCCGAATAAATATTATGTTATTTGCATTTCTTCTTGTGAAGAAATTTTAATGATTAATAATGTAATTTAAGAACAAAATATTATGCAAACACCCACTTTTGTAATAACACACTCAATTATTCTTATTTACTAATAGATTTTAAATTTTGATACAAATACAAAATTATAAAAGGAATATTAATTAGTCTGAGTATTTATAATGAAGTTGTGCCAAGACAAGATGTTAAAGCCTAATTATAATTTAAATTAGCTTTAAACAGTAATTATTTTTTGACAATGGCGCTCACAAAATTTTATATTCCGTCAGCATCAATAACTTAGTGTGGTGTTAGTAATCCATGCACGACATTTCCACCAGAATCTTTCCGATAAGTTGTGCGCGGTGAAGAAGAGTCAATTACAGGAGGAAGACAAACGCTCATTTACATTTTATCATATCTCGAAGACATTAAATTACATTGCTTGGCAACCATCGGCTCTTTCATTAAACATGACATATTGTGCATGAATTATTTATGTGTCTTTAGGCTTCATTAACTTGATTCCAGGAATATGGATCCGGTGCGCATGCAAATTGAATTAGCTGCTCTAAGTCAATTGGCATAAAACGGGAAAAATAGTTTCCAGTCTATTAGCTTTAAAACAAGGGGGGGGGGAGAGAAACAAGAAAGAAATCTGAAATCTTATACATGTTTATGAAATCTGAAAATAAGTTCGAGTTTCTGAAATAATTAATATTCGGAGGGTATTAAATGGAGAGAATTAAGACAAATAATACCTTACATTTTGAATATTTGATTTAAATTATTTTCTCGGAAAGGCACAGTATTAAATGGATTACGTAGAAATGTCTTAGATTTTTAAGACGGCTTTGTTTAGATGACTTATGTTTGTTAATTATGAAATTATACATTTTAATGAGTGCCGAAAATGCATGAAATTTATGTCCTATAGGGTATTCTCTCTTATTTATATTATAATATTTCAAATATCATTCTCTGTGTAATAAAATTCTTCATTAATCTAACCTTATTTTAATCATTTTTATTTAAAGCTAAATAGTTATGTACAGCCAAAGTAATAAGTAAATTATATTTTAGTAAAAATGTCAAAAAATATATAAGCTAACCTCGAAATATGTAACAAATAACTTAATTCACTAAAAGAATCACTAACTTAATTATTCAGTGAATCACGTAAGCCTAAATCATTGTTTAATGCAGTCTCCAAACGAATTTAAGCAGTTATCGCATTGTGCAGCATGATTTTTCATTGCATAAATATATAAATTAGCAAAAATAATTCTATTTATACTTATAATATTACCTATTTATTCACTGAAACTACTTTCGTATCAGTCTAATAGAAATCGCTAGCGTTTTTCACAGTCACAGTCAGTTCAATACAATTAGTTTGAATTTGTCATGAATTTGAAATTGCCAGCCAGAACAGCTATTTTTAGCTTGCCCAAGTACATGGATAGATCGGGACTATTTGGTGGTTTGCGTCAAAACATACTATTTAAATTTCTTTATCGAATAGGAGTGTTTTGGAAGGTGCATAAAATTTGAAATACTCAAGCAGTAGTATAATGTTATATCGTAATATTGTATGTTGATGGTCCTTATATTGGTCCTATCCTAATACTGTGTGTCGTGATTCTCTTTAAAAATTCTAAATATTTAGCAAAATTATTCGTTACTTCCATTACAGTAATTAGATGCCTCCTTCTAACTTTCTATTTAGAGTCTAATATAGTTGATGTGACATAACAAATCTCTTTTTAAGCATGTTCAGTGGTATAACATAACAAAAGACTTCCTACAGAAAGGAATATTCTTAAATCTACATTTCATTCCAACAGAAAGAAAGATTCTTAAATCTAGGATTCATTAAATTTACATACGCATATTTAAAAATCATGAACATCTATCTTCGCATGAAATTGCCATGATATATTTATAATTTTTTACCAAAATGGATCAAGAGGAAATTTGCTTCTTAATCGGGCATTAGGGTGTTATTAATAGTCAATTTTTAATAAGTGTGAAGTAAACCAATTTGTAACTAAATTAGACTTTAACCATTTATTCTGACTCTGAAGTTAGCTTTCGGCGACAGTCTCTCTTATTATACTAAAAAATCAGTACATGGAGACCATATTTAAAATGTTGTTCAATTGTTGACTGAGCTTTTCTTAGAAATATGCTTTTCATTTTAAGAGGAGAGAGCAGGCAGACCGACTCGCAAAAGCTGGTTCTCTTATGATTCAGCCAAACCCCCCTTTGCGTAACATCAAAAGTGTAATCCTTAGTGAAATAAAGGATGACAGAGTTTCCCTTTATGCTGATGTGGTCTATGGACAGGCAGTGGAAGACTCTACTTGATGGGAACAATAAAACCGCTGAGGAGCTGTTGGTGTCGCTTGTTTCCAGGTGACAACTTGGCAAGACTACAAGGCATGTTATTTGCTATTAAACTTGAATGTTTGTAATTAAAAAAAGAAAATTTAAGATTAATTTATCTCACTGCAGAACTCTTTTCGGTTGCTTATTTCTGCCATCAAAAGTCGCTTTATATAACCAACCACCTTGTAATTTTGAATCAAGGTCAAGTAAAGAAATAGATATCCGAGCTGGTAGCTTTTTTTTCACATTAATGGAGAATTCTTGTGGCCAACTCAACTTTTAATATGCATAAACTTTAGCATAACCGTCTTCATTCGAGTCAAGTAAAGAATCTCGTACTCCTTTGTCAGAAGAGACGTGGTTTCCCTCTTGTATCTCAATAACATTTTTTTCCCTCTCACAACATCTTTTTCTCTTGGTTACCCTAAGGACTGGAAACCAAGGGAAAAAAATATTGTGAACGTTTTCAGCTATCTATTTCTCCAAAATTAAACTGATAATAACGATAGCCAATGAGTAAAATAGTCTCCGGAGCTATAGCCGCTTGTTTTGATACCATACTGTACTAGCAAAAGTGTCTAAGGAAAATTTTAACGTGCATGTATTTTCATTAAGCTGAGAAATTTGTTGAACAGAATATGACTCAACATGCTAGGGATAGAATATTCTAGAAGAATAAAGAACTATTTCCAGTTCTCCAAAAAAGACAGAGATGACTCTATTTAGATGTCTAACTGGATGTCTGTTTAAAAATCACCTCTACGGCGATGGAGTGGTGGATTCTTCAAACTGTACTTTGTGTTACCCTAATTAACCTATCATTTTTGAACATTTAAACACTTTATAGTACTTTCTCGGTATGGAAACATTGTTAGAAAGCATTAGAAAGCTCATAAAGCGATGTTTGGCATTTGTAAAATAAAAATAAAACTGTTGCGCACATTTTCTTGATCAAAATAGACTCCACATAATGTACAGAAAATAAGAGCCATTATCGGACAACATGTTTATTTCAAAACACAACACACACATGTGTACATACATATGCATATAATGCAAAGAAAGGGAAGTAAAACTTTTCGAAAAATAAAATAACGTCAACTCCTGACTTGCAGAAAAACTATAAAGTTATAACATGATTTCGTTCTTTACATTTAAACTGTGACTATGGTCTTCAAGTTTAATGATAAATGATGATTTTTTCGATGAAAAATTAGAATAAGGATTTTATTGATATAGATTAATTAATCAATTGCTTTTTTAATTATTGCTTGAAGAATCGATAAAACATTTATTTTAATGAATTGACCATTAGAAAATAGTGAACTCTTGTTATTTTAGTTTTCTTAATCACTTCGTTGTAATTCAACGGTAGCTTTTTTTATTATAACTCAACAGACCCCTTTTTGAATTCTAGGGCTACCTTGATAAAGACACTACGGTTAAAGTGACGGTTTATTACCAAAGAATACAAACGTTTACGGCAGAAGTGACCTCAAGAATTAGAAAACGAAATACTGAGGAGCTAATCTTTCATTCTCCGGTATTTCATCTGTAACGAATTTTGATTTCTTTATTAATATACTGTGTAATTATTTAAATAATTTAGTAATAATTATAATATCAAATATATTGGAAAATATATTCAAATTTGTCAGATGGGGTTGTGACCAATCATATACCAATGAAGTTAGTTAAAACTACATACAATAGATACTTAAAACGAAAAACCTAAGCATTAATCGGGTGACCTTTTGTCCAATTTAATGACAAATTGTAGCAGCCGGGATGAGTTGAGGGTAAAGAATAGCCTAGAAGTAAGAATACAGTCCCCCTCACCTCACCGAGAGTCCAGCGAACCGGAACTCGGGGTCCCAATCGTTGATCAAGAAAGAGGGGAGCAGTCAGCGTGTGACAATAACTCGTCACGGAAAGCACCCTGTAAACGACCGCTGTATATTAGAGGTCCGAGATTTAAGAGCCATTTAATTAAGCGTGGGGAAAGATTTTGCGACCTCCTTCCCTTGATTTACGGTACAGGGGAAAGGAGAAGTGAGTGAGGGAAGGGGAGTAATGAGTTTTGCAAAATTAGAACCCCCTCTAATTATCTTAACTTGTGATATAAGGCCTTTCATTAAAAATCACTCTGGTAGGCGTCAAACGCCGCCGATGCATAATATTGTCGCGAGGTTTTGAGCCCGGGAACATTTCTGGATCGTAAAAATCGCCAAGACAGAAGCTACTTGGCGCAGTTTCGTCTCGTCGAATGATTTTTGAAATATAGTCACATCATTCATTTCTTATAAATATCACTCTGAACTACTATTTGCTGATAAAGATTTATGTGGACGCTTAATAGGCTTATAAACTAAAAGTTAATGTAACTCATTATATACGCAAGTGATTATAAAATTTAGGATGTATACCAAATAAAGCAAGTTGATTATTTTTGTTGATGAAACATCATTATCCCATCGAAACACTATGTTTGATACTGTATAGAGACTAGCTTAACAGCTGTAGGCTATTGCAAAGCTCTTTAGAATATACCCCAAGTAAAGCCCTTTAACAGGAGTTTTCATTGATAAAATGCCATTTTTCTGTTTTGCAATGGAAGAACTCAGAATTTTACCGAGCATTCACCCAACAGATGTCTTTTAGAAATCAAAATCAGAACAACCATCTCCCATTCCTCGTAACTGCGATTGAATTCAAGATCTACCACTCTAAAGATCCTGGCTTTTCTACTTGTTGCTGAGGAAACTTGATTTAAAAACTTATGGTTACAGAAACTTGATACTTGACCTTATCGGAAATTAATGTGCTGAGGCGACCTATAGATGTTAAATGCACTGTAAGATCCAATGTCCTCCGCCATTAATATAGCGTGGAAAACTTATAGAAGAAGATAATAATTTTTGCGTCGTCTTCATCTCTTGATTAGGAATTGCGGGTGAATGTGTTTAGAGGTTTTAATAGGTATAACTATCTAGTCTGAAACGCATCGCAAAAGTCTACCACTTCGAATTCAATAATCTCATTTACAGGATTTGAGAATCCGATTCATATGCTTGTTAAGAACCAAAAAAAGAAATGGATATAAGAAAGTATGTAAGAGAAAAATGCTTAATTGAAATTGCTATCTACGCTCCATTTCCCGATTTCACATGGTGTCATCGTAGAATTAAAAAAAAAAAAAATGTGGGTTGTTCGAAGATAGATGTTTATGATTTTTAAATATGTCCGTTATTTCTTATTTTATTTCGCAAAAATTTAAGCCATTTAGTATGTGAAAAATATAATCCATTTAGTATTATTATATGGATTAAAGTATTATTATATGGCTTCAATTAACATTTCACAGTAAAATATTTCTTTGCAGTATACTTTTTAAATTCATGCGATGTAAGAAATTTTTTTCAGAAATTTTTGCTTTTGTTTTAGTAATTGTAATCCTTTATGTGCGTTTAAATGGTTTATTTAATAAATTATTATATTGTTAATTTTATGGCCTATAAAAAATCTTTATTAAAGCAGCTATTAATGAAGAAAATCTGCATCTGGTAAATTTGGATTGTTTCTTTCAACACCATCTGACTAGAAACAATGTATATGTTTGTAAGTTTGTATGTCTTTAAAAGAAAGCTTCCAAAAAGCCCTTATTTTTCCCCCTTCAGCTATAGAATAGTCAAGTTGATTTAAGAAGAATAAAAGGAGATCTTAAGAAAAGAACATCCGAATCAAAGAGACTGAAAAAAATTCTTGTTATAATGAAATCAAAAATTATGTTTGAATGTAAAAATCATATTTAAGCTTAATTAATTAATATCAACTGAAATAACTTTACATAAAACAATGTGAGAAGATAAACGGAGAAAAATTTTAATGTATAAATTCGCAAAACGCATAAACGATAAACATTAAACAATATTAGATTGTAATTTTGTAACTTTAAGTCATTTTAGAAATTGCAGTTGGATATAATGTAGATTTAATGTTCATTTTAAGGTATATTTAGACAATTCTTCGTTATACCTTGGACCATACTCGTTATCTTGAAAACAATTTTGGCACTTAAATTGTTATTATTTTCAAGTTTTCAAAGTTAATCCAATAAGGTGACATTCAACTCTCAATTTCAATATATTAGGCTAACTTTGATCGAATTTCTTATTTTCTAGAAGAAAGTTTCTAGTTTTACTGTGATGTTCTATAATTTTCTTGATAATCTGAAATGATATTCATAAATTTGAAGTTAATCTCCTTTTAATTTCAAATTTACCAAAAAATTGTATTTTAAGACTAATTTATTAACAAATAAGCTGTGTGAATAGAAAATGAAACAAATGAATGAGAACAAGATTAATTAAAATGCCTGGCTATATACATCTTATTATTTGATCGTGATTTTTAGGTAATGTCTAGCTCTAAAAATTTCAAAATCAGAGCTAAAATATTTCCTTACTGTTTGTATATAAGGTTTCTTACAAAAATCTATTATTATTATAAACATGTATTTTAAGTGACAGCAGATATGTGTGTA
This sequence comes from Latrodectus hesperus, assembly GCA_037975125.1. Lineage (NCBI taxonomy): Eukaryota > Metazoa > Arthropoda > Arachnida > Araneae > Theridiidae > Latrodectus > Latrodectus hesperus. The sequence goes on from CM075852.1 coordinate 76,324,689, forward strand.
TAATAAGTGAAATTAAAAAATAATCTGGTGTCCCAATTCGATGCACAGCTTTGCCTCTAATGTGTTCATGCCGCAAAAATTAAACTTTTCCCACTTCTTTATGCTTGCCTTTCAATATAGTTTTTCTTGCAATTATTGTATTTCCAATAGCTTTTACAGTACAATTTCAATTTCTACTTGATTTTTTTCAATCCCTCACTGGAATTTTTTAAACTCGTATTTCCGATGTTATACCCGTCTACTCGCAATATAGTATCTGCAGAATTATTTTGTTTCTCATCCATTTTGAAAATTTTCATTGTGAAACTCTTAAAAAAACAATTTATGAATACTGTACGTATTGTGCAATCATAATTAGGATAAGAGGCAACAATATCTCGGTTGTTGCCTCTTATCCTGATTATGATTCATCGTTTCGTCTGTCTGCAACAAATCTCATCGTTGCACACTGACGAAATGAGTACAATTTCAATTTTCCTATCCCAACTTGTATTTTGTATGGCACGTAAGAGAATCGTAACAGCCAAGGGGACCTGTTTGACTCGGATACGGAGTATTAGGAGCCACTCTCCCTCAACACCTATCTCGCAAGTGCTCAACCTCATTCGTACTCTTGACTACTAGGACTGTATCACTTGTACATACTTTCATAGCTTATTTTCCCCCTCACAGAACATTTGCCCACAGTACATCTACTGCTCTTATTTAATCAAGACCTTCACCTGTATTCTGCTTGTATGATACTTTTATCCTTGTATGTTACTTTTATCACATTGTATTATGTTTTTATTGTCTTTACTCCGCAATCCTGCTTACCCTTTTTCTATTTGTATTAAATAATCTTGTTTTCTAAATTGCGCAAAATACGCAACTGTCTCCCCCATTCTTCCACCCTGTCCTCCTATTGTGTTTCTTCCTTCCAGCAACTCCTACCCAAACTGTTAGAACCCTTCTTGGGTCAGGCACAGGGGACCTTGCTGGTGTAAACGTAAACTTCTAGTACCTTAACAATGTTGCCAGTGCAATGGACTGCTTTTCTTATTTAATTACGATATAAAAAAAAACCTATCTCGGATAGTACGGAAGTGGAATAGTCGCCAACCGCGTACTCGGGAGTGTACTGTACTCCCATTTTCCCGGGAAATGAAGTCATATAGATTGAACTAAAGAGCTATAAGGTGCAATTTTTTTTTGAAACTGTATTTATTGTTGTAGTATGGCTCATGATTTCTGTTTGTTTCAGTGATTATTCTTTTACTACATCTGTAGAAGTTCTTTGGATTTATTTTTTTATATTTATTACATTACATATATTATGACTTGTATGCTTGATTCTTAAGATCCACTTGTAAGTCTTCGTCGATAATAGGACAAATAGCACAATGACAGATGTACAACCACAGAATAATAACGAAGAAAACACCCAGGGCCACGGTGGGAATCGAACCCACACTCCTACGCTCTCAAGTGATTAGCGGAGTGATACTTTGACCACTCAGCCACGGAGCGCATAAGTTCTTTGGAGTTTCTCCGTGTACTTCTGTCTTATTGGTGAATCACGTATGTTTGCCAACACAAACATTTATTTTAAATCCATAAGCGCCATAGAAGGACAAAATGCTATTTATTCTTTATGGGGCTCACTTCCGACAGCAGCTTTTAACACATGTGAATTATTTATGAATCAAACATAAATTTGATAAAAATATTTTAAAGAAAACTTATTATACTTACTATTTAGACATATTATTTAAGAGAATACTTCTCATAAATATTTTCTCAAGTGAAAGATCAAACGGCAAGTATATAACCCACAGAGATATTTACTTTATAAGTGTTTTGTTTATAACATATTATTTCTTATGTTATACAATTATCTTGTGCCGTGAAAAACCAAAATACTATAAATATCAAAATCATGTAGTAAAAGCCATGTTCTAAGTGTAAATGTGTGAAGTATGATTTTCGGAGTCCTTTCTTACTTTTATTTTACCAGTAAAAAAGGATTTAACTTCGTTTGACTATTAATTGTTCTCTGAGGATATCAATTCAACATTACGAAAGAATCAAGAAGATAAAATACTGCAGTTTCTTACCTGATATTAAGAGTATCTTATATAATGACTCAATATAAAATAAGCAGTCAAGGTCTTTCAAATTAAAAGAGAATTTCTAAATTCTTGCTCTCTTAGACTGTAATTATTGTATCTAATACAATGCAGATATTAAATTTTGTATTTACTGAAAAAGATACATCATAATTAATGAAGCAGAACATTTTCAACTGTATATAATTATGATTAATTGACATGCATCTATATTTTCCTTGAAAACTTGATATCTGCAGAGCATTCAGGATATTTTCAAAAGAGCATAAAATCACCATCTCACAGATAGAACAAAATACTAATGGAGTTTTTAGAATATTTTAAAGAGAAAAAAAAGTGGCCACCTCACTGATGGTTCAAGGTTTTAATAAAAATGAATCTACTGAAAGATATTCCTCTGTCTATTTATATGTTTACTTTAAGAAATTAATTCAAGTATTCTGAATTACTTTAAGCAAATTTACTACTGGTTATATAAAAAATCATCGAAGTTAGTTAAGAACAATGATCAATAAACTGAAACATCATATACCGTATTTACGCGAATCTAATGCGCATCGTTTTTGGCCAAATGTAGTATTCAAAATTAGGGTGCGCATTAGATTCGATGGCGCATTAGATTCGAGTGCAAGGTCAGCAGTTCGCCGATGACGCCAACCAAATTTAAATCATAACAATGGATTACTGTATTTCTCGACTACATTTACCGTTACATATATCGTTGACACATTATTGCATAGAGGATACAAATTGCAGAGTACGTAGTCACGAAATGGAGAGCAAACAGAGAAGAATGTCATATGACGCTACTTTCAAACGTAAAGTAATTCTTTATGATGAAAAAATGGCAAAAGAAAAGCAGGGTGAGAGTTCAACGTAGCTGAGAGCAATGTTCGCTTGTGGCGGCTACAGAAATTGCAAACTTGCAACTAAAGCTAGTAGAAAGAAATTCACTGGCCCTCGCAAAGGAAGACACCCTAAAATTGAAGAAAAAGTTTTGGAATTTGTACGTGAAAGGAGGAAGAATGGACAACCTGTGACTAGTGACATCATAAGAAATAAAGCAAAAGAGGAGGTTGAAGTTCTTAGAATACCGAAACAAGAGCTTAAGGCTAGCCGTGAATCGGTTTATGAAGCGGATGGGCCTATCTCTTAGACGCCGTACAACAATATGCCGATGGCTTCCTGCAGACTTTGAGGGAAAACTGCATTTCAACGGTATGTCATCACACTTTGAAGGAAAAGAATTTTTCAATGGGGTAAATTGGCAACGCTGACGAGACGCCAATTTGGTTTGATATGCCTTGTAATTACATTATTACGGAGAAGGGGACTAAGGAAGTTATCATCAAAACTTCGGGATGTGAAACACAACGCGTAACAGTGATGCAGGCAATAACAGCAGACAGATGCAAACTTCCTCCTTTCTTATTCTTCAAACGGAAAACATGCCCTAAAACCCCTAAGAATGAAAAGCTGTTCCCAGATGATGTCCTGATTCGAAACCAAGAGAAGGGTTGGATGACGGAATCATTAATGCTTGATTTTGCTCCGAAATGTATGGGAACGCAGTCCTGGTTGGCTCTCCAGTCCACCATCAATGCTTTGTCTGGACGCATTTCATGGTCATCTCACCGACGACGTAAAAAAGAAGATGCACAGCCTAGGCAGTGATCTTGTTAGCATTCCTGGAGGGATGACGTCTGTGTTACAACCCCTGGACGTTAGTATAAATAAACCTTTTAAGGGGTACGTTCAGGCGGAGTACGAAAAATGGTTTTGTGAGCCAAACCGTGAATTGACCCCGACAGGAAAAATTAAGCGTGCTGCACCGCACATTGTTGCACACTGGATTTCTGCTGCCTGGAAAAGCATCGAAGCACCAATGATAGTAAAATCGTTCAAGAAATGCTGCATTTCAAATTCATTGAATGGCAGTGAAGATGACGTGCTCTGGAACGTCGAGGATGATGATGAGGAAAGAAGAAATGAATCTGCTTCTGACGAAAAGAGCTGCGAAAATTCTAGTGATGAAAACATTAGTGAATAAAGACGTTTACTATTCATCACTGATTGTAGAAACTGTTCGCTAGATAGAAATGTTACGATTTATTTCATGTTCGTATTTTACGATAGATCCATACATACAGTAGTGATAATTAACAACGATTGTTTCACATAACAATAGACCACTAATAGGTTAATTTTATGTTCTACAACTTTATGTATAAATCCATTGTTGTATAAAATATGATAACTAAATTTAAATAAAATTATCATACCATTGATTGATAGTTTATATACAAATCCATTGTTGTATAAAATAAGATTCAATAAATTCCTCATACCATTGATGCGCATTACATTCACCGACAAACAATTTTTTTATTATTTAAGGTTTTGAAATGGGGATGCGCATTAGATTCGCATAAATACGGTATTCTCTCTTTTTATTTGTTTCAGTTTTCTTACGACTTACTTGAAAAATTTTTAGTATAATTAATTACGCAGAATCATAAAAATTAATACGCAGCAAATAATGCCTAATAAACATGGGTCTAAATATTCTTTAATCTGTTGCATTAAATTAATAAATGTGAATAAAATTTAATAAATATGAATAAATTTTGAAGAAATAAATTTAAAACTGTTAGATGAGGAGATAAGTGCAAATACGTTATAATCTTGCTTATTATATTTGAACATTTATTTCAATAAGAGGGAGATCTGATTTAATTTACAGGTGATTTGAACAACATTATGAGTATCATTACAGCTGTTATTTCTGCTCGAACTTTGTATAAGTGTTCTAAATTCACTTAACTCAAGCAGAAATAACAGCTTTAATAACACTCATCTTTGCATCGAATTAACATAGAGAACAGACAGATAGTAAAGTTTCTCCATTCCACATGCTTATCATACTTCAAAAGTGGCGCAGCTTGTCCTCATTTGGACCTTGCGCCATAAAACCCAACCAACCAACCAACCATACTTCAAAAGAAGACATTAAAACAGTTCGCAGCTTTTCCCTGTGAATGGTCAAATCAATATTTACAGTTGATTCATTCTGGTAAGGTTGAAGCCTCATAATGAATAGTAATTGTACGAGGAGAATCTGAAATGCAATATAAAATCGTAGTAGTAATTGTGAAACTTAAGAAAAATTGATGATAAGAGTATTAGCGAGAAAGATTCTGAAATGCATAGAGTTGCTAAGCACAATACTGGCTAATAGCACACTGTTGCAATGAGAATGAATACTTCTTCTAAATATATGAACTGTTCAGTTCCTTCACACTGATACATCTATCAATTATGATGCGTAAAAGACACAGTTCTTTGATATATATATGCCTGAAATGTGATGGCATAAATATTCATTTAACAAGGATCATGAATTTCATGACGAGTGCCATTATTCATTGCTGTTAACTCATTTGACTCTGCTACAATATCAAGGGAATTTGTAACAATAAAAAACTGCATATGGTGATGAATACATGTTGTTGTTGCACCAGCATGCTTCCCTGTACCTAGCCCTGAATTGGACTCTACAAATTAGATAGTAGCAGCTGGGTAGAGTTTTCGTAATTTTGAAGCAGGGACCAAGCAGAAGACCCTAATAATTGGCCTGTCCCCCAGAGCTATCATTTCACTTGGAGGACATTGCGACCACTCCCAGTTTTAACGTGCCCCAGCCGTAACACGACGTATCTTCGATTGGCCGGGATACGAATTCACTACCTTCCGATAATGAGAACGATGCCCTAACCACAGCCTTGATGAATACACATGTATCATTAACCATTCGCACGTTGTTCTGCCTAAGATACGATTTCTAGACTAAAGATACGTGGTCATGACAAGGCTATATAACTTTGCAAGGTGGAAAGCCATCCACTTTATCTTATTTAGATTATTCATTCTCAAGTCGCCATGAGCATTTAGCAATAAGATGTTATCCTGGAGAGTACAAATTTAAGAATGTTAAGAAAAGATTAACAAAATAAACTTTATAGGCCGGTCAATACTCTAATCACTTAAATAATACAAGCAGCAATGCCACAGAACAAAAAATTTGTAGCTCTGAAAGACATCAATTTCATTGCAATAAAACTCTGAAAAATATTTTTTTAACCATTTATGAATTGGAGGTGCAACATAGCGTTTACACAAACAATTAGCATTCAAATATAATCTTGGAATGAGAAAGCCAATTTTGAATTTTCACGGAACATAATGCAAATGACTTTATTTATATGAGCTTTGAAGCACTCGAATGTTAATTGTTTATCTAACCCATCAAATAAATTCTTTAGTGTTAAACTTCTTCTTCTTCTTCTTCGAGTTGGGTTTGTATGTCATTGAGCACCTCTGCTTTTATCAGCATTTTGTACTGTTAACTCCAAACCCAATGTTTCTTAGTTCCATTTGCTCGGATCACCCACTTTATTAATAAAGTCTGATAACCCTTTAATGGAATCTAGGTGTAACTCTCTAGTATGGATGATGCCTAAAGAGGTTAATCTAGGGAGGGCAAGAGCCTCGCATTCATAAATGATATGCTTGGCCGTTTCCTCTTGCATATGACATTTCCTGCAGATAGGATCTTGCTGAAACAGTCCCATTTTATGGAGATGTTTTCTGAAATAGTAGTGCCCAGTTATGAAGCCTACGATTAAACGTATCTTCTGCCTAGAGCATCTAAGAATTTCATAGGAAATCCTCGCTGATGACCTACAGATCATACCTTTAGCGTGGGTTTGACCAGGAGATTTGAGCCAAGCTTCATACATCTTCCGTTTTTCCCATCTGCGAACATTGGTTTTTGCGGTCTTCAAATTGATCCCACAAAAAGGTTCTGGACCAATGGGAACAAAAGACGATCCTTGTTTAGCAAGCTCATCAGCCTTTTCATTGCCTTCGATACCTTTATGCCCTGGCACCCATACAAGGATCACCCTGTTTCTAGTTGCCAGTTCTGTAAGAAGGTTTCTACACTCCAGAATCATTTTAGATTTGATTTCGAAGGAATTAAGCGCTTTTAAAGCGGCTTGACTGTCACTGAAAATGAGAATCCGCTTATCGTAGTAGCCCTTCTTCATATTCAGTTGCAGACAGTGGATAATGGCCAAAACTTCTGCCTGGAAGACCGAAGCGTATCGCCCAAGGCTTACAGACAAGCTGATTCTTGGTGACACGCCACAAACTCCCAGACCTGAGAGGCTGTTCTTCAGTGATCCATCTGTGTACCAGATTAGATCTCCTGTTTTGGTTCCAAACATGTTGTTATCCCATTCCTCTCTAGTTGGAAAAACTACATCAAATGTCTTGTCAAACATGTATGTTTTTTCCATGATGTCAGATGGCATCAGAAAAGTAGGGTCTTGAAATTTCCTGGTGATGCCCTTGTGCCCTTTGGCAACAGGCTGGTCATACCAGTGGTTTTGCAGCTTCATTCTATATGCATTCAATCTTGCAACGCTGCATATGAAGATGTCCAAGGGAGTCAGATCCAACACAACCTCCAATGCTCTGGTTGGCGTGGTGGAGATTGCTCCTGTGATGCAGAGACAGGCTAGTCTTTGTAGACTCCTCAATCTGTCAATCACAGTCTTCTGTTCCACCTTATGCCACCAGATCACACAGGCATATGTAGTGTTAAACTTACTCGGTGGTATAACAATTTCAGTGATCAGGGGTATTGTTTCCATGAATATTACAGGATAAAAATATTTACAGGAATGTTTCAACTATCCTTAATTGATCATCTTAAGTGAAGAGTAAGTAACAAATTCTTCTCTTTACTTGGCTGAAATCACATTTTGTGATCAGAAGATTAAATCAATATCATCAACAATTAATTCTAAAAAATAAAATTAGAGCAATAAAAAGCAAAATCAAATCAACAAATGCTGCCTTTTTAGTATGAAGTACAGAGTAACAAATATATTTATTTGTGAAATAAGTTAAAGAGTTACAAAGATGAAAATAATATTACAAAGTTTATAGCATTTGACAAGGCTTTCTATGAAATGATAAATCATCGGAAAATCAAATAATCACCATTTTTCTGTCTGAAAAGTTTTCAAATCTTTGAAAATAACTGAGGGTGGCAACATACATTCACCGTACAGTAAAACATTTGCTGTACGGTGAATATATGTTGCCAAACTGAGGGCTGACAACATATATTCATGTACAGTAAAACATCTATTTAACATTTTTAACGGGATTAAAATTGGGCGAATATGTCGGCTATTCTATACGTGCTATACTTTCATTTGCAAGCGAAATATGAAAGATGGTAGTTCTATGAAGGAGTAATTTATCACCCATTAAAATGAAAATAAGGCCAACTGTTACAGCGTACAATTTTACAGTGAGTTCCGAAACTTCATTCCAATGCCGAACAGTAGAAATTCCTATGTGGATATGCAAATTAATGTGATGAACTGAAGGATTCTTTTATCAAACCATGATGTTTTGTTTTAGAATTCGTGTTAAGTCATTTTTTATGGCAGATTACGGATACATTCCGTTCTTAAACTTATCTTACTTCTTTCGTTATCTCGGTAGGTCGTAATTAGTCAACAAAAAAGCGTATAAATTAAGCATTATTTTGCACTTTTTTCATCATTTTGTTTCAGGCTAGTTAATAAATTTACTGTTTTCGCGTAAATTTTTGAAGAAACAAAATCAGTTATATGGAGGTAATGGCGATGTGTTAGTGGGTAATATAAATGTGAGTTTAATTTATCGCATGCATTGTAATTGACTGCATTTGCGATATGGTACGCTTGTCACACAGTTATGAATAATGAATGGTGGTGCTATATGTCAAACAGTTATGAATTATATTTAAAATTTCACAATTATCATCTAATGTATGTGTTACGATTGTGGCTATAATCTCAGCATTACACGTATAAAAATACTTAGATTACAATGTAGATTCTGAAAACTGTATGCAGATTTGAACACTGGTATAAAATGCTAATTTAAACTGATGTGCCTAATGTATAATAACCTCAATCAAAAAAAGAAGACATTATTGATATGGTTCACATGCCTCTCTCTAGTTACATTTTGCATAAAAGAGCTCCTTCGATCTATAAATTAAAATTAGTTTTGGACTTCTGTAAACATCTAAGTTTGTAGTGGAAATTAAATCTACGATATGTTAAACTGGCAACAAGAGTGTTCGCTAGAACTGACTGAGTTTCTTACAATGCAAAATGCATTAAAATATTTGACACCGCATAGTGGAGAGTCTAACAGTTAGAGATTGCCATATGGCAGGAATTATAAGAATGCATTTTGGGGATACTTTTCATAGATAATACTTAATATTCTCCAATTGCAAGGGTAGACATACAGAAAATTCCCAAACACCTACCGCGGAAAAGAAGAAATCAGATTGCAACACCCATCTCCCGTTGTTTAACAAAGACACTGTTGATGACGGGAGCTACCACTCTGAAGAAAACTGTCCTACCACTTGGCTACGTTGATTTCAAAGAATGGGACATTTCAATTTATTTATGATCTTCCTCTTTTCTCTTCAGTTCACCAGGGTATTATTCTTTTCAATAAATTCCGGAACTCATTTTCCAGAAATGGCCCGGAAAGAAGGAGGAAAACTTTTAATAAATGTCCCAACAATCTCGAGGATAAACAAGGAAAGACTCAAGATGGAGTGGCACTCGTATATATATTTCCCGCTTTTATTACACTGGCGCGCACACACACGCATGTGTTTGGGAGGGGGAGACAGGAAAATGGAATATACACATTTAAACTTAAATTACAGGTCCGCCGGCGATCCTGTCGCCCAACCTAATTCGGGGAATAATTACGGTTGTTAATTTGCATGTTAATTCGAGCCTCCGACGGCTCCATTCATCATGCGAGTTCATTAGACTTTAAACGACTCGCGGGACTGATTTCTGCCCCCGCGTCACGTGACGTGTGGAGAACTTGTGGGAGGGGGGTGGATTGCACTTCACCTTCTGCAATGTCTTGAAATTGTTGAGGGGTCGTTCTGTCCACCCCCAATCGTCATGCGTCAGGTTCTTTTAGAGGATATGGATTGGCTAGGAGCTCTGGAAGGAACAGAAAATGAATTTTGTGGAATTCACGTGAAGACAGATATTGAAAAATGTCTCGTTATCTATAATGTTTTCAGAACTTTACCCTAAGAAAAGCACTTTCGAATTAAAATATCTTTTGAGTTTAATTACAGTTGAGCATTGTGTAGCATTTTCAATGGAATAAAATATTTTCAGTAAAATTAGTTTAGCACTTACATCTGCTTATTTCTAAAAAGCAAATTTGCTAAATATGGCTTGATGTTCAATCATATTGAAAAACTGTTAAATGCTGAGGTTGATATCTGAGTTGGAACACTTATCTGCTCTCTGTGCTACATGAAGGGAAAAACATCCGATTCTAAGAAAAATTAACGTGAATACTAATTTTGTATATTAGTTTTATTAACTAGCCTCCTTATCCCTCAGTAACAAAGAAATTGTTTCATAAGCTCTTGTTTCTTCACTGTCTAATATGAAAGATTTCACTAAGGCGAAACAATGTGTGAGAAATTTAAAAGTATTTCCTTCCTTGGGTCATAAATAAGATAGTAACATATAAAAAAGTCTGCTTATTGAATTTTTTCTTGATCAAAGGTCATTAATTTCTTAAAGAACAGTCAAAATCTCTCTTTTATAAAATCCATCAGAAGTTCTTCTGTAATATCTACGAATTAATGTTAAATTTTCTCATTTTCCAATCAAAAACCTTACATTTACGTATATGCAATATGTTAAAATCTTAAAAACCAAAAAAACTCTTGCATTAATTTTTCGTGTATTACACACATAAAAAACATGGAGGAATTATGAAAAGATTAAAATTTGGTTCTAAAATGATTTCGTACTACTAACTGTGAGTGCGTGCTGAAAAATGTTTAAAAAACAATATTGTGTCAAGGATAGTTCTTTAAACTCTTGATTACTCACTTTCACATTCTACCACTGATGATCTCGCAGATGAGGACATCAAAGTTTTAACTTTACCATCTAATGTAATAGCTATTTCTCTGATTATAAACCAGGGAGACCTTTAACAGCCGAAGAAAAATATCGCCTGCATTTTCTCAGTTAATTTATCATAGCCATTGATAATAACGAAAATTAAGTTAACCATTCTGAAAATATTAACATGCACGATGTCATAAAGTGGTCATCAGAGGTTATATGAGTCATCAGATTATTATTCAGAGGTCATCAGAGTCATCATAATATCTCCCAATGATAGGAAAGCGCTCTTCAGAGAATAAAGTTACAGATTCAATTACAGCCACTGTGTGTTGAGCAACAGGACATGGACATTGTGCTTTTTCTTTCTGCCTGCATTTCTGTTGAGAAGGAGGATACGTAAGAGTTTTCCGGGTTTATTCCCTTGCAACATGTGAAAACGTCTCACTATCTATAAAAAACATTCCCAAAAGGTAATTTAAATGGTGATTATTAAAATGCCTTACAACGACATTCGGTCTTTAAGCTGTCTACTACGCGATGTCAAAGATGGTCGTCGGAAGCATGGGAAGAGATTCTAAACTGGCGACAAATAAGAAATGCACCGTAGTAAGATCACACACCCAAATGTTTGGGGGATAAAATTGAAGAAATGATTTATTTGAAATTGGAGATGAAAAAATGATTTTGATATTTCCTTCACAATAACTATTTGTAGAGGGGGTTTGTCAGTGTAGTCTTGGAGTTCAGAATTAAGAATTCCTTCATAATAACTATTTGAAGAGAAGGGTTGTCTGTGTAGTCTCGGAATTCAGAGCTAAGAATTCCTTCACAATAACTATTTGAAGAAGTGGGTTGTCTGTGTAGTCTCGGAGTTCAGAATTAAGAATTCCTTCACAATAACTATTTGAAGAGGTGGGTTGTCTGTGTAGTCTCGGAGTTCAGAGCTAAGAATTCCTTCACAATAACTATTTGAAGAAGTGGGTTGTCTGTGTAGTCTCGGAGTTCAGAATTAAGAATTCCTTCACAATAACTATTTGAAGAAGTGGGTTGTCAGTGTAGTCTTGGAGATCAGAATTAAGAATTACTTCACAATAACTATTTGAAGAGGTGGGTTGTCAGTGTAGTCTTGGAGTTCAGAATTAAGAATTCCTTCACAATAACTATTTGAAGAGGTGGGTTGTCTGTGTAGTCTCGGAGTTCAGAATTAAGAATTCATTCTTAGGAGGAATAAATCTCTTTACACCATTACAGAACTGGTAGCACAAACAATTGGTTGGGGATCTTTTGAACTACTTATAACTAAACGAGTATCTGTATTTTCTCCAGCTCGCTTTTTCCTCCAACTGAAAGAAAAGGGATTGGTAGTGCAAGTGACAGATCGGCGTGTCTGTGCAATGGAAATTATTTCTTCCCTTATAAATGGGTTGAAATTAGAAATGCAAATTTCTGTTTCTCAGCTTCATAAGAGAAGAGAAAGAGATCCTTGCATATTCTTTCTGGTCTATTATACTTTTCTTGACCAGTCCAAGAATGCAAATCTGTCAGACGGTATCATCGAAAGGAAAAATTTCCTTATATCATTTGGAGTGACATCACTAAGTACGAAAGGCACGAACTGGTTCTTGACCTTTATTGGCTGGGGACAATTTCCTTTCCCTGCTACTAAGAATAGTTGCTGTAAAATATCATTTTGACACAATTAATCACTTATTAAAAAGTGTTTTTTCTTCAACATCATCAATCATGAGCTCTAGAAAGCGTCCTTTGACAAATAGGGAGATTTTCACAAAAGAAAAACTCTTAATATAGTGGAAAATGTTAATGTCCCTTTAGTCTCTTCATGGAAAAGGAAGTTCACTCAGAGAATTGATGATAATGGATTTAAAACTGCGTCCTTCCAGGATTCTCAAGTAGGTTCTATAATTTTACCTGTAATTCATGAAAGAAACCCGGTTAATAGTACTCAATGAAAGAAACTCGGTTAATAGTGTCAAAGTAAATGTAACGTTATGTCTTTATCAACCTGAATTTCCGTTATCTCACTCGATAAGAGAAACATAAGTTTAGAAAAGAGTGGTACTGTGCATACAGATGGTTAAAATATAGCCCTTTAGTAAATATAGATTTATTTTTGACTTTTCAGATACTGATAAAGAATATACTGAATCTGCATATACAATTCAGTATTTGATTGCAGGCAATTCAAAAATTTAAATTTCATGAATCCGGTGATTTTCATAAGAATTCATTTATGTGATAAATTTTATTGAAAATTTTTTATTGGGTTCCGTCTGTGATAAATTTGACAGTATAAATAAAAAGGTTGTTGAAAATCATAAGTATTTAAAAAAAAATCAAATCTTTGAAATTGTATTTTTTTTTGTGCAGTTCAAGGAATAGCTTTGAGAAGATTTTGATGAAAAAATAAATTCTATTAATGGAGATAATTTTTGGGAATTAAAATAGGTCTGAGACCTGAAGACTACAATTGAATGAAAATTAAAAAAAAAAAATCCTTTTTTCATGCACGCAAGGATCCTCAAAATGATATTCTTATTTATAGCTGCAAATCTGCAACCATATTCAAAGTAAATAAAAGAGTCTAGTTATTTTTCTGTGATGGTTGATGAAGCTCAAAACATTTCCAATCATAGGCAAGTGGTTGTAGTTTTCTGTTATGTAGATATCAATCTGGAAATACACGAATCTTTTGCTGGATTTTACAGGGCTAAGAAACTGGTGAAGAATCCCTATATAATTTGCTGAAAGAAGTAATAATTTCAGTTGGGTTAAATCTTTCAGATTTAAGAGCGCAGTGTTATGACGATGTGGCCAATATGAAAAAACCGTACAGTAGTGTAGCCACATGAGTGCTGGAGGATAATCTAAAGGCAATTTACGTTATGTGTAATGCCCATTTCTAAAATTTGAGTTTAGTGAGTACATGTTCGTCCATTTATTAAGAAAAGATTTTTTTTCATTAAAAAATAGTAAAAATTAAATTACAGTAATAAAATTGCATTTCAGCAACTAAACGCATTGAACTATTTTATAAAAGCGTCATCAAAAAGGCAAGCCATTTTTGAAAGAATTTGCCTGTCAACAAATACGTTTTATGCAGGCTCATAAACTTTAAAATTCTTCAGTGATATTAGATGGAGTTTCAGAGATTTTTGAAGCCTGATTTTAATACTTGAAGTTATGTGATGCTCTTAACAGAGGAAATTCTCTTTTAATGTGTATGACACCGTTCACATTTTTATTCACTCGCTCTGTTTTACTCAAAATTCTTAAACAATGCAATAGTGTTTCGAAGCACTTTCAGTCGATTGATCTCAGTTTTGATGATGTAAAAATGTTATTTGAAGCTACTATCAAAACTTGTGATTTTTTCCCTAATGATGTGTTTTTTTAAATAAAATTTGGAGTTATGAGATTTAACTTTGTAAAAAAAAATCCTACAATAGAGTAAAAATGAAGAGACGAAGTAAAATCCCAAGCAAATTGAGTGGTGGTGAAAAAAATCCGCACGATGATGTTAAATCATATTACAGATTTTTAATTGTAAATGAAATTATATTTGAATTCTAATCAACTCAGCAAAATGTTAAAGAGAATAACCTATTTGTTTTGATCACCATTAATTCTATATTATCTCAGTCAACACATACACATTAAAATGAGCAGAATGTTTCAACTATGTGTGATTTCTATAACTTGCAGTAAGAAGATCTATGTGAGCTAAAGCTGTTTTATTCAATGATAAAATCTGCAAACATAAAAAATTGTAATTTAAGAAACAGCTTGAATTTTTTAAGTAAAAACATCTATAAAATATATTTTTTCTATTAACATTACTTGTTTACATTTTTTGACTATGCCAATAACTTCAGCCAACTGTAAACTATCCTTTTCATGTTTTAGAAGATTAAAAACTTATTTTCAAAGTACAATAAGGGAAGAAATACTTTGCTGTCTTGGCGATTGAAGGAGATATACCTCTGAATTATTATGATGTTGTAACAAACTTCTCGCTTCTTCTTCCATACTCTGGCAACAGACGCTTAAGACTCCAGAAGAAGGTAGTATATATATTTTTAATTTAATAAAAATTATTTTTTTCTGGGAAACAAAGCCATCCTGAAGCATGCACAATAGCTAGGAAATTGCTATTCTATCTCCTCACTAACCTCGAGTAATAGTTGTAATTTGGTAATTTTTTTCCTTAATTATAAAAATATTAATTAAATTGTGTTAGCTATCATTTTTATTTTTCAAACCATCCTCCCCCTCCCTTCAACATACACAGATGAAGCCGCGTTTGCAAACATTTAATTAATCTTAATTGTGGTCAAATCATAACTTCAAAACTAGCACCCCCAAATGAAATCACGAAATGCCACCATTGATTCCTAATTCACCATTTTACAAGGTCTTTGAAAAATTCTCTTGGGCTTTGAAGGTGGACTTTTCTACTTGAAGCAACATGCAAAACCGAAATGTAAGATGAAAATGCGAAATTTGTTGAACTGCTGAGGAAAAAGGCAGAGCTGTGGAGATGGCAGAGAATATTGCAGAATGGATGGAAAACGGTGAATTTCATGAAATAACTGAGACAATGATATAAGAATGGTGTTACAAGGAAAAGTAATAGCAGAAGACGGCCGTGATCTTCATTCCATGTAAGGAAGGGCTCAAGAAGATTACGGCAGCGTAGCAGTGTATCATTCAGCAGGGGGAAGTGACACCAGTTCTTATCTGTTTATTTAAATGGAGGGACAGCATCTCAGAAAAAAAGTTGATATGCAGAGCAGTCATTTATAACAAACTTTTTCAAAAACTGAAAGCTGTGGGACTCTTATCTTAAGATTACCTATTTATATCTGTATAATCATATAGCAGTGAAAAAAATCAATTTGAATCAATTTTCTTAAGTAGCCTTATGTTACATTAATATTTTGTTTACGTTCCTTGAATTTAAGGTATATATTACAGAATTATATTTCCTCCCCCTTCAGATCAATGTCAAAATTGAGGGAGGGGATTCTCTGGTAGTGCCATCTATCGGAGGACTTAATTCGGAATTATATTGATTTAAATTCGCTTAGTCAAGGAATAAGGACCTGTCCATAACAATAACTGGCATAACAATAGTCTTGGCCTGTCCAAGTGTCATAAGTAACAACAATATTACAGAATTATTTTAAAATGTGAACTGCTTATATCTTTTAGCTTACTCTTTCTCCAAAATCTTTTGAAACATGTATATAAATATTTATAAAAATTACCAGTACAAAGTCTTCGACTTCAACTCGATAAGTTATCGTGTCAATCCCTTCTATGAGTCATCAAGCTGAGGGTCCATCCACAATCTACGTGGCTTGAGATAAATGAAGAGTTTATTTCTCAATAAGAAGTGATAAAATATGTATACCAGCAAGTTTTGGTATAAAAGAACTTGGAGGCAAAGACATGAATTAGGAACTATCTGGCTCTTTTGTTATTCAGTTTGCTCTTTCACCATATTAGCCGTATTCTTGAAAGTGTACAGTATTTGCAGATTTTAATACCTATTTTAAGGGAATTACAGAAATATCACAGAATTTTCAGTAGATACGCTTCCAGTAAGGTAAACATTAAGTAACCAATTGTGTCATGAAATACATCTGCAAAATATAAATTACTTCATACCAAATTTGATTGCTTTGTAGTTTCCATAAACTTCGAGTGTTCTCTAGTCGGCTAAATACGCGAGTAGCCATTTTTCCTATTTTGTTGAATCTTTTATGAACACAAATCTTACAGGATGGAACTCCGAACATTTCGTAATAATGCAGTTCAAATAAATATAAGTTTAATTATATTTCTCTCTTCACATATACATTTCTCAAATTTACTATCGAATAGTATACAAATAAGCCAATGCATGTATATGTATGGGTGATGTCGTCATTAAAAGGTATAAAGCAATTGATACATAGAAGCTGTTCATACATTCAGATATATTTCTGAATTCTTTTACTTAGTTTTAACTTTATAAAAAGTAATTAGTAAAAAGTATTAAAGTTATTATGTTCGAATGAGTTATATATATACTTGTATTTAAATAAAAACTCATCTTGCGACTAAACGATGTTTAACTGATTGATTCGCTCTTTTGTTTTAATATTTAAATAACAACGCTGGGTTTTGATCGAATTTATTAGTATATTAATATTCATAATTATCCTACTCAGCAACATCTAATACTATTCAGAATTTAATAATAGATATTTCAAGTATTCATGTATTTTTTTAATCTTTTACTCAATATAAGGGATTGAGAACAATAATAATAATATATAGCATACATATTATATTATCTAATTTATCATACACATATCGATATCATATAATATAAATAAATGGAAGAAATAGAAAGTAATCATGTTATTACTTGTGTATATCAGGAATTTAATATAAAAAACAATCATTTTATGTATGTATCTTATTGCGATTATTATTTTTTCAAACTAGTAATTTTCCTCCTTAATGGAGTATTGATGTCTTTAAGAGTGAGTGTTGTATACAAAAATGAAATAGCTATTAGATTACTTTGTAAAATTATTGCATTTCATATCCTGGATTAAAAAGAATCACAAAATTTTTCCTTGTTGAAACTTTTTGCAATACGATAATTTTCTGAAAATAACTTTAAATTGACTTTCATTATCTGATGATTTTTCTTCTCTGAAACATTTATTTATAGTTATGAAGCTAATTAGTAAACTAATACTGCCGCCGAGTTGTAAATTAATTTTAACTTATGTTTTAAAATTTTTTTCAATTTAAGCGAATTGAAGTATCCTATTTTGCGCAATCACTGTAATTTAAGAAATTAAGAGTTTGACAAACGAAGTAGATGTACTTACGAATGTAGGTTTCTTATCCATTTAGTTTCTCGTTAGTCTAAATGTAGTCTGCCGTCTTGAATGAAATGTCATAAGTTTGAATCTAGACACAGTTGAGCGCAATTGCTTTCTGTAGGGAGTATATCAAGATGGTTCTGAAGAGAATTCCAGCATTCTCCTATAAGGATATTAATGTGGCGCTTAGTCAAAAAAATTTATTTCTAAACTTTAAAATATTATGGATAATATATATATATATATATATATATATATATATATATATATATATATATATATATATATATATATATATATATATATATATATAGTTATAAGTCAATGCTGCGTACTTGTCTAATAGATAACAAGATATTTTTTTTTAAAAAATCTGAAATGGAATTCAAAAGTTCAAGAATTATGAGAAATTGCTAACATTCGTACTCAATGATCGCTTCTACACAATTAAAGTATTATTTAGATTAAAATTTACGATTTTAAAGTTGATTCTGAACCACTACTAACACTCACCCCTGAGGTAGAAATCGAATTCCTGAATAATTTAACAGAAGATCCGAGCAGTTACCATTTAGCTACTAGTTCGTTTATGAATGTGCCAAATATTTTCGGAAAGATATAAATATTCAAAAATTTATACAAATACGGATGTGGAGTTCTAGTTCAATGAATAATTTAAGAAAACTATTTTAATTATTTTAACGGAAATTTTTACAAAAAGTTTGTTACACCGTATAAAACAGGTAATTTTTAAATAAAAATAAATAAGATAATTTGAAAATTTCACATTGTGTGTGATCAAGGATTTAATATGTTGAAAGTCCAGAATATCTATTAAATTAATTGGCGTTACAATTTAAATTTTTTTGTGTGATTTTACCTATTTGTTTTGTGAAAAAGAAATCTTTTAAAAATTTTCTTTTAAAATTAATTGCACAATAGTTTATGTAATGCATTATATATGCATAATAGTTTATATGCACATATATTTGCACATTATTATATATGCACAATAGTTTTTGTAATGCATTAATAGTTTATGTAAGCTTAACTTGCAAACAAGTACGCAATAATTTACAAGAATAAAATTTATAAAAATTACTTATTTTAAATGTTTTTTTAATTTTTTATGTTGAATATTTTTTAATTCTGAAATAAAGTTAGTACGTTCATTCAAAAAAATAAAAAAAATTATTACGAAAATTAAAATATTTATTGAAAAATACAGAGCCCTGCTAATAAAAAAAACCCATACCGAAAGTTTTTTTTAATCTTTAAAAAATAATCTCTTTTCTACATTTAAACACTTATAGTATCTACGAACGAACGTCACAGTTCTCATGTTATTTTTTTCTGCCGCCAGTCTATTAAGTCAAAAGGACAGAGAATTCTCTAACACATTCAAAATTTATACCCTTCAAAAACATTTTCAACTTAAATATTGTTTTATTCCCAAAGGCCAGGCAAAATCCAAAGAACCAGAGGTTACAAAAAAGTAAACTACAGAAAATAGACCGAAGTCATTTGCCTAAGGAACGATCTTGCCTCTTAATATCTCGCTTCTTCCAATGAGCAACAAAGATACCCACAAAGGGGCAGATGGTCCCTGTCCATCACTTCTCCAGAGCCGCAAAATGGACGAGTAGGAATAGTAAGAATGCCCATGCGCTTCAAATGAGAGGCTAGGCAGTCATGTCCTGTTGTTGGACGAAAGGTGGCAACTGCATTTTGTCTTGATAAATCAGGAATAAGAGAAGGACCTAAATTACTCCAGTATTTTCGAGTTATACGAGTCTCAGGTCTCGTGAAGCATTAGAAGCAAATAGATACTTTAGAAAGTTTAATCTTCCAATCCCAAAGGAGTGTGGAAGGATGTTGAAGAAGGCTGGCACCTTTCTTTGCAAGGATGTCTGTTTACTCATTGCCCCATAAGCCACTGTGGCCGGACACTCACTGGAGAATAATTTGCTTCCCTTTCAAAGCAAGAGTTCTCAGGAATTCTTGACATTATTTAATTTCAGGAGTTCGTAGGTTTTCAACTGTAGAGATTGATGGGATGACTGTCTGAGGGTCAGAAAGGATAATTGCTCTTGTAAACTTGCAATGAATAGCTGATAGTTGTTTCAAAGCTATGCATATCGCCATAATTTCACCGTCGAAGGAGACACCAATATAACTTGTAAAATGAAAAAAAATTCAGAAAAAACACCAGCCTCAACATTAAAGTGGCAGTCAAACAGCTAAAAGATGGAAATTGCTCGGAACATATACCGGACTATCAGATATTCCTTTTTTAAACTGTCACAGAAATTCGTGAATTTCTGTAACAATTTGAAGGGAGTCAAAAACCGTGCAGAAGCCTAATTCTCCCAGTAAATATTTCTTGCCTCTTGTCTTCGGCGATTCTCCGTCATTTTCTTAGAATTTCACATGAGACTATCTTTAGAGTTTCTCAGAAGACTTGTCTGAATTGTAGGGTTTTTTGGCATAAAATGCAGTGACCACCTCGTAAGTAATGAACTGGAGGCAGAAAAACATAGCATAAAATTATAAGCTTCGTAACTACACGCAATACATGTTTAAATGAAGAAGGTGATAACAAGAAAAGCGAAGAAAGCTCTTTATAATGCTTTTTACAATAAATATAATTTTTTTATTTTTTTGTAACTAAACTTTATTTACATTCTGAGTGACCTTCGTGTATTTCATTTCTTTAGTACCCGAAATTCCAAAAAATAATTTACTGCTTCGATAATTAAAAATTTATGACACGTGAAATTTCTGAAAGCGAAAAATTACTTTCGGATAGAAACTCAGCATCATTCTACAATCCCACATGCCTCTCTAATTACTCTTTCTCGTTTCGATGATACCTAATAAATAGGGTTAGGCGCATTATGAGATATCCAAACATTTACATCAAGCAAATGACCTCGATTTCCGTTGAAATTACCGACTACCCCACCCACATCGGCCCAAGGATTTTCTAATTGTTTTCCAAACGATGATCCCCACTGAACACACGAGTAACCCCCCTCCTTGCATTTGACGGTTGGATTTACACCCCTTTAATTATCTGGCGGAGACAAAGAGTCCGCGTCTATCCATGCTCCGCTGATTTTGCAAAGGCGGCGGAGTAATACAAGTGAAAAGAGAGGACCGCATTACTCCTCATTTACAAGACGCCCTGATTACCAGTTGATTAAGACAGATTCTTTCCATTAAAATGGTAATTATCTATTGCCTTGCTCTGAGAGGAATATTCTGTTTAGAGGATGGTAGAGGAGGATTAATCCACCCCCTGATGGATAACTGGATTCTGGGGGGTGGTACAACCTGGTTGCTTCTTCGCACGCTCGGACTCACTGAAATGAGGATAGATTATGATGTCCTCTCCACAACAAAGAAATAGGGGGTGGGAAGCTTTTAGAAAAAAGGGGTTAATTTGTACTCAGAGATTTGGTCACGGGGATTTGAGTCACTGTGTAATTACGTTTTTTCTTTATTTTATTTCTTTTTTATGGAAGATCCTCCAATTTTTCCATTTTCTAAAAAAGGATGAAAAATTTTAAAGGATATTATATCATTTAATTTTTTTGTTCATTTTGGTATAATTTTGGTTTGTTTAGTAGAGAAAAAAATAAACATGGTTTTTAATAAGTCTGGTGTTGAAGAAATTTTTGGTTTTAGATTTAAAATATTTTAATGTACGTACATTGATGCATTTTTAATGCAGATTTGAAAAGTAGAATTAAATTGTTTTGATACGTTTTTGTCGACATGTTTCTGCCTATTGAAGCCACTAAACGCAGCCAACCAAAGTATAAATTCGGACTGTGATCAGCTTCAATTTTATTTTAAGTGACATGTTCAGAAATCGAATGATAAAAAATAAATACATTTGCGAACTGATTTCACTTTGTTATTTTCATGAAAAAATAGAATAGTCTAATTGTGTGTTGTTGGTTAAATTTATTTCAATGCTTATACTAATCATTGAAGACATTTTTGGAACCACTTTTTAGATACAGAGGAAAATAAACTACATCCAAAAGCTATTTTTTATTCACATTTTAATCATTCAGGGCTCAACGAGGCCACCATGTACATCAGTTTCTTATGAGTAGAAGGTCCAGTGTTCATTCCTAGCTATTTTTAGACAGTGAAAATTGGTCAGCTTTATGCATTGAACCACCGTTGACGATGGAAAAAGCTAGAAAGTTTGCTGCATCTTTTTTCCAGCGATTCATAATTATAGTCTATTATTTATGAAAAGAAGTCAAATATGTAGTAGAGGAAGGGAAAAAATCAAAATAGTTTTCAACTGCTAAGTAATCCACTACTTGTTAAATGCTTGCTTAAAACTAGATTATATAAAATTTGTTAAAATTCTAACCGAATGGATTTACGAGGAATGCTTTAATGGTTTTCTGATGGAAAGACAGACTTTAGAACTATTTCTCTTGGGTTATTATTTATCCAAAAGTGTACTTTTACTCTATTTTTTATATGTAGTAACTTAATGGGTAAAGGCATTTCTTTCGTGATGGGGAATTTGTGATTTTGACAGCTGATCCAGCCAAAGACTGTCAAATTAGTAGGGCTTATGAACTTTAAAATTTCCATAGATTTTGATGTTTCTAGGCAGACTAAACGTGAAGAGGAAGATGTCAAAGCCCAGGAACATCTCACGTGACGTCACGTGATCTTGTTTCGAAATCACAAGGTAATTGTTGTGTGCTTAACAATTTCGATGGAAAAAATATTACAGCCTGTAATGTATCAATCCCCTACTCTATTCTGTTTTAACTATACTTAATATTTTTCATTCCAATCCCAAAAAATAAATTATGAAATTAATCTAACTTAATAATCAAAACAAAAAACAATTACTAGAGGACGACATATTTTTAAGTATAAAATAACGCAAAACAAATTTACAAACCAATGGTGATCTAAATTAGCTCATGATATTAAAAATAACAAATTAAATCTGTTTGTTTCGTGTAATAAAATGCTATCATTGTAGAATAAGATCATCTAAAGAATGAGAACAGTAATGTTATGCAGCCATTAATAGTGCATCAGGTACAAAATCCCATTCCTTTTTTGCAAAATAGTTGTCTAATTTATTAATAAGACAACTATTTTGCCCATGGAAAAATATTGAGAACAACGATTACTTATAAAATCTACCAAACACATTTGATGAGATTTAGGTCTGGTGTTCAAACTGCCCACTCCATGTTCTTGCTATTGAAAATAGTTATTCATGGCGTTAATTTAGACCAGGACTTTTGTTTGTCGCAAAAAATCAACTTTTGCTCCATTATAAGCGTATACATAATCTTAAATATCTCCTTTATCGATATTAACATTTAAGTTCCATGTAAGGAATCTATGCATGCACCAAGATAGATACTACCCAAACACAGACACTCTCGCAAAAGTGGATTTTGATTCATAATAACATTCTTATAGTTTTCTTTTTTACAAGATAAATAACGTGTGTTTTAGTATTGAAAACCGAATCCAGACTCATCCGTAAAAAGAACAGTTCACATTAAGCGTTTCCTTCTATGGCTTGACATGAAAGTCATAGTTTGTTATTATAACAACAGAAAGCTTCCTGAAGTTTTCTATGCATTAGATTTGAAAGCTGACTTTCATCTTCCAATGAACCTTCCTTCAACTACAGCATGATGTGAGTTTTCTTTAAATTTCAATTTTTGTCTGAATACAAAACTAAGATTATGATTCATTGGCATTTGTTGTAATAATTTGTATTCTTGATTGAATTTTCTACAGGCCAAGTTAAAATCATAAAATAATAACTAAAATCTATGACTGTTCTATACACCAAATTTTGAGTTTCGAAATGGTTACCAAATCTAGAATATGCTTAGCTGAATTTTCACTATATCAAATTAGTGGCTCAAAACGACTACTGAATTCTGTGGTACCCAGAAGCATTCAATCCTCTGCTTAAGTTTGGCTGAATTTAAGCAAATTTATGTCTCAAATTGCTTGCGATAGTTTTTGTATTACAAAAGAAATTACATTTAATATCTTGTCCCTTTTTGGCTAAAGATTTTATTAGCCAAATTTTCGTTCAAATGGTCATTAAAATAGCCATATGGTTACTAAAGTTTATGAACCACGAAATACTCAAATTTAATCACGAGAACATTCTAGGCTTATCTTTCTGTATGCTACTTTAGAATGCAGAAATAGTTGCCAAAATATTTAAACACCGAAATATTCAATTTTTGGGAAATTGGACCTGTTGGATTAAATGTTCTTAAAAATTATTACACAATTGATGGTCAATAGAAAGAGAAAAAGATTCACGTTTAGTTTTTTCCCCACTCTAGGATGAATACTTTGTAAGATAAATTTACATTTCAAAGTAGTAGTTAAGATTCATTATCGTCTATGTCAATGACTTCGTCACTTGATCGTGGCTAAAAAGTACTAGACCGAGCTGGCAGCCTTACTATTTGTGTTCTGACCTATAGATTAATAGTTCATACATTCAAATGTTATATTGGGTTGGGATGTTTGTAGGGATTTTGAATCCACTTTAAACTGAAAATCCTGATCTAATTAACATTCTGGGGCAATTGAGCGACAAACAAACCATTCAAAAGTACGAAATTAAATGCTGTTTTGAAATTTCAGGCGGGCTACATAAGAAGATAAAATGCTAGAATACAATAGAGACAAATAACATAAAATGTATATACTTCTTCTTTGATTTTTGTATAATTTTAATTAAATTTTTTATATGTTGATAAAATGAATAATATCAGATTATTGAATGACTTTTATTATTGTTATTTCTCATATTTTAAAGAAATCAAAAAGAGCCTATTAATATTTCTTAAACTACGTATTTTAGTTATATGGTATTAAGCTTGTTGTTAGTATATTTGAAATATAATCTCATTTATAGAAACATTTAACAGCAAATCATTTAGATGTGTTCTGATATCTAATGCTTCTTATGCATTTTGGTTCTATTTGTTCTGGAAGCTCGAATTTATGCAATTCGAATTCAAGTCATTTTGCTCCTACTTATTCTGGAAGCCGAAAAATTCCAGACATTTATACATAAATTTATTTGATATTTTCTGAACAGGTAACATTTAATCCCATGGTAAGATTTTGTTTGTCACATAAGCAAAATACATAATACTGAGAAACTTTTGTATTATTTTGCTTATGACAAAAACACAAAATCTCAAGTGAAATTTACTGTATTTAAAAATTATAAGCTCCGATATGAATAAGTTAATAGTGTGATCAATAATGGAAATATAACTAAAAATATGAATTAAGATTTAGGAAAAGAATGCGTACATAATATTTGACTGACTATCTCAAAAGAAAACAAACAAATTTCACTTTTTATTTTTATAAGAAGTACAATTTCTAAAATTCAATTATTTAACATAATAAATGAGGAAATTAAAAAATTTTAACAGTTATTTAAATTAAAATAAATGTTTATAATTATTATATCCGAGTAAATTTAAATTTAATAAAAAATTTGTAATCAAAAAATCGTATGCAAGAATAAAGTATTTAAAAATGTGTAAAATGAAAAATAAAAATGTATAGAAATTAAGAAAACATATGAAATAGGAAATATATTTGAAAACTGAAAATAAAACCGAGAAAATTTTTCGCTTAAAGTGTCTCCAGAAATTCGTTTAAATTGTTGGAAAAATTCGGGTTGAAAAAAAAAATGAAAGATGTAAATTAAAGCAAAATTTTCGAAAATTTTCCACAATTTGAAAACACTTGGATTATTAAAATAAAACGTAGCAAATGTTTTCTGAGATTGTGGATCGTTCTATTGCAGTTACAAGACTTCGTTATAAAAAGAAAGAAAGAAGTCTCAAAGAAATTCACCAAAAATAAAAGGATTACCAAAGATAATAAACAAAGGTACCAGCGCTCACCAATTATTAATTTTTACGTGTCTATACTCATGCAGTGACACCCTTAAGGTCAATGATAACCTTAATAGATAACCTTGGATCATAATTATGATCCATTAAGACGCATTACATACTAAATTTTATTAATATTTCTTAGTCCTATCATTATTACAACAGTGCATCAGAAATAATTGTATATCTATTATTTCTTTTACAAGCTACTAATAATAAAAGTTATAGGACTGTATTTTCTGAGTCCCTTTTATTTTTCTGGAAGCGACAAGCATTCATAAAAATAAGATAAAAAGCATAAAAGGAGTATTAAACACTATGTAGAAATATTTTAAGTATGATTGTATCATAAAAATGAGGCAGAAAGAATTAAATTTCAGAGGTACATTAAAATGTGAAGCCTACAATGTAACTATATACATCAGCGTTTTACAATAAACAAATTTTTGCATTTTGATGTATATAATATAAGTTGTGAATTCTGCAAAGATAAAAAACAAATAAAATAAAAAAATAATAATAAATACAATGAATTTCTATCACAACTTTTAAAAATTTGTTTAAATTTGATAAATTTAGCTTTGATAAATTTTTAAATTTAATAGTTATTCCCGGATAATTAATTTTTCATTAAAATACACATTAACCATATTTACTGACAAGTTGTCAAACAAGGTTATTACAATAAGTTCCTGGAAATATGGCTCCGCTAACTAAAGCCGCTAAAACAGCCTATCATCTTGTCAAGAACAAGTATGAAGTTGGCACTTGACAAAGTGACCAAATTTATGTTGCGCATCACAAAAGAGACATAAGAACCTATGAAAATTAAAATGTTTGCTTAGGTCACCACAGCACGACAGCTGAGGTGGTGAAGGAATTCATCACCTTCGGATCTGAAAGCGATAGCTCGTCGCCAGCTAGTTGCCGTTTAATAGTTAAAACCTACACCAAATGTATTTTCTTTCAAATTATTTTAATTTTATACATGGTTTTTAAAGCTTTATAATATACTTCTTCCTCAAAATATAAATAAGGAATACCAAACGCTATTAAGGTTATCATTGGTGTCAATTTTTTTTTTTATCTTCTTTAGCATTCAGATTGAGTCTTTTCCCTAAAATTTTATGCATATTTTTTACATAAATTTATTCAACTACATTAATTCACTAATTACATCTAACAGATTATTTCGAATAACTACCCAAGAGAAATTGCTTAAAATATCTGATTATTATCTCATTTTATAACATTTTTCATAAATTAATATTCCATATCGTTTAAAAATAAAAAATATCTAAATTTAAAATAGAAATAGTAATTCTATAAATTAATATTTCACATCACATTTTTTATTTTTAAACTATAATGTAATTATAAAATTTTATACGTTTCTATCGAATGTTTTCAAAAATATAAATACTGATGGATGCTATTTTTGATATTAATTTGTAGTAAATAATTGATTTTAATGTACCGTTTCGTTTTATTTTGTTTTAACTTAAGCTTTTACCCATGCAAAATTTTGATTCTCAAATGTGTTCAAATATTATGATTATTTATTTATCATTTTTTATTAAGATATTAATTAGCTCCAGGTGAAATTATGATTTAGTAGTTAATTTTTTAGATTTATTCCTTAATTCAGTGTCACGCTTTTTGTTTACAATATTAAGATGCATTTTTGTTTTTAGGCTCAAAATAGTTAATGTAAAATTAATTCAGTTTTTTATTAATATTAACGGCAAGCTTTTTTATATCTAAATATAATATTCTTCCCATGATCTTTTTTCTTAGTAATTTAAAATTCAGATAGTTAAATTGCTCTATTCAAGCATACCTTGACAACTTAAAAAAAGTTACTTAAATGCTTGCCGCCCTACTTGTCTAGTGTCAGCGTGTCTGACTGCGGATAGGGAAGTCCTGGGTTCGAATCCTGGTTCAGGCATCAGGTATTTTCTCTCACTATCTATCCTGTCTTTGTCCTTTCCTTGTATGAATGTGGAGTGAATGGTTTCCTACCCTATAAACGGGTACCTATAGCATGTGTGTACTGAGGAAGTCGGACTCCATACCAAAATATGTTTCAGTTGGGAAAGTGGAGCAGCGCACTCCATATTGCCAGCCTGGCTGGCACACAACAACAACTTAAATGCTTACTTCTTTTTGTAATAACATCCATTACACATAGGAATCTTTTTCAATTCTTATTTTAGTTATTTAATGGATAATTTTTCTGATGATTTATGACTGCGATATGCTGAGGATTTAAAGAATCTTGATAATTACGTTGAAGATGCTTTTCTTTAAGTGTAAAGAAGCGAATGTAAGCACAACATTATAATCTTTCTATCTGGTATGAGATAGTTTGTTTACTTACTTGCGCATAATTTACTGGAATTTTTAATCTCCTTTCTTAAATAATTTAATAAAAGTGTTGCGCTAACTTACACATAAAATATTTTTTGTGCATGATAAAATGGAAGTGCATGTTCCCACCGTGTATTAAATCGACATTACATTTCGTAGAAATGTATACCATCAGTGTTTTCTAAAGCTCATCAGCAATTTTTGCTGAACAAACCAACTTCATATTCACTTAGAGTACTTTAAAACAACTCATATTGAAGGATATCATCGAATCCAGCAACGTGTTTATCGTGCACTTTCATGAAACCTGAGTAAACTACACATTTTGAAAATTCATTTCTACGAAAACACACATTAAAAAAAGGGTTCTCTTTTCACTTGTCGAAACCAAAATGATTTGCTTAAGTTGGACAATCTTTGTATCTCTTCGACTGTTTGATCGAATTCCAATGCATTTCCCATACATTACGCTTAATGGAAACACTTTCTATAGGCTGAAGTATAGGACCTCCGATTTACTTAAGTTCTCAAAGAATGAATATTAGCGTTTACTATTTGCACAGCGAGGTAATGTTTAGTTTCTATGCCATAGAAGAGAAACAATAATTAATTCGTTGCTTTCACCTGGGTGCAGTTAAATGTCAGTTTCAAAAAGTTTTCCAGCTCTTATGACAGCTGCAGTTGGAATTAAAGTACATAGCTGCCAGTGGCTTTCAAATTAACTTCCACCGAAAAGTGTATTGAGGGATGTGGGGGAAGGGGACTCAAATATACTCTTTTACTTTCAAAATAGGATCTTTCCCATTATGATTCAGCAAGCAGTCAGATAAATGGACGGACTTTTCTCTTTTCTGGTATTACAACCTGAAATGAAGACTCTAATAACTTCCGATTTCGATTTTCCAAAAGAGTTCCTCACCTCTTTTAGATGGTTAAAGGAGGGTGAGTGGGAGTTCTTCAGCCCACCCCTTAAACCATCCTTTTCAATCGCTTTAGTACTCGGGAACGGAAAATTTACAAAGTATTAGTGCTTTCTCTTTCTATACCTCGAAGCCATGAAATTGAAATTTAATATCGTCGTCTTATCTGTTGGCAACGGGTGTGTAGGGCAGAGGTGTACCTCAGTGAGAGAGAGAGAGAAGTGTTCGTTCTCCCTTTCAATATTTATACGCTCATTTCATATCGTCTGCTTGTCAGTGTGTGCGTATTTCTCGAAAGGTATTATTGAGAAAAAGAACGGTATATGCTTTCCCCCTTTTTTTCATTTCGGAATCGGAGAGGAAAAGGAAAGGAAGTTTTCATGACTACCTAAATCTGTTAATTTATTTAAATTAAAAATGAAACCGCCATGAGATGAGTGTAAATGGAAAAACATCAGGGATTGAATATAAAATATTAGATTTGCTATTCCATTAGGGTTAGTGATGAAATGTAAATTTGTTTTCTTAATAGTTTTATTTTCATAGTTAGTACAGTAGACACTCGTTTTTACGAACCTTTAATTTACGAACACTAATGATTTTACGAACTACCTAACATGATCCCATAGCTCAAATATTAATTTAACTCCCACATATACGGAATGCAATTTTAAAAAATTTCTATTTTTGTGAACTCATCTCCATATATCTTTTGTTTGAATTTTTTAATCATGTTATTTTCTTCATCTCTTTATTTTCTATTTTATGGTTGAGAAACTTAGATCGACGTTCTAATTGGGTAATCGTTAATAATTTGAATTATGAATTACTGATTCTATTGCTGGTGATGAAATCCCGTATTTTTTAAGAAATTCGTGTGGATTTTCCCGCCCAATCTAACTCCCGTCATACAGCTCATGCATCAGTATGATCAATAACTTCAAGAAGATATGTAACATTCGTCAGGTCATAAGGTACATTCATCAAGAGTGACCATGTCTTGGAATCATCTTAAATGCACTAGTCAGTTTATGTTTGGAATAATGTTACAGGAAGAAGGAAAAAAAACGATATCTAAGTAATTCTAACATGTAGGTTTTACTAAAGAGCCATTGTAATTGAAGAAAACCAAGAACATTTACCTGACAACTTCGGTGAAAATAAGTTCCCATCTGCGAACTTCGACAAGAAACGTATTGTCACCCGGAGTTTTTTTTCAGAATTTTTGAATATGGCTTCTGATGTAATTTGTGCGTAAGAAGTGTTAGATAATTAAATGATAAAGAACATAATGAATAAAAATTAAGCCTTTCCTATGTCAAGCAGGATGTAAAGGACTGCTACCGTTTGCAAAACAAACAGATGAATGGCTAAGAAGACTGAGGTATTGTTTGAGAAAATACAAAAGTGAAATGTGTTTTCCTATATCAAAGAAATGGAAAAATGTATTTCTAAAAACGCAATTTTGAAACAAAAAACAATTCATTACTTTGCCTGATTTTTCTTAATAGATTTGATATTCAATAAAATTAAAGTAAGATTAGTTTTTATGAATACAGTTAATTTTACACGTTTCTTCTATAGTACATACGAAATAATTTTTTCTTATAACACTTTATTTATAAAGAGGGAGCATTTTTTTTAAAAGTAGTTTAATGAGCTAACTTTCATTTTTCCATTTCAAAAACTTTCGATTTTAGGTACTATTTTACCAGTTCCTATGAGTTCGTATGAAACGAGAGGCTACTGCAATTACCTTAGATCAAAGATGTGTATGCTTCTCTGGGTCATGAGCCACATTTCCTTTTTTGTCTTGAGATCACCTTCAAGGGATTAAGTACATAGCAAGTATATTTTTAGGTATGGAGATCATAAAAATTAGCATCGGCGATTACCCCAAAATGTCTTGGCTGTTCACTGGTCGATCGTGATCCCCTTAATGCCCACCCCTACCTTAGATTATAGAAGTACTTTTCCTGGCATTTATTTCACCCGAATGAAACCCCTAAGCACACAGCCAATCGCCTCCATATTTTAGACCACAATCAGGCGAAAGCGTCCACAACTTTGAAGTAAATTATTACACTGTCAAGCTGAGCTATTAGAAACGGGAACAGTGGGCATTTACATTGTTATATCACAAAGGGTGTCCTCTTAAAGTATGCAATCAGATACAAAGTTTAGGATTATTATTTCTCACAAATAGATTTAATAGATAATAACTTCTTTAATAAAATTTTCGATATTAAGATTGAGTTTTTAAAATACATAAATATTTTTAATATTCTCAAACCGTTGCAACACTTGTAAATAAACTTTATCATAAAAATTAAGTTTGGCGCAGATGGTAAAATTGGAATTGACATAGATGATGCAGTTAATGATAAGCACAAACAGAATTATTATAGCCTGATGGATAAAGGTATGTGGAAAATGGTGGTTTTAATATTTGACATAGCATGATCAAGAGAGGATCTATGGATGCTGAAATTAGGCCATCTAGTGTCGGTGAATGTAAAGAAAAGTATTGCATGTTCTTATATGTGATCCCTTAAATCATAGATTTAGGGGCTATATGAAAGAAACAGATTTAGTCTTGAAAGGTTACATAGATTATATATATATATATATATATATATATATATATATATATATATATATATATATATATATATATATATATATATATATATATATATATATATATATATATATATATATATATATATATATATATATAATAAACGTTATATAATAACCTGAGTACGTATAGAAAATTAATTTCGCTACATTTATAGGTTGTTTTTAATTATATTTAATTTACATTTTTTGAGAGAAAAATATATATTGTGAAATACAGGTAAATTATTGTCTCAAACTACGGACACAAATAATTCCTTAAACATAATATTAGATCAAATTATTCCCATTACCCGTCTGGATAATTGTATGATAATTTGAATCTAGATCAACCTAGATTAAGTGGGATTTTAGAGAAAATACTGGAATTCACACAATAAACTCCCTAAAGCACCGCAGCATTCAACTTAATATCAAGTAACTTAATCTAATTTCGTGTTAAACGTGCTTTTATGAGTTCAATACATTTTCATTTAAATGTGTGTGGATTGTACTATTTCAGCTGAATTTGTGTGGAATATTATGCGGGTATTTAAGGCTGTATAATATATTACTTAATACATTATAATAATATATTATGTTTATTCTGTTTTTATATATATTATTATATATTATAATAAATTATTTTGCAAAAATTCACAATTGTATATCTGATATGGACACACTCCCAGTAATGTTAAGTCCGGAAGTATTCCGCTCATGATTATTTTTGTTGATAAATTGCCCAACTATTTCACTTTGAAGAAGTACATTTTGAAGAACACTTGAAAAAATATATTTGGAAGATAATGATGAAAAAGAAATTTTTTTCAGTTGCGTTTTTAGAGATTTATTGATTTGGTTCCTTTTAAAGGAACTATCATCTATATATAACTATCATCTAAAGGAACTCATATATATATATATTTATATATGAGAGATAGAGACTCTAGTTTATATTTATATATAATCTAGAATTTTATACTTAAAATTTCTTCATGAAAGTAGTATTCAATCAATATCCTTTTAAAAGTTTCTTTTTTATAAGTTTTTCGGATCTGTTCGCTAAAATATTTTGTCCATTTTGTCCTATATTGCTCTATATTGAATCATTACAACATAACATACTTATTACACAAGCAATATAAACAATTCTTCACGGTAAAAATATTAATATCATTCAATAATTGAAATACATTTTGAAATATTTTTATGACTCTACGTATTTTCCTTTTTTTCATTTGTCTGAAATCACATTTATAATTCTCTGATTTATTTTGATAAAGAAAAAAAAATGGAAAGATGTGGTATGACAATATCTTTCATGCATTTTTCCTATTCAAATTCCGAAGCTTGATTAAATAGTAGGTAGGAAAGAATTAGTTGAACCACACCACCAGTGTGTTATTGCAAACAAACTCGGCTCAAACGGCATCAGGCATTAAGGCAATTTGGTTACAAGAAACTGAGTTCTGGATCGTCAATTTTTCGGTATTGAGTTTTAATGCTCCATTTAAAGCTAGTATTTATACTTTATACACAAAAGGAAGCCACTTTCGTTAAAAGAAAGATTTGATGTGATGCCATCTAGTAGCAGAAAACAAAGCAATTTCTGCGTAGTGGAGGAAAGAAAAAACTTAACTATGACGTTCGTCTTACAGTCGAAACTTGTAGATTCATCTCAGATTGCATTTCGGCATGAATTTGTGTAGGTAATAGATGGTATCACATATGGTTAAGAAGAAAATTTAAAAACTCCAAAGCATATTCTATTCAGAAGCAAAATTGAAAAACTTGTCTCTCATTCCTCAACTTCAGCTAGAATCCAATTCAGGACCTTTCATTCCGAAGGAAACGGTCTGAGAATATTCTGTACATGAAAGAGTTCCTGCGCTATTTCACTTTTACGTGTTTCTAGATGCTCAATTTAAGTGCAATTCATTTGAAAACATAAATACTGTTTCCCTACAATTATATTACATTTATTGTCGGAAAATAGTATTTGAATAGTATCGGCACAGTCTTTGAAAATAACAGTAATTTTAATCCAATAAAACATACTTACATCTATACAAAACGAGTGACGGAGATTCTTGATAATATTGGAATATTAAGGTAAAGTTAATAGACTTAAAATTCACATAAAATGTATTTCATAAAAGATATCCTAACATATTTGTTAAAAACTTTCGATTATGCTATTTGATAGGGAAAAATGAATCTTGTGGTAATCGATTATTGCCGTAAAAATATTATTTACAAATTTGAAAATTAGTTACATTTATTGACAATAGAGGGCGTTACATCAAGTATAATTGAGCTGTTACAAGGATAGAATTTTCTGTAAATAGCTTTCTTATATCCTTTTTGTATGATTTTGGTTATAAAAGAATAAATGCCATTGTTATATATTTTAAAGGTTTTATATTGCAGCAAAAGGTTCTGCCTATCAGATGCATTTGTCAAATAATTTTTGTCTTAATATTATAATATTTTATCAATTATGACATTTAAAAACTAGAAAATCCTGTAAAAATTAAAAAGAAAAAATACAGCTGAATATCTCCCAATTACTCATACTTTTGAAATACTATAACATTAACTAAGATTAATATGATAATCAGATATTTTATGAATGATTTTTGTTTTCGTTGATGGGAGAACGATTTCCATTTGGTGCTTAGAAGGTAACGGATTGGATACCATATTCAGTCATTCACTCCTGAGATCGCAGGACGAAAATGTGTTGAATGCTCTACGTTTCTCAAATAATAGCGCAATGAGGGAGAGGGACATTTGCTTAGACATCGACTTCATTACTGAACTAAAATGACAAGATGTTTGTCTCGTCCTTCTGTCGACTGAAATAAAAAGTCAAAAATCGTACCTTTCGTTGATAGGATCAACACATAAGGAGGGATTATGCTGAAGAAAAAAAAAAAAAAGAAAAAAAAAACACAAATAATTTTGAGTTTTGATAAGAAAAGTAAGCCATTTCAATCTCTAATTTCATTTAAAAGAATTTTAATTCGCTTATATAAAACTAGACATCAAAAGCAAAAGAGGGAGGAACAAGCTCTCCCGTACAGCAAGACATTTTCAATTTTGTGAAATCTTATTTAACACCGTGATTCGCATTATGTGAGGGGCAGGAGAATGGAATTACCTCCAATTCTCTCTTTCTTTCTATTTTAACAAAAAAAATAATTCATCTTTAAATTCCTGCAGAAGCTTTGAGAAGTGCATTGTTCGATCGAAAGAGAAAACTACCCAGAATTCCATTACTGCAACCCCCATCCCTCCCTTCTCACTCTTCCCTTCATGAAGTATAATATAGGGAGGAATCATTAATCATGACTAAGTTGATGATAAAATTATCGTCTGCTGCTTCGACGTGGAATTCTTTCTGCGAAGAATCTGCGAAAATCGGTCTGTCGACTCCATATTATTTATTACATCAACGGAACAACACTCTACTAGAAGGGTATAAAGTACTTTCTTTCGAAGGTATAAATTACTTTATCTTTGATTAAAAGAGATCTCGTTTTCATATTATGAATATGTCTGGATCGATACTCTGTTTTCAGTAACATTAGCAGAGATTATACCTGTAAATGAAGCCCTCCATACCTTGATTTCTGTTGCTCGACGTAAACGAATGTTTTAAGTACAGAAATATTAAGCGAAAAGTTAAAAGGCATTTCATTTTCTTTATATATAAAAATATATCTTTATATTCATTAATTTCAAAAAAGTTTTTTTTGACAGTGAGTCTGTTTAAGAATTATTTTTCAGCACTGCGCAGTTGGCTCATTAAGTACAGTATAATTTTTATAAGATCAAACTAATTCTGAATATTTTGTAATAGACAAAATATTTTGTTCGGAAGTGGATATTCATGGCGTCTTTCAGTTTGTTCCGGATAAACTGCAGTTGCTCTGAATTTCGAGAATCAGAATTCAGAAACAATTTCCAATTTGCCACTAGTTAAACAGTTTTAATGAGTATGTTTATAAAATATTTTCATCATCAACTCAGCTTTCTACGGATCACTTGATGTCTGCTTCTCATGAATAAAATTTAATTCTGAAATACAATATATAACTAAGCAAATTTTTTCGAAAATAAATATTCGTCGCGCAATTCAGTTTGTTCTGGACTTGCAGCTGCTCCGAGTTCTGAAAGCTCCGAGTTCGAATTCTGAAAAGATTGCTTATTTAGCCAAGTTCAAAAGCAAGCGATTTTAACTATAAATATAATTTTTAAAATGTTTTCAAAAAGAAATCAAAATTAACTAATCAAGTGAAGACATTTTTTCGAATTCAAATTAGTTCTGAAACACTTTTTACAAAAACTTTTATTCGAAAATGGGCATTAATCGTGTATTTTAGTTTACTTTGTGATGGTTACAACTGTATCAAATTCTGAAAAATAGAATAATTATAGAACAATTGCTAATCTGGAATGGGTTATCAGGAAATGATTTTTGGAACAAGCGTGAAAAAAAGGAGTGATAATCATTCCAAACTAAATATATTTAAGTACATGTTTTTATTTACAAAAAGATTTTGTATTCAGATACACATTATTCTTAAAAACTAAACGATATTAGTTTTAAAATAACTTTTGGCTAAATGAAAAGTTTAGCTGAAACCAGTTTTTGCTAAATTTTTCATTTACCCAAAATCAATTTTAGAAGAAGTATCGTTGGAACGATAACAAACTTATTATACTTTCTCTCGAAAACCTGATACCTCTGCTATTATAGACAATTTGTAGGGTTACTGTAAATTAAACCCTATTGTTTCCCGTTTTGAAGTATTTCATGATAAAATATATGCAGCAGAAAAAGGCTATTCCAGATATTTCCCAAGAGTACTTTCCACAATGAGAGTATTCTAAAATATTTTATACAAGTGCAAGTTCATAGCATTCTTTCAACACTTGATACTCTTTTGAACTCCAATCGTAGTATTTGGAAAATATTATTAGTATTTCTTTAAATCCCATTACCTTATATATAATAGGAAAGGAATGTTATACATGTACGAATAACTACAAGCATTTTCAATAATTCATGCAAAGCGAGAAATTCTTTGAGCCAGTAACATTTTCCCTTCATAGGGAATTTCTCAATCGTTTCCCTAGAATCGAGCCTTAGGGATGACTGTAAAAAGAAGACACGTTTCAAGATCATTTAACTTTGCATCAAAGGTCATAGTAGAAAGTTTTCCTTATTATTTTTTTTTTTACAGAATTCGAAATATTCGCTTGGAGTGTTCCATAAAGAGGACGAAATGTTTGGTTTGAATGTTTCTTGCATATTCGATATCTATACATTTATAAAATACTTTTTCCATCAAGAAAATTCTATATATAATTCATACGTTAACAATTTAAATTTTATATGAAAATATTTTTGTTTTTTCATTTTACAGAGGATACATACATCTAGAGAAATCTCTACAATATATATATATATATATATATATATATATATATATATATATATATATATATATACATATATATATATATAGATAGATAGATAGATAGATAGATAGATAGATAGATAGATAGATAGATAGATAGATAGATAGATAGATTGATTGATATGTATACATATATACTCTCACTCTGATAATCACAGATAAGATAATTTAGAAGCATATAGAAATAAGATTCTAAAGTAAAGGTTTCTGAAAATATGTGTGATAATTCCCCTGTGGAATTATCACACATATTTTCAGAATAATGTTTATATTTTGCAAATTACACAAAGGCACCAGATGGCATTGGAGTTAAGAGGTAGTGGAAAAAGAATGAAGGAAGAGAATATAAAAGGGGTGGCAGAGAAACATCGTAACTATTATAAGCTGCGTACTATTATAAACGAATAGCCATGACACGAGGGGAACATGTGGGAAATCTTTTACTGTGATAGAGAATTATATATACTTAAAACTTGGAATAATGTCACATATAACAGTATCCAAGTAACACGGGATCGCAAAATGTTATCTCCAGGCTTTAGCTATCCCTAGCTCTAGCAACAATTCCAAGAGAATAGAATTATCAGTAGACGTTCAAAGCCGAGAGATATTAATGTAAACTATCAAAAGTTACCAAGTTCTGCATCAGCAGTTTTTATTCATATATCTTACAGTTTCCAGTTAAATTGTGTACAGATGATTAACACAGCTTAGCCCATAAGCTCGCAAATAAGTTCCAGTCATGGCAATTTATTGCTGTTGACGATTAGCCTAGTATTGAGAACATGGAATTTGGATATTTACACAGCGGATGTATAATTTTTTCTGATGATTCCAGATTTACTTTGTAATGACGTTGGATCTTCATATGGAGAATGGATTGCGATAATATCAAAACAACATCATTGAGCAATGCAATTCATATGAAGTGGAATTGTCTTCCAGAGAAGATTTTTTTCATCTTCGAATCATAATAAGTAAATTTCTCGGGATATCATTCTATAAAGAAAAGAAGGAAAAAAAAGTGCGTTTGCTTAGAAATGTCATGAACACAGATTTTTTTATGGCAACTTCCGTCCTCACCTGGAAAATATCACAAACAAGTGGCTTCAATTTATGGATATCAGCCGTTATGACAATGAACGTTCTCACCTGATTTGGATCCTATAGAGCGTGTGTGAGGTAGCTCGGTAGAAAAACGAATTCGTTGAAGGGTAGGGTTTCGACTTTGATCCCACCACCACAATTGAATAATAGGAGATGGACATTAAGTTTCTACTATCTGCTTATACTTCAGTGATAATGAATGAAGTATAGTTTTACGGGTCCTTGTGGTGACCTGTGAAAATGGCTCATTGTATATGAAAAGTGCTCCCACAAAGCAGTCAGCAAAGAATTAGACGCCGTTCAGAAAATTCATTACAATGCTATCATATCAACCTTTAAACCTTAGTACATACATATAGTACATACTTAAAGCAGAATTTAAACAGGAGTCTATAGAAAAACTATTTCAATAGAAATATTTTTCAAGGGTAATCAGTACAAATTTGACAATTAGAAGTTTATGAGATACAGGTACTTATAAAACATAAGTAAGAGAGTTTTTATTCAGTTATGATAAAAATAATGTGATTCAAACGAAAATTATGGCTTAAGCGATGAATTTACATAATTGTTAATAAAGATGATGCAACACTAGAGCGACAGATATGCATAAAACAATGCTTCTCGAAATTTTCGTGAAAATGGGGATCTTGGCACATGATATATATCATTCCACATTTTAGATAATTTGTTGTTGTCATCGTGTGCCAGCTAGGCTGGCAATATGGGGTGCGCTGCTCCACTTTTTCAACTGAACCATATTTTGGTGTGGAGTCCGACTTTCTTCAGTACACACATGCTATAGGGACCCTTTTATAGGGTAGGCAACCATTTACAACACATTCATACACAGAAAGGACAAAGACAGGATAGATAGAGAGAGATAGTACATCCATGCCCGAACTGGGATTCGAACTCAGGACCTCCCTATCCGTCTTCTTCTTCTTCTTAGAATTGGGTTTGTATGTCATTGGGCACCTCTGCTTTTATCAGCATTTTGTACCATTAACTCCAAACCCAATGTTTCCTAGTTCCAGTTGCTCGGGTCACCCACTTTATTAATAAAGTCCGATAACCCTTTAATGGAGTCTAGGTGTAACTCTCTAGTATGGATGATGTCTAAAGAGGTTAATCTAGGGAGGGCAAGAGCCTCCCATTCATAAATGATATGCTCTGCAGTTTCCTCTTGCGTATGACATTTCCAGCAGATAAGATCTTGCTGAAACAGTCCCATCTGGTCAGAGAGTCAGTCATACTAGGGATAGCTTCCTGACTTTCACCAGAAAATGGTTTGGAGGTCATTTCTACCTCAAGTGAAGGATTCATTACTGCACCTTTACAAGACTGCCTCTGAGTTCCCTTGTCTTTTTCAGCAAGGTCTACTTCAGAGGCATCACCTGCAGATGCAGAAAGGTTTGTTATTTCTTGTGTCTTTTCAGCCACAAGATAACAATTTATAAGTTCAGGTAATATAAGTCCACCCAGCATTGCCTGAGATACTGGGCAAGGCAAATTACTCTAGAAGTTTGTCAGGCAAATAGAGGCTCCGTTAAGACACCAATACCGCGGTGCCAATTAGCCTTAGGCACGGATCGCATAACACCAGGGTTTACGGGAGCTGGTTCGCGGCCTCTGATTCTATATTCAAGGCTATCCTGTCATTCCTACAGGACGTTCGGTGATCCACCACCTACCGACGCGCCTGGTAGCTGCTCAGGCCCCAGGTCCCTATCCGTAGTCAGGGACTCTGATCACTAGACAGGGCGGGCGGCTTTAGATAATTTAAAGGATTCATATAAAATGCGGCAAATCTACAAGCAAAAAAGAAAAAAAATTGCACATTGGTAACGTATTCCTATTTAGATACTTTTTTCAAATTAAAAAAATAATAAATAACTTAAAAATTAGACTCTTGTATCGCTGTTTCAGGGTTCCCTTCAGTTTATGATACAGGATTTTTTGACATTTGTATTCTAAATATTGTGAAATAAATTAATGATTACAATAAGAAAATGTAAAATAATAAATTAAATTAATAGCGAAAACATAAATGAACATCATGTATTTTATTCTAACTGCTTACTTCGAGAAGACTGCACATTTTCTTAAAAAGATTCTTTGATAGATTTTTAAAACTTTTTTTTAAAGACCGAATGAATAAAATTAAAAGTACAAATTTAATTTTGCAAAATAGTATACTATTTTTAGAAACAAGTTTCATATAAAATTTGGAAAAATTTTAATGAAACACATCTAAAATGTGGTTAAATTCAGAAATTAGAATAAGTATTATTTTTTTCTCGTTGATTTCATACGTGTTTAATTCTGGCACTGAGCTAAATGCTGAGAGTGACGTTGAAACTATTAAAAAGTGAAAAAGTTAATAGAAATTATTGCCATTAATGTAGCAGTTTTCTAGAATTTTACGTTCCTTCAACAAATCTGGTATTTAGAAACCTCTTCGAAGTTTGTCTAAATTTTTAATTCAAAAAGATATTCCCGAGGAATTTGCTTAAATTCTAAGTGATATTTGAGATCTAATGTCAATGATAATTTTTTCTTCTTTTTAAAAAATAAACTTACTTTTTCTTTTTGTGTAAAAAAACAGAATTTTAACATTTTTTTAAATAAATTTGTTTTTTAAAAAATATAAAGTTTACTTTTTCTATGATGAATATTATATTTTAAGCAAGTATTAGGTTGGGGAATAAGTTCGTAGCATTTTTACCAAAGACTTTTATTTAAACAAAAAGCAATAATTACATCAATAAGTTAATCAATTATATATTCACCGTTGCTGTTTACAACCTCTTCCCACTTCTCGACCCATTTGTTGATGCCGTTCCGCCAAAATTCGCCTGGTCTGGTGTCAAAGAAGTTGTTGAGCCAGTTTCTAAGGACCACTTTGTTATCGATGGTAACGCCCTTCATATGATTTAACAAGGAGAGGAAAAGATAGTAATCGGTCGGTGCAAGGTCTGGCGAATACTGCGGATGCTGAAGGACCTCCCATCCGAGGTCTTGGAGTGTGGTTTTAACGACTTGTGCATCATAGGACTAGCCTTGTCGGGATGGAGTATGGTTTGAACATGTCGATCAGGTCTTTTCAGTCTCAAATAGCCTCATTCACGCGGTGTAGCTGGGCAATGTAGAGCTCCTTGTTGACTGTGGCATTCTTTTCGAGCATTTCCCAGTGCACCAAGAGGTCCTTAAAAACTGGCTCAATAACTTCTTTGATACCAGAGCACGCGATTTTTGGCGGAATGGCATCAACAAATGGGTCGAGCGGCGGGAAGAGGTTGTAAACAGCAAAGGCGAATATATAATTGATTAACTTATTGATGTAATTATTGTGTTTTGCTTAAATAAAAGAGTCTTTGGTAAAAACGCCACGAACTTTTATTCCCTAACCTAATATATCCTTTTCTCTGTATTTAAAATGAAGGTGATATCTGCTTCAGATGGTGAAGTAATTGATTTAAAAGCTTTTTCAAAATAAGTAAATTAAATAAATAAAATCAAAATATGCTGACAATTGCGTCATTTTCTTTATTTAAACAGCAACTTTAATTGTTTTTAATGAACAATTTTGTAGAATTCACTATATTTTATTTTGAGATAATTTGAAACTGATAATTGCAATAAATTAAATTTGGCAGTAAGAGAGAGTTACAGATTTTCGAATCTCATTTTTTGCTTAGTATTTGTGGGTACCGTAAATGCTTTCTTGTTTCTCATTCTTAATATTTTCATTCTCTAAATCCATCTGCAGGGGTGATAGCTGAGTGGTCAACTCTCTGGCTTTCAGTTGAATAGTTCGTGGGTTAACCTTATGTATTAGACATGATTGTCTGTAAAGGTTCAAAATGCACATTGTACCATAGATCACAATCGAAAGAATTCTTTCATGTTCAAACAGAGACTTTAAGGACACAAAAGCAACTCTTCATCAAAATCAGGTATAAGAGCCAGAATCCTTACCTCTGTGTGGTCTCTTAATTCAAGAACATTTGCTCTATTCTATTGAGATCATCTGAGGTGACAACTTCTATATCGAACTGCAAAGTTCCATGTGAATGAATGCATTTCCTTTAATTTATTTATTCATTAAGTGAAACGGTTAAATGCATTAATTAATTTTTGTTTAAATAGGACGAACTAGGAAAGCTGTCCTTAGACCCCATTTTTAAGCTGTTCTATACCTGGTCATACTTTATAGAGTATTTGAAGAATAGTTTAACCATGACTGTGTCGTAAAGCTGTGACTTAATGATAGGAGCATGATTCCTGGATGGTGTCAATTCTTTTCACTATTGAATAACTGGAGATCATTACTTCGTATCTTCTACTTGCATATCTGTCGTGGTTAGTACTTTTGATATAATAAAGAATATTGTCCAACAACTGAAAATTGTAATGCATTTGAACTTTCACCGCGAATTTTCTTCCGTAAGAATTTGTCTAGTGAGCTAAAATTGACCTTTGAGCGCTAACCAAATTATTTGTGAAAATTTTTCATAGATAGTGGGTGATATTGATGTATTTCTGGGGAAAGCTAGCAAAAAGTACACAAGTTTCGACCCTGATAGATTTATGTTCAAAAAGCAGAAATGTAAAATTCATTTTCCTTTTATTTAATTAATTTAATTCGTGATATTCCTCTCAAGAGAACGTAGTTACCACTAGGGAACTTTGAGTCATTGAAGTAGATTCCTAGGAAATTTCCAGGTTTTCTCCTTTGTAACATTTGTATAGTCTTCCAGGAGGGCTATAATAGACGGTAGATATTGAAAATAACTCTGTAACTGCTTTCGGTTTTAGGGCTGTCGGCTGCATGGTACAAATAGTTACAAATATTATTTGCACCTATTACAGTAAGGAAACCTATTACAGTAAGGAAACGAGTAATATATTACTCGTTTCCTTACTGTGAAGCAACAAATTTTATGATAAAACATGTTAAAACTTATCCTATTGATACGACATGCACGAGTGATTATTCACCCATGCATGCAAATATTTTATGTGCTGCTTCAAAAATTCTTTAAAAATGAGCAAATTGTTTCCTTTTTATTTTTTATTTCATAAATGACTGTGAGAATTTGAATTTCACTGTAATATCTCACTCTGAAATATTTTAAAATGTAAAGTACCGAAAGTTAAATATTTATTCTATTTTTAATTAAAAATAAATTCCTAATCTTTTATACATGGCTTAAAATTTCAAATGACGATACATATTTTTAAATAGATGTTTTAATGAATTGTCTGAAAATAAATGCGCATAAAAATCACTCAGAAATAAAATCAGAAACATTAGCAATGAAATTAACGAATGAAGAGAGAATATTTTGCGAAAAATTAAACATATCATCAAAAATTAACGCATTACGTCAAAATATTCATTCTATGTTGCCAAAAGCGAAGAAATTAGTTTTTATTTTTTCAGTTAAAAACTAATTTAATTTTACAGGCGCATAATTAAATATTAGCGCAGTTAGATGCATTACAAACAGAAAATCTGAATTTTACATAAAATAGAATTACACAATATTCAAAAATAAACGAATATTTTAGTTTCCAAGTGAAGTGAAATCAAAATCTGCAAAAACATCTTTTCGACGATTTGAAAAAGTAATTGCGCCTGAAAATAGACGTTGCTACTCCTAATGATTTTCATCTCTTTAATTGGCCTCTTGTGCTAATGAATATCAAATTAGTGGGGGATTCTTCTTGCTTTAATTGGACAAATATTTCGTTTTGTTATTCCAAGATGGAGCAGAATTCTTTGCTCCACCAAGCACTCTCTTCCTATTGCCACCGCTATCATTTAAATATATATATAATTCAAAGATATTCTTCTAAAAATGTAGGCTCATTCGCTTTTCCATTAATTGATTTTATTAAAATTATCGGTGGCGGCATAATTAAAGAGGTAGGCCGAAAAAAATCTTACACTTAATTATGTCTGAAAACAAACAGAGCCGTGTAATTAAATTCGATACAATTGAATAACATTGTGTCGCTAATTAATGTAACTGTTTCTTCTCCCCCCCCCTTTCGAACCAGCGTTCGATTCGTCAAAT
Source organism: Latrodectus hesperus (assembly GCA_037975125.1). Classification (NCBI taxonomy): domain Eukaryota; kingdom Metazoa; phylum Arthropoda; class Arachnida; order Araneae; family Theridiidae; genus Latrodectus; species Latrodectus hesperus. Next base: position 76,369,298 of record CM075852.1, read on the forward strand.
AGATTCACAAAGAATGGAAAAGATACTTTTGCTGATAACGGAACGCGTAAAATTAATATTCAGAAATAATCTCTTTATTAAAAGAATGAATATTTGAACAACTCTGAAATATGGGTAATTTTTTAAAACAAATGTTGATATGCGTGTCAATGGAAACAATATATGTACATTTTCGTATATTTTTATATATCACTATAAAAATTTTCAAGTAATGATAAATGCTAAAATAGACAGAAATTTTAAGATGATTATTTTACGAAACATGGAAATTAATCTTATTTGATTATGAAATCGTAGGACACAAATCAGTGTTGCTCGCGCATACAATACATGGAATTATTGTTTCTTTTATGATATTAGTAAACAATTACAAATGGGCTTACATTTCTATTAACTAACGTTAATGATGGTACTTTTCAACTCGTAACTCTGCAGAGGTAATGGAACAGTTAATTAAACAAATGAATCGGAATTATTCTCTCGTAGCTATATATCCCGAAAGTAGGATTCTTATATTTATATCATTATTAGTTGGCATCACTTGAAGCTCTAAACATTGACGTTAGACGGTTGTTAACAGCAGAACTCACTGTGGCATAGTGGTATGACAGCTATCTTCGGAGCATAAAGTTCTGTGTTCGATTCCAACAATTTTTGAACAACTGGTGATGAATGTTGCACCTCTGCCTGCTGCATGCACCCGTGTGGGTATAAAATGAATTACAACGGAGAATAGGTTACTCGCCCCTTAATCTGTCAAAAGATGGTTCTTATGCTGAGTTTTTGTGGAGGGTTTTAATTTGTACGCTGTGCTGTATGTAGTTTGATAGCAACCTTTATTTTTTTTTTTTTTATAATAAAATGGGGCTCTAGTAACGGAGTGGGGTAAGTCGTCATTCTCTTATTCGTGAAATAATGGGTTCGACACTTAAGCAAACCGAATTTGTGTTGAGAGGGCTTATGCGCGTTTAAAGTTGTATGAGGATCAACATTCATCTGTTAAAATAGCATTGGAGGGAGGGAGCAAGTTTAAGTATCGACCTAGAAACTTGACTATCGTTCAAAATTATGAAGTGGTTGGCTGTGTTTCGCTGGTTCAGTCTTTAGAAATAGTTATACAATTTGGAATAAACAATAATAGCATAATTGTTAACGAAAAGATTTTAGGATATATATCATAAAATAATATTTGTCTAAGTATTGATCATGTCTTAGTGATTGAACCACCTTCATAAAAATCCCAAATTCAATCCTTGCCTCAACTGAACAATGAGTGATGTAATTTGCTTTTTTGTTTTCAACAAAAACAGCAATAAAAGTAAATGCTCTTTATTTTATGGAGTTTCCTCGCTTTCAACAAGTGAGTGCAATTATAAAACTGTAAAAAATCTTCCTAAAAATAAAGATCGATGGATGTATAAATGTTAATAACAGCCCTCGGTTATTTGCTCAATGGTGTCAAAGAATAATCTGGTTCTTGGTTGACCATGAATTAGTAAAAGGACAGTACTTGATGGAGTGAAAGGTAACAGATTCCATCCCAGTCTATGTTGAACAACTTGCGATGGGTTCTGCTTTTTTAATTTCCACGTATATGCCTGTTGGTGTGCAACACATGGATACGGCCTACAGTGTTTATGAACAGTTCTACCGCAAGGTTGTAGTGGATATTATAAAATACCATATAATTTTCCGTTTAAGGCTATTCATCATGCAGGGTTTCAAAGCATTGTGGGACTATACCATGGATGAATGGTGACTTTTTAATCACTAAAATGTGTGTTTAAATAAAAATTAAACTATTATTTTTTAACATTCAAGTAGGTGAAAAGGATTTTAAAATATAAACACCGTATTCATCTGAATTTTCACTCCTCGTTCACATATTCATCTTGAAAATATATATTTTCTTTGACAATGTCAAGATTTAAAAAAAGAATCTTATCAATCTTTAACAAGGAAACAATTTTGAAATATAGAGCAATTATATGTATCAAGAAAAAATATTACATTTTTTTTCATAGAAATAAGTTAAAGAGAGAGTATTATATAAAACTCTGTTTATAAATATTTTTAATTTTCTGAATTATTTTTCTGAGCATTATCAGTGTTTCTAAAAAAAGGGAATTTTTTTAATGACAATTTCTCCATATTACTAATCTGTGTCATATCAAACTGATTCAATTTCCAACTGGTCTGAAAGAAAATCTTAAAAATGTTATTTGTTTTTCGGGGCAAAGAAATTCGAGAGATATGGCTATATTACCAAGTATTTTTATAACGTAGTTCGATGTACAGCTTGTCTGAGTACAAGCTGTAATATTTTTTAGAGCATTAATTTATTGGATTGTCACAGTACTTTTCTGCTGTCTATTTCTTTTTTTAAAAACCGTAGAATTCAACAAACGACACTTCGAACTTTGTTCATGTGACCAGGTCACCATCTGAGCTGGTCCACTCTACTCCTATCTTCTAAATATGCGGACTGGTATCAGATTTTACGGAACTTTTAATCTACATTAGCTACCTCAGGGCGTTGATTTACGACTGGGTCAGGTATAGAACCTGCTACTCCTGATTATGAGAAGGGCCTTTTTTCCCAACCAGGGTACCATAGCCAAAAAATTAAACTAGAATAACTTATTGTAATTTATTTCCGACTGCTTATTTCTGATGATCGAAACACCTAAACAAGATTAATCACGTATTATTCAAGAGCGATCAAGGAACGAAATCATTACCAATGAAGGCAGTCTGATCTCCACATTTTTAAGTAACATTTATAGAGAAAAAATCAGATCTTACGAAAGATTTAAATCATATACCATTTCAGAAGAACAATCTTTGGCTAGATCAAATAGTATGGAATCTGCTCCCTTCTAGATAAGCAAACATGGTCCCCTCTGACTAAAACTATCTCTTTGTGATAGTATTGTTAGTTTTTATTTTTTTATTATTGCTAATTGTCTCGAAGGAATCCAAGAGCCTCTTATGATTTTCGAATTTTCTGAAGTTATGAAGCTATACGTCATTTGAGGCCCTCTTCTCTCCATCTTGTAACACACACACACACACACACACACACACACACCAGTAATGTATTATAACTTTAATAACATGCATGAACTATGCATAATATTACGAACAACATGATTACTGGGTCATATATTGAACCTGATGCATCTCAAACATATTCTGCAGTTAAAAATTGTCTCTTGTGGGATGAACTTAATAAATAAAATCCGAAATAAATGTTGTAATATCTATAAAACCTTTTCAGATTCTAAGTTTTTAAAACTAGTATTATTTAACAAATAATTTTAAAAACAAAATTCTCTCTCTCACATTACATTAAGGGTTTTCATAAATTCTGTTTGGTAAAATTTTTTTTATGTATTCCATAAAATTTGATAACTGTAAATTTCTTTTGGTTTTATGATTTCATTGGTTTTTTATTCTTTTCTATAAAATTTAGTGAAATAATATTTTTTAAATCTTTTGTAATTTCATAAATAACATATATACCCTATATTCACTGATTCAACAGTTCTTAGGTTGGATTCTCACCTTTGGCATAGTCTTCGAAATCCATTTTACTATATGTTCCAACTGAGTTATCCACGGTAAGTAAAATGTGACAGTATGAGTCAACAAACATATCCCCATCGAAATAAAAAGAAATCATCAAATTAAAACTATTTGAACATGGGTTTTTACGATTCAAATGAGATAAAGTTTATGGCTAGGTATGTGAAATATAATAGCAATAAAAATGAGATCAGATATCAAGGGCAAATAGATCTCATCTTTTGCTTTCCAACCCATCCCTTCCAAAGGGATCTACTTCAACTATCAGAAAACGACTTTCTTACATCATGCTAAATTCAAAGGACAGGCATTCGTTTTCTTGACAAAAACCTATGAAACACATGTATTTTCTGACGTTTTATTTCCACTGCCGATTATTTGTCACAGTTCCCCCTCCCTATTGCTGTGATTTTTGTCAGGGTAAAATGAAAACTGATACATCTCTGCCCCGTTATATTTATTTCTTCGGCAGGGACGTCGCAAAATGTAACGTGTTTATTTCAAAGAAATGAGGTTTTCTTCTTTTCTCAACCCCACCCCATTCAACCAGGGACGGGGTGGGGGATAGAAAGGAATTTGCTTTGACGGTTTTGTATACAGAATTTCTGAGGAAAGCACGCGATGGGAGATTTTCTTTTTTTTCTCCTTTTTATCTGAAAGCTCTTATTTTTATTTGGGCTGAAGATCTCCTGCAGGAATATTGCCGGTGTCAAAAAGGAAAAAAGTAGGCTGATGGAATTCTGCCTTCTTTATGCCCTTTTCCTATTTTGGGGATAACTGTTAATGGATAAGTGAATAAATGATGTCAGAAAATGTAAAAATGCTGGATCGATACGAGAAATATACTTCTTTAGAAGAACTACTTTACGTCTAAAAGTATACATTTTGCTTTCACATCTTACTAGAACTATACTGTGCCAACAAGTGTAGATATTTTGTGCTATTTCTCCATAAAAAGATTTCCGTAAAAAAGATTTTTATTCAAAACTAACGGATCACAAACTTGCTAACTTTCGTACCTTATGATTTCCGATGGTGAAAATGGGTGCTCCGTTTTCGTGAAAAATATCCAATTTGGAAAACAGCGATGACTATTTTTTAATGATATTTACTGTCTATTTATCTTACTTCAAAACTGTTTTGCTCTACGAAATAAAATATCCCGTATAAATCAGCTAAAAACAAATCAAATAAGTCGTGGAAAGTATGAACATTCCATTTAATTACGAAATTTTTAGATACATAATTCGGTACTCTTTTCACATCTGGTTTCAACGCATTTGTGATTGGTGGCATATTAAAAATCGCAAAAAACGATACTTTTTCAAATGCCGAAAAATAGTAAATATTTTTAGGAACATTTATGTATGAATACAAATATGTACCTCCCATTCTTTTCCTCTGCTTCCAGTTACCCATAGAGGGCAATTAAGAAAATGGGAAAGATTCTATTCTACATTCTTGAAGCGAGTGAAGTTCCAGGATGGCGGTATATCTTTCTTGTTATTTACGTCGTGGCACACGCAAAGTTACAGTGAGGACAAATCAATTTTAATCATGTTTTAAATTGATTACAAACGCTAGAAACAAAATTTTGAAATGAAAAAATGCTTCAGTTAGACACCATTTTCCTGACATAAGTTTCACGTCATTCCGTTTATTCGTTCTGAATTTAATCCCAGAAAATAATTGGTCCGAGTAAGCAGAGTAAGAATTTTATATAAATTTGTCCAATATTTCTTCACTGATGTAAATCTTGACATAACCGAAAATTATTTTGATATTAATAGCATATCTTTAAGACATTCAGAGGGAGATATAGCTTCTAAACACCTGTTCCCACTAAAGTGTGGAAAAAAAAACGTAATATTCAACTTTTATTAGCTAGGATTAATTCTATAGCTTTACAATAGCTAGGATTAAAAGCTTGATAGAATAAACTCAAGCGAACGTAATCTTACCATTAGTACACGATAAGATTATACATATACAAATTAAAAGATCCATCTTTTACATTATGTATAAAATCAAAGAAATTTTAGTTTTTTTATTATACATTTTATAGATGTGATTAAATTTTTACAAAAATAGACTAGAATTAATAAATATTCTGTTGATAATAGACTATTTATCTAACATTATATATAATGTAACTCAGAATATACATTAAAATGCGAATAACGAGAAAAGTTTTTAAAAATATATATATTAATAATTTGGCTAAATTGAAATTGTTTAAAAAATTAGATTTTATTAAACAAATTAAGTTCATGAAATTAAAAATTATATGAAAAAATTATCTTTATTTACCATTTGGTCGATAAAATTGTACATTGTTTAAAAATATATATGGTAACCAATGAAGCTCTTGATACTTTTAAAAGTCAAAAAGAAAATTATCAGCAGAAAGAGTAGCTTATTTTTAGCCCTCGAAGTTATCTCCATCGGCAGCCAGCGTGTCTCCAGCTGTATTATTTGTCGAGCTGGTAGCCGAATGGTTTGTGCTATTGTCTTCGGCTCAACAGTTCGTGGGTTGGAATTCCACCTTAGATATTGTAGTGGTTCGGAATTCACCTTAAGCAGTAAGTCCCGATCTAACTAGCCCTCGTGTGTAAAAATGACAGTTGAAAGATGAACACACCAAACCAACCAACTGTGTAATTCACTTGAAATAAAACTCTGAGATTTTGGATGCAAATTACTTGAGTGTTAGACGCAAGTTGACTTCATCGGCTTGAATCTTTTCGCCTTGAAAGCATTACTTGGCAGTACGTTTATTCGTACGTTCCAAATCCATCACCAAACGCTAGATACATTCGACTATTTAAAGCAGCTGCAAATAAGCCTACTTTAAAGTCGTAAAGCAAACAATACTGAACTAGCTCCTTGGATAATTCCATTTGTCTCCTCTAGTGTAAGAGTCACGATATATGAAAAGGCTTGGTTGACCTGCTTTTATAACGACGGATTCCTACTCTTGATAGGCAGGTTTTTAAATCATGTGATACTCTAATTTTCCTACCACGTATCAGTTCATTCAATGGCAAAACAAAAATGAAAAGAATTATTTTGATTGATTTGTATTTATATAGTAACAATGTTCTTCAAATTTAATTGTTATTATCTAGTTTGAAGAAGTAGTTTTGTTTTATCACATTTTGCTTCAAAGGGAATAGTTGACAACATTAAGAAGGAAATAATATGTAGTTATAATAATTGCATTTGGTACTTTATTCAGTAATACTGAATGTCGGAAAAAAGCTTTTGTGACGTCTCAGTCACCCGTTTTCACTTGCCTTGTAATTTCGAAACATGGTCAAGTAATGAATTTGATGCCTGAACTGGCATATTTTACATGCATAGCCCATTTTAGCAAAGCAATACAGTTTTCAACTGTAAGTTTCCAAAAATCACTTATTTATTTCGAATGTGATATTTGCTTTCGCATTGTAAAAAATTATCGATAAAATATGATGACTCTTGAAAACGGCTCTAGGCTCAAAACTCGAATCTGGGACATTTTTTAAAAATCTTTTTGACTTTAAGAACAATATTTAAAATGAAAACTTGAAAAATAGTTTTTCCCAACTATTTCATAGATTGAACTAAAATATCTCTTTCGGTCATTTTTCTAAAATTACATTGTTTATTTAATAAAAATTATTTTGTACACATAAATGTGATCAATTTAACATTCCTTAAGTATTCTTTGTATAAAATTTGGCAGTACTTTTAAAAAGTAGATCCTTATATTTTTCGTTTAAAAGCGGATTTTACCAGTGGCTTTTTTTTGGGGGTAAGGCAATATGCGCGTGGCTGAGCATTTGCGGTTTCGATACCTATGCAAGCCGAGTGCCGACATAATTAGTGAAGGCTATTGCCACATAAAAAATACATTCTGTTGCCACATGCAATTTTAAAAAGTATTCCCAGATAATTTTTAATAATGTATTTTTCCAGTGGTAATTGGGTATGGAAGGTTAAGGCAACATGCCCGTGGCTGAACGATTGCGGTTTCGATACCCAAGCAAACACAGTATCGGATACATAGTGATGGCATGTTGCCACTTTGTAATTTTAAAAATTAACTGATGATATTTTTCTTTTAACAGAGAATTCTGCCAGTAGCAGTGGCGGCTTGGTGGACTAAGCAATATGCTCGGTGATGAACAGTTGCAGTTTGGGTATCTAAGCAAACCGAGTACTGGCATAGTTCGTAATAGCTGTTGCCACATGTAAAGTCAGTCGTGGGATTAATGTCCTCTAAATGAAATATTGTCTAAATAGGAAGTTCATGTGCTTTGCCTTAGCACTCAAATTACGATGATTCACTTTCATGGGTAACGATGCCACATTCACTGCGTGTTAGCAAGTAGTTATCCCATCTGTCCATGCTTAGCTGGCAGCCGAATGATTAGCGCTCTTGCCTTCGGTTCAACAGTTCGTGGGTTCGAATTCCACCTTGGGCATGGATGTTTGTAGTGGTTCGGAATCCACTTTAAACCGTAGGTCCCGGTCTAATTAGCCCTCGTGTGCAAAAAATGACCGTTGAGCGACAGACAAACAAACAAAAACCCATCTGTCCATTATGGTAACAAAAGATGAAGTAACACACACATTAGCGTATTCTGCCTTTTCTTTAAAAGGAAAATTCATAAATTTTCTTTGTTTTACCTACTTCATGTCAAATTGAATGCACAAAATTTTTATGCATAGTCATATCATATAATTTTGAGCAAATAATGAAGTCAACAATTAAACTTTCAACGGTTACTTTCTTTTCCATTCAACTTATTACATCATCGAAGTAATCAAATATTATATATACATGTTTACTCTTTTAAAATCTTCACAAAGAAAAATTAAACACCTTTTCCTTTGTTTTCTGTTGAGAGCAGACAATGTTTTAATCTATTATTTTTTCCAATATTTTTTTAATTTTATTGCTGTTAATTTCAATTAAATATTTTTCACATCTTTTAATTCTCTTTTTTTTTAATTCGGCTTTTTATGAGTATTCTAAATGACTTTTTCTTATGAATCATATTGTACTTTTTCATTCTTTTATATTTTTATTCACTTCGTTAAAGAATTTCAGAAACAATTTATTGTTAAATTACATAATGTTCCTTGAAGCCAAAAATATATATACAGTAAATTTTTGTTATTTTTTGTAAAAATACTTGCCTGTTTTAATATTGTTTGACGCTTATTTTACAAAATCTAACTGAATGACAAACAGAATCTTTATAAAGAACTCGTCTTCCCGCGATTTCATCGTCCTTGAAAGACAGATTTGGCACTTTCTCTCCAAAAAGTCGCCAAAATTGAGCCAAGCGAAATAGAACTGATATGGAATTAAACAGGGCGGAATATCTGCATATCTGCTCCGCTGCATACATAATGCATTGAGTAGTAATTGATAGAGAGGAAGATTCCGGGATCCATTATTCATGGAATATTGGATTTCTGTTCTCTCTTTTCACTCGGTGATGTTTCCTTCCATGCCGCCAAAGCGTGTTTGAAGTTGTAAAAATGTATTTAGGGAAAAGTGTAGGGAACTTCTGTGACGTATTTAATTTCCCGGAGATTTCCTTAGGTGTGTATTGATATTATGGAAATGGGGGACTTGGAGATGGATTCGCACGAAGCAAACTGTTTAGAGCAGTTGTTTAGGAAAAATAGTTATGATTATGGAATATTGCGTTGTGAAGGAAATCATTGTGTGCACAATATTCCTTTTTGTTAAAATTGAGGTAGTTATTACATAACTTTCTTTAAAAAAATGAAAGCCTTGTTTAAGATTTATAATAAAATAGCATTAATTTCACCTTTTTTAATTTGTTGCCTTTAAAATTTTTTATGTCTATAATGAATTAGGTAACAAAAAAGAGAAGACTTTTAAATTTGTGAAAAGATATTCGAAATCAGATATTAATTTTGTTTGAAAGTTTGTTTTAATAAAAAAAGTTAGTAAAGGTGACATATATTTTAATTCTAGAAAATGGTTCGAAAACTAACTTTTTGTGCTTCTTCTAACTGATTGAAATCTTTAGTATTAAAGAGTAAAAATGAATAGTAATGTTTTAATTCTTAGAGTCTATGGACATTAAGTATGGAAAAAAAGCCCATTGTTCCAATGCGTGAAGAGAAGATTAACCTCAAAAACAATCATATAAATATAATTCACATATTTTGATATATATATATATATATATATATATATATATATATATATATATATATATATATATATATATATATATATATATATATATATATATATATATATATACGCCTAAAAAGCAATGAGGAAAATGAATGAGAAAATAATCTTGTATACGTTTAACATCTATTTTTCATCAATTTTAATTGAATTGCAATGAAATATTAGGTCTACCGGAAATTTGTGTCCATTTTTGGAATAAAATGAAATAAAAAATTTTAGTAACGTTAATATAAACTTTATTAAATAATTAATAACTTTATTAAAAAAGTTTATGTCATTATTACTAATGACTTCTTGCCAGCGTGAGAGAAATTTGTATATCTCATTCATGTGAAAAATGGGAACATTTCTTGATTGATAACTTTTTCATTTTTGAATTTTTGCCCTTCGAAAAATTCTATTAGGACAAAAACAAGTGATAGTTAGAGGGTGATAAGTCCGGAGAATATGGTGTATGGGGATGAATTTCCCAATCTAGCAATTTTTAGACTAGTTCTTGGTCCCTTTCTTAGACTGCTTTTTTTTTGGAACATTGCCGGCCTCTTTTCTTGGATCGTTCCTTTTAAATTATCTAGTTGCTGACAATACTTTTCAGAATTGAGCTTTTCTTTCAGTTTTTAATACTCACAATGTATTTATCCCCAAATGTCTCACCATATATATACAACATTCTCTTATTCAAAGTCAAATTTCTTATAGAATTTTAAGAGCTAGGTTTTCCGCACAATATACCTTTTCCTAAAAGATGTTTTCGTAGGTAATCACATTTCATACCAAGTTATCTTCGGGTTCAAGAAAGGGCACGATTTTGTTCTGAACAAATAGAGATATGCTAGTAATGACTCGAACATCAAAATTCTTCTGAATTAATTCATGTGGCATCCATTTTGAATATTCCCACTCAAATCTTATCTTCCGAATATAGTTCAAAAAAGTTTGCTGAGCTGAATTAAACTTTCTGAAATCTCTGATGTTGTCATAAAAAGAGCTTGCTCTAGCATGGCTTAAACAACAGCGTAATCGAGCAACGGACAAAACTTTTGGTAGACCTAATATTTTGTATACATAGTGAATTATTTAATTATAGTAAATATATAATGTTCCATTGAGTGAGATTTTACGTACCGCTTTAATTATAAAATTTTATAAAAATTCGTCTACCTCAACTTTTTTTTAATAAAGTTAAAGATCTTTAAATTTAATCCCTAATAAAAGACGGCTGTCGCAAATGTGTAAGAAGGATTTTTGGAAAAAAAAAGAATTAATTTTTTAATAATATATACCTATAAAAGGTGCCAAAACTCCTTAAATGATTAAAATGTAATTAAAATTTTTTATCTTTCACTAGGAAATACAGGAAAATTCGTTTGGTTGTGTAAGAACTGCAAATAGGATTGATAATACACTTTTTTATTATATTTTTCCCGATAAAAAAAGTAAAAAATATGTAGATAAAAGTATTTATTTTGCAAAGTAGAATAAATGAAAAAAGTATCATTCCGTAACTGATAAGTATTTTTTTATCATAACGTTTACTTTTAATGTCTTAATTAATTTTTACTGTAATTGTGAGGGCTTGTATTGACATCAAGAATACAAACTGATACTCAGAAAAAGATTTATTTAATTTGTAGTTTTTCATTCCTTTCATTTTTTTTATAATTAAGAGAAAGTTAAGTTTCCAAAAATGAAAATATTTTTAAGAGCCTATTTATACCAATATGGAAAATCATTCAGGTTTGAAAGCAACTTAAAAGGTTGGAAAGCCTCATAGAATAAGCATTGAAAAATTTAATACAATAATTTCTTTTTAAAAGTGATTATTCAAAACATGTTGCTTGGCTCTGAAAGCAATTGCAATCATATAGATAAACGCACCTTAATCGAAGTGCATTTCAATTCGTTGTCAAGTGGTTCGAATGATTAGAGATTTTAAGCGTTTTCGGTTAATTTCCCCTTTTAAAACAATTTCATAACCAAGCACGTTTGGACAGTTTCATCATTTCGAAAACGTAAGCTACGCAATTGAAGTACAAAAAAAAAAGGGAAAAATTCTCTTTTGTTACATTTCGTAACTTTTTTTTTTTTCAAAAATTCAGAGTTTAATACGATCTTGTAGAATTTATTTCGAGCACTTGTTATTCTGGAATTTTATCGTTGAATAGTAACAAGAAAGCCACTTTTAGTGCAATGCATCGGTGTCTGCTGGGTATAAAAAGAAAGACACCGCCTAAGGATTTTGATCTTAACATTTGAATGCACCTAAGAGTGAAAGGGTGAGTTTCTTCTGCTAACGAAGAGAAAACAGAAGAGCAACTCGAACGGATTTATTTTATTTTATTTCCAGCTGAACTATTCTTTCGATGAACCGATACAAATATAAATTTAAATCAAAAAGACACAATTTTAATAAAGTTTTCGTGACTTTACTCTAAAATTCTTTATTTTTTTCTTGGAAGTAAAAGTACTTTTTTTTATATTCCTTTCAATTTGTTCAGAAGCAGACGATATGTTTAAAACAAAAGAAATTAAACGGAGGCTATTCAAATTCGCTAATAAATTCGTTCCAACAATATGCATAAAACTGAAAAGAATATGCTATATTCATTCAATGGGTAGCTTTAATAATAGAAAGTTTTGTTGAAAGTATTCATAATTGCCTTTCTAACGAATGAAAACATAAGCATAATTAGCGTAATTGCCAAACGATCTGAGTTAAAAAAATTAAAACGAGCGAGTTTGTAAAAGACGTTGTGTTCGTTCTCTCGTTATATGACAAGCCTCCAATATTATCGTTTTCTTTTCTTCTGCCAAATGAACTGCGAAAGAAACTGCTAACAAATGAGGTTTAAAAGCAATTGTTTTACGGGATCTTTGTTCTTCAAAGAATAGTTTGTTCTTAGGGAGGGAGGAGGAGTTCTAATGGGGACATTAAGCGAAGAATAACTGCACATTACTGCCGAGATAAAGGATTAATTATTCGGAGAATGATATAAAAATGATTGAGTTATATAACAAAAAAAGAAGAAATTGAAATCACTCTTTTAGCATTCCTTTTCTCAGTTCTTAGCTAATGAATTGGGTTCTTTTTTAATTGTGCGTACAAACGGTATTTTCTTTTCAACAAAAGGAAAGTAACCATTTCCTAAAAATGGTAATGAAGCTTAATAGCAATCAAAGTGCTAAATAGAACAATGAAAATTCCGACATAATTGCTTCAAAGATGTTTTGCATGCAATAACAATGCAACGTAAAATGCCTTAGAGAAATATACTTTCGATACTGAGAATGTTAATTGTTATTTGTCTTAACGTCTTGCCTTAAATAAAGTGAAAATTGGTGCTTTGTGAAAAATAATCATTAGTCATAATTGAGAATAGATGATTCATTTTTTGACATTTCGTAATGTTTTTCTGAATCTCACGCAAAATAAAATTAACGAATTTCGAATAATACTTGAAATAAGTTATTTATTTATTATGAAATTGCTAATTAATTTTAGATGTTAAAGATATCAAACCATATTATTTGCAAACAAAACTTTATATCTTTAAATAGTGGAATTATCACATTAAATTTAAATGCATTAACATTTTTTGTCTTTTGCCAATTAAAATTAATAGAGTTATACTCATTGTGTGAAAATTCATACATATTCCTTAACGTTTATATAAATAAAGGGGATATATTTTAGAACAAATGGTGATGCTTTAACTAATGGAATAATTATTCTAAATGAATTTTACTCTATGAATTCAGGATTCAGTAAATATTGTGATAAAAAAGATGGCTTATTAAAATGTATTTTACTATTCAGAAAAACCCTGAAATATTTCTGACAGTAAATAATTGCTCGAAGTTCATCATGGGTCAATGATAGTAGAATGCTCGCTAAAGTAGAAGGTCTTGTGTTCGATTCCAATTATTGTTAAATAATGGAGGAAGGATATGACATTTTTACGTTTTTCATGCATGGTTTTTGACAATGCTTAGTGAACAACATAATTACTTAAAATTATTGTAAACTGTTTTAATATTCACCGCAAAAGTTGCATTCCAGACTGGCTTTTCATTGATAATGGGCCATTTTCACTTGTTTCAAGGGAAGAAACTTGGAAAAATTTCAAGCACTTACTCCGACATATGTGCATACAGAAGGTAGAAGAGCAACTGCTGTTTTTTCAATGAATAGATCATTCGTCCTATGCTGTCACTAGGCCAATGTGATCCCCAGAGTAACACTTCTAAATTTATTTAAACTGTTTTTTGTTAAAGTTTAATTATTAAGTTAAAGTGTTACTAGATTTTTTCCAGGTTTCCAATAAGACCCACTCCTTATGTAAAAGATCTCCCAAAGGTAAAAATGAGGCAGATGCTTGAATGCTCTACCACAGGACCTTCAGAAATTATGCTGCGTATCAAAATAAATGGTGGAAATATAGCACAAATGTAAGTTAATAAAATATATCTAAATATTAGTATAAACTGTAAGAGTAAAATATCAAATTTACTCCATTAAGTACTGGAATAAGACTAAAAATAGGTATTAAACTGGCTATAAAAGATTTTCACTTTATCACACACTTTCATGACACATGCATACAAAAGGCTAGAGAGCATTGTCGTGTTGAAAAATAACTCTTGAAAGCAGCGTCTTGAGAAGCAAGTTAGTATCAAAGGGAAGTACTGGAGATAGTGCTGAGCTATATTTCCTCGCATATCACAACTGGCAATGATTGAAAATCGGTACAAATAGTCCTCCAAAGCAAATTTCTAATTTAGAAAACAGTGCATCTGACTATCCTAACAGCAAAACAGAAGTATTATTCACGGAAACTCCATAACGGATTATAAATAATGCACATGTAATAATAATAAATATCCATAAAACTCAATTGTCAATGTTACTTTTGTAACATCTAGTGATATTAAATAATATCAAGAAAACTTATTGTTCTTAAATTTTATTTGAATTTGAAACTAATCACAATTAAAGAACATTTTAAAACTTGTTTTCATTTCAAACACCTAAAATTTGTAGTGAAATATATCGTAATAAGCATTTAACATAAATATAAAAAATAATATCATTAAAAATATAGTATTTTTAATATTTACTATTCTACTAAATACTCAATATCGCTTTACATCAAAGCAATAAATATTAAGATACATTGAAATATTACTGGAAAAGTCAAATAAGATTTTCAAGAAAAGTCAAGCAATAGTTAATGGATTAGAATTGTGCTGTTGGGTTGAATCCAGATTCCTATCGTGACTATCGTGTTTTGGGTTGAACATCCAACGATCAACATTCAAGTCCTATTCTTAAATTTGGCGTGATGTGCTACCTCATCGGAGCAGCTATGTTGAATTTTTGAGTTTCTCTTATCCTTAGAATTGTTTAACTGGAAATTATATCGAAAGTAGATCAAATATTGGATTATTTTGTCGACTCTCATAACACAATTAGGAGCTGTTTTCCTACGGGACAATGGTCATATACCTTCAGCAAGGTATCGCCATAATGGTTAAGGGAACTTGAGGATTTTAATTTCCTTTACTGGCTTGAATATTTGAAATAAATTTGAAGAACCTTTTTAAAGAGTATGCCTACTTCACAATAATCCATGAAGTTAATGTGAATAGGATATATTCTTTAAAAGACGGTATCGAGCTCATAGGCGATATGAGATAAAATGATCATTACAATCTTCTCTACATTGAAATTAGATTTTAAAATTTTAACATATCCGGCATTCAAAGAGCTCTTTCTGAAAATAAACTAGGTATTTTATAAGATTCGCTGATGAAGGACTCAAAATGTTCTTGCAAATAAAAATGTGTCAGATTTTAATAAAAACATAAGCACAAACTACAAACTTAGAGAAATTTCTTTCCTTCTGATGAAAAAAAAGAAAAGAATAAATGTACTGCTAATGTTCATTGTTGTCAAATCTCAGTTACACACATTTATTGGATATATTCCTGCACACATTTATTTAATTTATTATTTGTGGAAATAAAGAAATGACTTCCAAATAGCTGCTTCACTTCACAGTTGCATAAAATTGATGATTTAACAAAGTTAATTCTCACTGATGAGGACAAAAATTCATAAATACTGATATAAAACTAGAATATACTGTGTAATTTTTTTATATTTTAATGTTTTTCCCCTTCCCGAGTGATAATCAATCGAAATTAATTTATACGATTTTCGCATTTATAGTTGAAATTGTATTCTCAGTTATTTTCATATAGTGTGTTATGTTAAATCATTTTAGTTGTACGTTTATCATTTCAGAGTATTTTTCTCATTCATCACTTATAAATATGATGCATTTATTCCAATTACTACATGCATTTCTAAAATATTTCACTGTATCCTAAATAACTTATTTTTCATTCATCCAAAATCACTTTTAAAATTCTCTCCTCTATTTTCTTCATTCGGAATAATATTTTGGAAAACATTTTCATAAGAATTATTTGCTCAGTTGAAAGATCATTGGACCCTTTCTTATGCTGATGAAAATTGTTAATTTTATTTGATAAAACTCGGAAATTTTGAGTGGTTGGTTGCACCAGCATGCTTACCTGTACCTAGCCCATAAGTCCTTCTGGTGGTGTGGCGTGGATGAGGAGAGGAGGGTCCCAGCTCAAGTGTGACCTCGTCACCTGACCGTATTTCAAAATTACTAGGTACTTGGCGATGGGTAAATATTCCAAACCCATAAATTTAACGGTACAGTCTGAAGCTCGCTGCACCCTATTTATGCACGTATGTATTTAGCTCTGAAGCATGCTGGTGCTACTGACGACACAAAACTCCCGGTTTTGGTTTGGTTTGTTTGTCGTAGACCAGGACCTACAGTTTAAAGTGGATTCCGAACCATTACAAACATCCATGCCCAAGGTGGGATTTGAACCCACGAACTGTTGAACCGAAGGCAAGAGCGCTAACCATTCGGCTGCCAGCTCGGCCACAAAGCTCCCGGATTTTACACAGGAAAATTGTGTAAATTAAAAAGTGGGAAAGATTTCGAATTATTTTAAACTAGTCACATCTTACGAAACCTTAACAACACTTGGCATTAAGCCTTATAGCAATATGATAAACAAAAAGAGAGTTCGGCAATTTGAAAATCAACTTTCAGAGTTGATAGCTGAATGATTGGCACTCTGCCTTCTATTGAATTGTCCTTCGATTCGAATCCCACCTTTATCTCCTATGTTTATAGTGATTTGAAATGCATATTAAACTGTAAATCCTGTTCGGATAAGATTTCATGTGTGCAAAAAAATAAAATAAAGTGATAAGCGATGAAACCTGAAAGTTGATTAGAATTGTGATAGGTGGTTTGCCATAGAACTTTTTCTTTGCTTTATAGTCTGTTATGACATGTATTGATAATTTCAATTTCATGATATTGTTAGACATAAGTTCCGAGTACTGTTCTTCCAAAAACACATGAACGGGGTTTTACTATACCTGAACTGAAAATCATTTAAATTCAACGAGTGTAGATAAAGTAGAACAAACATTGTGAAAATTAAGAAATTATTTGGTAAACAATTTTTTTAGAGGTACAGATGTTATTTTC
Source organism: Latrodectus hesperus (assembly GCA_037975125.1). Lineage (NCBI taxonomy): Eukaryota > Metazoa > Arthropoda > Arachnida > Araneae > Theridiidae > Latrodectus > Latrodectus hesperus. The sequence goes on from CM075852.1 coordinate 76,386,722, forward strand.
AGAAGTTATATTCAATTTAACCCCTTCGAGGTTAAAAAAAGCTAGTTTTTATTATATTTTATTAATAAATTTTAACAGTTTTTTATTGCTACCCCCACATTCACCAAAACCTAAAAGGAAGAAAATGCTCCTATTTTGACTTAATTTTTTATTGTACTTCCACATAACTTTAAGTACTACAAATATAAAAAGCCGAGTAAGAATCGAACCCACGAGCTTTTAAACTGAATACCAGTTCATCAAGCAATAGCTCTTTAATTTCCAACTCAACCTTTGTGGGAGCTGTTTACTTGAATAAGAACTCCTTCATTTGAGTGATGTGAACCTGGAATCATGTCTAGTCATTATAACTAGGAAATTCCTCTTAGTATATGGCTGATATTTTTTTCTTCCTTTTTACTTTAGAGAATAATAATAAAGAAATAAGAAAAAGGAACGACATAAAAAAAAGATAATTTCTTTTTATATTAATGAAGCAAGTTCTTAAAAGTTCACGCATATAAGCTAAACAGCATGACTGTTGGAAAAAGTTATCGAATCAAATCTAACTAAAATATAATTAAGTTTTTAGGTTTTGACACTTTTATAAATTTATAAATCTTTACTATTTAATTCAATACATTGAATTCTCGTCATTTACAATAATGGATAAGTAAGCAACCATAGAAAAATGAGTCAGAAAGAAGAAAAACCATCACAATCTGAAATAGCATTTATGTTGATAATGTCGAAGCATCATTAATAATAAATGATTACAAAAATCAACAAATGATCAGTAGATAATACATATGAATCATTAAAATAGGTTTGTTTATGAAAAGGCCAGAGTTAATAGTTCCTAAATATGTAATCAAGAACATCTATAGCATCACATTATAGATCTGAATAACGCTATTTCAAATTATTTCGAACGACAGTTCACATACTCCTGCTATTACCAAAAAACTGAGAAATCCCCAACTTCACAATTTTGGACAGATATCTAGTCAAAGTCATACAAATTGGTCACGCGAGCTCTGTGAAATTCATAGGTAAAACAACTCTGAACTGACAGGCTTCATGAGAGAATCCAACTATGATCGAAGTAAATGTAATGACTGCACATTAACATTCTTTCTGCAAGTAAATGGGTCGAATCGGGCGTTTTAGAATTTTTTAGGTTTTATTTTTTGTAAAACGTGAATATACAGCCCTATATCTATGAAAAATCACCGAATGCAAAGTGCTATGGATAATAAAAGGCATAGAACACCTTTTATGACATCTACTACATGGCATCCAACATGTAACTGTCTTTGTTGAACAATGGTCAGAATCGAGTATGGAATCTTTCATCTCAGGAAGTCTTACTGTGGCATGAACAGTTATGAAACAAGAGCATTTGGAAACTTCTAACTATGCATCGAATTTAATTAGTATATATAGAAAAACAAATTTATCAATAAAAATATACAGATCAATAAATTAATATTTAATTTATATATTTAATTCTAGAAAAAAATATTTCTAAGCATTGCCAGCAAGTCAGAACGTAAAATGAGAAAGATACCAAATGTTCTTAGACTCTCAATTATTGATCATCCCTTTTCGAAAAATTTAATAACTCCAGAATCGATTTGTTGATTGAAGCTAGAAAATAACGAGCATTAATTTTAAATTTGAAGGGAATTGGAGCTCAAAGACGCTGTTTGATTAATTTCAATTATTTTTCCATACATAATTGATGCACCATATTGCGCATACTTCATCTGCAGAAGAATTTTTTTTTGTTTAAGTTGGAGAGAAAAGGAGCTCAATTGCTTTTAAGATATCTTTTTCCTAAGTACATATTAATAATGCATCTCTTTATAAAAATAACTAAAATTAATTACCTCGCTTAGAAAAGGATCAAGAACCTTCGAGTTCCCTTGGAAAAATAAAGAAAAAATACTCCACTGAGAATATTAGCTAATTAATTTTCAACTGCTGCTAATGGTAAGTAGACGTTATTAGCTATTAATTAAAATCAGTTTTGTGAAAACAAGCAGTGAACTATTTCGTTTTTGCGATTATGATAAGAAAATGGCTCTCTAACTATATTTAAAAATATTTATGTTTTCAAAAATGAAAAAGCAATCACTAATAATTAATTTGTATACGTTTAATAACGCTTGAAAGTTTTAACACTTAATTTAAAAGGGAATTTTAACTGAGATTGCTGATTTAAAAAAAAAAATCAAAAACGAAATATGTTGGCTGAAGTGTTTTTGAACTGTTTTGTAATTTTATATATTTCATGTGTGTGCGTGTGTGTGTGTGAATATTAAGTATAAATGAAAACAATTCCATCATTTGTAATTAAAAACTTACGCTTATTACAATAACTTATTTTAATATTTGGTACTGCGTTAGACTGGTGGCGAAAAGCCCCATTTTCACTGTTGATGAAACCTGCTGTCCCTTTGTTGTAAATTTGAGAAAGTAGAAAACCAACTCATGTGTCGACATCGCCTTTTGATTAAGATTTGAATTTAAAAAGCCACAGACAGTATCTAGAAATTTAAATCTTAGTTGAAAAAAGCATAACCAATAATGTAATAACGAAATACAATACAATTCAAATGTCTGTATTCCAAAACTGTACAATATTTGTTTCCAGAAATTACAAATATTGTATAATTTTGGTTAACTTTATCGATGATTGACAGGTATAGGTCAATATGAAAATGAGTGCTTTAATCAAGAAATATCTCCAAGCTATTTTTATAGCAATTTCTTAAGTAATTACCATATAAATGATAACCTGCATTTATCACGTGAAGTCATCAGATTATCAAATTGGGTTGAAGTACCTGTAATTTGAGCAAATCATCCGCCGTTCCTTAGAATGAGTTATTCTAGTTTTATAAATTGCTTAAACGCAACATTTTTAGTATATGTTTTGATTCGGAATCTAAAATAGGTGCAAATATTTAATTATAAAAAATTCAATCCTAAAAAATGTAGTTATTTCTTATTTTATGCTTAATAAATAGTCAAATTTTCCCCAAAATTCATTTACGAATTAGATTAATTTCTATCTGATGAAAATCGTGCCACATTTATTACAAACATTTTTTTCTCCGAAAGTGTAAGGATAAAGAAATACACATACACAGGAAGAGAGAGAAAGTAACATCCATGCTTGAACCAGGATTCGAACCCTGTACTTATCCTTCAAAGTTAGGGACTCTTAACTTCTCCGCCATAGGTCACTTTCTGTTAAAAACTAAAAGAGAAAATATATAGGCTATTAAATTTTTACTAAATATCATCAAATATTCCCTATAAAAGAAAAGAAATTTGATAAAAATATTTTTAGTTACGTCAGTAAATGCTTGTTTTTGTCTATCGGGTCAAAATTTTGAGCTTCATTTAAGTGACGAGGCCGACCATTGAGTTCCACGTACATTCCTCTCTAAGCTGCCCCCATTACACTTGCTTAGGGTACTAGAACAGAAGCATTTTTTTAAGGTTTTCATTGATACCAAACATTGAACCTGAAACCTTTCATATATGAGAGCAACACTTTTCCCTCCAAGTTGCCACAATATTACTCATAAACATACTGCAATCATACTTCAGGTGTTGAATGCATTGTCGATCAAAGCGATTGCTTTCCAGTCCTTTTAAACACCATTTATCACATATAATTTGGTGTAAAAACCGAAACTGTGAAACAACCTTTTTTCTTAAACAATGTCAAGATTAAGAAAAAAAATTGTATCATCAATACATTAGTCAACATTATTATATCGGCCTTTTTCCTACCTATAAATTATGATATTTTTTCCTGCCAATTTCTGTTGACTGCAACCACTAAATATAGGTAATCACTTTCCGATTTTGAACCAGGAGGAATGACGAGTTTCACATCTAATCTGACATCCTACTCTTCAGACTTTCTCATTATTCTAATGGAATGACACTGGATCTTTTCAAAACGAGATGGTCGTCATCCAGATCCGATATCGAACTCATTATTTCCCGGCCACAAGATTGAGTTCTTTCTCCATCAAACTACTACAATATCCGAAGTAGTAAAAATAGCCAAGTTTGGGAAAATGTCACTGCACTGTAATTGAGAACTAATTATTTATTCAGTACGCGTTTATTTTTAAACAGAAATCTGAAAAGCATTCTCTATTCTTTCAAAATGGCTTTCTTTGAGCAAGTTTGTAGTGAACGTGAACGCCAGCAGGACGCCCAGTACCTAACCCAGGGAGGGTTCTACCAGTTTGGGTGGAGTTTGCTGGAGAGAAAGATAGAAGCACCATCCCTGCCTGTGGTCGTGAGCTCCCAACGCAACAACTCAAATCAGTGTGGGAGGGTAGTTGTCTCACTGATTCCTTGATTCTTGGGCCTTCATCATCGTCGTGTTCAGGGATTATTAGCTCCCTGTGCTCCGAGAGGAATGTTACCATCGAGATGATTTTGGCTTTTGCTTGCGGAAGGTGGATAACATATTTCAACCATTCTATTCTCAGGTGTTCGCTGGGGGTAGTTAAATGCCAGGAGCTAGTGAGTGGGCACGATGTGGCATAGTGAAGTGAGTCACCCGTATGACCACAGGCACAGTTGTCGCTTTGCAGAGCACCAATTCTATGTAGATAGTTCGGGACCATGTCCCGTGACGAACAGTGTAATCTGTCTTGGCCAGCATTGGTTATTAGGATTAACCTTTGGAATTATATCATGTACCAAGCGACCTGTAGTAGCTTGGTCCCATGACAGTTGCCAGGTTTGAATGGCCTTTGCTTTGAATTCCTTTTTGTGGAAAGATCTTGGGGTGGGCAGATTTATATTAAGTTCGATCGCTGTTGTGGCTTCTTTTGCCAGTCTGTCGGCGGTCTCGTTGCCTTCTAGTCCGACGTGCGCTTTAACCCATCCGAGATGTAGGTTGTTGGTGATGTATGATCTCTCGTTGGATTTCGCGGGCCAGTGGACTTGTTGTGATCGGGTTGCTTATGGCCACGAGGGCTGCTTGGCTGTCTGACCATATGCTGCTTTTCTCTGCTCTTGTCTTTGCCCAGGTTACAGCTTTTAGAATGGCATACAGTTCCACTTGAAAGACAGTGTTGTTTGAGTTGAGCGCTCAAGTTTGTAGTTATAGTTGGGATATTTGCTCGTGTCAAACAATGTGAGATTTCAGACTATTGTGTTCTTAGACGGGTACTTGGTGAAAAAAATTTCTGCACTTCAATACAAATTAAATTCTCACAGGATGCAAGAGATCTTCTGTAAATCAATATGTACGGTAGATAGCTGAAGGATTAACACTCTGCCACTCAACTTAACAAATCTTAGACTTCTATTTCATTCCGAGTTTAATTATTTGCAGAGGTCCGATATCCATTTTGAGCCCTAAGTTCTTGTTGAATGAGGTCTCATTTGCAAAAAATAATCACAAAACTGAAGAAGAGAAAGGACGCATATCTGATGTCAGTTAGAAAATTGCATGCGAATTAATTTTTTTGCTTAAAAAGTACAATCAAAGTAATAATTGTATGCGTGACCTATGGTAAGATATCCAGTGGCTTCACGTCGCTTCCCGTTAAGATCAGCAAAGTGAAACATCATTTACCGCGGGCAGTGATTGGTAGATTGACCACATTCTTCCTTTCTGAATTGCTGGAGCTTTTTCGGTGGAGGTGTTCCACGTTAATCTGTGACATCCAAAGTCCTTTTGCTAGTGTGGCGTGGATGTGGAAAGAATGGTGATAACTCAGGTATGACCTCATTTCCTGATCGGGACTCAAAACTATGATGTGCTTGGTGATAGGTAAATATTCCCTTAACCTTAAGGGCTCCCGTGCACCACTATGTATGTATGTATGTGGTAGGACAACAATTTTCAGAGTGGAAGGTTCCAAGTTCAATCTCCACCATTTTAGAATTACAAGACATAGCTGTTGCTTTTCAGTATTCATGTCTATTGGAGCAAATGCTATAAAATTTTGCGAGTCTCACAGTACAAAATTTATAAAAATTTTTACCGGAAGATTTTAAGTGCTTAAATAGGCGTGAAATAGTTTCTGCTTGTTAGATTACCATTATGCGATAGCAGCTATGGAATTTATTAAAAACTGTATGCGTATTCAGTATTTGACAAGGCGTGGCCTAGTGGTAGCAACGCGTTCTTCGGAGTAAAGGGTCTCAAAATCTGTTCTAGGCATTACTGAATAACGGAAATCGGATGCTTTTTCTGTGCGTATGATCTACGGGGTGGTAATTAGACCCTGATGCGATTTTTTTTTCTTGCAACACATGAATACGGCCCATAATTTATTAAGAGTTCTCCCTGAAGATAAAGCACGAGTATTCGAGTACTTCAAACAGCTTGACTATAAAACTATCCGTTATTCTCTAATTAAGTTTATTTTATTATTTTTGGTTAAGATTTCGATTTTAATAATCATTTTTCTTTACCATAATATTGATAGGGCCAAAATAATTTAGCTAGTCATGGTGTAATTTTATTGAAGGAGGACAATATTTCAATTATTTTCAAATATATTTTAGATACAAGCTAGGGCATTGATGATAATAGCGGCTTAGTAAGACGATGTGTTCTGTTCAATTCTTATTATTTAACAAATTTAACCGATGGTTATTAATTACATATTAACCAGTGGTTAAATTCTAAAAGTTTAAAATATACAATAATAGAAAATTTAAGAAAATTTAGTTTAGTTACTTCAATTTTCAGTTAAAATATTTTATTCTTTTAGTAACTTTATATTCTGAATAAAAACTATATTTTATTTAGTTGTTTCAATTTAAATTGATTTCCCAATAATTTCTTTAAGTATTGTACATCATTTCTGATAAGTAAACTTCGACACTAACGGCTTTAGAAAAGTATCTGAAACAAAACAATATTATGTGCACGTGTTCTAGATCGACATGTATTCTAAAATGAGAGACAAAAACATTTGAAGAAAAATTCTGAGAACTTGTCAAGTGTATTTGTTTATGAAGCCCCTAGTCTTCAATTTTTTTTCTTCGGGTTAGTTAAAAAACAGAAGAAAAGGTTTATAAGTAAAGAAACCAATTGATATTAAATTTTTTGTAGGCTTTTTGGCATATATATATTTTATGGTAAAAAATAGTATTATAATCGTGAAAAAAGTGAGCAAAAATCTATTTGATTTTTTTATTACATTTTTTTAGATCCTTAGGTAAAAAAAGCATGTTTTCCCATTTCCGTCTATCGGTACATAAGACGATCTGTCGGTGAAAGCTCCAAAACTATTCAATAAATAGTATAAAATTTTGTGGGAATTCGAAATTAAGTTTTGCGCTAAACATTTACATTTACACGTGACACAACGTTTTCTTCCCAAATATTGTTCTAGATAATCTTTGCTCTTAGAAAACATCTTGACTATTTGGTGAGAGAGAAAGTAATGAACAAGTGGAAAATATTTTATTTCTTGATGAAAAAGAGTATGTATGGTATTCTGTAACCATATTAAAATGAAAGGCCCTGATAGGTTGGTTCGAGAGTCATTCTCATTATCGGAAGGTAGTGAGTTCGAATCTCGACTTTGCCAAGATCGTGTTTGTTAGTGGTGGCTAGAAAGAGGCTGTTAAATAGATTGTGGTCACAATGTCCTTTAGATGAAATAATATTTCTGAAGTGGCAGGTATTTAATAGTCTTTTTTTTTTGTACCCGCATCTAAATTACAAAATGTCCCTCTTGATTTCTTTTACTTAACAGATAGAGCTCAACTTTGGGCTAGATACACGAAAATATGCTAGTGTAACAATACCAAAATATACTCATCAGGAAATTATTTCTGTCTGATTATGTATACTTTCAAATGATTGTTACGATATATTAATAAACTATATGCATGGAATATAAGAAAATGAAAAATCGATTAATTTGTTCAAATGCACCATACTGTATATCATAGAATAGTAATAAAAATAGGAATTATAAATGTATCTCCATCTGCTATATGATGTCCTAAAACTCATTAAACCAGTGTTATTTTTTTTTAAAAAAATTTAAATTCATTCCTTTTATAAATGGAGTTAGTCAACGCATTTGTAAAATTAGAAATATTTAAATATGAAAATACTAAATATCAATATTATTTAGCGTGTCACTGATCTGCAGAAAATGTCATGATTCTGCGAAGTACTTAAATAATCATCATGCCAAACAATGAGGAATATTATGAGGATTGGCGCGATGAGCTTCCCGAATTCATAAATCCCTGATGTCGCCAACAGCACGCATCAAAGTCGCCGATTTTTCCCTCGGCGACGAAGAGAAAAATCCCTCTCTTCACTATCAGACATAGAAATCAATTGTTGTCAATAGCAAAGGCAATGTCTTCTCTATTCAAATCCACTGAAAAGTGGAGAAGGTGATTCTGCAGGGGGTTGGCGCTCCTAGAGGGAGAAATAACCCTTAAAACTAATCGATACATTTTGACGGAGGGTTTCTCCTTTCTAGCATTTCCTTCCGGTTCAAAGCTCTTCTCGTACCACTTTTGAACAAAGTCATCGAGCAACACGTTTCCCCAGCAGAAGTGAAGACATCTTTTTAAATATTGGCTTCGTTTCATTTCATTATTATGTATTGTCATTATAAACTCTTGCATCTTTAAATACATGATTTTATGTTTAATTTGACACTATATTTAATTTGTGAAAATGTATTTTAAGGATCGTAATTTTATGCAAGTTCTAGGTTTATACCTTAAGATTATAGTTAATCAACTGGAAATTATTTAATCATACATATTCCATCAAATTTCAATGCTACCTAAAAATATTTAAAAACATCAACATTTCTGAGTATTTTACGTTAGGAAATGAGATCGAAAGAAGACTAAAAACTATTACGGTTTTTCACACACACACATTTCATACAAAATTATTCCCTTTACTAACAATGATAAAATTCTTACAATTTTATATAAAATATGATTTTATTTATTTTATCTCTTTGTCATAAATATAAATATTTTTATGGCTAATGAACAAATTAAAACTAGTTTTTATTTTTGTGGTTGAAATTGAAAAAAAATTTGAATGTAGGTAAAATATTTTGATACTCGAATTCCCACCCCCTAGTTTGAAATCCTTATGATTGCAGAAAAAACCGCTTTTATTAAAAATGTTTATTAAAAGAACAAGTTGAATAATCTTTACAATTTTATTTTTAAATTGGTTTTGTGTGTATGTCTCATAGTACTATTTACACAAAATAATTTTTGTAAGTTTGTTAAAGTTTCTCAGAACTTTTTCTTATAAAAAATGTCCTATAATCCAACTAGTTACAATAAAACCATTTGTTTTTAATGTTTAATAGGATATTTCTTTAGTATATTTATTATGTACTGAAATAATTTTTATTATCATGGAGCATATTTCTGAATGTAGTTTTATTTTCTTTTTTAAAGTAGATGATAATTGATGGTTAATGTTGTATTTAAATTCAATTGATTGCTGCTTATGTTGTTGTTGTTGCTGATCCCTGTTGTCTAGCAGCGCTAGACCAAGTCTATGACATTGTACACTCTCAGGAAATCAATGACCAATAATGGTCGCTCCAGAAGATCTTCTTTATCGAGTCCCAAGCACTCAAGGATATGATCCGGAGTGGCTTGGCTTTTGAAACACTTAGCGCAAATTGGAAATTCCTTTTCTTTGTTGTTAAATGCCAATGATCTTAGGTGGCCACTTCGAAAACGAGTTATTGTAGTTTGTTCCAGTCTGCTGCACCGGAGGGATAGAGATCCGCCGGGACGATTACCCTGGTACCAATGGTGCACGGGGGGAATGGCAAATGCAGACCGAACAAGGCCTTTCTGTCTAGAGTATAGTTCAGAATAGGTAAGAGACGCCGGAGTAAGCAAAGGCTCGTCAGTACCTCTTTTTGCTAGGGCATCAGCCAATTCGTTACCCGCAAGGTCTACATGGGAAGGGATCCACTGTAAGTGAATCTCACGAGATAAGGAGAGCCGTCTAAGCTTGTCCAAGATAGCTACTCCTGTATTATCACGGACTCTGTGCCAGTTAGTAAGATGCTGGATGGCGCTCCGGCTGTCCGACAAAATCCAAATTTCCTCATTCCCAGGGAGAGAAAGAACCGTATCAAGACCCACATTAATTGCAATAAGTTCACTGCGAAAGACGGAACAGCCGTCGGGGTTTCTGATTGAGATTTGGTGGGATTCGTTTTGATACTTAATAAATACCCCACTACCGGAACAAGTTCTGTCATTTCTGCTACCATCCGTGTAAATAAGCACAGCTTCATCATGGATATTGTTGATCAACTCAAGAGCAAGTTGCCTTAAATACTCAGGAAGATCTGAAGACTTGTTAACCTCGATAGGAAGATTAGGGTGAAAATATACCCCGTTAAGACCCTCAGATGGGTCAATGCATGGGTTCAAGGAATGCGACTCTACAGTATTAGAGATAACATTATCACTGGCTATCTGACTAAGGGGACTTTTTCTTTTTAGTCTCTGGTTATTATTCCAGCCCCTGAGAAAGTCCGAGGTTCGATTTTGGGAGCCATAACAAAAGAGTTTATTAAAATACTTCACAAGATTTGAGTCTCTTCTGTGACTGAGTGGTAGCAAATTCGCCTCGTATAGAACAACGTCGTTAGGACAGCTGTTTCGAAGACCAGTAATAATCCGAGCTGCGCTCAGTTGAACTCGCTCAAGCTTCTGAAGGCTAGTCTTAGAGGCACAGCAGTAAACTGGGAAGCCATACTCCAGGATGGGTCTTAAGAGCGCGATGTAAGTATTTCTAAGCGTAAATGCTTCTGCTCCCCAGTCGCGTCCAGATAAATATTTCAGGATAGTCAGACGTTTTCTGAATTTTTCTACAAGATGGTCGATGTGCTTATTGCTTGTAATTTCAGGGTCCATAACAAAACCCAGGTATTTTGGATACCTATCCACTAAGAGAGGTTGGTTGTTCAGAAAAATCCTAGGCTGGTAATTGTACAGCTTTCTATTTGTTGTAAAAAAACTGGTAGTGGATATTAAAGGATTAAAACGTAATTTGTGGTTTTCAGCAAAGTTCCACTCATCAACTAGAGTCTGGTTGATATTATTTTCCAAGTCAGCAATATTGGCACCGGAGTTCCAGATGACTATGTCGTCCGCAAACAATCCTACTTCACATCTCCTGGAAATAACTTTCTCGATGCCACTCAAAAATAGTGTAAAAAGAATAGGGCTCAGAATGGAGCCCTGAGGAAGACCCTGTCCCAACTTAAGACCATTCGACATGGAGTTGTTGTATCTAACCCTGATTACTCTGTCTCTTAGAAAATCATATATCCAAGGCAAGGCCCTATTACGAATTCCAAAACCGTCAAAGAGCTTGGTAATAAGTCTCTGTTTCCAAACAGTATCGAAAGCCTTCGACAAGTCCAGGAAAACTGCCACTGTGTGGTTTGTAGGCTTCAAATTGTGCGCATCTCGAATCCTATGGGTTAAATAAAGCACCTGATCTGTAGTACTATGTCCTGATTTGAATCCATATTGTTCCTTGGGGAAAAGACCACGTGAATTCAAATAAAATAAAAGTCTCTTTAAAATCATCCTCTCCATTATCTTACACGCAATAGATGTAAGTGCCCTATCTATGAATACATCGCTTATGTTGTGTTTAATTTTATTCATATGTTAGGGGTCTAAATTAAAATCTTAACAAAATCAGTGGAACATTTAGTAGCTCTCCATTTAAAACATAATACGGATATACATTTTATTATAAAAACTGGTGGCATGCATTGTTTTGAATATTGTTTTTACATCCATAGAAATTTCAAATATCCTTCTCTAATTAAGAGCCCCCGGCGGCTTAGTGGCAGCCGTTTCACGCTCCTCCCGAAGGTCCCGAGGTTCGATCCTCGGGCTGGGCAAAGTCGACTCAGCCTTTCATCCTTTCAGCGGGTCGATAAATTGAGTACCAAGCATGCTTGGGAACTAAACACTGGGACTTTCACGTTAGGCTGACCACCTAACTGGGACATACGCTTCGCACCCCAGGGCCCTCGGTCATGAAAATAGTTATGGGCACAGTTGGTCTTGGTTCACATGGGCTGTCATGCCACGGAGTTTAGTTTAGTTCCCTAATAAAAATTTTGTATGTATATTGCTGATTATCAATCACATTGGAATCAAATAAACATTATGTTAACCAATAACTTGTGGTCAAGAATAGAATTCGACTTGAAAAGGTCCATAAAATTCAGCAAATATACCAACAACAACAACAATATATATATATATATATATATATATATATATATATATATATATATATATATATATATATATATATATATATATATATATATATATATATATATATATATATATATATATGTATATATATAATATTGTATATTCAATAATAAAATCAAAGTAAAAGTTAATCATGAATACTGTTTTAAAATTATTAATTTAATTAATTAAACTTTTATTCCTAAAAGAAAATATAACAGTAAAAAATCACTATTTTATTTAATGCATATTTATAAATGTAAAACATTAATTTAAAATATAAACTGAAATTAATCTTCCCTTTAATTATATCACCTGTTGGGACCCTTATATCTATGCCAATTAATTTAGGCATCGATTCCTTTTTTTTACGTCAGCAAAATTCCAATTCTTTAAATCCCCCAGGCTATAAATAATAAAAAAAAACTAATATTGAAATCAGAATTTTTCTTCGTATAATTAATGCATTTCATAGAGGACTATTCATTTAAAGATTAATTTTTCTTATTAAGACAGCTTTCTTTTCATTTTAACTCTTAATTATCCATTCATGAATAGATAAATTCGAATTAATGTTTTGGAACATGTTAATAATATATTCCCCTAATTAGTGAACTCCGTGACCAATTCTTTTTTTCCCTAAAAAATGGGGAAGGAAAAAGAAATATAACAGCATCTGCATCTAATTAAAATTTTGCGGGGAAAAAATTATTATTTTATTAGATTAATCAGTGAAATTTTGAAACATAGCTTTTCAGTTATTTCTATCCTTATACATTCATTTTTCATACATAAATCTGTCTAGGAAAAAGGATTTTTTTCTTTCTTTTACATATGGTTATATATTTGAGTCTTATTATTTAACAATTCCAAATTTAGTTTCAATAATAAATTTTTGAAAGTTTAGTTTGTTTATAATTCTATAGTCACCTTTATTGCATTTAGAAACTAATTAAAGAGTAATCTATAACTAACAGTAGATTACAAACCAATCCACTCCACTTTTCCCGAGGGTAGAATCAAATCCATGAACTGTGGAACAGAATGCTTGAGCATAAATTGACCAGAAATTATTTTAACAAATATCCAAAGATATACTAAATGGGTGAGCTTTCTTAAAAATCACTTAAAATTTTAACATGAAAACCATTAATTATAAACTGTTCATAAGTTATAGAGTTTTAGTACTGTCATCGACCAAGTTTGCGATAGCATCTCATTCAGAGCAAAGATAGTGACACTATGTAGCAGATAACCGAACAGCTGAAAACTGATCTCAGGTTTTTTTTAAACCTCTTCTGCGCATTGTTTTCCTAGAGTATTTTTTTCTAGATAATGGGCCATATTCATGCATCGCAAGAAAGAAAACTTTAAGTTGGAAGGAAATTTTCAAGCACCCTTTTCGCAGTGTGCATGCCGAAACGCAATATCATTTTCCCGTAATGAATCAAGAACTGTAATCAAATCTGATACCATCTATTTGAAGAATTTTTTCTCATCACTATACAACGGAAAGCGTATAAGAAAGTTTTACTCATCATCAAAAATCAAACGTATGATGTTCGAATGAAACTGGGATCCAGAATAACGTTCGAATTATTACCACGACATTTTAATAGCTAGTGCTGATGGACTTATTTGGTCATCAATTGGGAATTTCCGTCGCACTGAAAAAAACGAACGCTCTTATTTGTCTAGCGTATGTTTTGTGGATAGATGTTGCTATGAAACACAACCAAACTCTCATAATTTCGAATCATGTGTGTCGAAACTTGAGCTGGCCACCTTCCATTACACTCTGCATAATAGGAGGACAATTATCTCTCTCAATACGATAGTATTATGACGAATCAAATACCAAACCCATCAATTTTTGGACACGAAAAACTAACGGATTTGCTTACAATTCCTTGGTTATTTGATTTCCTCATCCGGTTGTAGTCGATTCAATTCATTTTAATGAATATTTAAATTAGACAAAAATTTAATCCATAAAATGTTTTTATGTTAAGTTATTTAATTAACCATGTTATTTTTCTTTAACCGTCACACAATAGTAGACTTGGAAATTGAAATTTATGCTTTTTTTAACTACAATTATATTACTAGAGGAGAATCCACTTTGGAATGAAGTTTTATACAAAAAAGGTCTTTCATTATCATTAATAAATATTAAGTTCTTAATTTAAATTTTCTAATGAATGCAATGGAAAAATAATAAAGCTTAACATTATAAATTTATAGCAAAAACTTCTTTTTGCTGAAACTTTTAAAAAATAAATCATCTCAGGCAAATATACGTTTGCTAATTCAATTCTTGTTTACAGGGAGATATACTCATTTAAATGTTACAGTGGGTTGTCATGGGACATATCCTACCAATGAAAACAAAGTTGTATGGCAATCTTTTAAACAACCATTCGGAAGAGTTTTTATTTCTTTGGTAGTAAAAAGGAAACGAAGTGTAATTTTTTAAAAGCAAAAATATTCTTAAAAATTCTTATGCATCCACTCAGGCAATTATCTGTAACGGATAAGAGAAAAGCAATAGTTTTGTTGTTTAATAATTGCATCGCACGCGAAATCATTCATATGGAAGAATTTGGTCTTACAAATAAGGCCCCAAGAATCTTATTACATCTAATGGAGGAAGTTAACAAACAATAAAACAACGATTTTGATTTTATATAAGATTATAGTTTAAACGATGAATATATATTTTTTTTTGTAATCATAACTATGTATTTTCGGTTTCAAATCACTAAAAAAATAAAATGAAATTGAGTAATACAAATTTAGAATCCTTTAAATTTAGCAATAAATTTCTTTCAAAATTTTAAGAATCCCTTATATATATCTTTTATATATATATAAATGTGAAGTTATATATATGAATAGTGAAAATATAGTTGTACAAGTGATGTGGTTGACAACTGAGCGGGCACTCTTCTCTCCTTCCCACACCAGCATGAAAACATTGGGTCTCCTACTGAAATTTTAACATGCAAGAGCCCTCTCCTTCTAACTGTTTTCAAAAATGTTGGGTATCGATCTCGCAACCAACTAATCACAAGAACGACTCCTTTTTTTCTCGAGGATACCGAGGCCAAAATCGAGACTATTATTCAATTAGTTACGGTCATAATGTGTCAGCGAAGCCGAATTTTTCTTATTTAAAGCATTTAAACTGAAGATGTTATTCAGTATGGTTACAAGTACTTTTTCAGTAACTCTAATACTCTAATTCAAAAGAAACATTTAAAATTCGCTCCTTCAACAAAATTTTCTTTACATTGTATAAATTTTCTGTTTGAATAAAAGACATCTTTACAAAATTGATAAAGAATACAATGGACTATTCCAATCGAAGCTATATTTATAGCAGCAGATGTCGAATTTTCTCATATTTAAGAATTTATCGTAAATTTTCAGGTGTGTCAGTAATAAACATAAAAATGCTGTAATAGTACTTACATTTCAGAAGGAAACAATTCTTCATCCAGTTCGAGGTTGAGAAACTGCCCATCATATTCTTGATCTTTCTCGTTTCCAATTCTATACACTGTAAGCAAGAACATTAATAATATTCATTTTTCTTACATATTTTTAGCTGTCACAATAGGTTGGAGAATAAAAGGGAATCAATCATTCCTATTTTATTATGTTTTATATTAAGACTTGGAATACATAGATCTCTATATTTAATGATGTCCATGCTTTAGGATCTTTTTGATTATTTTAATTCTTGTAAGCTATAACTAGGAATTAATTTTAAAAGCCTCTCTA
Source organism: Latrodectus hesperus (assembly GCA_037975125.1). Lineage (NCBI taxonomy): Eukaryota > Metazoa > Arthropoda > Arachnida > Araneae > Theridiidae > Latrodectus > Latrodectus hesperus. Next base: position 76,402,802 of record CM075852.1, read on the forward strand.
AATAATTTCTATCTGTTTTATATAGCTTTAATTTTTTTGATAATTATTTTACTTTATTGCAGTTAAATACTTCAAAATCCCAATTTATCTGCTGAAGATAATTAAGCGTTTTTTAATTGGTAGCCGTGACTTTTGAAGTCTGGGCATCTTATCTATATTACATAAAATGCCAAATCTGTGTACTGATTCGAGACGTCACAGACATCGATAATGGGAAACATTTTTAAGATAGCTCATACATTAAGCGGTTGTAAAATAAACTTCATTTAGTCTTTGATTTAATTTTCAGATATGAGAAGTATATTATTTCTGAATATTTCTTCAAATATCATGTTTGCATCTTCTTTCATGTTATTAGATGTTCACTAAAATATTTTTGACATTTATAAATGTCTACAACTTAAGTTCACAATTTAATTACATAAACTATTACTTCATTAGCGCGCTGCCATAGATATTTAATAATATTAACTTCAGGTATACCATGTTATTTAATTATGTGCAACAAGGTAATATAATTTAAAAGAAAATAAATATCAACTAATCATATATATATATATATATATATATATATATATATATATATATATATATATAATATTATTTCCTTTTACAAAAATATAATGTATACTTTAAAGAATTTACTACAACTTTTGCAGAGTGATAAATTTTTAAAACTTATGATTTTTACCTTATTTTGTACAATGAATAATTGGACAGATAATGCTCAATAATTTTTGTTATTCTTTCTTTCTGATTACATTTATTATTAATTTTTAAATAAATTATCATGCAAAAATTTTATAATTTTTTGTGGTTTTATATAATATACTTGGAAGTTTAAGTAATCTATTCAAGTACTATTATCTCCAAAGTAGAAAAAAAAAAAAAAAAAAAAAAAAATTTGAATAGAAAACGAAAGTAACACAACTAAGCAATATATTTGTTGTAATTATTAATATATGCATAACAAGAAATTAAACTGTTAATACATTAATTATTTTTTTAGTTCTTTTTTGTCTATTTTATTAAAACTTTTAAAAATCAGATGCATTAGTTTCAATGGAAAATTATAACCGACATGATAAATGTTTTCTTGATACTTCAAACAGTTTTATAAAAATATAAATAAAGTTTATATAAGAATAATAATTTGAAATAATTCTAAAAATATTAATTATAAATCACATGAATTTCAGTGTTTTTGTTAGAGATATAAATTTACTCAAATTTATCAGAAAATGAATCAAAATTCAATAAAATTTAAAGGTAAAATAGCCAGTACAAGATTTTTTAAACAATAGTAATATTCTTATCTAGTTTTAAAATTAGCACTAAATCACATATATGGGACAACTTAAGCACTAAAACTTCCATACTAGAGTTTTAATATGAACACATGTGACAAACACACGCAAAAAAATTCTTTGCAATTCTTTCGAGCACAATTGAGAGTTTATTAAAACTTCCATAGATACAATTATTATCTTGCGATGTCACAAGAATAAGAGAATATAAAATTTCGTAAAAAAAATCTAAGCTTATTTTTTATTCAAAAGAATGAAATCTCTAGAATTTATCAGAAAATGAATAAAATGTTAATCAAAAGAAACAAGCGACTCAACCATTGCAAAGCTTTTTTACAAATTTCAAACTTTATGATATTTTAAACAAAAATAATCAATTTAAAGTACAAATATTATCTTGCTAAGATTTTAACCACAATGTTGAGGGCCAACAAACGCACACCAAAAATAGACCTTCTGTTTCTTTTGAACACGATGGAGGGCTTAGAAGAGATTAAGTATACATTTTCATTAGCATCTAATTAACTTAAACATATTAGAAAAATTAGAATGTAAATGTTACAAAAAAACATAAAAATATGTAATGTTAATGAATTTCAATAAAACTTGTTGCTTAATTTAAAGCTTCAATACTAAAACAATTTAATTATTTTGATTTTAAAAATTTAAAAAAAATGATAAATAAAGACTAGAAAGCATTAAATAAGTTGTTTGATTATAATTTTTAATAAAATCATAAGTAAAATATTTACTTTGTTATTTAAGCCTTGTGAATTATCCCTTAGCCTTTTATATTATCCCTCAGCCTTGGGTATTATACCTTAGCCTTGTGAATATGTGCGTGTGATTTATCCATAAATAAAAACGGTGGAACATATGAATGTGTTGTTCATTTTTAAAGGAATTTATCTTAAAAATCACTTTGTAATTCAGTTCAAAATTTGTCAAATTTTATTTAAGTCATTTTCAGTTTTCAAAATTTTATTTAAAGTAATATACTTAAAGGTATGCTTTAAAATATCATATAAGATATTTAGATATTATGAGCGAAAAACCTTCCTCAAAATTGAATATAATAACTGAAAATAAATCATATTTGTGATGGAAGGTGGGGTTAAGGGGAATTAAGAAATTTTTATTGTAATTTATAACACTGTAGCACAAACATGTAAATTAATAACTAGAAACAATAAATAAATTCTCAACTATATTTTAAATGCTTTAAAAAATAAAAATAAAAAACTCTGCCCGAAATAAAAAAAATATTTCGTCTGAAATTTTTTGAAAAGAATTTATTTATAAAAGATAAATTAAAATTAAGATTTATAAAACGCGACTTTATTTAAAACAGAAAAAAATGGGGAGGAGAAAATAGAAGAAATCGAGTAATTTTAAAGCTCTTTATAAGATATCTATTCCTTAAAACGAAGGAAAAAAACTCTTACTTTCACGATTTTATGTATGAATTATTGCAGAAATTTTTGTGAAACATGTCTGAAATATCAGATATAAATTTTTGCAGTTTTGAGTAGTGTGTATTGTAATATTAACAAATATAATATACTTTAAGAAGAAATTTGAATATAATTAACTTATAATAAGTAAATATATTATATAATAATTTAAAAATGTTAAAAAAGAAAAAAATTAAAAATTGTAAAAATAAAAATTGTTATTTTTTTATGTTTCCGTTTTATAATTAAACTTAATTTTAATTGCATTAAAATAATTTAAATTAAAGTAATATAATTAATAAGGAAATTAAAAATAGAGAATTAATTTCAAATTATTTAAATTTTAAAAAATCCAAAAAAACAAGAATAAATTCAAAATAAAAAAAATCATGAAGATTAAGGTGATCCTAAATTCCTCATTTTCTCATAAGGTGAATAAAGGGAAAGGTATTTCACAAAGTTATCTGTATAAAGCTTCAAGAGATAATTCTAAACGCAACTGCATGAATTTCCAAAAAAAGAGGAAATATAAAAAAACAGCAAAAAATAAAAATAGTAAAATAAAATTTTAAAATTAAAATATTAACAGTAAAAATATTTATAAAGTAATTTAAGCGAAAAATAAAAGATATAATCTCTCACTGTAAATATGAATACATGAAAATGAATTGCTGAAAACTAAAGCGAAATAAAGAAAAATATAAAAATTAGAAATATGTTAAAAAGAATATAGATAAAAATATTACTATAAATCTCAAATTCATTCCATAACATACGTTGCACATGTAGATAGAAATCAAAATCCAAAAACAATATAGGCTTTAAATATTACTTTGTACTATACATTTGTATTAAAAAACAGACAAAAATGTTTTCAACCTTTAAATAAAATTTAGAATATCGTTGGCCCTTCACTGATAGAAATGATGGTTTCTATGGCAACGGTATATAAAATTTCAGAATTTCATTAAGCTTAAGACTTGGCAGGAAAAATATATTATTTTCCTCATTCAAATTTCTTGAATATACATTATACTTTTTATCGAAATTTTTTTTTTTAGATTATTTTACAATGTTCTTTTTTATAACATTAAACGAATTGATGTGTTGCACGAGATGAGTATTCTCGAATATCATAAAAATAAAAATACCAATAGCAAAAAGTATAAAAACTTTAGTTTTTATCTTTTTCGTCTAGATTTTTTCTCATTTTGAATACTTTTCTATTATATTTAAGAGAAGAGCAATATATAATTTATAATGTTTTTATTATATTTACATATCCAGCGATCGCATAAAATCAATTTCAAATTCCTACATTCAATGCCCTTGGCAATAACTGATATTGATTATTCGGATTCATATTTCTATTCCCTGATTTCAATATGGTATATCGGTATATAAATTGTAAAATCACTTTTATTCTATTGAACATATTTTTCTCTTATATAAACAATTTTGTTATTGCTTTTTTATTACAATTTTGTACTATATATTTTCAGGCTTTTTTTTTATTGAATTTTCGCATTTAACCCAATTATCTCTTGATATAAAATAAGAAATTGATTAGTTGATTTGTTTGCCTTGCAATCATATTTTGTACATAACAGCTCATTCGATTAAAATCTATGGTTTAAAGTAGCTTTTTTACCATGAGAAACACCCATCTCGGCTGCAAGAATCTAAGATACAAAACTTTGGTCAAAAGGCCATAGCGCTAACTGCCTGCTCAGAAATCAGGAATGTGATATAGTGATTAAAATTTCTCTTTTTCGCAGAGTATCTCTGATCTAGATCGATATTTGTTTATTGCTCAAAGGTAATTTTTTTCACACGAATAATAATAATATCAGGAGCTATACTTAAAGTGGATTCTGAGCTACTAAAAGGATTTTTGTCTGAAGGGAGATTCGAATTCACAAACTTCTAAACCTAAGTGCAGAGTACTATACCCCTTAGTTGTTTGCCAAATGGGTCGATCTGGATATAAGTGACAAAAAAAGATAATTATTTATTTGTTTGTTGCTCTTCTTTACGCCTAATCTAGAAATTATTTCACTTATAATTTCATTTTACAAAACTGTAGTTGGTTGCCAACGGCCTTTCGCTATTTCAGTAAAATGCAAATCAACGAATTAAAAACACATGCTGCACAAATTAGTGGCTGAATCTTACTTTTAAATACCGTGTTGGCATATGAAAGATTTGAGCTCTGGCATTAGTTTAGTTGGTTCTGGTACTGAATTTCCCTTCAGCTTCACCTTCAAGAGGACATACAGGGTGTCCAAAAAAGGACTTCCTGATTTCAAAATTAAATATCTTGAAAATAAAGATCGATAGAGGAATGCAGTAAACGGTATGTTTATAGTGAAAGCTGTAAGAAATTTATACAGCAGAAATAATAGTTACAAAAGCTGCAAATAGATGGTGCTGTAATCGCTATAGTAATGCCTAGTATAAATAGTGATCCAAAGCCCAGAGCAATCAGTTCCACTATTAAAGCGTGAAAGGAGGTCAGCGTACCGAAGGTACAGATTAAAACCATGTACTCCATTGAACAACGCGTTTTTCTGGTGCTAAAGTACCACAGTTTAAAAGAGAGTCCTAGGGCAACAAGGCACAATTTTCAAGCACGATATAATGTTCCAAAAGGACTCGATGCGGAAACCATTCGTACGCTCTTCGCTAGATTTCAACGAACAGGCAGCGTAACTGATGATCTAAAGGGGAATGTTGGCCGCAAGCAAACTGCAGTTTCGCCTGAAAATGTCGCCACAATTTCTGGAATTATTCAGCAAAATACAATGTCATCCGTCCGTAGAAATGCATCTGAGACTGGTTTTAAGCGTTCCAGCTCACAGAAAATATTGAGAATGAGCCTCACATGTTTCTATTCAAAATTCAAACTCATCAGGCCATACCCGTACGAGCTGTGCAACAAAGGGTGGACTTTGCTAATCAGATGGTCACAATGATTGATAGTGAAGGATTTGATGTTGGCTGCACCTGGTTTACAGATGAAGCACACTTCCACCTGAATGGATTCGTCAATAAACAGAACTGGCGATTTTGGGGTTCCAAAAATCCATATTGGTGTGAAGCGAAATCCCTGGATTCTCCTAAAGTTACTGTGTGGGCTGCAGTATGCAGCAGAGGCATTATCGGCACTTTTTTCATTCGAGAAGCGGTCACTAGTGAACGTTACGTTGCAATTTTGGAACACTTTGTTGCCACACAGCAAGAGTTAGAGGATCGACTAGTTACTGAATGGCTTATGCAAGGTATAGACCGACCAAATCGTACCGAACAAATGTTTCGCTTTCTTGATGAATACTTCGGGAATTGAGTCATTGCTTTGGAATATCCCAAATTTACTGGTGCAGGCATGGATTGGCCTCCATATACTCCAGATTTGACTCCCTGTGACTATTTTTTGTGGGGCACATTGAGAGACATTGTCTACCCGAAGTATCCTGCCACGCAGGACTAGCTTGAATCGGCGATCTGTGTGGCATGTGAATCCATTTCGGTTGAGACACTACGAAATTTGATGGCAAATTTCATTCTTCGTTTGTTCCACCTCTGTAGTGCCAATGGTGAACATTTTGAAAACATTGTGATGTGATTTTTTGCAAAGAATGTTTTCATACGATAATTTCATTTATGCATACTGATATGAGCTGTGCAGTGTACAGTGCCATCTGTTAGCATCTTTTGTAACTATTATTTCAAATTGCTGTATAAAATTCTTACAGATTTCACAATAAACATATCGATTATTGCATTCCTCTATCGATCTTTGTTTTAGAAATATTTAATTTTGAAATCAGGAGTCCTTTTCTGGTCGCCCTGTATGTATTTGCTCAGAATCTGCTTTAAATTGTATATTCCGACTGAATTATAATCATCATGAGCAAAAACTGACTATTGAGCAACTAAAAAAGTGAATCTAACTCTATTTGTTATTACAAAAATTGCTTACTCCTCTTTGTAAAACTGGTATCCTGTCCAAACCCCAACTCATTTCTTGACAAATATTTTTGAGGAATAAATTTGAATTATAGAATCTAATTAGTAAGCCAAATTAGGTATTCTTTAGAAGGATTTTTTATTAAGAAACTTTTTCCTTCTCTGTCCCTAAAAATGCTGTATGCCAGGTTGGTAGCCGAAAGGATAGCGCTCTTGCATTCGATTCAACAGTTCGTGTGTTCAAATTACACTTTGGGCTTGGTTGATTGCAGTGGTTCAGAATTCACTTTAAACCATAGATTCAAATCTAAGTTCTCGTAGTGACAATGTAAGCAGCAAACAAACCAAACTTGAAAGAGCTATAAAATATGGAAAAATATTTTTTTTTCAGTGTTCAATTTCTAGAATTTTTACCTTAGATCAGGTACATGGATATATATATATATATATATATATATATATATATATATATATATATAGTGAGGCACCCAGTGGGTGAGAAATCGTGACTCTGAAAGAGAGTGTGACTTCTGAAAGAGAGTGTCATTTTTAGAAGCAATGACTAAGCAGAAGATTCTGAAGGCATGGTCTGCCACACCGAGAAATGTTATGTTGCATGGAGGATATTGATGCTACGACTTATTTTATATGCCCCCACCCGCTATTGTTAAATGAAATGGATCTTGAATTGGGAAGGAATTCGAACTTATTACTTTCCAATAACAAGAACGACGCTCTGAATAATCAGGAGATCACTACTTTTTTTTTTAATAATAATGGCGGGCACTTGGGTGACTAACTCTTCACCACGATAAGGCTGGAAACTGCTACTCATTTGTCGTTACACAGTTGGTACAAGTGAACCAAGTCACGGAAGCGAGAAACATTGACCACGCCTTACCACCACTAACTCGTTTATAGAGTGGGCCTCATTCGAACATCACCTCAGAAGAAAAGACAGAGAAACACAGAGAGAAAGAAACATCCATGCCTGAACCGGGGACCCACAGCTCAGGAGTCAGAAACACTAACCACTCAGCCACCGGTCGGCCACCGTTATCTCGTAGGAAGATAATTAAAAAAGTTTTCTGTCAGAGTAATTGATCACTGAGGAAAATAGGATGCTAACTAAGATATCACGAACTTTTTTGTATCCTTTTTCAATCCCTGTTTAGGAATTTTTTAAATGTTAAAAAGAAATATATTTTAAACTGAATTTAATCTTTCTTTATGAAAAGAATAAAAAAGTTGCTAATCATCAACAAACTTCTATGAAAAAATATCTTTAGAGAAATCTAATCACTATGAAAAAGAAAACTAAATTATCATATAGAATTCCGTGTTTTCTTTTGCTTTTATTGCAATCAAGGGGAAATTTATTGAGAATAGTGAAAATATAATTAACAGGCTTCCATCAAATGATTTTTTTCTAGAATAACATAAATCTCTCAATGAAAACAGGCAGATTAAACCATCATGAAGCATCATGAACATTTTTGTGTTCTTTGGCATGTATCTCCTTCTGTGTGATGCACAAAAAACGTATTCTTTATGCAAAAAAAAAAAGGTTTTTAATAGGCTTACGTGAAAATACTTTTCATAGAGAAACTTATTTTGTCCATAAAAAAGAAGAGATTCATGGATGAAGACATTTTGTATGTTTTTTGAATGGATTGCTTTCTGTGGAATAATTTTATTTAAAGAGAAATTTATCTATTCTGAGGAAAAAAAAAAGATTTATACTGATATAGAAGAATTAACTTTCCTGCGTATTTTTAGATTTATATAACCATTGTTAATTTAAAATTTTAAAGACATGTACTAGTGATGAAGAAATGAAAGTTTTCCGTCCGTAAAGGCTGTGTTCGTTTCTCAATGCCGCCAAAAAGCCACAGAATACATGCAATATATGTACTCGATAAATATGTGGACATGAAAGTCCTGTGGTCGGTCGTTGAGCAGTCACCATAGGTGCAACGGTCTGGAGAAAATTTCTTCACCCTCCAGATTAAAGTCAAAATTGAGGGAGTGGTGCCATCTATCGGAGGAGTCTTAGAGCAAAGATGTACTTTCACTTTCGTGGAGCGCTGATTAAATGAAAGACTTCTGACTTAATTTCGTATAGCCATCGGCTATCGAGCTTGGCTTGTCAACGAGTCATAAATAACAACAAAAACAACAGGAAGTATGGAAAACATTCAAGAACTCACCCCAAGAGACGTGTATGCCAGATGACAGAAGCACACCGTCTATATAGCGTAACTGAACAATGGTTGAATATAACTTGAAAAATTGCAGGGTTTTTTTATTACTAGGTCAAGGTGAATCTACACTGGAAAAATCTAATTTAATATCATGTTGGGGCCGAGTGTTGCTAAAAAGATTTTTTAGAAGATGTTTGTTTTGCCGGGAAACCTATTTGGAAAGTCATGTAAAAATGATATCTCTAATTAAGATATATATTCTCAAGAAGCTGGAAAAAACTCAAAATATTTATTTGCAAGATATACTTTTAAAAAGTTTTTTTTTTTAAAGCTTTGAAATTTTCTTTTAGAAGTTTAACTCTAACTCGCTAAATTGTGATTATATTAACCACTTAGAACTAAAAATCTTTTAGATTTAAAATTAACTATATTTTTAGAAATTGAAAACAAGAGAAAAAGAGAAAACAATTATTCGATTCCTCCAATTTTATTAAGATGAAAGTAATTCATATAAATTAGAATCTTAAAAAATGAAAATGTGTTTTATGAATTACATAACATGGTTTACTAAGTAACTCATTATTATTTAAAAAATTATCTAACCGATTTCTTTTATAATTATTTATAGTTTATGATTTACCTCATATTAATGCTATCCCGAATTGCAATGATTAATCCACTTAAAATTTTTAGATAAATATAATAACCACAATATTTTTAGTATAAAAGATCAATCTTGTTGAAAAATTAAATGCATCGTAATATTATACAAAATATTCTGCTTTGAATTCAAAACAGTTACCAAAAGTCATTGAAAACACAGAATTTTATTATCATAATTAAATTGCTATTAATTTCCAAAATAATTTGAAATTTTAATTTTTTCTTCAACTATTTATGCCTTAAAAATTAAAATACATCTTTCTAATTTAATGTTATTTGTAATTTAATATTATTTAATGTTAATGTTTATTTGTTATTTAATGTATTAATATTATTACTAATTTAATGTAATTAAGACTAATTTAATGTCTAATTTAATGTTGTTATTATATTAATTTAATATTAAATTCTTTCTAATTTAATGTTATTTGTAAAGAAAAATTTTAGAAAGAATTTATTGAAAAGCATGTGAATTAATTTCGCAAAATATTTCTTGAGTTTTAATTATGTCTCCATTACTTTTTATGAAAAATATTTGTGTGAAATTGGATGTATATATAATTATCGAATATTGTAAACTTCTTTTCATAAATATGTATCTTTTTGTCAAATGCTGAAATAATAATAACTTCATTATTATACGATAATTTAGTTTATAATTTTGCGGCTGAATGCAAATATTATAAAAATAATGTCGTTCTAAATTTTATATATTATTTTATATAGCATTTAATTTTTCCAATAATGTCCTTTATTAAAATTTTCAGATGAATCAGTATTTTATTATTTCGTAATATCTCATTATTTTTAAAAGAAGTAAAATTAAAATTGTAACAATTGATTTCAAAGCATATTATTCTCATTATATAAATTTATGATCTTGTTAACTTTTCTTCTTACAATTTCTTCATAATAAAAAATAAGATTAATTTGGATCCTATTAAGAATTTCATAGAAAGTGTTTCATTATCTAAATGAAAATAATCGATTTCAAATAGTAAAATTTCTGATTAATATAGGAATTTTTACAAAAAATGATTATTATATAGACATTATGAAATCAAAAAGCTTTGAATAGAGTATTATTGTTAACTGAAATTTCATTGATTTTTTAATTTCTTTCACATATTTTATGAAGATTTAATTATACTCCATAACAAGATTATTTTTTCTTGATAATATAGAATCGCCACAAAAAATTCTATTTACTTGTTAAGGAAGCTTTAAAGGCAGATGGGCTCTCCCTCTAAAGTTTGTAGTTTATTTTTCCCACTACCAAACCAGTATAAGTATAATAATTTTAGATTATGGCAAAGATTTAAAATTTCAGTTATCACATCTATTATTGTAAAGCAATTTTGAATAATGATTGAAACAGAAGATATTGACACAAAAACCAATATCTGTGCAACAAATAAAGACAAATCAAAAGAATGAGGTAGGTAGGCAGGTAGGTTATGGGGGACACTTTTGGAACTCTATGCTAAGATTCTGCAGCTCACATTGAAGAAGGTATTTGGAGAGGATTTATAGTCAATTGAATAGCATTATTTAAAAAAAAAAGTCAATTGAAGTCTTTTAATTAATCGGCGAACACTAAGAAACATGTCTTGATATGAGCAGATAATTCGGATTAATAAAATTTGTGATAGAAGATAGTTAAAGGATTTTTAATGTTACAACTTTCATTTATATCATTAAGATTAAAATCTTTTAGACAGACGTAGGAATTCGTAGCAAGCAATAATTTTAATTTCCGGATTTGTAGATAGTTCAAATATCCAAGAGAATGATAATCCTCATATGTTCGTATAAAGAACAGTCTAGGAAAATATGATCTATAGTTTCAGATTCACCGCATTGACTGCGATCTGTATGCCAGAGATTAAACCTAAATAGAATCGAGTTGGTATGAAAAGATCTTATTCTAGCTCTGGCCAGCCATACGTCTTCTTGTCAGGATTTCGTTAATAGCCTAGGATTTTTGCGAATAGATGTGAGATGGGTGAATGCTTCAGCATATTTGCTATTTTTCCATTGATTGTGTGAGTCTTTTTTAAAGAAATTTTTCTTGATGTGTTGTTCCAGATCTTCAGGAGAAATAGATCATACAGCATATTGACTCTCTGTTGCTGCATTCACCAATGAGTCTGCGGTTTCATTGCCTGCAACTCTGAATGTCCGGGTACCCAAACTAGCTGTATTGACAAGCACTTTTGAGTAGATTAAAGCATTTGGAATCGAAGCAGATGAATAATACTTGGTGATGTCCTGGAGCAAACCGAAAGAGCAGAGATGCAAGAAAGAGAATCAGTGAAAATGACATACTTTTTGTGTCCAGTGCAAATTTTAGAGATGCAGTAAGTAGTGTCATAGCCTCGGCCGAGAAGATGGAGTTTATGGAACTAATCTTCCTTGTTACTGATACACTAGTTGTAAAATTAAATATTGCATTGCCCACATTTGATCCCTGTTTGGAATCATCTGTAAAAATTAGTGTATCTGTCTGCTATGATGACTCGCAAACCTGGTGAAATAGCTTACAAATTACATCTTTTAGTAATGATTTAGTCTGAAAAGGGAAGCTAGAGGAACAAATGGAAATTTATTTTGACATTTCTGACTGTTGGAATTTTTAATATGCTTGAAATTTTTATTCCTTGTTGGTTGAGCCACAATTTGGCTTTAATGACCAGAGGATGATTACTATTAACTCGATTGTAAGTTAGCTTTTCTTAAACTGAAGCACAAGGGAATAATGATGACTTACTTAAATTCCGAATGTAAAAGTTTAAGGAGAACATTTCATGTCTGGAGTGAAGAGTTACTCTTGCTTCTTGTAGAAGTATCGGTATGGGGATCCACTTAGGAAGACCTGTGGCGATTCTTAGGACAGTATGATATATAGTTTCAAGTATTTTGCAATCAGTTGTGCATGCTGAAGTAAATATATGACAGCCATAATCCAGACTGGAGAAAATAAAGGATTTCACAATTTGAAGAAGATGAGTGGTACGAGCACCCCGTCTATAACCTGCGATACCTTTTAAAGCATTCAACTTTTTTGATACCGTTTCTCTCTTTTCAAGAAAATGATGATATGAAAATGACGGAAAGATAAATTGTGTGAAAAATGTAATCCCAAAATTGGAATATTTTTTACTCCAGGAAATAAGATGTGATTGTTGATGAACAAGTTGAAATTAGGTTGTTGTCGTTTTGAAGATAAAGCTATATTTAGGAATTATATTTTAGGAAATTCAAAAAGTTACAGTTAAGTTACAATCACAGTCAAGTGGCATTGAGGTTTAAAAGAAAATTATTATATTGAAAATTTTAATCATTCATTAGACTCTTTCAGGAGTTCCAAAGAAAGTGTGAGGTAATGTATTAAAATATTTCTAAATGAGAGCATTCTAAGAGAAACTTACAAGGGTAACGTTCATTTCTTAAAATTGTAATTGATTTTTAAAAGGAAAGTAATGAGTATTACTTTGATTTTAATATCTGTTAAAAATTTCTTTTAGCATAAGCTTATATATTAATTCCTTACTGCAATAGAATGAAACTAATGTAATGCATTAATATATCTGGTTTATTATTGTAATGAAAAGATCTGCAAGTAACAAATTTAGCTAATAAATTGCAAATAAACAATTGCCAGGTTTTTTTGTTTTGTTTGCCAAGTTATGTAGCATTAGAACATTAAAAAAATGCCCTCCAAAGATGTAAGACTATGCTAGGCATCTGATAAACCTTCAAGGCTTCGCCTTTTAAAACAATTTTCCCTAGATAATGAGCCTTACTCAAATTTCACAAAGAATTTAGCCTGGAAACGCCCAATTATCAATTTTGTGTAAACAGAAGACAGATGTTATAGTGGACTACAATGAATATCTAATTTAAAAAGTGATGTCTTTATTATTAGTTTAAGTAATAAGTTCTCAACAAGATGAGAAGTTTATAACTTTTCTCATTATAGGTGAGATCTGCGGATACGAAGAAGGAACTCTGATGTCAACCTCGTCACTTAGATCATAGTTCGTTTATAAGGTAACTTGCTGTATTTAGCACATAAGTAAGCAGAAAAAGACAGCTGAAAACAAATCACAGTAAGCCATCTTCTTATAACGAAAACAGTTATTTGAATGGGCTAGAATAATTCTAAGTTCAGGACTTCGGTTTTAACTCTTTCTTTCGATTCCCTATTCGAGCACAGACATGCATTTGGAGTCTATTTTAAATCGTAAAATAGAATTAGCTTTTCTTTGCAAAAAATTGACCAATAAAGCAACCAACCCATTAAGGATTGATTTCTATTTTTAATTTCCTAATCTATGTAATTATGAAGGGAAAAAAAAGTATTATTCTAAGGCGTAAAATGGTCAGATTAAGATTTAAACAACAAATATTTCAGCTGTTTGATTGAAATGGTAAGCAATCGAGACTCCTAATTTAAATACTGATGAACAATATCCAAATTTTTAGGATATATCTTCAAAGTAATAAAAGAATATAATTTTTCCTGTTATCCAACTGGATAAGTTTAAGGCGTAAAATATAGCGATCAAAAAGAAATGATGCAAAACCACTACTTTTAAAAGTATTATTAAATCAAAATAAAGAAAATGCACATTTGTGGACTAATAACTATCTCACCGTTAGTACAGAAATAAAAACTTTTTATCAATAAAAAGAAACGAGTCTAAAAAGTTTTTTTTTCCATCCCTGTTTCTTTTATTCGCTCGAATTAAATTGTTTTTAGCCTCTTGGCAACGATTAATTCCACACTTTATGAGAGTTGAATGACCTAATCACTTCTTAGTTAAAATCTTAATAATTATTTAATGAATTCTTCCGTAAGAAGAGAATTTTTCGGTGAAAAAACTATTATTCGCTGCTTGCTTTATTTTTCATTTTAATTATGGATCATTTATTTTTAAAATTTTCAAAAGGGTTAGTGACCCTTTTCATTTTTATAAAACAAAAAAAAAAATCTTGTTATAAAATGCATACATAATTTTACCTTATTAATAGCATAATCTTATTTTTTCACTTACTAAAGTAAATGTCTTAGTCATCTAGACCTCAGTTCTATTCGTGTATTTGATTTTTTTCTCGATGTGGTCGTTTGAGGAATAGTTCGGAATCCTTTTAAAATAAATAAGAAGGGATAAAATTAGCATTTTTATTTTTTAATATACTATATAATATCTATACTATATATCTTTTTTAATATACTATATACTATGCCGCTTTTGCATTTATGCACTTCCATCTTAACTGAATTAAATATCGACTCTATTTGGTGACTGTATAAAATAGATATACCTTCTTTAATTGATTTCAGGGATATCTGAGTTGTTATTCTGCTCGTCAGTCATAATTCTGGATATTAAAATTATTAGTTTTCGAAACAGAAATAATAGTAAAATTGCATCTAATGATGTGTTACATCATTTGAAAAACAATGGATTCGATCCTCATCCAAGAAAATAAGATCTTGCTCATTTGTGCTTAGGCACGTTGGTAAGACTGCAACTAGTATTAGACACACTAGATTTGCTTTTCAAAGTGCTTTTCAAAATTTCAAGATGCAGCTGGTCCTTTTGGGCCATGCGCCAGAAAACCCGACTAACCAACCGACCAAAATCGGCATTGCTGTGATGTTAAAATTTAGTTGTTTAAAATTTCAGAGAGAAATTTTAAAAAAAATCATCTTTTTAGTTCATTATGTAACAAAAATTTTTAATTTATTTTTCATTCAATCCACAAAATTTTTGCATGCTTCAAAATAATTATTTTTTAAAAGTTATTTATTATAGTTTTTCTTTTCAGCTAAATATTCCACTGTTCTTCTCAATCAGGAACGCAAATGAAATTTATTTTAGAATATCTTGAAGAGAAATGTCAAATCATTCTTCTTTTTTAGTTCTTATATTTAGTTTATTTTAAAGCTAGCATTCTGATATTTTAAGGATGAAGGGAAGAGAATCTTTTTCATGGAGAGATTTCAAAACGTGGTGCGTACCTTAATCGTAAGATCTCTCTCATCAGAGTTGGAGATCCTGTTTCTATCCTAGCTAAGTTTTAAAAAAAAAATTATGTTTCTTCTGCTTCGGTCGGGATGAATGTTTGGGAATTTGTCAGCTTTTACCCCTTGCATATCTACTGAAAATTCACCCAAAAAGCAACAAATGTTCAAATAATTTTAAAAGCCTTCAACAGTGATGTTATTTTCTACATGGTGTCAAATATACTAAGCTTGAATATTTTCTTATGAGAAAATTTGTATGCATTACATGTGCAATTTATTACTTTAATTTTTTATCTGCAGGTATTATAATTATTAATTCAAAAGAAAGTCCATTTTGTTTCAAAATATTCCACTAATGCATCTTCAAAAATTTTATCAGTTTTGATAATTAACGGATAGTTAAATAATCGGCTCGCAACTGAAATGAAAATATCAAAGTGCATTGATTTCAAACAACAAGATAAAACTTACATACAATAAATTGCACTAATTTCTGCGATGGAGTACATTCTACTTATAGTTATAAAAAGCTAGTATAATTATTAATTTCTCGTTACACTATTCTTTTTCTCCAACAATAAAATGATCGATCGTTATTAATTAATCCGACGTTAGACAGTGACGCACTATAATATTTAATTCGGTTACATTAATAAATTGATATCGACCACCCTCCTACTGGAAATAATTCAGCTCTTAATTTCTGAGCGTTACACACAGGCCTCGCCTCGCTTGTTGCTATCTGACGCATGAAAAAACATTTCTCACTAACTCGATCACAACCGTAACTTTTTTCGTCCACCCTCTTTTCTTCTTATGCCGAACCATTTTTTTTTTAAATCTCTATTCATTATTATTTTTCTAATTTCCAAGAAACGAACTCAATTTAATTTCTTCTCCTACCCCCTATCCCCCGTTCCAGCGGAATGGAATTTTCTTATTTCTCTTTATTTATTTTTTGCACTCATTAATTCTTTTCTTATCCCCCCTTTTTCTTCCCAAATCGATAATAAAATAATTATTGTGCTTATTCGACGTTATTTTATTCAATTAAAGAAAACCCTCCTCCTCTCTTTCCAACGAGCCACCCCTCCACTTTTCCGCAGCTTTCCTTCCCCCCCTCTTTGGTGGAACTTTTTAATTACATGCGAAATCTTGGAATGGCGCCTGGGGCTGTGCTGCCAGCGGAAGCACCTTCGAACGAAAGCACTGAAGGATATGGAACTATTTCGAAATTAATTAAAATGTAGTATCCCTTTCTCTCAGCAAACAACCCGAGCATCTTGATATCTGATAGCTGGGACAAATATTTTGTTCCTGAAGTCTGCAGGTGGGGGAGGGGGGCCTATTAATATGAAGTCCTAATCAGAAAATGACTTCCTTCTAAAGTTTCTAGTTTTATAATGCATATTTATTAAAATCAAATCCTGTATTTGGAGGCACTGTTTAACGCAACTCCGTGAATAAGAATTAG
The DNA here is from genome assembly GCA_037975125.1 of Latrodectus hesperus. NCBI lineage: Eukaryota > Metazoa > Arthropoda > Arachnida > Araneae > Theridiidae > Latrodectus > Latrodectus hesperus. The sequence continues at coordinate 76,419,910 of CM075852.1, forward strand.
GTTATCCCATGGCATCAGACCAAACAAGGATAATATTTCATTATCTATAAGAATTATATTGCCTTAAAAATTATGTACCTTTGAAATCAATAAATGGTTACAATATTTGATTATTAATGTTTAAACATTAATGGATATAGTTATAGATTGATGATTGTATAATTCAATAGAACTCAAAAATCCTGAAAAATATTTGAATTCTTGTGACATTCTATTTTATTTTATTACATTTAAAAACTATATTTACTTAGAATAGAATGCATTTTTTACAGTATAAGTAAATCATCGTGCAACAAATGAATAATAAATGAGAATTACAAATCATAAAAACGATGCGAATTTTCACAATGTAATGTACACATTTAGTAAAATTGAAATTTTATTTTATACTAACTGGAGAAAATGAATGTCACAATAAATGATCAAAATACATTGGGAGGCATACAGTTTCAAAACTTCTGATCCAAGTGTCAGCTTTTTTTAATATTTTGTTATATGTAAGAATAACGGTAATGTTGAATATTATGTATTTTCTATATATTCTGAAACAAATCAATCTGCAATAAATACATATTGAATAATTGCGAGAAGATAAAAGCCGGATTTTCGAAAAAGATTAGAAACTGTAAGCTCAACTGTTTCTTCCCCACATTTTATTATATATGAAAACTATATTTATATGTGGAGAATTTTATATAATTTTGCTATCTGATTCAAACGATATATTGCAATAAATAGTCACGGAGCATAAAGAACTGCAAATACGAAAAAATATTGGAAATTTCAAATTCAAGTATTATTTTCCAATATATCATTCTTTAGAAATAACAGATGCATAACATTCAATTATATTCAAGTTGATGCAATAATCCTTGATTCACTATATATATATATATATATATATATATATATATATATATATATATATATATATATATATATATATATATACAGAGAGAGAAATAGAAAGTAAATGATTATTAAATTTATCTAAACAAATAGGAAATATATAACTACCTTACTTATTTGTGTGTGTATATGAGATATTCTTAATATAAATTATATTTCATAATTCTTTTTATTGGGTCTGGATTTTAAAGGAAAAAGAATTCGTTTTTGTTTTTAATCACTTTTAGTCAAAACAATTTCTTTTCAAACTAATTATCATCTACATCTTGTTTAAGCAATCTTTAAATATTATCAATAAAAAACAAAATCTTTTTGCAGAGTTCAGGAATAAATGGCACACTCTGAACAAAAATGAATTCTGTCGTAAGCAAAATAGATACTCCATTTACAACACTGGAATTTTCTCTCAGTTATTTTCTTTTAAACCTTAACTCTCAAATACCGCGATTAGTATCAGATTTGATAATCGCTTAGGAAAGAAAAGAAACTGAAAAAAAAATAAATAATCCTCTGACGATGTAATTGCGAGTAAAAACTTAATTGCCGCAGGAATTATTATCTCATTTTTCGACTATTATGAAGCTTTGTCTTGCCGTAAAGTTACAGCAACTGAGAAAAATCAGCTTTACCCCGATAAAGGGCGTATTTTTCTCAATGGGGCGTTAACGCCCCGAGCGTGATTTCTCACGGACTGTTGTCACGATTTTACGGAACACGAATGGAATGATCGTGACTGCAAACGATTGGAGTGGGGAAGCCAAAACACTGAGAAGGCCTGCGAATAAACACCCTCACAATGGGGGAGGAGAGGAATTATTTGTATAAACATTGTTACGGTAACTGGTGATTGCTACGAAAGATTAAGAACAGTAGTCTATTATTATTGTTATTACTCGTTTGGAATTGATTTATAATCGAGATGGGGTCGATATCTATATATTTATCGATTAAGTGAGATAATGATTTGTTTGTTTGAGAGTGGATTTTGCTTAATGGGAGCATTCCATTCAAAAGAAATACTGTGGGAAAAATTTTCAGTGTTTAATATTTCTAAAAAAATTTTTCTCACAATTTTTTTCTTTTCTGAATGGGCATAGAAAAACAAAAATACAATTTCTAATTTTTTTTGTGTACACATTTTGTTTCCATATGATATTTTAAAAATTTAATTTTAAAATACAGATATTTACGTAACAAAAAGAAAGATAATACGTGATTTGAAATTTTGTAGTAATCCAATATTTTAGTTTTAGAATAATGTTAAGTCATTCAAAAGCATTCACAATGACTATTTTGTTTGTTTGTTGTTCAATGATCGTCATTTTACATACCAGGGTTCAATTCGGTCTCGTTTACAGATTAAAATGGAGCCCGAACACATGTAGGAATCGATCCCACTAACCGAAGATCAGATCTCTAACTATTCAGCTTCCAGCTTGTTTCCACAGAGCGAAGGGCTATAATTATAATATTCTTGTAATTTTATTCTTAAAATGATTTCTCTGCACATAAAATTTCGTTTTAAAGTTAATTTTGCAAAATTTGCAGAATAAAAAAATAAAAAAAAATTCCATGTTCATTTTTGTCTGACACAGTGATGATATTTTATATTTTAATTAACATAATCAAGTCAGTTTTTGACTGCCACAATTAGTTTTGTTAATACTATAGAACCTCATTAATTGGACTAAAAGGGAATCCAGATAGTCCGAATAAATGAAAGTATGGATCAAACAGAATGACTTATAAATTGAGCTAATATACATTAAACAAATACTGTACACAGTAAAAATTGTATTTTGAATTCAAGAGAATGAAATATAAAACTGCATACGAGAAAATTATGTATTTATATGTACATTTTTTACTTTATTTACAATATAAACTTAAAATGAAGAACTACTTTAAACATGATGGTCCAGGTTGTTCTTCCCTAACCATACTCGAACGCTATTTTGATTAGAAGAAACTACTGATATTTTGTTGTTTTATTGGGTTGTTCGGAAAGTCACACACATTTCGCTTTTCATAAAAATGAAAAACGTGCAGCAAATAAATATTGTATTGTATTGCACATTGTCTATTCTAGTCCAATAGCTTTTACCATCTTTCTGGTAGTAGCGCGATTCCACAGTCATAAAGTGGTTGGTTTTTACCAGCAAAACGCTTATCCATGTAAGAAAAACGAAATTATTTTCCGAACCAAATATTTTATTATTTCTTGTGCAATTAATGGGCAGAGATATTTCAAATGTTCGTGATATACAGATATGGTTTCATTGCTGTTGCCTTCCATGTATTTTATCACAAAATTTAAGTGTTATTTAATCTGACCAAGTTATTTGTCTCTTTTATCATATATTTACTTTTTATGTTGATAAAATTTTTATTTAATGGTTGCATATATATAACAGAAAAAAAGTTGCAAAACTGTCTTACAGTGGCCTTCATTCAACTGTTAGTCTTTCTGCTATACGGTTTCAAAGCTAAACTTTTGGTTGCGATAGCTTGGTGAGGAAAGATTCTTGCGTAACGACAGTAATGAGATATTGGACAGTAATGACTATATAGGACAGTATTGATATTGGACAGTAATCTCAAATCTAATCACACCGAAGGCTATCATGCTAACATGACTTTGCACATCAAAAGATCTCCAGAAAATTGTCACAATTTCTGACATTGTGCAATGCATCGAACCACTAATAACGACTTGGTCTCTAGATTAAGACTCAAAATAACTGGAAAGAGTTGAAATTCATCGTTTTCGGTCATCAGAAATAGTTTCGAATGAACTACCTGTAAATCTTTATAAAATGTTAATATATGAACGATGATGGCACAAAATGATTACACTTAAAAGTTTTACTTTTAATCCTTTTTTATATTTTTATAATTTTATCATGCATTTTGTTTAAGATGCCATTTTATAGTGTTATCAATACATCTTTTTTATGAATGGATTACTCTGTATGCATTGCGTAAGAACTTTTCCAACTACTGTTTTTAAATTATATTTTCTCAAAGTCACTTTATACATTGAGCATACATTTTTTTAATTTATTGAATATGCAAAATTATAAAATTCTACTTACATTAAGTATAAAAAAAATCAAAATGGATTAATTTAGTAAACTAGAATTAATTTAGTAAAATTAGAATTAATTTAGTAAAATATTTGCAAAATTTCTTGATAAAGAATAAAGAAAAGATCTCAGAAAAAAATATATATTAACTACGAATTATTTTCATAAAGCATAGTGAAAATGAATGACAAAATTTTGCTAAATGACGCATGAATGACAATTTGCGTCGAATAAGGAAAGTATTTTTTCATTAAATTCCTTTTAATGAATAGGGAAAAATTCTGAAAAGACACGTGAAATACAAAACGAATAACGGTTGTTCTCTGAAGTAAGAAAAAGCAATGTAACATGTAAATTAACTTATTTCTTGTATATCATAAATCACATAAGTGAAATTTGATCAAACCATCTGTAATTATTCAGATTTTTTTTTTTTTTAAATTTAGTCTTTCATTGGGTTTTGAGGAATGCCGTTTCCGTGCTCTTGAGGCAGCCGTTTCGATACCAGATATCAATGAAGACGATATTGAGATGTTTTAAATACTTAAAATTTCAAAAAAATGTATTTCTCCGTTGGGGTGTGAGGAGAATTTTGGAAGAAAAAGACACTCTCTAAACTGCATTGTGGAATACTAAAAATAATTGTAAGATATTAAATGCTAGTCAAATCTTCGCTTTCCCAATAAGTTTTTCATGTGTAGGCATGAAAAACTTATTGGGAAAGCGAAGATTTGACTAGCATTTAATATCTTACAATTATTTTACATTTAATATCTTACAATTGGATTGTAATTATTCATCGCAAGGGAGAAAACTATGAAAATTCACAAGTTTAGAATTCAAAATGAGCATACTGCAAGCAAAAGTAAAACATCGATCTCCCAGAATTCAACAGTGATTAGGACTGTACCTGAAAACTTTTAGTTCGAAGAGCATTGTCCTACATCTTGCCCCAGGTAAACCCTTCTTAGTCATTTGATCATGGATCGAATACTTTGGAAATGATAGCAATGATACAAACTTTTGAGTTTAAATAAACATTGGCATTGATTTATAGGCAACTAATTCAAGTTTTTTGAAATTTGGTTTTGGTGCGAATAGTTACTACATGCTTGTGCTTTATATCCTAGAACTAAATTGGTAGGAACATGCGCTTTTAAACAGTTTTTGAATTAATCTCAGCATTTAAATCCGAAGTCAAACCCAAGGTTGTTGAATCTATGATTGGAGAGCAGATCATTCAATTTCGTATGCGGCTCAATCGTAGGCGAAAATATTTGCCGCTGAGTTATTGTGAAGTCATTCATAAGTTTTGTAACACCACTTATAAAATGAGAAAAAGGCAATATTTTATAACCCAAAAACATGCGAATAGAATATAACTTTGCCAACTTAAATAGTAACTAAGAAAATGAAGCATAAATTTCAGTTTTGTTAATTGAGAGATATCTGCATCAGCTGCATGTAAGAAAAAATAATACCATTTTCATGTGATTTTTTCGCCGGGAATTTTAAAAACCGTAGGGACCGCCACATAACAAAAGCAACTCACACGTAATAGTTAAATAGGCTATTTCAATTTTTTAAGGTAATATTTTTAAGGAAATAGGCTATTTCAATAAATTTTCAAATTTTTAAGGAATGAAAAACGCTTCATTGTGATTTTTAGAGAAGTAAGGAGCTATCTATTTTTAATTAAACTTTTTTTGACATACACTTTTATTATAAAAAAAAATTTCTGGCAATTTATTTCATTGCATTAAAATTAACAGTTAAAAGGTAATATATTCTTTCAAGAACTGATTGAAATTTATAACTGTTTTATCTTTTCGAATTTTTCGAGCTCCTCACAAGCTATTATTGACTCTTTTCGAGTAAAAAGAAAGAGAGAAAGGGGGGGATATACAATCAAAAACGGCCCCTTGATTTGAGCTTTCATTTTCTTCCTCTACCGTTGTCATGACGACCGTAGCTCTCCAGAATACCTTCTAATAATTGAACTGCTTTCTCAACAATAGAATCAAAACGTTCCAACGTTTTCTCATTTGTCAGGATATTTTATTTCATTATTTAGAATAAATTTACTTTTATCATTATTTCTTTACTTTGCTTTTTCCTCATTATTTTCTGATAAAAAGAAACTTGTTTTTTCCCTCCTTTTCGCAAATCTCTTCGAAGCTATTTACACATGAAAAGATGTTTGTTCAAGTTATTTTATAAATCAGAAATGGTTGTTTTGTTTTTTGTTTTTTCGATCCAAAAAAATATTTTTAAACGTAGTTTTCATTTGATCTCGTAAAATTGGTTCTCATAATGTTTGTGTAATCACAAAAAAGTAATTTCGAAAAATGTTATTAGTGAGTAATTTAGGGAGAAATTATTATTCGGGGAGATTATGTTTGATTTCGTAATTTCATTAATTTATGGGGCGATATTTCTTTCGTAATTGCTTTGTTTCTCCTAAATTAAACACACCATAAAATGAATGAGTACAAATTTTAAAAGCTTTATGAGGAAAACTCTTTTAATTATTAAAACTTGAAAGGAGAATGTATAATAAAAATCGATTAACTACTTTTATCCGCGTTATTTGCTTTAAACATTTTTAACAACATTATAGCGAAAGAGTTTACATTTTCTAATTAAAATATGTCAGTCGCGTCAATTAACTTGAAAATATAAAATAACCATAGCGCATATTTCTTTAATAGAATTAAAACTTCTTTTAATAATGGAAATATTATTTACAATTTAGTTATGATAAATATTTTTATTAATCAAATTAACTTTAAGATAAGGTAAAAAAGAAAACAAAATAGGCATTCCTTTTATGTGTTTTCTTAATTAAAATTATTGTTAATTTATTCAGTATATATATATATATATATATATATATATATATATATATATATATATATATATATATATATATATATATATATATATCTGTGCGTGTATTTGGTTTAACCATGTTGTTACATCTTTAACAATTATTGTAACATTAACTATAATAACAAAATAGTATCTTATGAATAAATTTTTTTACATTTATCATTTTCTCTTTTTTTTTTTGATATCATGTGTGTGATGGGAAAAAACATTCTTAATCTTATTAGAAATTATCATCTTTTAAATATTATAACTTAAAAAAACTAAAAATAATCAATTTTGTTTGTTGAATATTTCCTCCAGTACAGTGCAGTGTGGAGAATAGATTAACTGCTCAGTTGTCGATCTCGTCGTTTGATCATTGTTCAATCTTACCAGATTGGAATGATGTTTAGTCCCTTCGGTCGTCAGAAAAACATAATCGTCTCAACTCGATATTTAGTCTCTTTGTTCTAGATAATAAAAAGAAGCCCTTGTCTGTCAGTAATGATTTATTTGAGTGTAATCGATTGATGATGAACATTTGTTGACTATTCTTTTTACGATATTACTTCAACTTCAAGCATGTTGAGTTGCACAGGATTTCGACATATCATGCATAAAAAGAAAGGAATCGCCCTGATAAGAACATGACGAATGTGCAACTATGTCGAGTGGTTTCCTTCTTATATCTGGTGTTTTGTTTGACATCTTAAAAGTTTAGGAACTCAATCCTAAATAGTACTAAGAAAGATCCTAAGTAATGTTTTGACATCTCACAGAGGAAACTTAACTGCCAAGGGCTGATGTAAAGCAGTTAAACATCATTTTCGTATTCTGGGAGTATTTTTCGCAGATCACGAACAGCAGGTAAAAAAAAAAAAAAAAATCCGGAGAAATCTCAAGCGCTCATCTTGACAGCCGGCCATGAAAAAAGCAGAAATAAAATATCCACGCTCCACTTTTCAACAAATATTGGACTAAAACTTGGGATCTTTCCTCTTCAATCCGTAGTTCTATCACTAGGTCATAGTGAATCCCTCCTTCGTCCTGAAACCAAAAGAAACTATCTTTGTTACTAAATTGTGTTGCCTACTTTGTCTCGAGGATTCATAATCAAGATGTGATCATCGAATGAACTATTTTCTTCTTCTGATCAATAACACACCCTCTTTCTTGGAAGAAAGTTTCATATCATCGTGTAATTCTTAATTACAAACTTTCAATTACCTTACATTCATTTGATATTAGTATAAATGGCTAGGAAAAAAACTTAAAATCAGCCTCTATATTTTACCATAGAAAATGACATTATTATCATTTTATAAAAATGTGTTAAAAAATGAACTCAATTCATTTAAAATCGAGAAATATTTAAAAAAATAAAAACTATACTATTTTATTTTATTAAAAAACACTTAAAATATCACACATTTATTTGATATTAATAAACATTAACACATAGGGTAAAAAACGATTAAAATTATTCAATGTATTATTATTTTGTTATGAAAAATGCGCTCATCAATACTTACAATTTGCCAAATATTGAAAATTTAATTTAAAAATGCATTATATTATTTTAACAAAAACATTTTAAAATATCACATATTTATTTGATCTTAGTAAACATTATCAAGAAAAGTTTATAAACTGAACATTTAATAGTTTATAATTTATTTTAATATGAAAATTTTTTATTAAAAATTCAATTATATTATTTTATCATTAAAAATGTCTCCAGATAATTGAATACTGAGAAATATTTACAAAAACAAAAGCCAAGTTATTTTATCGAAAAACAACAGAAATCTATTTGATGTCATTAAATGATTCATAAAATGTTCCCGAAATAAGCGTTTATTATTTTAGTATTATACAAAATATAAATAAATAATTCAATTTACGAAAATACACATTCAAAAGTGCCTTCGAGCAAATGAATGTTAAAAAGTATTTTACAAAATAAGGATTATTATTATGTTATTGAATAAAAAAAACTTGATGTGTCATGAATTTGATATTATAAAAAATTATGAGAAAAGCATCAATAAAATATGTACAAAAAACATTTTAAAATTAACTAACCGGTATGTCTTTCTTTAACTTCAACAGTTGAGTTAAGATTATCAATTCCTCTTTTTTGTGTGTTTATATTTCGTAATAGTTTATAGTTTGTAAATATTTTGAATTCCATTTATGACATCATGCTAACTTTTTTAAAATAGTTTTATGTTTTATTATATTTCTTTGAGACTCAAACAATAAATTTATTCATTCAATAACTTAATCTCTATTATATACTATTATATGCTATAATTTAGCTTAATTAAACATTAAAAATGTTTTAAACATTCTAAGATTTCAACATTGATTTTCATTTATTAGTATTTTATTATTTACAAATATAAATATATTTTAAAAAAAGTACTGCCCCAATTCATTTGCATAATATTTTTTTTTAAAAAAGAGGAATATTATCCAAGTTTTTATAAAGGAATATAAAAAAAATATTATATTTAATTATGTATTAAAAGATTTATATGAACGATAATTAAATTTTAACGAATAGGAAGACACATTTCATTACTAATAAATATAAGTAAGCTTCTTAATCACTCATAACTACGTAAAATAGTCTAATTTCAAAAAATAAAAATTTTTAGGAAAGCACAATTACTAAAAATGGGAGGATATTTACACTTTTAATTCCGATTATAAAAACTTCTGACCACACAGGACCTGTACATGATGCAACATATTAGAGTAAAAAAATAAATAAATAAATAAAAATTAAAAAAAAATTATTCTATTTTAAATTATTGGAAACTAATATCACCCCCCATCTCCATATACTGATATCTCTGTTAATACTGATAAGAATAGGTTCAAATTTTTCCCTCGGTATGAAACATCATGACATTCTACTTTATTATAATGAAAAACTTCTATCTCGGATATTTGACACTGTTTATTTGGCCATTCATTTAGACCCTAAAATAACATGAGTAGGAACGTAAGAAAATGGAAGTTAGAATTAGGCAAAACATTACATTTATTACGACATTACACATGATTAAAAAAATAGTTACAAAGAAAATACTTAATATTATTAACAATGTTACATAGTACCTGTACAGTACAAATTATAAACAAAGTTATTTACGAACCAGATGGTTCGGCTTCCATTCCTCACACCTCTATACTATTCTCTAACTCTATTGGATATTGAATATTTTGCATTTGGCAGTAACGCCATCTATTGTCAATACAGTTAATATGGATCTGTTACACATGGAAGAAACATATCGATGTAGTTATTGATAGGGGTTGCTCGAGATCTAAGTAGCTAAGGCGTTCAGCCGGTGTCACATGGAGCTCAATTCAAGATGTTTTATGTACAGCCTATAAGTATTATATTCGATCTGTTGCTAAGTATGGGAATGAAGTTTTTATTTTCTTTATTTTATTTTCAAAAACTCCTTTCTGCGTTTAATCATTGACGGTGCCAAATCAGCTCCTATAGTTACAGAAGAGCTACAGACAAATTTGGAACCATTGAGGAACAGGAGTCAAAGAAGTGGCCTAAGCCTTGCTGAAAAGGTTTTGAGAAGAAGAAACAACTTCCTTAATTGTTATAAACTTTGAAAGGACAGATTAAAATCCCATTAATCTTTTCCTATAACAGTTCACGATCTTTATGACACGTACGATATTCCTATGAGTATTCCAACTGCCAAGGGATTTAACCCTATTATGAGCCAAGTGACGCGATGGAGAGCCCACCACCTGACTCTCCTTTGCCTCTAAATAACACCAAAAGAATTTTACGGAAAATTTGCGAAAATAATATAGCCTTTTCGTACAGCGGTGCAACTGTGGGTCAAAAGTGAAGTGTCTTGCCTAAAAAAAGTAATAGAATTGCCAGTTTCCTGTCTCAATCTGTTAGAGTTGCGTGTTTTCAATTACTTACTGTGGATATAACATTTTGCTGAATTTACATCTCATTGGAGTCAAGGATTCGGCTTGTTGCTTTCTGTGCCACCAGGGGAATATGGATGATGACCACCTCAGGCATTGCGGCATTGTTTTAAAGTTTCTTAAAGACAGCTCAATATTCGCTGATTTCCATTCTTTATATGCTTCATCATCAATTTATTGAGTTGCTCATCAGCTGATAGCAGAGATACCGGAGACAGGCGTAGGATGAAAACATATTTTTGGAAACCAAAAGAAAGTTGTGGAAGTGATATATATATTTCTTCAGAATAACCGATGGGAAGTAAATATGAAAACGAGAAAGGGTTTCATTGTGTGACCTAGTAATAAGAAAGAGCACTTGGAAGAGGAAGATGCCGAGTTCGATCACAGCTACCATTCAATGACAAGAAATGGGTGTTATATTTCTGAGAGCAAGTCAATGAAAAATCTTAAGATTTATTGCAGAGTTTCATCCTTGTAACTCGTGAATATATTCTATTTGTAAAAGTTCTCTTCAAAATAATATAATTACAAGTAACCGGAATGAATTTTCATCATTTTAGAGAAACTCGCAGAAACCAAGAGCCGTAGCTTCTTGTGGAAAATATGTATCGATTAAAGTATTCGAGAAACGAATGTAAAAATAATGACATCACTATTTTTAGCAAATAGTAAATTCATTATTTTTACATTAATTTACAGCAAAATTTCTTTCTGTTAAAAAAATGATGGCATAACTATTTTACTTATCTTTGTTCAAAAGCCGTTTTGTAGCACGAAATAATGTCTAGTCTTTAAAACAGCCAAAAACAAATCGAATAAGTTGTGTGGAACGATAAGAAAATTCACTTGAGTTAGAAGTTATATATCATTATATTAGTCCTCCTTTCCTCCCTATTCTAAATCAATGGCTATCAAGAAAAGCGAAAACATGTTCATTGTAGTGGGAAAAAGAAAACAATCAATACTTTTTTCAAAAATTGAAAAATAATTATGAGGGTAAAGTAAAAAGAATGGGTACCTCAATAATGTAGGTAGTGTTTTTCTCTATTCAGTTAATATGCTTACGTCGTCAATTTAAAATGAAAGGAAAGAACCACGTGTCTCCATTATTAAAGCGGATAAAATTCTGGAAAGGTGTTTATCGTGGCTAAAGAAACATTATAATGAGTTTAAATCAGCGTTAATTACTGCTTAAATTAATAAGAAATGTTGTAGTCAAATTATATTGAATTGTAACATAAGCTATGTTTTAAATTAGGCAGAATCAAATATCCTAATGTAAGTTTCACTACATTCTGTAAAGTCAATCTGAGTTTAATCGGAAAAAAAAAAAAAAAAAAAAAAAAAAACGGCTGACACAGGGAATAAAGATTTTATTCACATGGAATAATACGAAAAAATATTTTCTATTAAATATGTTGAATGATTTGAAATATTCAAATACAATATCAAGCATAATGTTAATTTCTTGTAACAATTTACATTAATAAACACTTTACCTCATCGTGTGAAATGCTTTTGGGTAAAACAATAAAATTAAATCAGTTGTTAATACTTTATGTTCATTTTCTCGAGAACATAAAATACCAATAAGTAATCTATTTTCTATTGTTAATTAATAGGAAATATATTACAATAAAAAATATTTAAATAATATATAATAGTTTCAAATAATAAATTTTTCTCATGAATGAAAAGCTTTATTTCATTATCTTAAAATTTAGGTTAATCAGAAGAGTCAAGTTCACTTCTGAAGATTTTAGGATTAAACATTCTATCTGTTGTTTACTCCTATATTTTTGAACTTATAATAGAAGGACAAATATTTATAAACCGAAGGAAAAACTATGAAATCAATATATCTGAAAATGTTTGAAATTTTAGAATTTGAAGCAAAATTATATGACGCTTCTGAATCAGAATTAAGATATATCGTTGATATAACTTATGAAAATGAGAATTTTTAATTCATTCTGGTATAACAAAGAGCAAATATAAACCTGCTTCAATTAAATTGCTTATTTACGACTCTACCTCCTACTTGCTAAAGAATTTGGTAAGCCGATATATATATACCTTTTAACTTTAAATTCACATACAAAATAAAAATATCGATTGTAAATCATAGAGATAAGTTTATTTAAACAAATAAGATCGTTAGAGAATGATTGCTAAATAGATAAATTTATTCTTATGCAACGATTTTCTTTTAATGAATGAATAAACATATATTTATGTATACATTATATAAAAAGTAAGAAATAAAATACCTGAAATATTTTTTTCTCAGAATATAAAGTTTATTTAGTGCAATAGGAAATAAATCTAAATCTATTTTAGAAAAGTTTACAAAATTTGGAAAAGAAAATTCGAATGAGATTTTTTAGAAATGCCTAAGGGAAAGAAATGGAATGAAAATATTTTATTCTTCAAAAACGAAAACGATTTATGATTTTAAAAGTACTGGATATTATGATAATGATATGTACTAGGTTTTCAGCACAAAGAAATTAAATATCAGAATACAGATAAGAATAACTTAATAAGGCTAAATGTTGCGCATAAAAATAATATAATAAAAATGAAAAAATGTAAACTTATTATATTTTGAGGATTATATGACACAAAATAAATAAGAATTACAAATAGAAAAATAAAGCTCAAATTAATGAGATTAACGTAGCCTTGTCTATGGGGCAGGACTATTAAATTCAAATAGATTAATTATAGGAAATGTACTAATTTTATTTACGATTATTCTTTAACAGCTATCATAAAGCAAGCCTAAGGACTGATTCATGTTACACCTGATTATGCATCAGCAAAATATCCAAATGTTTTCTACATGAATACGTTCGATTCTGTTCATAGAAATATTTTTAAATAAGGCTGAACATTCTTTGATAAACTAAAATCTGATTTATAATCCTAATGAAAAAGTTCTAAAATAAATTTTCAAAAGATTGGTATTTTATTAAAAATAGTAAAAAATATGGATTCCTCTAAAATATATTTTTGAATATTTCCTAGAATATATAAATTTAATAATAGGTTAAAATTCTATAGGTTAGAATAAAAATTTGTAAAATACAAATTTAATCATTTTAAATTTACTGTTGGAAACTTACTATTTTCATTAATACATTCGAAAGATTTGAAAAATTCAGCAACTATATAATTCAGTGAAAAATAATAACCACATTTAGAAATAAATTGGGATCATTAAAATGTAAATAACTGGAATTTATTTTTAATAAATTCAAATGAATCCTGTCCTATTCTAGTTACAGCTGACGAAGTTTAAATTTATATATTGTTATATAAAAATATAAAATAAGATAACATTATCCTGCCACTTCGATAATATTCAAAGCCAATATTTATGTGAAGCGTTTCTGGGAAATTAAAAATTTTTAAGCCATTTTCCGCAAGTATACACAAATATGAGGCCTTTATTCTAATAATTATGTTGTATTAACTTGAATAATTGAATATTTAACTGGTTATGTGAAAAAAGCGTAAAAGACAAAATTTAATTTACATTGCTTTTCACTATTACACTGTACTTTATGTTTTTAAAAGAAAGAGGTAAATGCTGCCTGAATATTTAAATTCAAGACAAAGATAATTAACATATTAAAATATGCTTACAATCTTGAGAAATAAGAAATTCAATTCCATAATATATTGGAAAGAATATGATAAAAATTGATAAGCAGTAAGAAAATGCACATATGTAAATAACATCAATTATTTACATATAAATAAACATTTTCATGTAAATAGTTGATGTTATTTACATAAAAATATTTATTTATGCGTAAATAATTGCCGTTATTTACATATGCATTTTTTAACATATTAATATATATATATATATATATATATATATATATATATATATAGCCAGCATTTTTACTTCATTCATAAATAACTGATGTAATTTACAAAAATACACATGAATACATGGAAATATAAAAATATACATACAAACAATATTACATATTGTTACATGTAATATAATCAGTAAAAAATATGGTTAACTTTCACTGCGATATAAGCAAATATTCTGCAAGGTACCGACTCAATATGTGGATGATGTTCTGAGGGAAAAGACTTTTACAGTTCCTGAACCAGTTTTCACTGCTAGTCACCGATGGAGGAGGGGGCGTAGCAGATAAACGACTACCGATCACATCCAAGAAATGCTCTTTCGGTGAAAAATCATACGATGTCAAAGGTTATACAAGCAAATGGATAAGTTAACAGTCTTGTTATTGACCAATATTTTGTGTGATGCTGCATTGTCGTGCTGGAAAATGACATTTTGCAGCTTATTGTGAATGTATTGCAGTACAACAGGCTACGGCACTTCATAAACTTATCTTTGGCCTGTCAACGTGCTTTTCTTGAGTTCTAGGATGATCTGTTACTGTAGCTGGTTCCATCCCAAGCAATTTGGGTTGAATGGAAATGAGGCTGCAGACACATTTACCAAATATGGTTGTAATCTTCCTCCCATTAATTCAAATGAAGTTACTAACTCAGAAATCCACTCCTTAAGCAAACAGAAACTGCTTGGTGTTTCCCTTTGGTATATCTCTGGTATGCTGCAAGCAGTCTGGGCCTGTCCCTATCTTGTAATGGCCCCAGACCTCTTCAATCACTCATGGCGAGATATGGAAGTGGCCAATTAAAAAGCTTAAGGTTCCTTAATGAATGAGGATATTTCCTCCTTATTCCTGTTCCTTCTCTGCCAGTTTTGCTCATCTTCTTACTTGTCTAGGCACCTCTTGGAGGCAGCTGTGGGTTGACTAAATAAAATCTACACAGAACTTGTAAGTGAGGGCCTTTTGGACCTGGTGTTGGCTTTCCTATTACAGGGGAATAAATAACAACAACATTCAAAGTTATTATTTCAAGTCGAAGGACAATGTGGCGTTCTACGATAATAGTCCAATCGTTTTTACCTACTTGATGACTCAAGATTTTTATCCAGTGACAATCGTTAGTCAAAAAAGAATGGAAACTCGTTGCATTATGTTATTCAGAAGTCCAAAATTCTCGTTGGCGGCATAATCGTATCTTTCATTTTAATGATTTTACGTAAAAGATGATCAAAACTTTGTCAGACAATCACCGTGAAAGTATTCTGGCATGTATTTGAGCATCCAGATCTCTTTTGCAAATTGTGCAGATCGTCAGTAGAAATTAAGTGTGGTGTCGATACAGATTCCTTTTAGAATCTTGATCGGCTGTCCATGTGCTCTTTCTCCATCTAAAAATGCCTAATCATTCGTGACTATTTGCATTTTGTTCATTCATCTATTTAGCTTAAGCTCTACGCATAGTGGTGGTATCTACGTAGATTTCAGTAGTGACATAATGGTAAGATAAATTACGAGAACTAATTCCACAGAATGATATGTCTCTTTCTCTTTCAAAGAAATCATCTATTCCACCGAATTCTCTTCAATGTCTCGTTTAAGTATTTCTTTATTCTCCGTGTGTGCGTCTTCTGAGTCTTAACTCGCCAAACCATTTGATTTCCTAAATAGCAAATAAATAATACTTTTGGCTTTTCCATCGTTTATTTCCCTCTTAACTCTCGTTTCAATGACGTGATGAATTTACTTTTCAAATCATGAGCATTAATGTTCCACGGCATATTCTGCAAAATTAGCATATTCAAATACTCATATATTGTTACATTTTCTATGGGAGATTAAACATAATAAATTTCTACTGTTTATTCTTCGCTTAAAGATAAAATAAAAAAGTACATCCAATGTGTTTTAATATGTTTAATTCTAATTAACACATGAAAGAAATTATGTTATCGAAAAGAAAAAATTGTAAGAGATAGTATGGAGTATGGATATGTGTGATTATTCTACACAATCATACACACATATCATTCGCATGTATGACTGCCATAAGCATTTAAAAAAATTCGTTTAAGTTTACAAACTGAACTTGAGTTCAATCAAAATATTATTCTCACAAATATTATGAATGAAAAATAAAAGAATTTTACATTGATAAGATAATTGCCATACAGCTAATATAAATTAGGCAAATAAAAAAATTTCAGGTTTTGAATAAATGAATTTAATTTCTTTTTCCCAAGCTAAAGCAATGCGAAAGGTTGCGCAATTAACAACAGGAAAAATCTTGCATCTAAAAAATAGTTATTTCGTAAACTATGCCATATTTTTAAAAGAAAATGTTTTCATTTTCAATATTAATCTTTCACATTTTCTAAAAAACGAAATGGTGTAGCTAATAAAAATCAAGTTGGCTGAGTAATATTGATTAATGCTACAAAAAGATAATAATATTTTTAATAAGAAATAATAGATTATACTTAATAATAGATTATATTCATTAAAGAAAAAAGGTTTTTACAATGTCAGAAATTGAGGAAGTGTGAATGTAGAAAATCAATAATTTATGCAACACATTTTTGCTATAGAAGATGCTAAACATTATCGAGTGTCTTTTAACTTCAAATCACAGTCAATTGACGAGCTGAAGTTGCTATATTTAATTAATCAATAGCAATTGTTGATGTTCTAATAGTTTCTAAAATATAATAGTTATCTATTTAATAAAAAGTTCTTAAAATAAAGTAGACTAGAGTTTATCTTGTTAACACCAGAAAATCTGTGAAATTTTGATATTAATTAAGGACAAAATATACTGAGTTTACCCAAATGCAAATCAAATATCGTTTAAAAATGTACCTATTTTGCACAAGATCTTGTTTTTTAAGATATTTGATTTAAACACAAAGAGTTCTATGAAAAATTTAATAAAGAAACACGTTGTTAAAATGATTTTTTCTTATATATTAAAAATTTAAAGATTGAATGATTCTTAATAAGAATTCACCTTAATCAATTAAATATGTTTCTAAATAAGTAACTACAAAGGAAAAAACAATAGAAAAATTAATGGAATCTGTCGACTGAAGTAAAATGTATATATTCTTATTAACAGAATTTACCTTCTTTAGAATTCATTGTTAAATTTATCGTAGAATAATATTATAAAGCAATGATAAATTTAGAGATTTTAGAGATGAAATTTTTGATATTATTATTCGCGTGAATAATGTTATGATGCTGTTGTTAAGAGCGTTTTAAAATAATCATAAGTAAGTGGATTACCCAGAATTATCTAAATTGTATTTTATAAACAGTGCAGTCTTAAAATGTTTACAG
Source organism: Latrodectus hesperus (assembly GCA_037975125.1). Classification (NCBI taxonomy): domain Eukaryota; kingdom Metazoa; phylum Arthropoda; class Arachnida; order Araneae; family Theridiidae; genus Latrodectus; species Latrodectus hesperus. The sequence goes on from CM075852.1 coordinate 76,437,983, forward strand.
TGTTGTGCGGAGTAGCCTATTTATAAAGTTTACTTTGTCGTATGATTCGGCAAAACATAAGAAATGAAGTCTTGAAGCATTTAGTTGGTGTATGGCTACCCTAGATAAAATCAAGAATGATGGGGTTGCCAGGTTTGTCGAAAAGTGCAGAAAATAAGCGATTGGAAGTTTTTCGACACATTCTTAGCGAAATTTCAGCTGTATAATTTCTATAATAAGGTTAACTGATAGTATTTTATCAAAACTATGATATATTAAAATAAATATTGTATAAAAGGGATAATTAAAAGCTATCAGTGTTTTTAATAAATATAAAATTTAGTATAAATTGTCAAATATGAGTATTTAATAAATTTTTTACACCATTTAACTACTGAAGCAAATTTCATTTTTGCGATCTTAATTTGTACATAAATCTTTCCTTTTCAGTATAATTACTAATTATCTCAACTGCACATTTTTAAATCATGTAATTTACGTGCGTTCCAATTAAAATTACTTTTTTTTCTTTTTTACAAATGTTTCGAAAGAGCTTTTCTTTATTGCTTCATTTAAATTTTAATATTTCACCGAGATTTAAGATTAAAAATTGAATGATATTCTTGATGACTTGTAAAGGCAAGCTTGAAGAAATTAATTAAAGTTATTAATGATTCCAACTAAAAAGGGGGAAAATAACATTAATTAAAGATTTGTAATAAATCTCATACTTCATTCTTTTGCATAAAAAGAATATTTAAGTCATTTTAAAAGAAACACTTTGAACGAGAATAAAAGAAAAATTCTAATTAATTTGTAAGCCCAAAGATATTGAACAATTAAACTAAAACAAAACATCTAATAGTTATAAGTATGGATTTTGAATTTTGTTTTACTTTTTTTTAAGTAAGCAGAATAGTTTTAATTTTGATGTAGTTTATAAGTAAGAAATTAAATTTAAGATCTTGTCTTGCTAATTACATTTCTATTTAAGTATTCTTTTTATATACTTTGAAGCATGATAATATATTATATATATATATATATATATATATATATATATATATATATATATATATATATATATATATATATATATGTGTGTGTGTTATGTGTGTGTGTGTGTGTGTGTGTGTATTGTGTGTGTGTGTGTGATGTATTATATGTAAATACACATGTAATTATGTTCGTACGTATGTACACACACACACATACAAAGAGAAAGAAATTATCTTTTATGTAAATTATTTTGAATTTATTTAGTAAAAATTTATATTTTAAAAATATTTTAATTTAATTAACATGTAAAAATGTAAAAAAATCATATGTTATATAAAGGTCACCAGGGGCCATAAGCATTTTCTTTACTTTCTATTTGTGTCTTAAACATCTTTTAAATAATTTCGTTTAAACATAACATATATTTCTTAAAGTGAAAAAAACCCATATAATAGTAATAATTTAAAATTTTCTAATTTTTCTGAACTTTTTGAATTGAACTACATTTGTTAAATTTTAATTAAAAATGCAATTTAAAAATCTTGTCTCTTATATTGATACAACTAGCTGGAGTACCTGGATTCGCTCAGGGAGTTGATATGAAAATGTGTGGTAGTTGGAATAAAAGGATGGACCTTAAAATATAAGTAGGTACAATTTTTTATTGAAAATATATTCTAAGTGCAATACTTGCTTATAAGCAACATTTTTCGTTTTGTTATACGGGGTATATATGTATAAATTTCCTACTCGACAGCAAGATAGCTATAGATGACAGTGAAAAAAGCAGGTGTCATTGAGGATGATGGCACAATATTTTAAAGTTTCTAGTTGCGCTTTGTTAACAGTGAAACTATGGCTACTTTGATTGGATATTGCAGGGTTTTCAATTGTAGTGGTAGAGTTCTGTAGAGATCAGTGGTGTTCTGGGGATAAATACCGCGTGTCCTTTGTATTTTCCAGTCATAACTTCGGCTTCAATGATGTTATTTAATAACTGTTTGCTTTTGATCATCCTTGTTCCCTTACATCGTTTCGGTGAGTTGAAATTTCTAGGTAGTATTATCGGCGATTCAATTTTCAGTCATTCTGAAATTCAGAACTTTCCAAAATATTGTGGAATGTTGTTAAATGCTCTCGAATGTTCTAGAATGGTCTAGAAATTTCAAAAGGGCAAAACGTCCAGCCGCTATATCTTCGAAAGTACGTCCTTCATGTAAACACGGGAACTTTTTTTATGGATGGGAGATAGAGGGTTACCGCATCACATGGAAGTCCCTTGATCGTATCGGGACTCATATCTAAGTTTTAGCGGCACGCACATTTTACACTTTTTTTTATTATATATCAAGTAGGTCTGCTTTTCATACATTATAAATACGAATATATATATATATATATATATATATATATATATATATATATATATATATATATGTATACATGTATATATATATATATATATATATATATATATATATATATATATATATATATATATATATATATATATATATATATATTCGTATTTATAATGTATTTTTTTCCATTTGGTATTTTCAATGTATTATTCTCCATATAATATTTGATTATTAATTTTATTAAGAGTGTGTGTGTGTGTGTGTGTGTGTGTGTGTGTGTGTGTGTGTGTGTGTGTGTGATATATGTATATATGCACATTGAATGTGCAATCATACATAAGTATTAAAATGAAAAAGATTTGTTTCTCAAGTTTTTTATTATAGCTTATACTAAAATGAACATTTAAGTCATATATTTCAAAAAAAATTCCTTCCCTCCTCAAGTCACTTTTTTTCTGGAAGATTTGTATTTTATTTTTTAATTGAAATTTGATTACGTTATTAGTTTAAATTAGAAAATTTAATTTACAATTTTGTTTCTGTTCTTGATAATAAAATTACTTATTGTGCTTTTTATGAATCTTGAAAAACAATAACGGTCTAGTAAAATTTTGGGTAGCTTATATGTATAAATATATTTTTGAGAAGGCCGTAAGGTGTCGTTAGCGTACCTTCTTCCGATTTTGTATTGTATTGCTCTTCAAATTTAATTTATTTATTCATATTATTATTTCTTACATATTATATTAAGACTATTTAAGTAAATTCAATGAAACGGTGACAAAATAATTGATTTAGGTTGTTGTTTAATAGCTTCTAAACTAGTCTCTAATAATACATGAATTAAGAAACGCAATAAAGAGATTATTTTGGTGAAATGCATTTACTAGACTTATTTTTGAAAAAATGCACCCATGTCTGTGATTTTATTCATTTTATTTATTTTTATATGTATCTCAGTAATTCATAATAACAATCGATTGTTTGCTGTTAAGAGCATGTACATATATCTGCACATTAAAAACGCTAAATAATCAAATAGACCAAGTTTTGATTTTTTCCCACAAACTAAGAAATAAATAGTGATAAGGAAATAAGGTGGATATACCATCGTTTTGATGTGTCTTTGTTCAAGTAACTTAGCTGTTAATCTAGCTACTGCATTGTCGAGAATCCTTTAACATTCAATTCTTGAATCTTTGTAAGTCGTTTAGTAATTTACTATTCAGCTGTGAATGTCCTCTATCCTTACAGGTAAATGGTTTTGACTAGTTCCGTTCCTCGAAAGAAGACGGCATATATTATTTTTCCGGTATTGTTTGCGGTAAGTTGTCTTTTCATCATTGTGTCCATGAGATCATCTTTAAACACCCATTTTATACGTCCTTGACATGTCAAGTCGTAAAAAAAAATGATATGAATGTTTCATCAGCAGTGGCGACTTTAGGAAACATTCAGTGGCCAACATTCTTTAAGCAATTTAAAGGTGTCTTCACTGATACTGACATGCTGCTAATTTAAATTATTTTAAACTTAAACTATTTATTTATTTTGATATGCAATTCGTTATGAATAGATTTATGTATTGTGCTGTTGATTATATGTTAATTTTTGTACCATTTGGCAGATTCTGTGATTGTCCTCAATTAATTTTTACATTATGGATAGCACATTATCTGGAATTACAACAGACATAAAACTTCCTGTGCTTTTTTCGTCCTGAAGGTAATTGTGACTTCAGTAAAATTCAATAAATTATCTGAATATAGTATCATGAGATGGAGAATCATATTCAAATGTCAAATTAATTGAACGTATTTTTTATAGCATACAGCTTTAAAATCATTGAAAATCAGGGAACAATAATGTTCTCGAGTCAGATTTTATACTTTCTTCTATCTCAAATCTATTCTAAGCTAAGCTACCCTAAATTTCTCCATAAAAAGTAATCTATGTGCATAAAATAATTCAAATACTTATGTCTAACCACTTTTTTTTCCTACCATTCTCATCTGCGCTTATCTCAGACATTTCAAAGTGAATTCCCCTTGTAAATTTGTTAATCTTTAGATATTTTGCATAAAATATTTCGCTAAATTCTGTTAGAATTACTTTTGAATTTTTAATTTATCAGTTACTTTTTTTACTTGCAAAGTGGCTATTATATACAAAATACAATGAATTAAATACTTACAAAGTATAAAATTAATTACTTAGAACAAATATGATTTTATTAACATAAAAGTTTATTTCAGTTAATTTTATAAATGTGCATTTGTTATTCGTGCCAGTAAATCTTGCAAACTTATATTTGTAAATTTCATATTTTATCATATTGAGTTAATGTTTTTAATAAGTTTATATGTAATAACATATCATATCTATGTAGGGGTATATATAATATAAATATTTATGGCTCTTTTGAATAAATGTATCAATAAACGATAGAAAACTTTATCTATTAAATATTTTCATTCAAGTGCTGTCATTTTGTCTATTGAAACTTTTCTATTAACTAATTATTAGAAATTTTATTATTCGTATTTCATTAATTTAATTAATAAATATTTCCTTTATCAAGAGTGTTTTGTACATTTTGATTTATATTTAAGTATTGGGAAATAAGAAAAATGTTTCATTGATTAAAATTCAAATTCCTGTATTTTTTGTTTTTAAATCTTACAGTAGTTACTTTCCCCATAAACAAAAGAATATATAAAAAAAAGCTCAAGACGTTTTGAATTGTATCTTTATTTGCTTAAGAATGCAAATTAAAAATAGGAAAGAAGATCGTAAGTAATAAAAAGAGTGGGAGGTCTTATTCATGTGTAACAAGGTATGAAACCAGGAGAATTCCCAATTATTCGTCATAACAAATGCAGAAAGTAAAAACAACAATATTTCAAGAAAAAAGTTAATAAAAGTTATGAAGATGATAGTCATTTATTAATAAAATAATGGTTGGCATACATTTTACTTTAATCATCACGATTTTTTTTCGTGTACCTAGATATTTCACAAGAACATGACATTTAATATGATGATTTGTAACCATTATTTAAAAAAGCTATAATATTCAAAATATTAAGTCTGATAAAATCATGCTGATTTAGAATAAGAGAGAGAAAAAAATCATAATTATTTTTTATAATGATGATATGTTCAAAAAACAAAGGAAAAAAAGGTAAATAATCAATTTTTATTTAGGTTCAAATTTTTTTCCTATATGTCTTTCTTATATGTATCTCTTCTCCAAATATATAAGAGAAAATTTTTCGAGTTTAATAAACTAAACTATCTCTGATATTATGGGGAAACATTTAGTCCCAAGAAACGAAATTAATTAATACTTGTAGTTGGTTTAGCTCCTTTAATCTTTCACAAGCACTTTTTCAAAACACAGTTGTCCGTCCATTTAAATCGCTAGATGGAGAGAATCATTACTTTTGTATTCAAGATGGTAGTGAGTTTAATATATCATTCAGAGTGAAAGATTAATTTTCTGAAAGAATTTTTGCACGTTAAAAGCTCCTTAGAGTCCAAAGACCTTCCATTCATATGGCAGAGCGTGGATTACAAGATAATGGCTCTTAGGTGCTTCTCGTTAAATATCCATGATTTGAACAGACTGATTGTATCTAGCGGCTTCCGTTGAGAAGAATGAGCATTCAGAAAAATATTGCAATAATAATTATTTTAAAGAAAGTGAACTCCAAACCACTGTAAGCATCTGCATCCAAGTTGAGATTCATACCCACGAACTGAATTATTTGAATTTGAAGTTTATAAAGATAATCATTCAGCAGGCAATCCAGCTATTAGGTTTGAACAACAAATATCGGTCAGGCGATGCGTAACTTACAACAAAATATTGACTGGTTATTTCTGACAACTGGAGCCACTAAATGTTGTCAAACACATCAGCATTTTGAGACCTAATCCTCTAATGAAGCTAACGGCTCAGTTTATTAAATCAAACCATGTATTATTATAAACAAAATGAGAAAAAAGAATATAATTTTTATTAAATGTATACATCTAGTGAAAAAAATTCTCAGATTGAAATGTGTAAAATACAAAATCTATAATTTAAATTTTTTCCCATTTATTAGAGAATATTTATCTGTAATTAATATTATTTTAATTTAAATCAAAGTTGTGGCAAATAGCGACGAAAGAATATTATTATATTACAAAATACTTCTTTTCTGATTGAATTTCAAATAATTCATTTCAGTTGATTTAAAACTTCATGACTTTGATAATTCATTAATGACAAGCAATGAGATTTTAGGAAAAAATGTCGACATTCTTTTCTTAAATATGGAAGGTCTCGAAGCCGATTCTGGTGTTGCCATATGGCAAAATAAAATTCTGCTGGAGAGATGCACGTTCCCTTAAAATGTTGCTCCTGGGAGTTGAGAAACGCAAGTTCCATGATTCTAAAGTGGATTAGATTTCTGTTTAATGTTAAAACTAAGAAAGCACGTACAGCGAATAAAATTACAGACATCCCTAAATTTTGTTTCGAAAAACATTCTTTTCACTATTCTGAAATTCACTAAAGAGAACAGAATTTGATGTGTAGTTATGTTATAGGAAATGAAGATTGCCTTCGTTTGTTTTTGTTTTTGAAGATTGTTTCATGACTTTATAATTCTCAAGTAAATAAAGGTTAATATTAACAGTATTTTTCCGATTTCACACATACGGAATGTTTTTAGGGATTTAGTTCACATACTTATTTACACAATTAGGCCGCATTTGTATCCTAATTTTTAATCCCAATAAGACATGCAAACACGAAGTAGCCGAATACTATCACAACGAAATTCAATATAATGAAATATTGTCATAATTAAGGTATCCGAAATTAAGTTATTTTTATTTTAAATGTACAGGGTGAGAGATCATAATTAAACTGCAAATTTAAAAACGCTGTAAAAAAAAAGAAAGAACCACTGGTCAGAAAGACCTGAAATTCCACCAGAATGTACTTCAAGCAGGGGGATTTTGTTTGGCGTGTGAAAAAAATTAGGAAAAAAGTGGCCAATAGATGGCACTGCACAGGCGGCTGTAGGTTAATTACATGAATTCTGACATGAACGATAATCAATTGTGGCTGTAAGCTGAACGTTAAACCAGTTGTGCTATTGTAAGTCAGGCAGATGTTGTGGCACTCTTGGTGTAAAGCCTATTCAGAGCGACAAGGTGGTGCCACATCGAATAGGAAAAAATCGGTTTTTAATTGCCCTGCGGCCAAAAACCGTAGAAAAAGCCAACAATAATTCGGTTTTTAACTGTCCTTAGTCTTCTTCAAGAAATTTTCAATATGGTGTCCACCATTTTCTGTTAGGAGGTGTAAACGTAAAACGGTATTTTCCACAGCAGCTTGGAGTGTATCAGTGCTGATGTTGTTAACGTGCTGAGTAATGCGGCATTTCAAATCCGCTAAGGTGTCTAGTGGAGCACTGTACACAACATTTTTCAGAAATCTCCAGAGCCAAAAGTCACAGGGAGTGATGTCCGGTGATCGTGGCGGCCAGGGAGTTGGAAAATGTCGGCTGATAATACGGTCATTTCCGAAATGGCGTTGCATCACCATCGACAATTAACGAGAATTCAAGCTACTCAGCATTTTATACAAGACGTTAATTTGCATATAACCACCTGTGCAGCGCCATCTATAGGCCACTTTTTTTCCTAATTTTTTTCCCACGCCAAACAAAATCCCCCTGTTTGAAGTACATTCTGGTGAAATTTCAGGTCTTTCTGACCAGTGGTTCTTTTTTTTACAGCGTTTTTAAATTTGCAGTTTAATTATGATCACCCTGTATTTCAAATTTCATTGTATAATTGTTGCTTTCGAAATTCTCTGTGCAAAATTGTATAATTAGACATTTTTCCTAATTCTTGTAAAATGAAATCTAATTACAACGAATTTGAAATTAATTGTATCTTAATATAATTAATGTTTATCAAATTAATTCCTTTATGAAAATATTTTTCAAATGAAAGTTTTTTTTTAATTTCTTAATATAATAAATGTTTTCGAAATTCTCGATTTATTCTTTTAATGGGGTATTTTTTCTGGTTTCATTAAAACAAATTCATACTGCAGTGAAGTTCGATATAATGAAACAGTATTGTTAATGTTTATATTTTAAATGTTTCCCAAATTAATTTCTTAAGTGTAATTTATGTTTTTTCGTACTTGTCTTTGACAAGATATTCTTTTTAATTTAATCGAATAGAATTATTCTAGGATGAAATATTTGCCTCATCAAATAAACATTTTTAAAAAACTTTTCTGCGAAATCAATGTATTTACAATATATATTAAAGTAATTACTCTTCTCTGAAATTTCAATAACCAAGTTAATGTGTAAGACATGACACGAACAAAAAATATAAGTAGCCAAACAAACTTCATTATTTATTACTAAAATTTATTTCTTAAATTTAAGATCTCATATAATAAAATGAAGCATTGAATATTTTCAGTAGCATGCTGTTATCACGAAAAATGACTAGGCAATATATATTTAGTCGTAACATACTTTTTTATTAACATAATTCAACACAATTAACATTTATATTGTTTTTATAAAAAAACCAATTTTAAAATGGCAAAATATTTTTTATGCGAGAGTAATTCGACAATAACAAAAGAAGAGCAATGCCAAGTAACAGATGTTATTAAAGTTATGATCCAAAGATTAAATTCGAAAGAAAAAGCACAAACAAACAGGTTAAGCTTTCATTAAATACACTAAAAGAAAAATGAAGTTTGGAACATTTATATGGCGTATGGCAGCTACGAATGCAATATAATCATTTTTTTACAATTGTTATCAAATTGTAGACGAGTTTGGGACTCATAGATTCCAATGTGTTATGGTGAGTACTGGATAGGAATTTTGTGGATGTGAAAAATCTTGCAAGTTGTTTCTCAAGTAAAGAGGGTGACAATTATTGAACTAGACGAGAAAACGTAAATTATTTAAAAGCAACTAAGGGCACAAGTTTTATTCAATATGTAAACGTCACTACAGATATTCGAATTCATGTTCGTTATGGGCGCCATCATTATCTATGATGTGGGGCAGTTGAATAGCAAAATTTTGGATAACTCACTGAAATGTCGAAATATCGATTCTATCGATGACCACCTGAATGGAAGTTTTCCCTTTGAAAATAGATTCAAAATGGTGTTATTTTTGTATATCTTGTCTATAATATAACCCTACAGAAATAAGTCACATATATTCAGAATTACAGAATATGGAAACCGAGCTAGTCCTATTGCAATGGCTTCTGGGTACTCCAGAGCTAGAATATGATTCCCAAAGTGCTCTAACCAGAAAATCACGCTCTTGCCCTGATAGAAAGGACTTCCATCTTACCAGAACCAAATATTGTCGCAATCATGGGCACTTTGAATAATGGAATGAAATCATTTCCCAAAACTTTCACTTATCATCCAGTATTCAGTATGCTGTCAACGAATAGCGAACCGATATTTTGGTGACTGAACACTGCACTTTACACAGACACCAGCTGATGGTGGAGAGACTACTCGATAGCAAAATGCGAATACTCAGTTTCCGTAATGCGCTAGTATTGCTTATTAACAACACTCAAATGGAAATGGGATTTGTCGCTAAACTTAACCATATTCACATCAAATATCTGTTCGTTTATCAATAGTGCTAGCGAAACACAATTATAGTTCTAAAACTATGGGACTTCGTGGCTGATGGGTTTGAATTTTATACAGAAAGAAATGCAAATTTTGAACAACAATTGGTCACAAGGTCTTCCAGTTGATTTCTGTCTGTTGTGTAGCTCGTTTTATCGATTGTCTTTGACTGGTTTGAAACACAGCTTGTACCTTCTCAATGTGTTCAAACGTTTTTACATTTCTTTGAAAACTGACATTACCAACACAGGCATCACAAACGCTGCACTTTTTTCCAAATTTGCAAATCAAATTCTTGATTGTTAGTACACCTGGACCTATTTTCTTTAGCTTGTAGCCGGTAGAAAACTTTTTGAGACGCTATCGGGCTATTATTGCTCTCAAAATAGGCCTTTATTAATGATATAAGCTCATGCACGCTGTTCTGAGACATCTTCACTCGCAAATGGTGGACAAAAACAAGCTGCAAGTATATTGATTCTCATTATGCTCTGTGGTCCCAATCACGAAGTTTCAACTTCATCACCCAAACCATTCAGAAGTTTTGGCGGTTTTATTTCAAACAATTCAATAATTATCATTCTGTATCCCACTCATATTCAACGTGATTAAAATCGTGAGAATGAGTGAACACTGCATGTGTAAATCAGTTGTTTTACAAAGAAGTTGATCATCAAGGCAGCATAGTGACAAGACGCATTATCAACCATGAATATGAAATCAGGAATTAAAAGCAAGGGAAGAGAATCTAGTATACTTCACATTTGTTAATAAGTACTCAGTCAAAGATAAGGAATTCTGTGTGGTCATCCAAAATAATGTCAGTCCACACCATGACTTCATTTGAAATGTGATTTTACCTGGGTGAAAATATGTTCAACGTTCTTTTCATAGTTCATATCAGATAAATAATTCGGTTAGACTAATGAGAGATTCGTCACTGAACATTACATTGGACTATTGTGTCAAACGCCAGTGCTGATGTTTCAAATTCTGACCAGCAGTATGTATTCCTTTCCCATCTTTGCATCAGCGAGTGAGTTTGTTCGCAGAAGTGAGAGAAATGTAAGATTTTGGTCGCGTTTTGATTACAAATAAACTCGAATGAATTTTCTGCAAACAATTTGCTTCGAAACTCATACTCCTATGGTGACTGTGAGTTCTGAACCCAATTATCTGGCACAATTGTGCCTCTATCAACCTGCAGTTATTGACAAATACTGGTTCCACAGAATTTGCAACTCGGTTAAGTTTGTAATGACTTTTCCACTGTTTTGCGATCACTCATTGAGGCACATACAGAATAAGAGATATTTCGGATTGAGAGCACCTAGATTCAGAAATTCGGTAATTCTTGCTTTCAAAAACATATCCAGATGTCTCAGCAATGCCATCAGTCATTTTTTTTCAAACATTTAATTCAGTGTTTAGTACCGCACCGGAGCTGGTTTCTCTCTATGTCAATGAATCCATTTTCTACGTATTCTGACATGCGCAGATGTTTTGCACATATCGTCATCAAGTGCAATGTTTTGCATATTAACAATGCTTTCACATTCAAAAGCATTGATTTTCACAAAATTATTTTAAATATTTTGGCCAATATTTATTAAAATATTTTTACACTTCAATGAAGTATACTTAAATTTTCACATCAGTGTGTTTTTCGTTAGAAAAAATGAAACAATTCCAAGAGTTGATTCCTAGAATATGAGACTAAAATAAAGAAATATTTCTGTGTATACAATATTAAACCTGGATTATCTTTGCAATTAAAAGATTCTGGATAATTCCTAAGTTGATTTCCAAAATTAATTAATTTTCAAGGTAATATTGATAAATACAAAACAATTTTATATTCGATAGTTTTCCTATACTAGAATCATTAAGATAATTCAAGAATTCTCTTCTAAAATTTAAAAATTTAGGGGAAAACCTAAATTATTTTAAGTTTTCAACTTTAATTCTCTTCATGTACTAGACTAACAAGAACATACACACAGTGGGAAAAATGTCTATACTCTAATTATACATATCTGTTGGAATATTTTGAACAATTTAAGAGATTATTTCTAGAATTTCAGAAATTTGAGCTTATATTATTAAATATAATTCAATTTTATACTTTAATTACCTTAATTTGCAATTATAATAACATTAGATTTGATTTCTAGAATTTTAAAATTTAGAAAAAGTATTACTGAATATAATAATAATTTTATTCAATAATTAGAAACAATTCTAATAATAATTTTAAAAATTTCAAAATTCAAGCAGGAAATAATGCTAAATATTTCGTGCTCTTCTAATTTAAATATGCATATCAACAAGAAGAATTGGAGGAATTCAAAAGGAAACTATTGGAAATCAATTATAAAAATTTTGGAATTTAGGAATTTTAACAGAAAATGTTCTTGCAACTTTGTGCTCAAATGATCTCCTATTCTGAAACGATAGGCAAAACTAGAGAATATATTTCGAAAGAATTTTTTAAAAATACAAAATATTGAATAGTAAAGTACTATAAAAATTTATATGTAAATAAACTATCATTTTGACTATATTACATTATTAATCTGAAAATAGTCATTATTACCAGAATTTAGGGATTCAGTTTAAGTATTGTTCATACACAGAAAGTAAATGAGTTGTTGTCGTTGTGTGCCAACAAGGCTGGCATTATGGGGTGCGCTGCTCCACTTTTCCAATTGAATCGTATTTTGGTGTGGAGTCCGACTTCCTCAGTACGCACATGCCATAGGGAACCGTTTATAGTGTAGGCAACCATTTACAACCCATTCATATAAGGAAAGGACAAACACAGTATAGATAGAGAGAGAAAGTACATCCATTGGATTCGAACCCAGGACCTCCCCATCCGTAGTCTGGCACTCTGAACACTAGACAAGTTGGATGGCAGTAAATGAGTATTCAATTAAAATTAATTTTTGCTTTATGATGATTGTTTTGATATTAGCAATTTTGATATGACATCAGCAAAAAATGATAAGTTAAAAATTTTAAGGAACTATTTGAATACATTCAAATTATTTCACTAAAAGATTGTGTCTGGAAATGTTTTTTATTTGTAACAGGCATTAGTAAATAATGAGATATAAATGAGGCATTCTTATTTTGCTTTGTCACATTTGTTTGGGGAATGTTTGAGAATTTTCTGGGCTTCTCTATGAGGAAAATAAAGCTCTATATTTTTAAAAAAAAATTTTTTTCCGAACAAAGTTGCAGTTACAACCGAACACTTATTTTAAAGAGATTTCATGATTATATTTATATATCATATATATACAAAACAAATTTTTTATTTTGTATTATCAAATAGAAATAAATTTTCCCAGTTTGAAGTAATTACTTTTTAATTCTTTCTAATTTCTTTAGAACTATTTAAAAAGCGATCTATGCTCTTTCATTAAAAATAAACTAATTAATATCAAGGCTTAACACAGTTTTGAGATTTTAAAACAGAGTATTTTTCTAATGCTTAGGTGTTTTTTTACTTCCTTTTTTATTCATTAAAATGTCAAGAGAGGAAAAAGAAAAATTCAAACTACATTTTTTGATTACACTTTAGATAAAGGTTTTATTGAGCCATTATTCCGCATTTGTGTCTGTTAGAGCTCCAGTCAGTACCATATCACTTAAATGTACTTCAGAAATAAATCAAGCTTTTTTCATCCTAGAAACATGGTTGAACCATTATCTTAAAAACGTTAACTTAAAACGGATTAAGGTAATCGAACAGTTCTATTATTTAATGGACAAGGATATCACTATTTTAACAATAAAAGAGTTTTATAAAAGAAAAATTTTACTTCTTTATAAAGTCAGCTGTAATTTTGTGCAGTGAATATTTTTATTTTACTTATGGATAAAAAAAATAAATAATGAAAATACTAAAATTGATGTAATTTATATATACGCATGTGTTTACATACATACCGTCGAATTATGAAAAATAAATGAAAAAAAAATTATTAATTTTTAATTACAATAATAGAAGGTTATAAAAGAGTGATTAAAAACTAATTATATAAAATATTCCCTTTCAGAAAAATTCGATGTCAAAATGATTACCTACAATTTGAGGGATATAAAGAATGGAATAAAACGAGTTAATTATGTAAAATCTAGATTTTTATGCCTCTCAAAGAGAAGATATAATTAATTTCCTCAATTTGATTTGTTATAGGAGCAAATATAGAGCAAAAAAGCTAATTTAATATTTTTTATACTATTTATTAACTTACGTCACATTTTTTTTTCAAAATGTAAAAAAATGTGAAATTTTTAAAATTACTAACAGTAAGACGAATATTATATTATAAAAGCATAATTTTTTAAGTGTAACTGCAACTCAAGTCCAGTAAATTTTATGGAAATGTCTCGGAATAATTTATACATTTTTGGTCATATTTAATTGAATACTTGGAAACAGATTTTCAATACACGCGACTTTTTTGTGTTTCATTCACGCATTTTTTTTTTCATTTTTATAATAATTATTCTTAAGTAAATTAAAATAATTTACTCCATTTGAAATTCTCATCAATTGATTTTTAATTGAATCTTATGAAATTTTAGAATAAAATGGGGAAAATGTTTCACGGGGAATGTGAAAATCAATTTTACCTGTTTAAATAATTCAATTTTAATTACTTAAAAATTTACATAATAATTAAACATATTCAAGTTTGATTGAATTTTGTTTTTTATACCCCCTAAGCGCCTCAGCAAATTAAACAGCGGGTTTTATTTCAATTTAATACATGAATAACAAAAAGAAGAAAAAAAATTTAGCGTCTACTGTAAGATAAATACTTTAAAATAATCTCTATAACACGATTAATTAAGCAAAAAAAGGGAGCACAGGATCCGTGACACGTTCTTCAAAGGGATATTAACTATTTCTGTATATAGAAATAGCGCCTGTGCTATTTGTCGACTGCAGAAATGGACACACACACACATCATGGTATTTCTAAACTAAAAATATATTATTTAATAAACAGCACATTTCCTTCAACGGATGAAAGGTTAAAAGGTTTCAGATTGATTCAATGATAAAAGCACACTTTTCAGAGTGAAAAGTCTCGGATTTCCAATCCCACTATTGTTGAAAGAAAGATATTTGTTGCCACATAATGTACAGCCTAACAACTGGAAATGTCATGAAGCTCCTCAACATCCGTGTCACAGTATCTTCTAGAAGAATTTATAAACAAATGGTTGCATTTGCGCATTGCAAAGGAGAAAACTTTCAGGCACTTCCCTTTAAAGATTTGCATGCATAAAGCTGGAATCCCAAGAACGTGTCAATCAAATTTGTTTTTTGTGAATTTCCTGGGCCTTGAGACTTGAAAGGGGCTTAACGTCTTTAAAAATTCCTCCCAGAAGGTAATGTGTATATCTCATGTTCGAGTGATGCACCACTAGATTTAATTGTTAGGCGATCCCCAATGTGATATCAGTCTTGACGAACAACTCTTATAAAAGGAAATTACTTTCAGTTTAGCATCTATAAGAAAGTTTCACAAACTAAGTTATTCTTTTTCATTACTAATCTTAGCACTGTCTATCTATACTTTTATTGGCAAAAAATCATAGCTCATATAATCTCGAAAGCTGTGACTAATCCTCCACGTTCTTAGCTCAATATCTTAAAAAGTGATCATTAAATTATTTTGTTTTGCAGAGTAATAAATAAAATCCTTAGTTTCGGTGCCTCGCAAATTTTTTTTTCTGCATTGCACTGAGAATGATAGCACGGAATAGAATGAAATTTATTCTCTCCCTAACTTAATACACTGGTAATCTTTCATTAAGGAAGTTTAACCACAGAGTTTGTTGTTAGTTTAAAACGTAATTAATAATTATTGGAACTCACTGTAAAATTTCTTATGGCATGATACATACTATTCCGGAACCTTGTCCGCTTCAAGAAAGAAGCAATGTGGTTCTTTTTACTTTTTAAATTATTACTTATGCGTAACTGCTGAGGGTGCAGCAAAAATATGTAATGCATCGAATCACCCATTCCTTTTGCATTCCTACAGTATTCATTTAAAAATATTTGCACTGTTTTTTTATTTTGAAAAAGAATTATTTTGTCCACTCCTGCCAAGAGTGTTTTCTCTTTTCCTCATATGCCGCCGATTGCAAATGCATTGAAACGCAAATAAAAAAAAGTATTAATTTCAGAATTTAATAAAATCACCATCAAAGAAAATTTTCAAGCGTTTATACGCCTCATTTGATTTGTTCCCAACTGATCAACATCTGCGGCATTATTTCGTGGTCAGAACAAAGTTCTGAACAGAGTTAAGTAAGCAATAAATATCGTTATTTTTCCTTAATTTTACCTAGAAAGCAAGGTACACGCTTCTCAGTAAAAATCATGGCTAGCGAAAGCTTGAATTGGGCCGTAAGTTTGTAATACATAAAAAGCCTTAACACCTAAAATAATACTAAACCATGACAAGAAAAATAGAAACAAATACTATTATTAGGATAATATAGGTGAATAAAAACAAGTAACCGCGGTTAAAATACTTATTTAATTATGAAAGAAAACTACCGAAGCGAAACGAGATGATTAAAAGACGTAAACAACAAGTTTGACATAATAGGTAGTGGCAAAGTATTTCTTAACTATATCCGTGGCATTGAATTACGAAACGATAAGTAATAAACTAACTGAATAGTTCTGTAGGAATGGATGAAAGGCATTGTTAAGTCGTGATGAATGTTTTTATCTGAATTTTTATGATTATAAAACATTTTCTTTTAGAATGTTTCCTTGATTTGCATTGTAAAATATAGAAATGAAAAATTATATGAAAAAAATGCTGGTGTGGAATCGAAGGGACTGCATGCATATGCAATTTCGGAAACGATTTAATGTTTTTTATTCTGTAATGCATTTCAAAACTTAGGTTTAATCGTGAAGGAATTTTATCTAATTTGATTGATAATTATTTTCTGTAAGAAAATCTAAGTTCCTCATAATTTTTTTGGGTCAAACTTACGAACTGTACGTGGAGGTATCAAATAATATGAAAAAAAAACTGGAAATGGTTTGAGATACGAGTTTTCTTCTTTTCAATACTTATGTTCAGTATTTTCTTAGCAACTACCATCACGTATGTTATAAAATATTTTAGTATACAGTAAAACTCCAATTATCCGAATCAATTGAGACCGGATCCCAATTGGGTAGCTGGATTTTTTATTAAGAACGGTATATTTTAACCATTTATTGTGCGTTGAAAATTTGAGAAAAAACTACATATTTATAAAGAAAAAGAGCTTTTAATCAATTAAATAAAAATGCCACTCTTTTACATGTTAAGGTACTTACAAGTGCTGTACATTAATACAGTCTCTATGTACAACGCTGTAAATGAAAGTTATTGTTTGCTGAACATCTCGGTCAGAGTAAGCTATTTCACTGCATTCATCCGTTTTCGAGCAGCCAAGTCTTCAAAGCACTTTAAAAACCGGCAAATGCTTACCTACTGATGGTTCCATGTATGCTTCAACTTAGACATTAAGATCATCTCCTTCCTCGACACTTTCAATAAGTTGACCATCATTCACAGTTTGAAATCTAGAGTCTCACTCATAATCTATTCTCCTATAATAATCTATTAGCTTTCTTCCTTTCACTTCAACAGTTCACAGGTATTGTTCTTTCTTAGGACATGGTTGTTTTTTAATGGTTTAGAAAGTACATTTTAAATTATAGATTCGGATAAAGTTAGCCTTCTTGTGAAAACTTGCTTGTAAATTGAAAAATAAACAAAACCAATCAAAGCCTACAAGTTTTTGCTTGATCTGAGAAGGAGGTTGCCAGCTTATATGTTAACTTTGTTAGTTAATCTTACTTCAAAGTTAGGAAACAATTTATTATGTTTAAATTATGTTTGGTCCCACACACACACACATTAAAACCAGGTAGCCAAAAAGTTGCCAAAATAAGTACTTTGCATATACTATTGTCGGACGAAATAGGTAGTCGGAAATTCATATTTTTAGTCGGAAGTCATAAAGTATTAGTGGATTTGTCCTTTATACATGCTAATGGAAATTAATTAGCAATGGAGAACGGATCAAAATTATAAGACTACTAAATCGGAGGACTGAAGTAATTACATTAGCTCTTTTTATATTTTCTAAGACGAATTTTTCCTAATTTGATTTACTGAATATTCTTTCGTAATGTTTCCAAGATTGTTTCTTCAGTCAAACTTATTTTTAGGAAGATTAAAATACAGTTTCTTGCACGTTTTTATTAATTCTAAATACCAGATAGTAATGATTATGATAAAATATTCATAAATAGTTTATCGTTTCTTAATTTTTTGCACTGATTTTTTTAACGATTTTCTAAAAAGTTCGAGGTTTAGCAAAACAAGTTTCTTTATTTTTCTTTAAAATATATTACTTACCTTAAGTAATTATCGTTTTCCATATTTTCTTTACTTCAGTCTATTACTGATTGTGAGAGCCTTAAAGAAAAATATAATTTATTGATTTAATTTAAGAGCATAAATGTTTTAGTTCTATAAATTGCATTACATCGTAAAAATTAAATCATTAAATATAATTTTATTAGCTGAGACTCTAAAATTTTGACAAAAAAAATTATAATTGAGTTTTATCAAAATTCAGTAAAATAAACAACAAATAAGTATGATATATAAAAAAAACTTAATTACTATTTTTATTTTTTAAATAGATTTAAAAATAGTTTTAAGAAGAAAAAAAATTCATAATGCGTTTTAAATTACATTTTCTTTTGAGTCTTTCTTATTGAAGTCAAATAATTTTTAGTCATATTTGTTCCTGTATTTTCGAAAGAAAGAAAAAAAATACAAAAAGTAAAAAAAGTTTATTTTTTAAAAAGTTCTTTTAAGCTTTGAAAGTTTTTAACTAAACTTACGTTTTTGTTTCGTATTTCTTTTTATCATCAATTCATTTTGTTTTTCGCTTTTTCAATTATTCGATAGTTGAATGAAAATCTTACCATTGTGCGGCACTTTTTTGTGTATTGGGAAAATGTCCCGATCTCATGTTTTGAAGGTGGTCGATTCAATTTTCAGTCCATATGAAGTACGATGCTAAAATGATAGAAACAGAAAACACGTTCACCCTTGCACTTGATAATGGTTCAAAATTAAAAAGCGATTAGTTGTATTTGGTGATTTCAATTAGCAGAAATAGGTACCTTGAAGCATATTGCAATAACCTGATCTAACCTAATCAATCGAATTAATGAGAAGCAATCTTAATCTTATGAGTTTGAAATAAATTGTTGGATTTATCATTCACCAGTCTTTTTTTGCCCACTAAAGCTAATTAGGCTGAATGTGTAATTTAAAATGGCTTTTAAGCAACTGAAAATATCGAAACCCTCGATAGTATTTGAATCTCACGAATTTTTGAATCAAAGACGAAAGTGATAACCATTCGTATGCCAGCTTGGCGAGATTGGTTAGCAAATTCCAGACGTACTGACACCAGGCGTTGAGTTGCGAATACCAGACGCACCCAGCAACAATCGTGCCGAGAGAACCTTTCTATATTAAGATGTTTGTAATGTACAAAGTCTCTTCTCTTATTTGATGTAACATGAAGAGACTTAAAATTACGAGTATTTATTAGCCATGTTTGGCAGAATAAGTAGTCCTAAGCAAATCACGATTGCCTGAATAAATGTATTAAGTATTAATCTAACGATGGTTTGATAAAATTTTGAAGATCATACCTCTTACACTGATATCTAAACAATAAGATTGTATATTAGTTTTCCCTTTTATGAGATTTTAATCCAACTGATAGAAAATTGTAACTAATTAACTTGCTTTTACTAATAAGAAAATGAAATATCGGTGTTTTTTTTATATAAAAGCATAGTTTAAAACTTTATACAATATAAGCCTAAGTACAATTATACAAGAACAAATTCAGCTAATTGTAAAAGAATCAGAAAATATTGATATATTGAATACATATAAAACAAGTAGCATATATGATGGATTAAAAATATGTTTGATTACATGAATCATTTCTAAAACCTAATAATCATACTAAAAACAATGTTACTGATTTTTTTGGGTACTTATAGATATCTTAATTAGTTACGCGCGCGACATTGACAATAACTATCTGAATTTATTTTAGTTTTGTTACATTTTATTTTCATTACACATATGTGAAAGTTATATTGTTTCTGCAAAATTATTACAATACTTTTTGTCGCTTATTTCTGCCGAACAAAGCCTTTCAAAGCAGCCAACCTCCTCGTGATTTTAAACAACCATCAGGCGACATAGTCACACACACACACAACACCTTACCTGATTCCCTTCTTCCAAAAAATTCACTTAATATCAGCGAATGTATGTTTGAATTATGAAAATTCAGTGTACTCTCTGAATCCTCAAAGCATATTGCTCTTCGGAGATGTCAAGTTTCTAACCAGCTACTTTATAAACGTGAATATTCATTCACCCCATAAAGCAATCATATTTATTATGATTAAGTGAATAATTTGCATATGTTAAACCGATGTGATTAAATAAAAATAGATTAGCATAAAACATGACATTTTTAATAACCAATAAATTGAAGGCACAGGATCTTAAAAATATCTTATGTGTTTTATAACTTATGTAACAAAAATTATTAAGGGATTAGAAAACAAAATAATAATTATTCTTTCATAAGGGCTATCCAAAATTGTTCTCATAGAAAACATGCCAATCATATTGAAGTATAAGGCAACCATAGGTAAATTTATAAATAAACTATAATAAAACTATATTAATAATACTAAGTTATAATATTTGTATCAAATTATATAAATAATATAATATGATACAAATATTATATACATACATATATATATATATATATATATATATATATATATATATATATATATATATATATATATATATATATATATATATATGTGTGTGAGATATAATGACGTGAGATATGAGACCTGATGACGCATTTCAACATCATGACATCAAATGGTTTCTGCTTCAACAGCGATCCTGGTGTCAAGGATTAGAAGAGGAACGATAGTTGAGAACAGACGACGGTCCAACTAAGACGGTTCCGAAATATAAGATGTTCATATCTTTATTTTGTAATTATAATTGTAAATATTTGTAAATAATGTTTAATATAATATTGTTAAAATGCAAATTCGTTGTATTACTATATTAAACTAAACCCCATGGGGGCCCTGGCCAATTATTTTTCTATTCAAATATATTTTGACGATATTTGTTTTCATTCTCGCTGAAACCGCCGCCGAGTCGCCGACAAGTTGAAGAGGGCCTGGTTAGGATTTATGATTTTCCTACATTCGCGGCTTTGGATTTCTACTTTGAAGAAGGTGAGTCACTCTTATTTTCAAGATGCTCTTAAGTGATATAAATGAAGTCGCACTTGCACTAAAGACTGAAAAAAGAGAAAAAATCAAACTTCTTCATAAGCTGTTATTTGGCGAAGAAGGTGATAGATTAAATCGTTCTCGAATAAGAAACTTTCATGGTTTTGATTTCAAAAAAGATGATGCAAATTCCAAGTCTAAATTAGTTGATACCAAAGCAACTTTTTCTTTAATCGAATTAATTTCGATTGCTAATATTTTGAAAATCGATATTAATGGAACACAACCTGAATTGGCAGAAAGAATTTTATCATTCCTCACTGATTTGGAGTCTCTTCAAGAAATGTAAGAAATTGTGAAATAACTGATGATGAAACTGAAGTGATTCCAAATTCTACTCAGTCGAATGTGCAAAGCGATAATGTGTATCTTAATAATGTGCATGATAGTCATATTTATGATGCTAATTCTTTTCATACAAGATTGCCCTTTAATATCAATGATATTGATTATTTAGCTCCTAAGTATACTGGGGATAAAAATAAAAATGTCAAATTATGGCTTCAGAAATTTGAAGCGTTTGCTATATCATTTAGTTTATCAGATATTCAAAAATTTATTTTTGCACAAAGGGCATTAAGTGGAGTTGCATTGTTATTTATTAAAAGCGAAAGCAATATTCATTACTATTCTGAATTAAAAATCGCTTTAATTTCGGAATTTGGTGAACAAATTAATTCAGCAGAAATTCATGACACATTAAATCGTCAAAAAATTAAAGATAAAGAATCAATATTTGAATATTTTTTAATTATGAAAGAAATTGCTAGTCGAGCTCAACTCGATGATATGGCTCTAATTCATTATGTTATTCAAGGCATTAATGATTCTCCCCAGAATAAAGCAATCTTGTATGGTGCCACTAATTTAGTAGAATTTAAAACAAAATTAAAAATTTATGAAGACATTCAAAAAAGTTGTCAAAAAGTGAAAACTAAAATTCCTGTGGTAGAACAAACAATTAAGAATCAAACTCAAACCAAAATTCAGACTACTCCTATTCGTTGTTTTAAATGTGGAAAAAATGGACATAAATCAATTAATTGTAGAGACAAAAGTAAAGGATTAAAGTGCTTTCGTTGTAATTCTTTTGGGCATAAAGCCAGTGATAATAAATGTTCCACACCAATAGATAATCACAATTCAACAGTTCGTACTCTTAACAATCACATCACTTTTCGACAAGACATGCATAAAATAGTTAAAATTTCAGGTATTTTGATAGATGCTCTTATTGATACCGGAAGCCATGCAACTTTATTACGCGAAGATCTGTATCGTCAAACTGAATTTTCTGAACTGACCGATTCTCAATTAACACTAAATGGATTTGGTAGTTCTAAAGTACAGCCTCTTGGTTCATTTCAGGCAAATATAGAAATCGATAATGATATTTTCTCTACAACAGTTTACGTTATTTCTCAACATCAGATGAGTTTACCCTTAATTATAGGTACAGATATAATTACTCAAGGAACACTAACAGTTAATAAAAATGGTATTTCTTTATGTAAAGCAGAAAATAATAATTTTTTCGTGCATTTAGTTAATGTTGTTGACAACACATCAGACATTGATTTAAATCACATACTTGACAAAAAATGTAAACAAGAAGTAAACAATTTAATTAACAACTACAAACCCAATAAGACGCGAAAAACAGAGATGAAAATGTCTATTATTTTAAAAGATGATATCCCAGTTTGCCAACGAGCACGTCGAATGTCCATACCAGAAAAAGAATTTGTATCCAAACAAATCAATGATTGGTTAAAAGAAGGAATAATTAAACCTTCTTGTAGCGAATACCGCTAGTCCAATTGTTTTGGTAAAAAAGAAAGATAATTCTACACGTTTATGTATTGATTTTCGTAAATTAAATAAGAAAATTGTTAAAGATCATTATCCATTACCTCTCATTGATGATATATTAGATCAGTTACAAAGTGCAAAAGTATTCACTTCTATAGACTTAAAAAATGGTTTCTTTCATGTGGATATTGACCCTAATTGTACCAAATACACTAGTTTCATTACCCATAACGGACAATATGAGTTCCTTAAAGCTCCATTTGGTTTAACAATTAGTCCAGCCGCTTTCAATAGATATTTATCTTGTGTTTTCAGAGAATTAATATCAGATGGTACTTTAATTATGTACATGGATGATTTTATCATACCGTCTAAAACTGAAGAAGAGGGTCTTATTAAATTGAAACGTGTTCTCGAAACTGCTTCAAATTATGGACTAAATATTAATTTTAAGAAATGCCAATTTTTGCAAAGAAAAATTGAATTTTTAGGCCATGTTATAGAAAACAATACTATTTCATCCTCTCCATCAAAAATAAAAGCAGTAATTAACTTCCCTGAACCCAAAGACGTCAAACACTTGCAATCATTTCTGGGTTTAGCAGGCTACTTTCGAAAATATATTCCAAATTATGCCACTGTTGCCAGACCTCTTAGTGACTTACTAAGAAAGTCTTCTACTTTTGTATTCGGTTCCACCGAAAAGAAGGCATTTCTCAAGTTAAAGGAATTACTCACAACACATCCTGTTTTGCATTTATTTGTGCCAGGTTCAGAATTAGAGGTACACACAGATGCATCTAAACTTGGATTTGGCGCAGCTCTCCTTCAAAAATCTGATAACGGAAACTTTCACCCAATTTTGTATATGAGCAGAAAAACATCTCCCCAGGAAGAAAAATTACACAATTATGAACTGGAAGTACTCGCTGTTGTAGAAGCTCTTAAAAAATTCCGCATATATTTACACGGCACTAAATTTAAAATAGTTACAGACTGTATGGCTTTTCAAAAAACAATGGATAAAGCTGAATTAAGCGCAAAAATCGCGCGATGGGCTCTTTTGTTACAAGACTTTGACTATGTAATTTCTCATAGGTCAGGTAAACAAATGCAACATATTGATGCTTTAAGTCGTTATCCTGTTATGATTATTTCTCCTGATGATATTACACAGAAGATAATAAAGTCGCAATCTACCGATGAATTTATCATAAATATGAAGAGTGCAGTCGAAAAATCACTTAATTCTGATTTTAGAGTTAAAAACGGCATTTTATACAAATTGGTCCAAGATCAAGAACTTTTAGTCGTCCCACAAGCCATGTGCAATCAATTAATTCAACATGCGCATTCTAAAGGTCATTTTTCAGTACAAAAGACTACAGAAATTATTAAAAGAGACTATTATATTCCAAATTTAGATAAGTTAACACAAACTTTCATCGCCAATTGCATCACATGTATCTTGTCTTCCAAAAAATCAGGTAAACCTGAAGGATTCCTCTACCCAATCCCAAAAGGTGACACTCCTCTCGATACATATCACATTGACTTTTTAGGACCCTTGCCATCTACAAACAAAAATTACAAACATTTATTTTCTGTAGTGGACGCTTTTACAAAATTTATTTGGATATATCCTGTTAAATCTACCTCTGCACAAGATGCATTAGATAAGCTAAAATTACAGCAAACAGTTTTTGGTAACCCTCGTCGAATAATCTCAGATAAAGGATCAGCTTTTACCTCCCAAGAATTTCAATCTTATTGTAATGAAGAAGGTATTGAGCACCTACCTATCACGACTGGAGGACCTCGCGGAAACGGACAAATTGAGCGTATGCATCAAACCATAATTGCAGTTTTAACTAAATTATCTATAGACGAACCCACAAAATGGTATAAACATGTGTCTAATGTCCAACGCATAATGAACAGTACTGCCTCACAAACAACAAAATTCTCACCATTCGAATTAATGCTTGGCATTAAAATGCGAAATAAAGATGACATTCACATTAAACAACTACTGGAAGAAGAACATCTTCAATATGTAGTACATGATAAAAAACAATTGCGTAATATTGCTAAAACTAATATTTTACAATATCAAACACAAAGTAAATGTTATTATGATAAACGGTGAAAACCTCCCAAAAAATATCAAACAGGTGATTTAGTCGCTATCCAAAGAACACAGTTCGGACCAGGTTTAAAACTTAAGCTGAAATATTTTGGACCATACAAAATTAAAGCTGTAAAAGGTAATGACAGATATGATCTAGAAAAAGTTGGTAATCATGAAGGTCCCAATACAACATCTTCCTCTGCAGATATAATGAAACCTTGGTCGAAGATGAAAATAATTTTTATCAAACTATTATTTTGTGTATAATATATATTGTGTCTATTGCTGAACTATTCCTATATATATCTTTATTCCAGAAGAAATTTTCTTATATATATAACCTTTTTCTTTAGCATTATTTCAAGTATTAGAGTATCAATTAAAATATTTTTTCTTGTGTGTTACATCAAGATGTTTGAGATACATTTGCATCTGATAAAAATAAGCACGACGGAAGGAAAATGCGAGCAACTGAGAATTAAAAAGACGGAGAAGACGATTCATCAAACAGCTTACGAGGAACATTCAAGAAGTTAAGACGAATCTTCACAACATTGAACGACGCGACTCCTTCATTTGCTGTTCACTAAGACGAAAGACGAAAACAAAATTCTATTTTGTTAGTTATTTCTCTTGCTGGTTGCGCTTTCCTCTCTTTCTTTGTATTTTGCAGTTGCTGTTACTCTCGTCGCCAGGAGGACCTGAGCGTTTAGAATGGCCGAGTGTGAGATATAATGACGTGAGATATGAGACCTGATGACGCATTTCAACATCATGACATCAAGTGGTTTCTGCTTCAACAGCGATCCTGGTGTCAAGGATTAGAAGAGGAACGATAGTTGAGAACAGACGACGGTCCAACTAAGACGGTTCCGAAATATAAGGTGTTCATATCTTTATTTTGTAATTATAATTGTAAATATTTGTAAATAATGTTTAATATAATATTGTTAAAATGCAAATTCGTTGTATTACTATATTAAACTAAACCACACACACACACACATACATATATATATATATATATATATATATATATATATATATATATATATATATATATATATATATATATATATAACAACTAAAACACGCATAGTAAAATATTATAATAAAAGAAATAAATAGCTTCATCATAAAAGGAAAACAAACTTGAAAATAATTCTGGTATATTCATGATATCATATGTTAGAAAAGTACAGAATAGAATAATTATAAAAGAAGTTATTTCCATAATTTGATCTCATTTTTTCAGAATTACTGTTTTATTTTTTCCTTTCTAATTCGATGTTGAAAGGACTTTGGAAAAGAAGCTGATACATAGCTTTGTCTTGAATTTTGAATGCTTTTAAAACATCCGTGCTACAATCCAATTTTAATCTCCTTTATAAAAATTAGAATAAGTTCTACGCCAGAATAGAAATGGCATCATTAATTAATACTCGTATTATTACAAGATATGAATTTAAATAATTTATTCGTCACACATATTGAATATTATCATTTTTTCGGCGAAACACTATTAACACGCGGAAAAGAAAAAGATGGTTCATTAGTACCTCATTAAATTCTGAGGCTTTGTTTGTTCGATAAGCGTTGGGCAATACGCGTCTTTGCACATAGAACACTTACTCATTCTGTTTACAAAACGAAGAAATTTTGAATGACGAATATTTCAATCACGTGACGAGGTTTTTGAACCCAGTGATGTGTTCTTGTACCGTTGAAGAGAAATGCCACTAAAATAGGTGATTTTAACAATTTGACAGAAACAGAATGTAGAATTACGTCAAAGGCATATTTAAAAATGTATATATTCCTGCTAATCTTTTTACTCTAAAGGATTATAAAGCAAAGATTCTATAACTAAAGAGTCTGATTCTTAATGTATTTTAATGTATGTGAGTTATTATCTAAAATATCTAAAGATACGTTATTATCTAAATCTATATATAGCGTTAGTATCTTTAGATATGTTAATCTTGCCATTTTAGGGCGAATCTGAAGAAACCCCAGTACTACACATCCGTTAAAATCTATAGAAATAAGTAAATATTTATGGATAAATAGTTTGTATCTATATTTATAAATACCTATTCCTGTAGTACCTATTTTGAAAAGTACATTCAATGGAAGCCATTTTTATTGCTATCCTCATTCTATACACTTAAAATTGCTTTACTCTACAGATGGTTCACACCTACTCATATATTTAGAATAGTTGGTATTTGCCAATAATTTTATATTATCAATATCATTTACCCTTGTTATCCACGTTATATTATCTATAGAATTTGAAATCTTTATATCCCATAAGAATATTGTCTAAGCAAATCTCAAGAATACACAGATATGTTTCAATCTATAAAATTTGTGTCTTTACATTTATACCGATCAATAAATATTAAATGCATCTTTACTTATACTCATTTAATATAATAGATTTTAAATGGTTTTTAAAAATCTGAGTTTATATTTCTGGTCATTAATATTTCTACAAAGGAAGAAATGCAGATAACAAAATGGTATTTATAAGAAATTATATTAGAATAAAAATAAAATAAGTTTTAAATTTCCAAGAAATTTGGAAGCCTATTCTGAGAAATACGGGATGGGGGGTGAACAATTACTTCCGACAATAATAATATCATTTATACGTCCAAACGCTGAATTTAATAGAGACTGAATGAATTATCCAGTCACAATTGTCCATGCAGCTTCAATATGATGCTGCAGTTTATCGCCAATAGTGAATGGTATATGGTGACGTGCCAGTCACTCGGTACTATAGATCAGGATGCCTCCATTTGTGAGTGATTTGGAGAACGAGACAATCAAGGTATCAGCCGAACATTTTTGTGGATCCACTTATATCTATAGGATAGGTTGGTTTCCTAAGATATCTTGATATCTATGGTATTTATACATGTATCCTAGGTATGTCAATTGACAAATTAATATATTTGTAGCAAAGATCAGTAACCTTATAGCTGTGACCAGCCAAATTTATCCACCAGTATGATCATGAATGCCACACATTTGAAACAATTCGATTCCCGTTGCACCACGTATACAGTTAGAGAATAGAAATCAAGAAAACCGATTTAGAATTTTATTATGTATTCAATTTTGTATCATTTAAGGACATTTATTAACATAAAAGTAAACAACATAGAATTGAGCTGTTCTTTCAGCATAAAAATTGCATACATATGTATATATAAGCACATTTATCAAAATAAGAAATAAACAACATAAACCATTTCTTTAATGCAAATAATGTGTTTTATTCATGCCATAAACTTATTGAAGATATTACCTCGACTTGTAATCAACTACCATGGATGCATGCTGAGAGACCGAAGTATTCATTTTCCATTTCTTCTAAGAAATTTTAGTAGCCTTTATTCCAAAGAAAGACACCTTGAAATTAACTGTTTTAACAACAGTGTTCATTACAAAAACTAAACGCTGTGACGAAATTTTGGTAATTGGGCTATCTTGATTGCAATGGAAGTTCGATTCTTTATGCCCAATACGATTTTGAGTTTAACAAGTTCTTTTGCTTTGCCAACTATTTCAAAAGCCACTTCAATATAGTTGCATAAATTATTTTATTTATACTAACATTTTTACTTTTTCAAAAGAATGTAATGTTTCTTAGTGTCATTCCAGATAGAAGAATCTAATTGTCCATGAATTCAATCTTTACCACAATATCTTGCAATTATTACAATGCGAGGAACATCATTCCTATCTTAACTTTCAAGAGCAAAACTATATAGAGTAATTCCTTGAAAAGTATTATTTTGTTTTGCTGTTGCACTTTTTCTAGTATGAATCATTCATTTTTGATATTTCTTGAATTCGATATAATATTATTTTTAAATTGCTGAATAATAATTTCACATTATTAAAAAAGAAGTATTCTTTATTTATTCGCCATTTGTGAAAAATGACCTAAACAGTTACACAAAATGCAGTAGCAAAATTACTTTCAATCAATAAAGGTTTGATTCAGTTGTTTGATAAGAAAATGAAACTTTCTTAAAAGTAATAACACTTATCACCAATTTCATAAGTCTCATTGGAATTCTTATATGTAAAATGATGTTTAGTTTGAAAATGTTTTTCTATGTTTAAAGTTTTAGTTAGACGCTGTAGCGTTAAAACACAAATATAAGACTTCAGTTTTGCGGCATGAATCTATATTCCTTTAATCCAAAAATCTTGAAAATAGCAATAACTGTCACAATAATATAGGTAAGGTATAGGTAAGATATGCAGCATAGGTTAGAGCAATTACAATAATTAAACAATTAAAATACAGGATTTCAAAATAAAGCTTAGAGGTTGTCGTAAAGTTACAAGTACAATGTGCATTAAATTTTCATCTGAAATCATCTGCAATATTCGAGCAAAGTTAGCGCATCAGCACCCAAAGAAAACAGTTGGCAATAATTTACTGACATGCAATATTATTGCTTACATTCGGTTTCGTTTTAGCAACCCTTTCATTTTTTATATGTGACTGAAGAAAGATAACAAAGAGAAATTATTACTACAAACATATTTTCCTGATTCTATGAAAGAAACCTTTTATGATTTCAAATGAATTTGCGGTGAGGAGAAACAGAGAGTTTTAGATTTATCTTATGTAGAGAGATTGGCAGTAATAATTGTAACGTGTGCAGTTGGTTACAGACGCTGATGAACTATAGTATCAATTTTTTTGCAAGAAACAAATAAGCATACGAAAGCAATAATTTTTGTTACTCTTTTATTTCCAAATGCCTTTAATATTAAAAACTCCCATTTTTCTATAGAAGTACTTCATTTTAAATAAGCTTGTCTCCATGGTAGTTATAGATGTATTAACAGATTTATGTATGTATATCATTGAAATATATTTATAACCTTATATCTTTTAAGCCTATTATCTTAATGAATCTATAAAAATAATTCGACAGATATGTTAGTGTCTATAAAACTCGTCTCTTCAAAAGTGTTAACATAAGTTCAGTGATACGATTAAGATACGTTTATTTCTAGTGTATCAATTGTATCAAATGGCAAAAAAAGTGCATAAAGTAAATCATTTTCTTAATTCTAAATATACTGATTTTCTCTTTTATGGATATGTAAATATCTTTAGATACATTATTAATATTTACATAACTTATAAGCCTATTATACGTAATATTGATATGTTAGCATTTGTATCATTAAATTAAGTGAAAAATGAGTGCGTAAAATAAATAATTTTATCAATCTTTGAATTTTAAACGGACCTATGGTTTAGTTATAGATACATACGTCAGTGTTTGTAAAATCAGACATTTTAAAAATTAGTTGATAACTATCATATCAATTTAGAAAACTGAAAATAAAAGCGTAAAGGAAGCGTTTACCACTTTTGTTTTTATACTTTTAATTGTTTAGCAGGCTCAAATGTAAAGAATTATGTTCCTTAAATATCCCAATACATATTGTAGCAATTTAAATGTCACTTACGTACATTCCAAACACTTCCTAGTTGTCTATTGCTGTAGGTACTTTAGTAACGATAGCCTTAGAATTTTTAATGTCGTTAATGTTCACACTATATTTTTTAAAATAAATGGCATCCAAAAAAAGTAATATTTGTGCCTAAATACTTTTTGTTTCCAAATGTTTTTAATTCAAACGCTATAATTTGTCAAATTCTATAGCTATGAAGATTATAGTGGAGTAACCTGGATTGCATATTCAGCTGGTTAAGTTCTCCTTTAAGTCGTATTTTGAATCATTGCCATGTAAATATGGCAACCTCATCACCAGATCATGATAGCAGAAAAGATCACATTTAATCTCTTTATAGCTGTATTTTCTGGTTGAGTTAAGGAGGACCAGTATCGATTCCAATGAGACTTTCCTAATTCAAAACTGCGTGCTGCAATGCAATGGCGTAGGTGAATACCATTTTGGAATGAGGTTAAAAGGCAGTTATGCTTGACTTTGATATGTTCTAAAGGCTAGCTGGAACGTATTGATCCAACCAAGCTAACTACCACTGGTTGAATCATTCAAATTCAAGCAATGTCTGTGCCCCGATCAATTAAGCTTCTGCAGAAGCAAGTCATTGGTACCTCAGTACGGAAGTAGTAGGTTATTTTGGTTATAACTGATGGGAGTCAGTAATGTTTGGCGTTAATACCCTGTATTATAGTGATAAAAGTATTAAATCACTATTTCATTCATTTGTCAGTTTTTTAAATAACAAAACATTTATAATTACGTATGAATTGGTTGATGTATTTTCATTATCATTTGACGAGATCAGTACCCCTACAGATCTTTCTTCTTTGAGATTCCACAGGGTATAACTTATGGCGCTATGATCCATGGTTCCATAACTGGGCTGTGAATTTAAAGCTAGAGAAACATATACATCACTGGCCACAAATCCGCAGAATGTGGCAGGGCATAGCATATACACATTATCATATACAAGAATGCTAATCTTCCGGCTATCAGCTCGGTCGCACACCCATTGAATCTGACACCGAGATCTTCTAATGATGTTGTCATTTGGATCTTATTTGGGGACCCATTCCATCGCCAAGAATAATAAGTCAAAGAAAAAAACCATCTCCATGCTAAGAGCAATGCTTTGCTTTAAAATGACCTAGAATTTAAAAAAAATCTTTAAGAAATAAGCTACTAAACCTTATCTTATCAGGATTTTAATAGGGAACAGGTGCCATATAATCCATGATTCCAAATTCTGAATTTTTTTGGTGATGAAGAAATGTTGCCAAGATGATGTAAATACTAGGGTTGCCAAAATATAATTTTCTGCATAATTTTTATAAGTCTCCATATGTATGTAATAAAAATGGGATTGCCAGATACATAAGAAAACCGCCAAAAAATCGCCAATCTTAGAATTTGGCATCATGGATTGTACAGCACCTGTGCCTTTAATAGTTTTAAAGGGAATGAAATTCTCGCTTAAAATGTAGTTAAACGTTGAATTCTTAAAAGTTATTGGTTTATTACATAGTACACAACTCAAATTGGTTTATTACACAGTACACAACTTAAATTGGTTTATTACACAGTACACAGTAAAAAGTTCTACCAGTGAATATATTTATTGTTACGGTTTTTGAAATGCATGCTATTATATGTTTTTTTCAAAATTCAAATTTAAACTAATATTTTAGTACATTTGATAATTGGTTGTTAATAAGTTTAACTATGAGTCGTTATAATGTTGAAATGTAGAGAAAGTCATTTTATTATGTGTTTTCTGAGAAAACTTAGTTATTAATATAAAATGATAAAGTATTAAATAAATATTTAATACATTCTAAGGTATCAATTTCTAACAAAAATTATTAAATAGGTACTTTTTGTTAAATATTGAACTTCTTTTATTATTGAATGTGAAAAATTCGCAATGGTGTTTCTTATGTTATTTAAATGAATAAAGTGCTTCACATTCGAATAACGCGCTGAATACATTCTTTTTCTCATGCTGTTCATATTCTGCAGTGATTTTTGAATAACATTTTTGTCATTATCATGAAGTCCTTTCATTTATACCAGCAATTGGTGCTAAAATAAGATTTTATCTTGCTCTCTTCCACAATTAATGACTAAATGCAATATGTTTGGAAAATGGGGTCACAGAATTTATCTCAGACCAAAGGACTTCTTTCAAATTTTTTGAAAAAGAAAAAATGCTTTTAAAGGAGGAAGTTTTCCAAGAAGAGAATATATTAAGTTTTTATTCGCAGAAATCTTGACTTTAAGACACCAACTACAATGAATTATTTAAGAATTTGAATAAATATTGAAATAGAAACTATTTTAATGAAAACATTTTTGCAGGAAATAACATATATAACTGCACACAGATGAAGTGCATAAAAATATGAAGAAATTTGTTCTTATAATTTTTAATGTAAACATATGAAAGGATCTAAAATAGTTCTAATACACCCAAGTTTGTAAATCCAAAATAGACTTGGATCACAGGCAAAAGACGAGGTCGACATCTCAGCTGTCACTATTCACTTTAAATTTCCACCACACACGATTGAGGATACCCTGAAATGTAAGGAAATTTAACAAGCATAAACCTTCTCAGCATAATTGCTTCGACTAGATCAAACATCAATTTCACTACATTTCGGATAAAAAAGCATCTTTTTCCATTATACAGGACTCAATCTTAATATATAATAAATTTCAAATCAAGCAAACCAAAATAAAATTTGGTGTCAACACCAAAATAAACACCTGCAAGTGCATGACTAGCAATAATATATAGAAATAATCAACAGTTGAAGCATTTCTTTACTAAAAAGAAACTAATTATAGAATAAATAAACAACGTTATATGTAATTAAACAAACAACTTAACACATTTAAATTTTAATGAACATTTAACTTAGTTGCATAAAAGAACTAAATTATTTAAATTAGAATCAGAAAGAATTGACAAACTTGTTATAAGATCCTTAAGGTAAAGAAATGAAGAAACACTAAATACTTTTAATTCGTACGAAGTCCAACAAATAGGTAAAAAGTGATACTGCTTCACTAAAAGCAAAATCTCTGTTGGCGAATTTCTCACTGAAGTTTCCAGGGATTTACAGTTGCAATTTTTCTTTTTAAAAGACGTAAAATTAAGAATGTTGTTTTAAAAAATATGAAAAATAAAATTCTTATTTTGATGTGTGCGTTTTCTTTAACAAATTCAACAAAAATGGGCATAATGCTTTTTATTAATTGCATTATTATGTTATGCTTCTGGATGCCACTTGTAATTTTGTGCCATGGCCCAACGATACGAGATTGAATTCTAATTTTTTCAACCACCTTTTAAATTTGAGTATGAAATCAGCGGAGGGATATTAGATTTTCCAAATTTTCAACATTGTTATTAGCCTTGCGGTATAACAATTTTCTCCTGGGTTTAGTGTCGAACCCACTATCTTTCTGATTTGAGATTGATGGATATTCCCATCAGGCTACTTTGTCTTTTATATAAGAGCATTTATTCATTTAACATAAATACAATATTTACTAAAGTTTTTAAAAAAAACTTCTAATACTACAAACTTTAAATGTTTTGCATTTAGCTTTTAAAACAAATCTTTGACATTACAAACTAAATAACGATTATAACTAAACATTAACTTGAAGCATATATTCATTATTGATATTATTATATATTAAAATTAATATGTACTTAAACATTATTATAAAAGGTATCAATAAAAATAAATTTTTGCCCCTAAAAAATAAGCAGCAACTAATTATGTTGAAAATTTTATTTTAAATTATATTAGTTAAAGGGGGCATTTGTAGAAAAAGTAAAAAACTTTAAAGGATGAAATCTGGGTGATAAAAAACATTCAGTAATTAGAATAAAACTTAAATGTATTATATCATTCCGAACTACAATACTTGAAGGATGAAAAAATGAAATAAGTTTATCGTTAAAAAATGCTGATCCAAAACAAAAATCCACACTAAAAAAGGCAGAATTCATCCACACAATCAATAAATATTTATAATAGATAGTTCCAAGAGTATTTTCTTGAGAAAAACAAATAATCATGATGCCATCGTGTAATTAGAATAGAAAAAATTTTCTCTATGCCTGCAGATTAATAGTTCGATGATAAACTTTAATGTAATTAAGATATAAATAAAGTTCTCGAGTTATTTTGAAAATCAAAGATACCATTTTTTCATATTCTAAAATTGCAAAGTAAAAGTTTTATTTAAGTTCAGGCGCAATGACAGATTTGGTGAATGATACATCAACTGATTGATTGATCAATTGATTTGGTGAATGATAGATTCACCAAATCAGTTAATGAAGATTTAATATGTGGTTTGTTACGATTTTCCTCCGAGAGAAATATGACGATATCCTGCGAAGGAATTAATTTACATATTTGGGCACCACAGACAGACAGAAAGGATGAGATATGCATATTACATCTTTTGGTATTGACCTCTTATAGCAGCCCATTTCACTAAGAAGCTTCTGCCGCTTTTTTAATACTTTTATTCGAGTCTCTGCCAACTAATATAGCATTGTAGTAGTATGATAAAAAAAACAACGCTAAATTACGCATTTTATTCTGTAAGGCTATGATTATTAATTTGTGCCAGAGATATGAACCTTCTATGAAATGAAAGTATCTAGCAGATTTAGCGCAAAAAATCATTTTAGACCATGATTTTTCTTAAAAATGTTTTTATTTTTGTCTATAAATTTTACAGACCCATCATTATTGATGTGATGTTTACGCCTGGTAATTGTGGAATTATGAAAAATGTGCAATTGAATACTTAAGATGATGAAACCATGATAGAACAATTCGATTGTGATGAATATGAGGATTATTATGTTTACAAGTACAATCTTCAGACGGGAACAGTATCTGCGCCGTAGAATGCTGCTGACCGAGCAAAAGAATGACATAAGGAACGCTCATGACCTGTCCATGTAAGATGTATAAGGAGACCGACTCTAAACCACAACAGGTGGTTCCAAACTATACGTGTGCGACCACTCTAAGAAAGAGACCGTCTGGATAAACAATGATGTAGAATACGCTCACATACATTATCATTATATATGAAAATGTTACATTATTCATACAGTAATTTACGACAATCATTTTGAAATTCTTCACATTCCTATTAACTCTTAATTCAAATTTGAAAAAATTTAAAAGTTTTTGAAGTAGTTTTTTCCAGTATCAAAGCATCTCCATAATTCGCCAGAAATTAAATGCCTCAAGCCCTTCATTTCATGGAAACGAGTAAAAAATGCATTTATGCATCAACAATCTCATCTACGTTGTGAAGTCGATGTTCAATTAGAGATTCTTAAATTAAAAATTAGCTAAAAATCCCATGTATCTGGATCGAGTGAATATAAATGGGTACTCTATCCTTTTATGTATTGTTATTCAAGAAACTCAACAGTCAAACAAGCTGAATGAGAAGATGCTTTCATGGTGGAGAATGACCTTTCAAACATTCACTTCTTGAAGAATTTCTGTGGTAGACATTTACTTATGTACCACTAAGATACAGCTATCTCCCGTGCCTCGGGTGTGATAGATTTGTTCAGTCCTGAACTTCTAAAGAAAACGACTAAGTTATTTATTCAGGATACTTGTTTTTTCTATCATTGAGGGCATGAGATCATCACCAAAGATCCATACTTTACTTTCTTGACATATCGTAATATCGAAAACCAGTATGTACATTTCATCACTAATTACAATTCTAATTAACTTCCTTACTGATTCTAACAGTCTCCTCTTTTTATTGCTCAGTTACAATATGGAAAAAAGAACAACAAACTAATTTTTTTCAAAACATTTTATTTGGGGCAACGGATTCAATGCTAAATCCTTCCGTATCATTTGACAGATATAGAAATTATCATTGAATAACATTTTCCATACAGCAGTTACATTACCCAGAACTCCATCTGATAATATTATTCTTACATACACTTCATTCTGAAGACAACTGTAATCTTGTTAACTTTTGAAAGTTATCTGAATACTGTAGCACAAAATAGAGCTTCATTTCCAAATACTAAATGCAGGCTTTTTTACCGCAATCTTCTCGATTTAACCCCATTTTAAAATCATATAAATTAACGTCATCGCATCAATTCCATTTTCCCTTTGGTCCAAAAATTATTTTTCATTTATATAAGTTTTTATTATTGCTTAATAAAATATCATCCGCTAGAATAAAATAGTTTATATCTTCACTTTTGTTGCATGTTATTTGCGCGAACTTTAAAACTTTAAGAATAATTTTGGATTATAATATTTAAATATAATAGGTTAAAATTTTAAATGAAGTTTAATTTACTAATAAAAATTAAAAATCCTTTCCTTGTGAAAAATGTTGTTAATTAATCTCTAGTTCTAATCACTAGTTATAATCATAAATACATTTAGCAATTTTTTATATTTTATTAACTAATCACTTTTGAATTATTATTTAAAAATTATTTGTGATTTTATTTCACTGAAAGCATCAAAAATATCATCAAATATAATTTTCATGTTTATAAAATTTTCAGAACAATTCGTTCAAAATTTACTGCAAATATTTTCCCCATTTCTGGAAATTGACTTAAAAAAAAGAAAGTAGCAAACAGTTTCAAGAGATTTAAAATTATTTGCAAATATTTACTTTCATTTTTGCTAATCGCTTTATACGCTATTGAAATTACGATTGCTTTCAAATCAGAATCTACCTTAAACTCTGCATTTCTATTATTGACTGAATAACATTGTGAAAACTGCCAAAAATAAAAACCAAATGCAAATCACATTGAAATGAGCCTTTTGTCTTCTATCATTACTAACAGATATGACTCTTTTCTCCTCTTGAAGGTTGCCTTTAAGTAATCCACTACATAAGCTCTAAATGTATCATTGTTCCATTGTTTTGAACGGCAATAACAGAATTGTTTGTGGATGGAAATAAGCTGTGTTTGAAACTAAAATGAACAAAATTTCTCTATTTCAAACTGTAAAGAAAATATTCAATGAGAAAAATTACAATTATCTATGTAAATATTTAATCTTTTGAAATGGAAAGACAATTGAAGTATGAGTCATATGTAGGAGATAAACTGAATTATTTATTAAAACTAATTCCGTTTAAAATTCATAAATTATTCTATTGCTAAGATATCTTGGGTTACCTTAACATCTAAAAATGAAAGTTTAATCGAGAACTTTAAGAGCTAGGTCATGTTAACTAGGTTATAAAACAAGGTCACGTTGATACAGATATTATCGTTGGCTGTAAACATTTTCTCCCAGGGAATTTATATATATATATATATATATATATATATATATATATATATATATATATATACATATACATATATATATATATATATATATATATATATATATATATATATATATATATATATATATATATATATATATATATATATATATATATATATATATATATATATATATATATATATATATATTCTATAACAAACATCAAATTGTTTAATTTTCAGTTTAATATTTTGAAAACTCTCCATTCGTAGTTAGGAAGAGAAAATTTATACTTGTCTGGAAGTCAATTTAAGCCTGTAGGACCCAGATTCAATTTTTAATATTATGTTACTAATGTACAAATCTAAGGTATTAAATACGATGTGTGACATTTAATATTCTCGCTTATCAAAAGAATTTTACTTCAATGTATATTCTATATAGGAGCCGTGATAGCCTAGTGGTTAGAGGGCATCGGCATTCCTTCCGGAAGGGTGGAGTTCGATTCCCAATGCCGCCAAAGACCCACCAATTACATGCGATATACGTGCTCGTTTAATCTGTAGAATCGAAACACCCGTGGACGGACATTGAGAAGCTACCATGGTTGCAATGGTCTGGAGAAAACTTCCACCTTCTCAGATCTATGTTAAAATTGAGGGAGTAGATTCTGTGGTGGTGCCATCTATCGGAGGATTTGAAGAGCAAAGTCGTACTTTCACCTTCTCTTGATTTAGCCTTCGTTTGTAAAAAGAGATTATAGAATGAAAAATAACACAATCAAATTAAAATTTATTTGCAATAGTAAAACACATTCTGGTAACATTTAATTTAATATATACATATATATATTAATTTAATATACACATATATATATATATATATATATATATATATATATATATATATATATATATATATATATATATATATATATATATATATATATATATATATATATATATGTATATACAGGGTGATTATAAAAAAACTTTGCCAACATCTGCACTTCTAGCGTCCATTCAATTTAACCGATCAAGATGATATTTCAAATATAGTTCTTTTGAGATATGCGCTCGAGATTCTGTGAATGGCAACACAGTGGCCCTCGCGGTTACAGTTATAGTGACAGAAACTCGAAATTTTCGAATGGCAACGTCTACTTTTTACCATCGCGAAATGTTCAGCACATGCGAAAACCCTATATAGCGTTGAAACGGTACCGATATGTCTAAAAACGGACGTGTTCTGCAAACACAAAAAAGAGTTCTGAAAACTGGCCAATAAAACACGATCTGGGCGCACGCAATAAATTTGCATGTGACAGAGTCAAGAAACCAATCACAGAACGCCGGTCGCCAGATACTCAGCGTAGGAAACCTATAAAATACCAAGCGGGTATGCAAAGTCGTCATTCAGGAACTCGCACATGCCGACGATATGAGTCTTCCTAGGAAAGTTCGCGGTGAATTGATCAAACTCTATTACCAAAATGGGATGAACGCTGCGGAAGCCTTGCGTGTGTATCGCCGCAATCATCGACAACGACGCGGCCCATGTACTCTGCAAGCTCAGCGTGATTTAGTGCGGAAATTCGAAGATACAGGCTGCACCTGTGACAAACAGCGCTCCGGACGGCCAACTGTTTCTGAGGACGTTGTCATGGAAGCGCACCATACAGTGACTGCAGGACACACAGAAACCGCAAGAGGCATAGCGCGCGTGTTGGATATTCCGAACTCAACGGTCCGCAAGCTCTTGCGCTCGGTACTTCACATGTTTCCCTATCGGTTCCAGCGCGTCCAGATGTTGGAGCCGTGTGACCCACAACAACGTCTGGACTTCGCAAATGCATTTTTGTTACGATATGATGCGGATAACGACTGGCTACTTCGCATACTATGGACGGACGAGGCGCATTTCACCTTAAATGGCAGCATTAACACAAAGAATTGTGTGCACTGGGGAGAGACGAATCCTCATGCTGTGGCGCCAGTACCATTATTTGACGCCAAAGTGACTGCGTGGTGCGGTATTACAGCTACATTTGTTCTGGGCCCGTTCTTCTTTGAGGAAACGACCCCGACTGACCCTGCAACATGTTCTGTAACGGGCCCTCGGTATGCAGCCATGCTGAAAAATTATGTCTTACCGGAGTTGCGTCGGCTGAATGCACTCAATGACATTGTTTGGATGCAAGATGGCGCACCTCCACATATAGCGAGGTCAGTTAAAAGGCTCCTGGATCAGCATTTTGGTGATCGCATCATCTCACGCTATTATCCTTTTCCGTGGCCTGCGCGATCCCCAGATCTGACGCCTATGGATTTCTGGTTTTGGGGCTATCTCAAATCCAGTGTTTATCTGTGCAATCCTCAAACATTGTCGGACTTAAAGGATTCTATACGGCGTGAGATTGGAAACATCCCTCGTGCCATGTTGCGTGCAGCGACATTGTCCACCGTCTCCCGCATGCAATGCGTAATTGCCTGTGATGGCACTCATGATGAAAATGTTTGAATTTAATAAAGATTTTTTTCTCTATGTGTTCTCAATATTGAGCAGTGTCTTGTCTCTGTCGTATGCATTATTCCTCCGTGCGTCTTTAAGAACTGTTTGTATGGGTATAACACGTCGGTTTTCGGACATATCGGTACCGTTTCAACGCTATTTAGGGTTTTCGCATGTGCTGAACATTTTGCGATGGTAAAAAGTAGGCGTTGCCATTCGAAAATTTCGAGTTTCTATCACTATAACTGTAACCGCGAGGGCCACTGTGTTGCCATTCACAGAATCTCGAGCGCATATCTCAAAAGAACTATATTTGAAGTATCATCTTGATCGGTTAAATAGAATGGACGCTAGAAGTGCAGATGTTGGCAAAGCTTTTTTATAATCACCCTGTATATATATATATATATATATATATATATATATATATATATATATATATATATATATATATATATATATAAGATTTTGTGAAATACTGTTGAATTATGATAATGTAGTTTTAGATTTTGAGATTTTACACTTAATTTCCAGAATTTATGCTCTCCATATGAACTTTTCTTTCAAATGAAAACTGTACTAACCTTGCCAAAATTTGTCTAGGAAAGGAGAAACATAAAAATTATTTACCATATTCTAATGACAGTGAAAATTGTACACATTATTTTTTAAATTATCAGTGGAAATGATAATTTTTTTTTTTGATTTTAGATTTTTGAAGCAATTATAAAAATAGAAATCAGTAAACCCTCTAATACCTATAACAGTTCACACACACAAAAAAATTGTAAAAAAATTTCAAAAATCCATTTATTTTGAAAACAATGTTTTTAAATATTAATAAATGATTACTTACTAAGTCAATAACCTTCATGTCAGAATTTTGATTGAACATTTTTTATAATTCACTAGAACTATAAAGAATTCAAATTAAGATACGAGATTTTGAATCTTGATTTTTCTAAGCTCACACTTTTTTCGAGATGTTAGTTGTGTCATTTCTAAATCGACAATTCGATTCATATCTTGTACACGGATACTTGCAGTGTTTCAGAATTCACTTTAAATTGAAAATCCATATCAAATGAGTTCTTGTGGAGAAAAGTATCGATAGAGTGGCAAACATAAACGAACCAAACTTAATTTTATAGAATAAAACAAACGACAGAACTTTCAGCTGTTGCCATTCAAGTTCCTAAATATTAAATTTAAAATTACTAAGGAAAATGATCGAAAAATTAAACAAAATATAACAGACCGCTTAATTTTCAGAAATCTAAATCTAAATCTCTCCCAACAATTTTCAATTATTTCTTTGAGCTTTTATTATAGGTCTCGATAAATAATAATACATAATCCAATTTATATTCATAAATTATTTATAAATAATTATTAATTTAAAAGAAATAAAACATTTTCCTCAGCTAATGAGCCTATTGTTCTATCCATTATTTTCCTCATTGCAGTATTCCATTATATATTTTGCCCGTAGAAAATGAATCATTTTGTAAGCACGAAGCTAAGAAACTGCTTTTGTCTGAATCTTAATATTCTACAATTATAAAAAAAAAGTTTGAAATAATATATAATTTATAAATATGGTTCAAAATAATACTCAAGAAAAATTAATGTGTATTAATTTTAGAAACTTTTTATTCACCCACATTAATGTGTGTGATAAATAGAAATGAATATAATTTTTCCTTATTAAACAGATGATTTTTTAGATCCCCCTAACACTAATAATCACTCAGAATTTCCCGCCAAAAAAATGCTGGTGTTTTTTTTTTCGCGTGAAAACTTTCATACCAAAAAAACAATTAATTCCAAAACAGCCAAAAATTTCATTTAAATAAATGAAAAACTGTTTTAATTCATGTATATAAATACAAAATATCATGGACGTTTACTTTTATCTGTGCTTTCTTATATTTTTATGAAACACTATTTTTTTTGTTTTTTTATTATTTTTTTTCTATTTGTTTTATTTGTTTTAACAGTTTTAAAAAGAGAACGAAGTTCAACAAGAATTATCCTTAGATTTTACTTTTCGAAAATTTCTATACATGGAAATAAAACAAATTGCTAATGAGATTTGATCGTTTTATTATTTTGCAGTATTTTTTATTGTATATTATAAATTTGTTATTTTTCCATAAAATATCATTTCCTATTTAAGCCAAAGTCACTACTTTAAAGCAATTTTTGAATAAAATTTTTATTTCACAGAAAATGTTTCATCGATTTTAATAACTAAAATTTTCTCATTCCTTTTTAAAATACAATATCTTTTCGAGAGATTATAGAATCAATTCATTGATTTTCTTTTATTTATCCCTTATAACGTTTGAAAAGATTGTCTCTCACATATGATTCTAAAAGTAATCACATAAAATGCTTTTTGCAAAATGTTATTTTTTCTCTTCATTTATATTTATCAAGTAATTATATCACCAGAATTTCTCATGATTTTCTCCTTTAATGACATAAACTTTATTCAGCGCATATATCTTAATCTAACGCCTTAAGCAGTTGTCAACATTTTTTTTAAAGAGAATAACAAATTTTATTTATTTGTAGATAGTGAGCTCATTGATATATCATAAAACAAATTCCTATATCGTAACAAACATGTTCGAAGCAAATGGAATTCAATCTAAATCTAATGCTCAGCAGTATCAAGGTTCGAACTTAGAGATATCCGCTTGTGAAAATATTTCAGTTCTAATGATATAAAATTTAAAAAAAAACAATTTGTTTTTTAATCTTCATTTCTTATTTCTAATTTTTATAAAATAACAAAATATTAAATTACTTTTTTATAAGACTTATCATAAAAATGTTTCGCAATGTATATATATTAATTTATAAGTATTAAAAAGTTAGGTTCAATTACTTTATCAGAAATAAAAATGTAAAGTAAATTAATGAAACTG
The DNA here is from genome assembly GCA_037975125.1 of Latrodectus hesperus. Lineage (NCBI taxonomy): Eukaryota > Metazoa > Arthropoda > Arachnida > Araneae > Theridiidae > Latrodectus > Latrodectus hesperus. The sequence continues at coordinate 76,481,750 of CM075852.1, forward strand.
TTTGTCCAAATATATTTTACCATGGAATAATAATTACATATTTTTTAACATTCCGCTTTTTTTTAATAACACTAGAAAATCCTTCATATTTATTGCATGCAAAGCATTCATTTTTATTTTATTATTTTATTTTATTGTTTGGTATTATTGCATTACGTTTCCTGCTGTCTTTTGGCCACTGATTAAATCATTTAAACTCCACCAATAGCTATGTAATTTTAAAATAAGTGACAATGTCGACACCTGGGCTGTCAGTCTCTTTTCCAAACATCCCTCCACACCAGGGAATGGATTTTAGAGCCTGCCAACTATCAACCTTAGCAGACTCTAATATCACTTTGCTGATAAACATTTTGGTTCTGAGATGGCATGTGCCATTTTATAACAAAAATCTTCAGCAGAGCCTGGTATCGAATCTGACCCCAAAAAAAGTTTATCCCTATTACACACAGACTCTCAAAAGTTTTTATTGAAGCGAAACTAAACAAAACTGATAGCAATAAAATTCATTTTCAACTAAATTATATGCAAGTTTATTTTTACAGCATATAAAATAAAATACTTTTACTGCAATATAAAATAACCCATTCATTAAAAATTATTACGTCTCAGTAAAAATAAACCTTCTTTTACATTTATCACGCACTAAAGGCATTTAAAAAATGTTTTAAGGAATTAACGATCAAGGCTATTTTATTTTTATTACATGCAAATTACCACAATGTTTTCATAATAAATTAATTAATTTTCTCTTTTTTTGCGGTATCCATGACGTAACCTAACAAATAAAATCTATTTCTGTCCTTGGAATTTTCCTTTTTATTGTTCGTCTATACCAATATTTATTGCGCTTAATTTCTTAATTAGTTTATTAAATGTAAATACATATTTCTTGTGTAAAATTTCTTTTGTACAAAAACTTCAGTGCATCGACGTGTTAACTTTTCAGCGTATTTTGTTTGAAATTAGATTCGTTGATTTAAAAAAAAGCAATTTCATCGTGAGGCCTTAATTAGCTAATTATTTTCTAATTAGTGAAAGTGATAAACACAACTATTTCAAAAATTCTTAAAATAGTCATTCACAAATACAATAATAGACTAATTAGACTAGTATTTAAAATCTACATGTTTCATTAAGTTATTAAAAATATTTGATTTTAGCTATTAACTAATAAAATGAATAGTTAAAAACTATTTTCTGATTCACAAAGGCTTTCGCATTTAAAGCAATTTAATTAAGAATTTTTAATGTCTCATTAATTCTAACTATCACAAAATACATGATTATGTTCATTTAGAGTATGAAAATGAACTATTTTTAACAAAGAAAAAAAAATCCCCAAATAAAAGTTTATGTTTATTTACTAGGAATATATATATATATATATATATATATATATATATATATATATATATATATATATATATATATATATATATATATATATATATACACCAAGAACCGCAGTCCAATAGTGTTACCAATAATAAAGCGCCACCATCCACTTTATACCATACTAATCTCAGTGGAGAGATACTTAACTTTTGCTAATATTCAACATGTAGTGACGCTTTTACCATGATGGTCATCGACTTCGTTGGTTTGAATCCGCAAATTTACGGAAAACCTTAAGTATTCCTTGGAAGACCGGAAGTAACTCTGGTGTCCATGAATATTTCCACATTAGTGTACCGTGATTTCTAATTTTTTTATTGGTTAGATATTTGGCAAATGTTTTCCCCTTCTTACTACCTATTTCAGTCGATTGAATGCATTAAACGTAGAAAAATGTTTCATAATTTTAAGCCGCATTCAAATAACAAAACGATATCTGAGTCTCCAACCCCATCTTCACTCCTCATCAACAGAGGATTGATATGGAACTCAATAAAACATTTCAATTATTTAGGCTTGCTCTTATCAAGACGGTTACTTTAAAATCGAATTGAATTTTAGGACATTGAGTAATGTTTTGAAGCACTTAATCTAGTAGAGGGCTGTCCAATTGCTCAATGAGAATTTTATTTTAAAGATGATCCTATTAAAAAAAGCGCAAAAAAGCTGAAGCCTCCTGTCTCGAGCGTTCATGTATTAATAATACAATATCTTTATATTGTTTTTCAGACCTTGTATATTTTTTCCTCGTATCAGGATTCCTTATTATTGGCGATGCTTTACCTTGCAGTGGTAAAATGCACTCAAGGCCCACAATTTTAACTTTTTTAAGCAAAAAATGTATTATTTCACCAAAATCAAATGACAATGTCAACTTGTGGTTAGTAATCTTTCAACTTTTCACTTTAAGGTTAGGAATAGGCTGTAATGCTTGCTTTTTTAGTACACATATCTTCCTAGGTCTTCAGATGTTCGAAAATTACTTTCCATTTGATTAAGTTTACTGATTCAGAAGTGACTTAAAATATAAATGAGTGAGCTCACGCTACTTTCATGAGGACAGACGATTCCCAACCTCTGAAGGTAGCAAGTTTGATTCAAGATCCTGCCAAGAATAGCGATGCTGGGAGTTTTTTATATTGTGATTTCACACAAAAATCTATTTTCATGTGTTGTTTTATATCGCACAAAAATATTAGTTATATATTTTATCTTTTGGAAGATCTGATGCACAGCTTCTTTGGTATGGCTAGAAGTTGGACAGAAGGGTCACTTGAACGTGACACAAAATAATAAATAGATAGGTTGTATTAAGCAACTACTTTTGGAATATGTATAGATAGCAAATGGAAATGATACTTAAACTCTTAAATTAAAGCGGCATTCTTTCATCATAAGTGTAAAAAGGAATTACCTTCACCTTACCTTAAAAATTTACACGGTATGTCATGAAAGTTAGGAAAGGAGGAAACAAATTCTAGTGTCGAACTTATCAATTGACCTTTACCCAAAACTTGTTCCAAACTGTTCACCATCAAATAAATTCTATAATGACTGTCCTCTATCAAGGCAAAATTCAAGATCATATTTTAAATTCTTATGTTTCAATAGTTAATCTTTATTTTTTTTAACGGATAGATGACATTGTGTATACCCATAGATAACGCTCTGAAATGCGAAAAAGTTGTGCATATCGAGTTACAAGTTAATTCTCCAGACCTAAATCCACACAGAAATTTTTGGAATGCTTTAAGTAGTTCTACGCATACATCACTCCAGCCAGTCTCACAGGTTTGGGAACATCTCTACTCGCATCATAGGAATTCCAGTTGCGTGTTGTTCCCTTGTTTGATAACCTTCTGGAAGAGCATGGTCATGCAAACACTTTAAACTTAGTAAACAGACCAGAAGTACTTACATACCTTATTAATCTCATTTTGTTTAATTTTTGACTTTAAACGTTTTAATTAATGTCTCCAGTATGACATAATTATTAAAAAAAAGTTTCATCCATGAGAATATTTTTTTTATTTTGTGTAATGAGTAAATATATTTTCCTTCTTAAAGTTGCTTTTATTTCAATTACAAGAATACGTAATTTTTTACATTTTACTGATCCCTTATTAGTTGTTTGCTTACATTATGGATTTTACAAAAATAATAAATAATAACAATGAACTCTCTCTCTTTCTCTACACTTTATAGCATATTTTCTTCGTTGCTTATGTTTATGAAAAATTCAATTTCTATTTCAAAATTGAAAAGTTTTACAGGCTCACTTCAGAAATTGAATTTTTATAAAAATGTTTATTACTTCTAAGAAAATGGCAATAATATTTTTGTTTTAATACCACATGTATCACGTATATCTATACAAATAAGAACGTACACCTGATATTGAATTTTTATCGTAGTAATCTCTAACTGCATGTTGCCGATTTGTTTATGGTCTAATGTTTAATTTTATCTGAATCTCTTTTTTTTATTTTGTACAAACGATTGTACTAACGATAGTTTGTACTAGTGTCATTTTGTACTAACGATTTCAATACGAGATTTTAATTTATAGTAAATGCGTGATGTCATACAAAAGTGGATTTACATGTCATTAAAAATTATATATATATATATATATATATATATATATATATATATATATATATATATATATATATATATATATATATATATATATATGTATATCACCCTGGCTACTAATATTGGACCTTTTAAAACCACATATTCGAAGAAAGCGATTGACACCGATGCTCTATCACTCTTCTCTCTAAATATTTTCTCCACATTAACAGTTTAAATGTCGACTAAATGAAAGTTTCAAACACGCAACCCTTCTCATCTCGTTGTGGATTCAAGTATCAAACCCTCAACTTAACAGGTAATAGAACAAGGTCTCTTTTTAGAAGCTATCATGGCCTTTTCTTCTTCTTTTTTAATTGCGTAACAACCTATTACAGGTCTTAGCTGCATCTACAGCACGTTTTTTCCAGCCCATTCTGTCCAGAGCGACACTTTGCCAGTTCCTAACTTTCAGTATCTTTAGGTTATTTTCAGTGTCAACGAACCACCTTGTTGGTGGTCTTCCTCTGACACGGGATCCTTCGGGTTTTTTACACGTTGATATTCTAGTGGTCCATGCTTCTCCAGACATGACCAAGCTATCTTAGTTTGTTGCTTTTGATAACCTGGGTAATCTGGGGCTGGTTATACAGCCTATATATTTCAAAATTATATCTTGTTCACCAGCAACCCTCTTCCTGTATAGGATAATAGATAGTTCTTAATACCTTAATTTCAAAGGTTTCCAGAATTCGCTGTATATCAATATTTAATGTCCAGGTTTCGCTTGCATATAGCAGCACGGGTAGTACGAGTGTATCATGGCCTTTTAGTACGTCTTATTTACTCAAATAAAATACATCATTTCATATTAACATCGAATAATGGATAATCTAATACTGGGGACAGTTGTAAAATTTTAGAAGCACCCTCTGTGTTTCTAAAATTTTACAACAATCCTTCGCGAGATATTTTCACCAATAGTGTGCCATATCCACGAGCCGCAAGGGAAGAAATCAGAAAACTCCCAAGCACCCACCCTAATGACTGAAACCTAACATTTAGACAGCAAAAGCACATCTAACTTTCAATGTTATCTATCAATATTGTTCAACAGTGGCTGAGCTCGAACGCAAGATCCTCTGCTCCGAAGAAACATCTTTACAATCTGCTCAAATCATAATTCCAGATGTTAATGAAATTTAAATAAATACACATTTATAGGAAACAAAAGAAAAGTTCTTGGAACTTAGTTTTAAGACCGATTCTTTGCTGTCAATTATAGATGTAAATAAATTTAAGCACTTAAGAAAATTAAACCACGGCTCCTGTATCCAAAAGACAGATACGTAGAGCTTTAAATCCTGAAACCCCTTCCTAATCACCTCAGGGCACCGTTAACCACAAAGAGATAATTACGGTGGTAAGCGTCGGGAAGAGAGTTAAACTCGTAAAAATAACCTGAACACAAAAATGCTCCGTAAAATGTGGTGATTCATTCGGTTATGTCGGGAAGAATAAATTAGAACCAGCTCCAGATTTATTTCTGCCTCCGGATGTTGCCATTCCTAGGAATGCAATTTATTTCCTCGCAAAACTTCAAAAACAAATTGCCACCTTTTCCTGCGAGTTCTCTCTCTGAAATTTTCTGGTTCTGGGGAAGAAAAATCAAAAATTTTTAATTGCCCAACCCCTTGGTGATCGAGTTGAACCTGAAGGGAAAATATTTCCCACTCATTTATTAAATAAACATTCGTAGGGAGACTTGCTAAAGGAGAAAATTTTAATTGAGGTAATTTAATTTTAGTTTATATTCTGCCCCCCCCCCACCCCCGGCAGTTACATCTGTTTCTAGTGAAGAGCCTCCCTCCTCCTCCACCCACTCCCGATTTTAAAGCGTTATCGAAGCAATACTTCTGGGAAAAAGAGGAAAAATTAATTACCCTAATATTTCCTCCGCTGGTATATTTCGAAAGTGAAAATATCGATGTCATTAAAGCCGTAATTTCATTTCCTCCAAAACTTATCTTTAAATATTTGTACTTTTGGCGCTGCTGAAGATATTTTTGGGCCATTATTAATCAAGTACTTGTTTTAATTATATCTCCAGACTGAATTTTCCCAATTTTTATCTTTCCTGGAATGGCTCGACCACTTCCTGATATTTCCATTAATTACATTTTGTTGTTTTTGATTTAAAGTAACTTATGTAAGCATTACTTTGTCGCTGATATCAAATTTGTAGATGTGTACTTTGCTTTTATTATCAACCTTACAGGTGCGCTGCTTTTTAGATGATAATGTTTGTGTGTGAAAGGACTAATAACTTAGAAATGTATTTTACTTATTTAATTTTGTGATACGAGTACTTGTTGGAATTTGAAAAATTAATTCAATTACGTTGATGTACATTTTTTTAAATGCTTAAAACGATTTAAAATATACATTTAATATTTTATCATAAAGAAATTACAAAGTATACACAAAGAAAAATAATATAGCAATAACATTTTTACAGTATATATTATAAAATTCATTTATATTGAAATACACGTTTCCAAATGCATAAGCAGTTTTATACAAAAAACATTTAATATTTCATCATAGAGAAATTATAAAGTATACATATGCAAAAATTACACAGGAACTTCCAGAAAAACAAAAACATCCCGAGAATTTATCAAAGAAACTAATGTAAAAACTTAAATAATTAAACATTAGTAAGAAATAATTTATAATTAACACGATATAATTAATTATCTTATCAGAAGAACCATGATATAAAAAAAGTAAAAGTTAGTATTTTAGCCTGAGAGAGTAAAAAATTCAAGATCATCCATATAATTTTGTTGAAATAAAAGTTCATATATATTGGCTTAAATATTCCTACAAATATTGATGCGACAAATTTACAATTCATAAATTATCCTATATATTTCTTAAGGGATTTAATATTTGTGAAGTTGTAGACAAATAAGGAGTTAACTTACTAGGACTAAAAAGACAGAATAAGCTTATCCTTCAACTGGACTAAGTGCGAAAAAGCTTATAAAGATCCTAAAGTAGTCAACAAATACTGAAAAACAATCGTGATAAAAAGAATGGGAGGAGAAGTTGCCAACTTACATCCACTAGAAGTGTTCAATTAGGAAACACTATATAGTGTTGGTTTAAATGTTTATCTAGAAATAATGTAATACAATTAGTAGGTTTAGAAGTTACATTTATTCAACAAAAATGGCTTGAACAATAGCTCTATGTTAAAATAGCGTAAGCATTTGAAAATCAGTATGTAAGATATATCCCGGAGAAACAATTGCAAAAATAGAAGAAAACTGGAATTATATATATATATATATATATATATATATATATATATATATATATATATATATATATATATATATATATATATATTCAAGAAAATTAGCCCTATGTTATAATTGAATGATTAACAGTTCAACAATTCATCGTTATGATTCTCAGATTGAACTCGTCAAACTTGTAATTTAATGGATGAGATAAATCCAAGCATAATACAGAAATACAATTTTTATCTATACTGCTCTTTAGTATTAGGATCCAACATGGAGTCTTTCCCTCTGAAAAATATAATCGCATTGAAATTTTACGATAAGCATTTGTTTAAATAATAATATTACACGTGAATTATTTTATTTGAAGAGAAATTTATTCTTGTTCGCTAAAGGCTATATGATCTTCAATTCTCCAAATCATGATTTCTGTTACTACTTCCAGCGGATGTTTGCTATGATTTTGGATTTACTTATAAGGCTTTATATATATATATATATATATATATATATATATATATATATATATATATATATATATATATATATATATATTCTTAGCGAAATAACATTAGTGTGCACAAAACGTGAGCTTCGCGAAATTGCCTTTACTAAATTCGCTTTGGGCATGATTTTTTGATGATTTCTGCAAGAGAAATAACAGCTAAAATATTTTACTCCAAAATGGAAAAATTCTTTAAATATATTATTGTTATTTTTCATAGGTCGGCTGTGAAATTTTACGCAGCATTCATTTTGAGAAATTTAACAGGAATTTAGGATGATTCCGTTTATGATTATTCAGTACAGGACAATTTATTTTGATCTATTGTTCATTATAAATAAGTAGTATAACACAGAATGTCATCATTCATTTAAGTTAAATATAGAAATTAAAAATACTATATGTGTAACAATAAAACAGTGCATTTATTTGTTATACGCTACAGGTAAATTCAATCAATACTTCAAGAAAAGAAAATGATCTTTCATAAAAACAGCATTATTAAATAATTCAATCATCTTAAAATTTCGCATGCGAATTTCCAGGTAAGAAATATTAAATTTATTAAATTTTCATAACCAATGAACGTTAATTCCTCTCATCCATGCATTTCAACTTCAAAACTCCCATGGTATAAAACCGATAACAATTCTATGTGAGTTGTTTAATTTTCTCATTTTCGTAGAGACACAATGAAGACTCCGTAGAGACATAACGAATTATGCCATTATGAAGATGTTACAAACGATTGCATAACTTCGAATGTGGTCGTAGAGATGGAATGCGTTAAGTTAAATGGACAGACGAAACAATTAACCTGATCTGAACGGTGCGTATATAACTGTGCGTAACTGTGGCAGCAATAGCTGATTCGAGAAGTTTGCGAAACAAAGGCCATAGAAGACCAGAGTGCAAAAATGAAAACTACGATTAGCTGTTTCGCATCTTCTGCGAACTGCAGATGGAAAAAGTAACCATTATCCAAGGTATTAGAACTTTTCTCACATTACATGTGGGTTCTTTCACTATGTCAACACGATTGGTTGAAAAGGATTACCCTCAATTCCCAGTTTAAACAAACAACATTCATGGAGTCGTAGCTCATCTTGATAATTTGCATTAAAGGTGCACCCCATATTACTCAGCGACAGTTTTCGCTTCCCTTTTGGAACATGTGAACATACCATTTGTGTATAGAAGTCTCGAAGCTAGCGATTTCAATAAATATTTGTCTCACAGAAACATACAGCCATCATCAGTGGTGTGATGTGTTGTATCTTGCAATAGCTAGAAATCCTTTTTAAAATTTTAACAGCAAACAATGTATTGATCTAAGACCACTGACGTTACCTTTCATGTCATTATATCCAGTCTCCAGTCAAGGTCAGTTTTTAACATGATAATGCTGGGTTCCTTTCTGGTCTCATTATGAACTCTCTCTCTCTCTCTGCGACTAATACACTTATTTGGACAGCAAAGCCACCAAATATTTTAATGATTGAAGACAATTATATTAGAGCATCATATTCGGGCACTCAAAAATGTCTCAGATTAGGATCAATTTATGCGTGACTTTGGTTGCAAAATAAATCGCAACAAGATACACATTCAACAAGATTTGTCTTTGGGGAAGACTCGTCACTCATACGCAATCGTATTCCCATGTTGCAACAGAAAAAAACTCGAAACATCAAATACTCACACACGCAGATTTGAATGCAGAAAGTAGAAATGCAACAATATTTCTCATTTAGCAGAGGTTAAGTTCGAAACTAGAACCTTCAAAGTAATATGCTGTTCTGCTGAACTTTGACGAGGCCTATGCGTGTGATTTGATTAAAAGTAATTATAAACAAATATTAATATATAAATTTCATTTTTAGATCTGATAAGTGATTATTTTACTTATCAGAAGAACATTTTTAAAAAGAAAAATTCTTCAGAGGAAATTTATCTTTGAAAATTATAATTTCAAGAGTAAATTTCCTGTGGGAAAAGAGTGCTGGCTATAATGATAACTAAATGGTCAGACTCTAGCTTTCAGTTAAAAAGATCAATAGCTTGATTTTCAATCCAAAAGAGAATGCAAGTTATGGTTTGGAGTCTGTTTTAAACTATAGGTCTCAATTGAATTCATTTTTCTTACCAAAAAAACGACTGTGGGGTTAAAACAAAAGCACAAAAATATATTTAAATTCTTGGTAATTAGAAACTTTTTTTTTTCCAAATACTTCAAAATTAATTTTTACTCTATCATTAAAGAAATAATAATCCATCTTTCGAACACAGAAATAACGTTTTTGCTGGATTTTTGACGAACTTTTTACAATGTTCTCCCATCTAAAATTCACCATTTTTTTAAATTTACTCTCATTCCATGTCCAGCGGTTCAGAAATCATTCAAAACTATTGGCTCAGGGAAATCTGAACACGCCCTATTTGATGGTTAATTCTCGCACCCAACTTCACTGACAGTCATTATTGTTTGGATAAGATTAAAACTAATGACAAAGCATTGCACCTCATTACACAAACGTTTCGAAAGCCAGCAATTATTTTTGACTCATTTCCCTCATTCTTTCGCTCATTGTAACTGTGCCAGCAGAAAGAAAATTGGCTGACGAATTGCCCTTTATCGTAGAAAAGGAGTTAAAATATTAAAATAAAAGTGTCAAATGAACGTATTATTAATTTAACAGAGAGAGCGTATATGTTTAAGTGTTGTAAAAGAATTCTCTCAACAGGAGGGTCACGAACACCCTTATAGATTTCGAAGAGTTACGCGAATTTCGATTTATAAAAGTATAATTTGTATAATTTTTCGCGCATTTATATTGACTAAATAAAATTTCATAAAAAATTAATAAAGCCTGTGCGAATACTCACATCAAAACGTCTATATCAGAAATCATATCTACATAACAATGTATACAATGGTCTGCAAAATTTAATTACTTGGTAAATTTTAAGTAGATAGCCAAGAAATTGCAGAAAAAGGGTTCTTATGTCAGCACAAGAATCACTCAATTTACTAAAAAGATCATGCATACACATATCAGAAATAAAGCATCTGAGAGATGAGAACGTTCGCATAATCCTACAAACAGTGCGCATAAATCAAGACTACAATGAAAAAGAAGAAAAATGCAATTAATCCTACTCGCAAATGATTTTTTTTTGTAAAATATGACTAAAAGAAATGACTTGTGCAACTTTACACATGGAATAATGATCGGAAAGCAGGAGAAAAAGCTTAGTGTGTCCAATATAGCTGAAAAAAGTTCAGAATCAACAAAACTATCATGCGCTCTTGGAAAGCTTTCCAAATTGCTACAGCTTTAAAGAAGATTAGTGGTGGTCGTTCTAGAAAAACAGCTGCAGTAAATGACCAATATATTGTCCTGCAGCTGAAAAAAGGCCCTAAACTAGTCAGCAGACGCCATTTCTCAACAATGTGTCGACAAGTGTCGTGCTTTTCTGTATCCAGATGAATTCACAAAAATAGCCTATTCACCAACCTTTCTGAACGCTGTCTTTGAATGATGACCATCGAAGCCGACTTCTTAGAATGGTGTAAAGAGCACGAAAACTGGACAATTCATCAATGAAGTAGTGACTTCTTAGTAAATGAGAGTTGCCGCAAATGATTCTCAATGTTAGTTGATTTGGAGAGAGGCTGGAATACGTCTTCATTCTCAGTAACATCATGGAAAGAGAGCGTTATGATGACCTTGGAGTTTTCGTTTTGGGAGGTATTATCCGGGTGTACTGAGCTTCACAGTTTCGACAGAGGTTTTGTAATTCAAGATCGCTATTATAAGGAGGTGATGCCCCGTCATGTGTGTCTGTTCGGAGGTGCCTTTGGAGTAGACTTTGTTTTTATGCCTGACACTGTATAGCCACTACAAAATCCTGCTGTTCAGTAACTACTGGAAAAGGAAGATATCATTCGAATTTAAAGGTCAACGTACTTCCCTGATTTCAAACCCATAAAACATGCGTGGAATGCTTCGAAGAGATATCTTGCAACACGATTCCATCCTATGAAGAACACCCAACAATTGAAACAGATGCTGATTGAGTAATGGATACTCTTACGTCAAGAACTGTTTGAACAATCTATGCTGAGTATGGGAAGACAGTATTTTGCCACCAATGCAGAAAAGGGAGATCATATCCCCTTTTAAAGAATATCTCTTTTTTCCTTTTAGACAGACAATCCAGTGTAACAATATTATGAGTTTAATTCTGTTTTGTTTGATTCCACATTATATATATATACACTACCGGCCATTAAAATTGCTACACCAGGAAAGCGGCACACCAGACACGTGAAATTTGCATGACAGGTAGAACTTGCTGTGATATGCAAATGAATAGATTTTCAGCGCATTCATACAAAGCAGGCGACAGTAGCGACATCTAAAATGTGTATAAAACCAGAGATTTGACAGCAGTTTTCTCATACTCAATTTCTGTTTCAACGTTGTTTTCGGCAAAGAAAGTTGTTGTAATGCCTCGTGTAAGAAGAAGAAATGCCTATCAGCACGTGTCTGACTTTGATCGAGGAAGGATTTTAGCCTACAGGGATTGCGGTTTATCGTACCGCAATATTGCTGCTCGCGTCGGTCGAGATCCCATGACTGTTAGCAGAATATAAAATCGATGGGTTCAGGACAATCATACGGAACGTCATGCAGGATCTCAGCAACCCCCCATCACTAACAGCAGAGAAGACAGACATCTTATCCGCATGGTCACAAGGGATCGTACAGCCACGTTACGAACCCTGAGTCGAGAAATGGAATCATTTGCAAGGCAACAAGTTTCTGCTTGAACAGTTCGACGACGTTTGCAGCAGCATGCATTGTCTGCACGGTGACCATGGCTTCGGCTACCATTGACGCTGCGTCACAGACAGGAACGCCTTCAATGGTGTGACCAGCGACGAACCTGGACGCGGGAATGGCATCACGTCATCTTTACAGATGAATCTCGGTTCTGTATACAGGACCATGATGGCCGCATCCGTGTTTGGAGGCATCGTGGAAAACGCGCATTGCCAGCTTGCATTGGACATTGCCATACTGGCCCATCTGCTGGAGTGATGGTATGGGGTGCCATTGGATACACGTTTCGATCACCTCTTGTTCGCATTACCGGCACTTTGAACAGCAACCGTTACATTTCATATGTGTTAAGGCCCGTGGCTCTGCCCTATCTTCGAGGCCTCCCTAATGCTTTGTTTCAACAGGATAATGCACGACCGCATGTTGCCCGTACTGTTCTGAACTTCTTTGATACAGAACAGCTTCGACTGTTTCCCTGGCCAGCACGTTCTCCTGATCTGTCACCTATTGAGAACGTGTGGTCAATGGTTGCCGAGTGATTGGCACATCATCACTCACCATCCACTACTGTCGATGAACTGTGGCATAGTGTTGAAGTTGCATGGACTGAGATCCCCGTACATGCCATACAATCTCTGTTTGACTCCATGCCTAGGCGGATAAATGCTGTTATTGCAGCCAGAGGTGGCTGCTCTGGGTACTGATTTCTCAAGATCTATACATCCTAATTTCCTGTAAATCTAATCACTTGTTCTTTCCACTATAATGTATGTGTCAAATAAATATCGTTCTGTTATTTACATTCCTTCTTGGTGTAGCAGTTTTAATGGCCAGTAGTATATATATATATATATATATATATATATATATATATATATATATATATATATATATATATATATATATATATATATATCTTGGAGTATGCTTAGGCATTTTTCTAATTTTTTCCGCTGTGTCACGTCAATAAAGTTCCGATGAGTGAGGAGTTTACCGGAAAAAGAATCACGGTGTATGTTCAAATAATTTACATAAAGTATTCAGTTAAGCGCATTCAGTTTAATTTACATTAAGTATTCAGTTATGTGATATCAGTTATTAATATAATTATTTTTATGTAAATACTTATCAGAATGATTAAGATGCAGCCAGTTATCCGTTAGAAAATATTCTATATATAAATATTCTACAATTTCTAGTTTCAAAAACCCATACCAGTTTCATATCCTGCAATACAAGTTACCGTGCAGAAATTGTTGATTGATTTCTCGTCTTCTTATTTGCTAAAACGTGGATTTAGTGTCGTTATGAATTTTCATCATAAAAAAGAGATTGACTAGAAATTAGTGTTGGTGTTTGTTTGCGGCTGCTACTCACATACATTGAGCAGGATATAAATACTAAATTCCTAACATCTCATCAAATTCAAAGTCATTAATTTTTTTAAATTTTTTTTCAAAGAAAAATTATATTTTTAATAAATATTTTTACAAAAAATGTTTTTTTTTAATAAAAAATTTATGCTATACATTTATGCTTGCTTTTTCACTTAGGGGGCCGTGGAGAAGTTTACTATAAAAAGAAGCTCATGCGTCATAAAAGTTTGGGAATCACATATTAATATACATAGTTAGAAGGAAGCATGCTGGTGCAACAACAACAGTATGATGTACTCATACAATATCCTTGATATTGAAAATACATAGTTTTTAAAGTTATTATTGAGGAAAACCAGATTTCTTCGAGATTACTGTCTTATAATGTAAGCACCATGTAAATACACATCTAATATGAATACCATGTACCAAACATGACCGCTTCTAATTTGATTGAATAAGTTTTATTAATTAACTATATTCCCTGCTATCTGTTTCTGTTGACCAAAATCGTTAAAAAAAACACAATTAATATGTTATTTTGAATCACGTTCAAACAATGAAACTGATATTTGTGTGTGCTGGACACTTCTCCACCTCTCTCAACATCAAGAAAGGACATTATGAGAATTTAAATCACATAAGCCCTTTAAACATGATGGTCTTTCACATTTTCAGCACTTCCTTCTGGACAATATCTTGTAGTGAAAGAAGCTTCTGCTCCCCCAAAGTAATAATGAATTCATAATAATAATATTTCTAAATCAAATGGTAATGATTAGTTTCGAAATTGATAATTAACTTTACATTTTTGTTGCTATTTAATATTTACACCTTATCGACTCAATATATTTTAAACATTTAAAAAATAAATGATTTTTTTTAAATCTAACAAAAAAAATTTTAATGCGTAGCCTATACTTTACCTCTCCATCTTTCGGAAACCTTTGAAAATTGCAAGTATTCCAGCATTCATAATTACAATATTTAGATTTCCCTTAAGACGATTAATTCCTTACGGGGAAGTAAATTAGTAATTACGCTTTGTCAACCAATCACAAAGCTAGTTACTTTCCTTTTCCAAAGCGCACAAGGACAGCATGGAATTAGAATCGTGTAGCAAGGGGAAGGGGAGAAGGAAAATGCTTCGATCTCTTTCCCCCAAAGCAACTGGACATTCCCTGCTGTTAAAATATTAATCCCATAATCCGAACAATCCAGAGTGCTCGCATTTGAAGAGCATTATCAATTCCTTTCCTAATAAATCACATTGAAACGAGAAGGACATCGAGAGATGAATTACTGTCTATTGAGCCAACAGAGCTGCGATTTGGAGGAATTTCCCTACAGGGTGATGATTTAATCCCTGTGAGTGCTTCGAGTGTGTAGGCTCCTAATTATGTGCGGTCTATCAAGCCGGGGAAATAGGGGAAATGTTGAATAGGCCCGGAGTCCAACTCTCAAAAGTTAATTCGCTCAATACCGGAGTGAAATGTAGTTGAAAAATCGCTCACTAGGTGATTCAGCGTAATGTTTGGGCAGAACTATAAATTTGTATTATCATGACGCATGTTGGCCTACCAAAATGGAGACATAGGCCAACAATACGGTTGAGTCAGCCAACTAACAATGTAAATGATGCTCTTATATGTTTCCACAACTTTTAATCTTTGCTTGAAACACGTGTAAATTAAGGTGGTGTTTCTTAAGGCATTTTATGATAAATGTTTCTTAAAGTTGAGGTCCGGGTATTTAGCTGGCCTAATTACATTTGTTCTTAACTTACTCGCTTTCTTTTATTCCCAATGAAACAAAAAATTTTCTCTAATTACTATGAATTTTATTTATCTCAATGATGTTAAAAATAATCATTTTTAAAATGAATTTCTCTTTTTAAACAAAGATAACTTGGTGGTAAAATGCTTGTTTATGTATCTGGAAGAATTGGAGAAGAGATACAGACCCTTCTGAAGAGACTAGATTTGAGAAAGCTTATACACGTTAAAAAGTTATATAGGGTCTTATGTCCCTCAGCAAGCATGAATTGGTGTGAAGAGGAAAATGCAAGATGTGTTCTCATTCTCGTCATTTGACGGTGGTTTAAAAATATGAAGTGGGTAATTATGTGTCCATTAATACAGAAGTTGTAGTGTGATACATAATAATTAATTTTATATATAAACTTTTTTGTAAAATCAAAATGTTTATAAATAAAAACAAATGTAAGAATAAAATGTAATTTATATTTACGTTGTATTCAATAAAATCGAATTTTTGTTGTGTTGAACTTTTTATGCATATGTACTTTCTTTGTGAATCATTTGTAATCATTTTCAGTAAAAAAGTAATTTATACCACAAAAAAAGAGCTTTTGATTCAACGAAGTTTTTTTTTCCTCCGAAATTTTAACCGAATAAAATTATATTGGGAATATAAAAATTAATTTTTTCAAAACTTAGTTCAGATTAACATTTAAAAACTTTTAATTTAATATTATTAATATTATCTTGCAATAAAGTTCATTTGAGTTAAAGTTGTACTATTTATGGAAATGCACGTTAAGCCAAGCTCTCGCATTTCAATATGATGGTGGTCCTAACCTGGTGCACACATTAACACTTAAGAAAAATTAAAAGCATCCTAATTTTTAACAAATTTTTCCAATAATCATATTTAACCAGGACGTGTAGCTTAAAAGGGTCTCTAAATCACTACAAACAGTGCCCTGAGATAAGAATCGAACCCACGAATTGTTGAACTGAAGGTCATATAGTAATTATTCTATTATCAGCTTCGCCAGTATACAGTGATAGAATTAATATAAATTAACATAGCCAGAAATCATATGAATATTTATATTTATTTTAAGCGAGAAAGATAAATTATTTTGCACTATAAATACAAATTTCATTGAGGATATACAATCGAATCAAACATTTGCTATCAAAATATTAGCTATGTAGTTCTATTTTTTTCATTATTAATAATGTTTAATTCTTTATTTTTGTTTCTACAGAAACTACGCTAATCACTGCATAATTGATATGCTTTTCATAAATTCCATTAAGTAAATTTTTCATCTGTAAAAGGTTTGATTAGAGTCTTGAGATGTGTTTTCGATTGTTTATTTCCGCTGACTGAAATAGATAAACATAGCCAATAGTTTCATTATTTTGAACCCTGATTAAATGATGAAGCTATCACCTGAGCTGGAGTTCTCCCTTCCATACCCTTTGCTCATTACAAAAGAAACATTGAGGAATTTTCAATCTTCATAGGTTATCTCAGCAGAACTGTCTTTGGTACGGTATAGTATCGGTCTCGTTGTATTTTAGGAACATAACTGAGCGATGCTTTTTCTCCACCAGATTATAGTTGCCTCTTATGAAAATTAAAGTTTTAAATTTCTCTAATATTCCTCTTTAAACAGACATTGAATTAAAGTAGCTTTAGTTATAATGAAATGTGCTCGCAAAATTCATTAAATAAAAATTATTTAAGTTTATTTACTTTTTGTTGATTAAAAAGCAAGAGAAATTTGAGAAATCTATAAACTTCTTAAAATCGTAGATTGTTTTCTTACCATTATTGAAGTGGGTGTGGTAATCAGTGTTATTTAATTTGGCAAACTCCATCCATCCAAAATACATTAGAAAATCTTGTTTTCAATCCCATTTGTAAAACAAGGAAACCTGTTGTGCATTTCTTGCCTCATGAAATCTTGATCTTTAGCTTGTTCTGGAGATTTTGTTTCAAAATTTAACTAAATTTATAATAATACACAGTCAAAGTAAACAAAAATAAAAGTAATGAAAACATATAAAAGCTTTTTCAACGAATTCTCAATATGTCTGTGAAACAATTTATTACATAACATCAGAAAATTCTGGAAATACGTTTTAGTTGTAAATGAGATATATTTCTTCACGAAAAATAACTAATTTAGCTATAGCTCATCTTGAATAAAAAAAATAGGACTAAGTTCTTCAGAATAAAATACTCCATGCTTATTTTAACTCTTATTCTAACTCTTATTCTGACGGAAGTTGGTTCTTGTTACTTGGCATGATTGTCTGTCGAGATGCATACTTTTGATTCTTCGTATTTATTTTTCTCTTAATACTGGAATACGATTCATTATCTGTGAAAAGCTCTTCGAGAAATCAAATATGCAGTGAATGCTCAGAAAAACACTGTAACAACCATTATTAAGAAATTGGCTATATTTTTGGTTACTATATTTAAGAATATATATTCAAATACAATAAACAAACTATATTTAAGAAGACAAAAAAAAAAGGCTTTATTAATACATTTCCCATTCTCAACAACTAAAAGATAAAATTTTGCCATCCATCTCAGTTAATAAGAAAAATATTATTTATTAAATTTTTAAGTAACACAGAGTATAAAAACAGTAAATGTGTGTCACCTAAAAATTTTATCTTATACAGAAATTCTTCTCTATGATCAATGCACGATTTTTCTTCTGACTTATTATTTGAGAAAACAACATTGTTTTTCTATTCAAAAATTTATGGACACAACTCTCATTTCGGACGTCAATACTAACAGTAGTTCAAAATCGTTGGCCGTAGGTTCCGTTTGATCAATCCTTTTGCACAAAAAAATCTATTTGAATGAAAAATAAAACACGATTTTAAACTTTTTTTTTCTTTCTTGCTAGGCCATTGTTAGGGCTTTCGTACTTGTTAGCGGGAGGAAGCGAGTTCAAATCCCGATTAAAAGAAAGATCCATCGTGCTCTCTAATTGCACCTGGAATGCATTACATATGTCCGAGCGACAATATCTTCCATGCGAAATGATACCTCTGGGGTAAAAGACAAGTACTGCTGGGTCTTCTGTTTGATCCTTGCTTCTAAATTACGAAAGCTCCAATCTGGGTGCTTATATTTAACTAGTATAGCCCAACTCAGGGCTAGGTATAAGGAAGCATGCTGGTACAAAAACAACAGCAAAAAGTGTGGTTGACATATCTATATTAGAGGGAATTTAGAATTGAATATATGTGATACTGAAGAAAAAATCTAATCATTCAAACTGATTTTCTAATGAATCTAAAATCGAGATAGTAATTGAATGTTCTAGCTTAATATTCCATATTTCGTGCGTTTGATTCTGACTTTCTTTGTAGATTTTTTGGAGTCCTTTAAAATTTATTGTGAATAGTAATCCCAGTTGAATTATACTTCTTTAGAAATGACTTATCTTAAATTGACTAACCAATGCATTTACATGTAAAATGCACTCTCAATATTTTCAGATGTTCAATAATTATTGTATGCGATTTTGAGAACGTAGAGATTGTATGCGAGAGAGAGAGAGAGAGACAGTGTGTGTGTGTGTGTGTGTGTGTGTGTGTGTGTGTGTGTGTGTGTGTGTGTGTGTGTGTGTGTGTGTGTGTGTGTGCGTGCGCGTGCGTGCGTGCGCGTGTGTGTGTGTGTGTGTGTGTGTGTGTGTGTGTGTGTGTGTGTGTGTGTGTGTGTGTGTGTGTGTGTGTGTGTGTGTGTGTGTGTGTGTGTGTGTGTGTGTGTGTGTGTGTGTGTGTGTGTGTGTGTGATTCTAATAATTTTACGCCAAGGTTAATTTTATGTGTCCTACTAACTTTCCTGAGTTGATTTTATGGGAAATTAAAAATATTTAACGTAATTAATTAATGATATCTTTTAACAGTAGAAGTAAAAATGTGTAACTAAACTTAAATTATTCAAAAATAATTCATGTTCACAAACTTTTGTGTATTTTAATTGATAAAATAAGTCTGTACTTTACTTTTAGACATCTAATTCTTTACAAACTTAAAGTTATATAGATATACAAACATACAAATTGCGAGATTATAACAAATATTTGTCATAAAATCCTAACTATTTACATTTACCGAAACAATTTTTATTCCATTTTTTCATTCTTTAAAATTTACTGAGTTTTTCTAATCATTATTTATTATTTGAATTGTTCATTAAAAATTATATTTATGAATGCAAGTAATGAAGGAAGAAATACTAAAGTCTCATAATGAGAATAAAATTTACATAAATATTACATTATTATCTTCAATATAATACTTAATTATGTCATTAACTAACTTCAATGCATTAAAATTATTATAATGGTTCTCAACAAACTGAATTACAGATGATTAATAATATCTATTGTATTTAAATTTAATATAAAATGAAATTATTCCCTTAATAGCTTTTCAAAAAGTGCATGCTCTGTAATAATGTCTTTAGTTCTAACAAATTGCTACTATTTTGATATCAGATTAATCTCATTTTGTTGGCATCACGCAATCTTCAGACGATATTAACCTCTTTTTTATTTTTCCCGTTGTTTTAATTTCAAATCTTCTACGTCGATTGTAGAATTTTACGACGTTTGTAAAGAATTTATCATTAGAAAGTTTTACAAGCTCAGAAAGTTAAAGAGACGATTGGAAAGTACAATATTCCCACATTCCCGTTTTTAAGGACTCATATTTATTGCTGTTGATGTTCCTTTCTACAACATCCTATTCCCTTGTTATAACCTAGATGTCACTTCTGTGTGTAATGAGATACGGTAATAAAAATTATAACTTTTCCTTCACGAAAGCACTGGTGCATGGCAACGGTGTTGTCAATCGTTTGCTTTCTTGGTGATTGGAAAGGGATTCGAAGTATTGGTAAAACATATTCGCTGTTTCTCAATAGCCATTAATTAAGGAAGAATTGAGAACGTTGTACTTTCTCGATGCTGCAATAGATTTCTTGTTTAGATATTCCTCTCAAATTATTGAAGTTAAAGTTGTTGTTAGAGTTTTCACAAGTAAGAAATAATTTTATTACTCAAGATAAAAAAAAAATAGAATGTTTTTCAACAATTCAACTTTTTTTAATAAAATGAAATTGTTTAACAAATTTAATTACAGTTTTTAACAGTCTAAATTTTCGATAAAATTAATTATGAAAATGTATGCATCTTGAAAATTTTAAACAGCTAGTTTTTAAAAATTAAGAAGCATATATTAACATAAAGTGATATTTATTTTATATTAAGTATCATACATTGTAATTATCTAATTATTTGTTTATTTTTATTTTAGATGTTTATTTTTCTTTCAATACGAATATTTAAAATCTTTTTTAAATAATCGTAAATTCACATAAATTATTACAATAAATTTCTATTTGATTGGCAAAAATTATATATAGCTACTAAATATATAAACCACCTTGTTATTTTGATCTTCAATCAAATGATGATTTGAGTTTGAGCTGGAAAACTCCTTTTTACATTGCACCACACTACATTAGGGAAAGAACATTTTAATAGGTAACGTTTTATATACATAAATCTCCTTCTTAAATCTAAATCGAGTATCAAAACCACTACGATTGGAACACATTAATTTTCCCAAGTAAGCTAACAAGCCTCATATAGAATAAAAAAAATGTGTTTAAAATAAAGCGAGTTCCTCTAACATCAGTAGCTGAGCTGATAACTGAATAGTAACACTTTCACAAGTTGTGATTTGAATATCATTCTTACCGAGGAGGTTTACAGTGGATTCTCTTATTAGCTGTGAACAGAATTTGCATTGAAAGTAAAATGTAGTCATAGAATAAGATACATCGAATCGAAATACAATTCAAGAAATAATAATTAATAATTATATTATATTTTGATTTCTATTTAAAGCGGTTATCGAATTTCACAAGTTCTATTTATATCAAAAGATTTGCAGCTGAATCTTCAACTTCAATTTATAATTCTTATAAAGTTTTTATTGCATCATAAGACAATAAAATAATCAATTTGAGATTTTAACTATAACGAGGCGTTATCATGAAACTAGTAAAATTTTTTTCTGACATACTTGGTTGTGTTGCGATATCAAATAAATTCATTTATAATGTCATTTTTTATCTCAGTAAAACTAATTCCATCGCTCAAATTAAATAATTCGAAATTAAAATATCGTTTGATTTTAATTTCTTTCACATATATATTTCTCATTTTTCATATTGCACTCTAATTTTACTTTAACTTCAAATTTTTAATATGAAGTGAAGTGAAATGTACCAAACTTTTCATCTTCATCATTATTAAGTGATTAAAATTATTCGTATGTTTGAAAAACTTTTTATGATTCGGCCTTGAATTCGAGTATGTTTCCAAATTTTCTCATTTCATGTGTTCTCTAATTTATGAGTAAATACTTTTTAAGTAATCAGATACTTCTACCAATCTTCCGGAAATTTTATAAGGAAATTTTATTTGCAATTCAAGGAGAGATTTGAAACTACTTAAAAAGAACCTGCAAGATAAATTGCCGTTATTAATTTCGAAGGCTATTGTTTACGTTATTATTTTCAGAGAGAAGTCGCCTATGCATTTGTGCTGCTTAGACTCCTCCCTCCCCCCTCTGGATGGTGTGTACCGTACACGAATAATCACACGATTATCTTCCCACCCTCTGTCCACCAGAGCTAACTCTGATTAATCGGACCTACCATTAACATTGTCACCCTTTATTAAGTGCATAGTTCCTTGTTTCAATCTATTGGGGAAGCAGGTACATCACGTGATTCCACCCACACCACCAACCCCCTTCCTGATGAATGAGCACGATCCCAGCTTTTCCATAAATCACCGAAAATGACAAGGGATACAAATGCGCCCTTAATTGTCGAGCGCGGGGCTTGTTAATGCGCCCTGCTTCCCTATTCTCTCCGCAGTGCGAGGGCGCTTGCTTCCAAGCCCTAAGCCACTATAGGAAACCATACCACCATCCCCCCTTCTTCCACACCTTTTCCGGAAATGAAATCCTGCCCTAATTGATTGATTGATTTGATGGCGGCGAATGAATAGTCAAGCGCGTTGATGGAATGATTGCGTTCTCTGCAAGAATGATACCATTGTAAATAACAGTACATTGAGGTATTAGATTCGGTCATCATTCCTAAATATGTTTAGGAAGTGACACTGCATTGACACCATTAAAAATTTAGAGCGTCCCATTTCACCAGTTGAATTGGAATTTGCGAATCAGCTATTTATTGTATATCTTGGTATTTTAAATGAAATATTTAATAAACAATTAAATAAGTAAGGCAATAATGATAGATGATGAATTTCCCACAGTATAATAATAACCTAATAACTGTTATAAAACCTTCTTTGAATCCTCTATTGATTGCAATCAAAGAGGTCTTTTCATGCAACATGGGCTGTATTCCCTAACACGAAGAAGAAAAGGCGGGAAAATCCCAAGTACTTACTGTATGAGGGATATGCATGCCGAAATCAGGAACGCAATATCTACCTCCTGTTATTCAACAGAGATTATAAAATAGCTCTTTGACCAAAATCCGATCAAAGTAATCTAAACAGAGTAAAACAGTCAATCTACAATAACCGGGAGGGAAAAGGGTCTTTCTTTAGTCTAAAAGGTTGTTGGCTCGACGCCGTTGTTTAGTAAAGGTATATTGTATTGTATTGTTATTTGAGAAATAATGTATTGATTAAGGATTTATTCTCTATAAGTACATTGTTTAATCCATTTTCAAATAAATTAATTGAAATATTTTTAGAAATAAGAAACAATTTGTGTGAAAGAATCTATTAATGTATTTAGCTCAATCGAAATAATCTCTTAATACAATTTTTTTTCTAGCAAATACAAATAAAATATTTTGCAAGCTGTTTCAAATCCTACTGAGAAATCAAAAATATCTTTAGTATAATTTATAAGAAGCATTTCTATTAGGAAATACTTTGTCTATGTTTTCATGTGCATTAATTTTTTTCTACTGCTTCATCAAAACTAAATTGGCAATTTGATGTTATAATTATAATAGGAAGTTATGTGTAAAACTTATATGAATATTAATAATATTAACAAATGGCCATAACAAATTGATTTCTTGGTGGTTTTGTTTTAGATAGTAGACTTATTCATATGTACCAATCCTTTGCACAATGTGAGAGTCCTTTTAATGAAATATAGAGATAATATCATTTTTAATTATCTTTAACATTACATATAGGTGTTTTACCAACGTTGAACATTCTCGTCAAATGTTTTATAGAATACCTTGTCATATTTCTTCATATTTGTATTACATGTTTTATAAATATTTGTCATTCCAAAGGATATGGATTGATCTGTTTATACCATCAATATGTTCGGTTTGTTTTGATGAACTTAGAAGCTGGGCAAGTTCAAATTTGTCTTAGGGTGACATGTGCTATTCATAAAATTTTAAAGCAATTGCAAGTGTGTAACGGATGGTGCGTCATTTCCACGTAGCTTTGTGATTTGCGCTGACAAAAGAATCTGATTGAGATCGGAAGCAAGGAAGATGGTAGAAGTATCGAAAAATGATGAAGAACGAGCGAAGTGAGGAAGGTTACACGAAAGAGATACGTAATTGAGCATGGTTAACAGAGCTTGTCATCGTTTTTCTGTTTCCAGACACCTGTGAGAGCGTTCCTGTTTCCAGAGACTAGTAACTCCTTTAGACCTGGTGACGTTCTCTGAACGAAGGAACAAGTGTCTTTGAAACAATTCATTATGTCAAGGATGATTATTATTTCAATATTCTACTGTTATGCCTTAAAATCAATAGTTTTAGGTTTTTTATCAATATGATATGTTAATTTCATTGACATATCATTTTTCTTAATCCCAGCCTAGTAACATCAGTGTTCCGGACCGAATCCCAAATTGTTCATTCCGAAAAGCGCTAGGCTGCAGTGAGCTCAAAGTACAATGATTAAGAGTTCTTAAAATTAAATTTATCAGTAAATTTAAGGATAATTAAGTGATTATTTGAGGAAATTAAATGATTAATGATTAATTTAAGGAAATAAAATGATTAAATTGTGAGTGATCCTTAAATTAATTAAATGATTAATTTAAGGACAATTGAAAAAAAAACAAAAAAAAAGGGATCACTCACGATAATTTCAAGGACTCTTAATCGTCATACCCTGATCTCACTTCAGTATAGTGGTAGAATAGTGTTTTTCGGAGAGAACAGTCTCGGATTCGATCCAGAACAATGATAAGCAACAGAAGATGAGTTTTGTATTTTTGCTTTCTGCATGCACATGTATCAGGATGTGTGTTTTGAGTTTCCCAAGTTACTCTCTTTCCATTCGTAGATATGGTCTTCAATTTGTAAATTCTTTTTCCCAGAAAAACTTTCCCAGAAGATAGGAACTGCGTATGTGTCCAATAATTTTACAACAGTTTTCGGTTGTTAGGCTATCTTCTACGCGGTGCCAAAATACCTTAATTTCCTAAATGTAGACGTTTGTTTTGATGTTAAGTCATAACAGAACCAGAACTATTTAAAGTCGTCTCAGAAAGAAAGAAAGCATTAATGAATTAGTAGCAGAAACATAAATTACATGCACATATCCTGTGAGGATAGCGGTAGCTCTCAAATATGGTAAGTAACTAGCTCCATACATAAACCAATGGGCAGCTGTCTGAATGAAAGGGACTTTACATATGCCTATATATGCAGTCGGATTTAATGTTCCTCGGCTGGTTGAGTGCTGAAGTTTTAAAAGAATGTTGCCAGTTCAGAATACTCCTTCTTCATTTGACTGTGGTTGAAAACTCTAAAAGCTTCATTGTAATCAGATTCCTCAATACATAGAAATGCGTGTATGAAAATGCAATGCAACACAAAACATTAATCTGCTATATTTGCTGAGTAATACTATTTACTTTTAAGTATCATCAAACGGAATTCAACTCTTATTCAAAGTAATTCGAAATGAAATTATAATATTCGAATCATTATTGTGTAAGCAAATGGCATTGCTCTGAAAGCCCTCATAGCAAATAAACTCAACCCATAAATTTTCAATCGAGAAGCTTTATGTTTAATATTAGCAAAATTCCTTAAATCTAAGATATCGAAGAGAATTTGAAACGCTGTGTTTGTAGTGAAGTAAAATAAACAGTAGAACGTTCTACGAATTAACGACATGCTTATATCAGGGAAGAAATTGTGATGAATAAAATGATATGCTATTGGAGAATTCTACGAAATTAATTACAGCAATTTGCTTGGTAAACTCAGTAACATCAAAATCGATAAAATTGTAATATTCGCTGAAAATTGTTTTTAGTTTTAATTTTTGTAAGAATTGAGAGAGAGATTTAAATCTCATTTGAAGAGATTAAAATAATGATGTCAAATAACATCAAAATGTCTAGGTTTGGTTTGGTTTATTTGTCGCTCAACGGTCATTTTTTACACACGAGGGCTAATTAGACCGGGACCTACGGTTTAAAGTTCAAAATGTCTAGGAGTAAAATTCTATTTGAAATTTAATGTCGATTTGTTGGAAATTAAATGTTTTAAATTTTATTTTATATTCAGGAAGCTGATTTATAATGTTTTCAGTGTTGTGAACGAGTAACTCCGTTATCTAAAAAAGTTAAATTACTTATTTATTTTTTGTTCTACATAATTTTATTCTTATTTTTATTCTACATAAATATCATTTGAGCTGATTGAGTATTTATTTATTCAACCAGCACAAAAAGGAATCAAATGCGTTGATTACATAAAAATCACAGTAATTTTTCTTGTAAATACTGTTTAATAAAAAGTAATATTTAAAAGTCATAAAACGGAAATCTCATTTATAGGTTTCTATTAGTTTTACATTCTACAAAATGTAAAACTAACACGATAATAAAATAATTACATTCTACGAGTTTTGTAAAATGTTATCTATTAGTTTTACATTTTACAAAACTTGAGTTAATCCATCTTTCTTTGTTCCTCTACGATTATAGATGTTGAACGCGTGCATAAATTTAACAAGAAATGTAGCAATATGTACATTAACTCTGAATACCATGAATACGCTATAAATCTCAGACACTTTCAACATTATAGTCTCTTCACTTTGTTCTTCTTTTGTAAGAGACAGGTTTTTTTCAGGTGAGTTTCAAAAGAGTAAAAATATGTCCACGTGTAAAGAAATAATATGAAATCTCTCTCTTGTTATGACTAAATTTCCATTCTATATCTTATGTTAGAACAGACAACCAATATAAAATGTTAATGAATTAATGATGCAAACATAGTTAATAGTTCGATATATATAATTAGACTTTAACATAGTTTTAGTTCTTTCCTGCTTAATTCTCCAATTATTTATATTCAAAATTTTAGATTCAAAAGTCTTAAAAATGATAATATTTTTGGTTTTCCTAATCATTCACAAAATGTTAAAGTAAACGTAAAATGTTATTGCTATTTAATAGAGTTAAACGAATTCCATTATTAAAATTTATTATCGAAGCTATAATTTGACTTTCATTACATCACATTATATTTTCTTTATAACTGAAATATATTTCGCTATAAGCAGTTAATTTTTCTTTCATTGAATAACTTTCGATGTTAATGCGATATTTGTTTAATAATCATGTATGTATAATATCAAATTATATTTTTGATTATTTCTTATTATATTACTTAATCTTTATAATTTCGTTTCATATCAAATTATATTTTAATTTATTATTTTTCAAACAAGCATCAAGATGGCATCAAAAATTTTGCTGCTTTTTAAAACAACTATTATTACTTTTACCCAAGAGGAGCGAATAAATTTTGTTTTAAATTACGATCACTACCATGGCGTGAATTGAAATTTCTATTGACCTGATTTCTTTATCCATCGCCAAGTAATCACAAGCAAAAAATTAGGTAATTTTCAAATAGCAAAGGGAGAGGGGGAGTCGAAAATTGGAGCTTCATTGTTTCTTTCCATTCTAGGCGTGATCATCCGTGACGTGCGTTATCAGATTTTTCACTCCCTTTTGTGCTGTCAACTACACAGCCAATTATCCTGCTGACGAGCGATTAAGTCATTTTCGCCAACTTTCCCTGGAGAAATGAAATTTTCTACCTTTCGCTGGAAATTCACTTAAGAATCTGAAACGAAAAAAAATTATCCCGAAAGAAGATCATTAGCATTTATTAGTATAAAAAAAAAGAAACTTATGTAATGTTATTTTGAGATATCTCTGCAGTTTTCTACAGAGTTAAATTATTTTTAATAATCATTTGTATTGCAACTTTTCGTCAGAACAATAGAGAGATTTTTTTTTCCTTTGTAGATTTCTTATATAAGCTACAAGAATGATTAATAGTTTTAAAAATAGTTATGATGAAAATTTCTGTAAAAAAATATTACAGTGAAAAGAAAGAGGTTAATACTGAAATTTAATGCAGATTATCTACCTAAGTAAAATTTTTAATCTAAAAGATAAAGCAGATTACAATTACCAAAGTTAAATTTTCTTTATTAGAAATGTGCTTAGACACAACGTTGTGAATATTCTAATAAACGAGGATTATCGTAGCATTTGACATTTTCAGATAACTTTCATGAAAAGTGGTCCATATCCTCAAATATATCACGCGGGATGAAACTCTGAAAACTGACAAGCACCAACCTTAATAGGGCCACGTTGGCCTGGTTGGTTAGGCCGTCGTTCTTATTATCGGAGGGTAGTGAGTTCAAATCCCGGCTTAACCGAAGATCCGTCGTATTCACTAATGGTGACAGGGGCACGTTAAAACTGGGCGTGGTGTATATGAGTGATTTCACTTATCAAGCGAAATTATACCTCTGGGGTTGGCAGGTCAAGTATTGGGGGTTTTCTGTTTCAAAATCACGAAGACTCCACCCACCTGCTTCTATCTAACTGGTAGAGCCCAACTCTGGGCTAGGTGCAACAACAACAACCCATCTTAACAAATCCGTTTACAGCAAGCAGAAACGTAAAATGAAACTCTCGTTTGTCCTCAGTACTACACTGTTGGACAATTGCTAAGGACGGATAACACTATCATCCATAGTAACCACAAAATGAAAGGAAGCAAAATGTGGAAAATTAGAATAAGTGCGGGATATAGTAAGAAGAAGTATGCGCATTGTAATGTCTCGCCATCGGCACTTCCGATTTTAAGATCCTATGTTTTTTTTTGTTTTTTTTTCTCGTTTTGTTACGGAGACTCTCGTTGTACGCGAAGCAGGCGAGAGAGATTGTCGCGAACCCATACATGACTCCTTGTAAATTTTGTTCTTTTTTTAATTAAATGTGTATGTTTCAAAATTGGAGTCATTTGTTTGTTTCATAACAGCATGCAAACTTTTTTCCACGTCTATTCATCATGTAATAGCGTTCATAAGAGCTGTAAAGGTTCTTGACGCGTGTGGACAGTTGTTGTTTCAAGTTAAAGTTCTACAGGAAAGATTTAATAGACGAACTTGAAATTTTTGGCATGTCTTCCCGACATCACTTATATGATTTTATGCGTGGCCGAATTATTGGAAAGGTCGAAGAAAGGCGAAAAATAACAAATTTTGCCTGGGAGTTCGACATCGCTCACAGCGTTGTTTCATGGCTGTGGAAGTCATTTAAAACTATTGGAATGTGTAGTAGGCGGCACGGGGGAGGTCGTGTTAGAAATACTACGCCTACAGAAGACAGATATATCGTCCTATCAGCAAAAAGGTACAGGCGCACCACAGCTCAGCAGGTGGCAAATCAGTTTCTTGCTGCCTCAGGAAAGCAGAATTCCCGAAAAACTGTTGCCAGACGTTTGAGGGGAGGAGGACTATACGCCCGCAGACCTGTTGTGTGTGTCCCATTGACCAGACAGCACCGTACTGCCCGTTTGCAATGGTGTCGTGAGCATCGCAATTGGACTGAACAAGACTGGGCATGCATACTATTCTCAGATGAGATTAGGTTCAGTCTGTCATCGGATTGTAGACGTCAACTGATATGGCGCGAGAGTGGTACTGCTTATCGTCCAGAAAATATCCAGGAAAGGGACCGATATCCGACATGCAGTGTCATGGTGTGGGCTGGCATCATGATCAATGGCCGCACGCCTCTACATGTGGTTGCGAATGGGACTATGACGGGCCAACGATACGTTAATGAAGTTCTACTTCCTTATGTTCGTCTTTTCCGTTGTGCTGTCGGTGATAAATTTGTTTTTATGGACGACAACGCAACATGTCATCGAACACTCGTTGTTCAGGATTGTCTTGACAGCGAGGATATTCAATGCCTCGTATGGCCATCACGTTCTCTAGATCTAAACTCCATTGAAAATGTGTGGGATGCTTTGAGGAGACAAGTTGTTGGTCGAAACTATCCTCCGACAAACAAGAACACCTCATCCGTGCACTCCCAGGGGAATGGGATAAATTGCCTCAACAGCTGCTGGATTATGTTGTGCAAAGTATGATACGACGTGTGGAATGTTTGCATCACACTCCACGGTAGGCATATCTCGTACTGATACCTTTCTTTAATGTGCCTGCTGACTTTTAGATGCATTGTTCCATTTTTC
The DNA here is from genome assembly GCA_037975125.1 of Latrodectus hesperus. NCBI lineage: Eukaryota > Metazoa > Arthropoda > Arachnida > Araneae > Theridiidae > Latrodectus > Latrodectus hesperus. Next base: position 76,512,192 of record CM075852.1, read on the forward strand.
CGTATGCAGCATCAAATGAACATTTTCTTTTCTTTCAGATGTTTCACAGCTTTTGTACTTTCCAGAACAATAAATATTCTTTATTCTAATGTCTGAACAGTGTGGCAACTATATTTTATCCTACTAGGCCTTATGTCTCGCTTAATGTTATGCTACAGTGCAATTTGTGATCCGTCCTTAGCAATTGTCCAGCAGTGTAGAATTGAACAAACATTTTTAATTCTGATGAGTGCATTATTAAAAATTATAATAAGGTGGGAAAAAACTTACTTTGAATTTAATTATGTATATAAGCACTAAAGGTTTTCAAAAAAATTATGTAATTTAAATATTTTTTATTCAAAAATACGCATTTTGCCACCACTGATTTTTGTTGAAGAAAGCAGAAATTCGACATGTTTCTGTTATTCAACTGTGACTGGGATTGAACCTAGATCACTCAACTTTGAAATACGTAATCTTATCCAAATGCCACAGTAAATATTTATTTTTAAACTTTGTTGGAAAAATTCTTTGATTATACATGTACATGTTGCTCATGATAATTCTTTATTTCTCCCATTTTTTCAGTAAATGGTCAGTGCTTAGATCTTCATTTGTTGATTCAACTCTCACTTCGAGACTGCATGTTCACAGGGGTTTATCTTGGTTTAAAATATTTAATGCTACATTAAGCTGTAAGTCACGAGTTAATTAGCTCTTGTGTGCAAAACAGTGACTGTAAAGTGAGAAGCATAAAACTAAAAATTCACATTCATATCAGATAATATGGTTCAATGAAAGGACAACAAGTAAAATATTTCAAATCATTTTGAATAACATCCTATCAATTAAAATGTTGGAATATTTCATTTTGTGAATTTATCTTGAAAGAAACGATTTTCTTTATTTTTTTAAGATTTTCTTCCTTTTTTTTAATTTTATACGAAAAAATAACTTTTTGGGTCGAGAAAAACAAAAATTAATGCTATTTTAAATATATATACCTGGTGGCTTATTTCTGCCGAGAGAAAAACCGCAGAACACAGCTAGTCACTTCGTAATTTCCCATCACATTCAAGTGATGAGGTCAACCTCTGAGCTGTCATATTACTTTCTACCCCATATCACTAAAGAGATATTGCGACCGTAGCCATTTTTACCATCAATCAACCAGTCGCCATTATTTCAGTGAACCAATTGCCATCAATGAACACGGCGGATTTTCTAATGGGTCAAGTATAGAACATATTCCCTCCCGCTCCCGAAAATCATGCTCAACATAGCACACGATATGTGAAATTTGACAACGTCACAGTATATGATATTCCACGACTATTGGAGCACCGAGCTAGCCGATGAATAGTTAGCGCTCTAGCATTCCGTTCAACTTTTCGTATGATCGATTGTAGTTTCGGGTGTAGATTTTTTCAGTGATTTGAACTCCATTTTTGGGAGTAAAATTTCTATTAATCAGCACTCTATCTCTCTCTCTCTCTCTATCGCTCTCTCTCTCTCTCTCTCTCTCTTCGCTCGCTCGCTCTTGGGCAAAAAAGTGTTCATAGACTCTAAATTAAAGCATCTTAAGCAATAATTAAATTAAACCATATATACTTTGAAATTTTCTTTCTAGATAAAAATTCAAATTTTTCTAAATTTAGAAAAATGGGTAGTAAAAACCTTAAAAACATGAAAAAAATTAGCGTATTTTTTTTTCGAATAAATTAATTCATCTTATTTTTAAAATATGTTTAATTATATTATTTCCTAAATTTTAACATTTTTTTCTTTCATATATTTCAACAAAAAATATTGAAGTAATATATAAAAATAAAATTGAATATATTAATTTTTAAATATATTAGAATTTAAAAAATTGTTAATTTTTTTTAAATTTCAACTTTTTTATTTTTATTTAGTTTTTTTTTTTATATACATTTTCCAATGTTACAACTAAGTTCGTTTCAATGTTTCATGAAAAAAAGTTTTTTCAATTTCAAGTTCGTTTCAATGAAAAAAAATTTCAATGTTTCAGGACTTACAGAAATCTGTATACAAAAATATTCGATTAATAGTCTATTGGAAAATTGTGAATTAACCGCATACGTTAAAGGAAGGAACTATTCCGAAGTTGCTATTCTATTTTGATGATAACGAATTTAAGTTTTCCAGAACTTACAAAATTTATTACAAAAAAGTCCATTGAATCACAGTTCTATACATTCAAAATTGAAAGAATATTCTAATGTTACAATACCCGCTTTGATTTAAAAAAAAGATAATTTATAGTAACTAACGCGACACTTTGAGCAAATACATCGTTAAGATTTTTACTTCTAAGTTTATGATAAACTAAAGTAAATAAATTTGATGTTTGCATTGATTACGAGAGGATATATAAAGTGCTAAGATCTAAAGATGGCGTGGAGATGCTCTTATTGCCTTTCCATACATATTTCTCGTTTTGTTACTTTTATCAATAAAGTAACAAGATCAGGAATTCGAGAAAATTTGGTGAGTATAAACACGTGGTCATATTTATTAGATTGGATACGATGCCGTGTGCCAATGAAATGACTTGAAACCTTGACTGACTTTCCATCAATCGGAATTTCAGCGTGTTTTATCGATAGTCATTTTATTACGTTATGTAAATGTGAATCTGCACTAATTACTAGTCAGTGGAAGCCACATTTAAATGATTCAAATAGCTAAAAATTAAGAATCAAAGAGTGCTATTTATAACTCTACCATAAGTAAATCTATTCTCCAAGCAAAATGTAACCAATGCATAAGCGATTGAAAGATAGATATCTTGTAAGATCATAAGATCATATTTTTATTAGTACTCACTGTGACATAATGGTAGGAAAATATTCTTCAAAGTAAAAAACCCTAAGTTTGATACTGTCGTTTAAGAAAGTTTATGTTCTACTCAAAAATCGGCTTAGTAAATTTTCTTAAATACAATATATATATATATATATATATATATATATATATATATATGTATATACATCAAAAATCATCAGAAACAGAGTACACTAGACTACTTATAAATCTCTTAAATGTTTGTAAAAAAAATTTATTTTAAACAAAATATGACGCATTATAAAATTCAAGTATTAAAATTTTGAATTGAAAGCTCCTAAATGTGATGTCATTACGCAGAATACATTTATAACTACTTATTGCATTGAAAATTATAGAAGTATATTAAATATATTCCCTGAAAGAAATTTAATGAAATTTTACTCTACATGTTTAAAATATAAAATGCTTGTGGATCACTCACACACATAAAAAATATTAATGAAATTATTGCCATTTAATATTGCCATATAAAGTTTAATAAAAATGCTAATAATCTATAAAATTATTATTTATATTAAATTAGGCAAGAAAAACAATACAACCCATTCATTGTCGTGTGCCAGCTAGGCTGGCAACATGGGAGTGCGCTGCTCCTCTTTTCCAACTGAACCATATTTTGGTGTGGAGTCCGACTTCCTCAGTACACACATGCTATAGGGACCCGTTTATATAGGGTAGGCAACCTATCACACGTCATTCATACAAGGAAAGGACAAAGGAAGGTTTGGTTTGGTTTGTTTGTCGCTCAACGGTCATTTTTTGCACATGAGGGCTAATTAGACCGGGACTTACGGTTTAAAGTGGATTCCGAACCACTACAAACATCCATGCCCAAGGTGGGATTCGAACCCACGAACTGTTGAACCGAAGGCAAGAGCGCTAACCATTCGGCTGCCCGCTCGGCAGGACAAAGGAAGGATAGATAAAGTACATCCATGCCCGAACCGGGATTCGAAACCCAGGACCTCCTTATCCGTAGTCAGGCACGCTGACCACTAGCAAACAATACAATAAAATACAATACAATACAATTATTTTATAAATTACTATTTTTATATTAAATTGTAAAATTTATAAATAGATTATTACTATAATAATATAAATAAGAAAAAATGAATATTATGCTAATTGTAGTATTGGTAGTATAAAATGATGATTATTAATTAATGGATAAAATCATTTCTTGTAAAATTATAATTATATATAATTAAACACACTCAAAAACTGCTCTATATAATTTTCTAATTAAATATACGTGTGAGTAATTTATTACATTTTTTATACTTTTTAAAAGTTTTTCAAAAATAAATTTGAGAAATTTCCATGATTTAGTAATATAAAAATGGTTTATTTTAGTTATAAATTAGAAACAATTTATTTTTAAGAGAGAAAGAATTTAATAAAAATTTTCAATAAAAAACTTCATTAGCGAAAATATTTTTAGTTTTAACTTAAATTAGAATAAAATTTGCTACTTTCCATAAAGAAAACAGTATATAAGTTTTTCTGTAATATTAATATCAAAGTTCATAAATTACACTGTAAAACATGTATTATAAAATGTCCGTCTCTGCAAGGCACTTTTCGACATTTACCGATTAAGTATTCATTATATTTCGTAACTAAGCATTTGGTAAACAAAATCTCAATCATTTTGTACAATATTTGTTATGATGCTCATACAATATATGTTCAACATCTCTGAGAGCTTATGAAATATGATTCTTATTTCAATATCCATTAAAGTGGATAGTAATAACTTTTAGCTTTTTAGGACAAGTTTCTGATTGTTTTTTAAGTGGAGAGGAAAATCAAATAGAGCGTCTTTACAATATATTGATGATATGAATTCTAAACACCCCATTCGGAGCCCCAGTAGAGTAGGTGGGGGGGATAACTTACCAATACTTGATCTTGATTGGTTGAAAAATCATACTTAAAGTGGTTAACTGAAATGACAAGTCAGAAGAAATCGCCATGTTTGGTCGTAAAAAATTTCTTTTTCTTATTCAAACTATTATTCAGTTTTGCTGAGTAACCATTCTTTATACAAAAGGTATTGATAAGCAAAAGCATAAATTTCATGAAATTTTCTAACTGTGCTATAATAAACTTCTTGAATTTTTTTAACTTTATTTTGCATAAATTCAATTAATTTTTCAAAATTAATTAAAAGTTTTAAATTAATATTTTCATGATAGGCGAATATGCATTTAATAGCCACAATACTCTACTCTAGAAAATTTGAATAACTAAACAAAAAACAAAGTGATCAAGATAAAAACTGCACATTTATAATTATATAAAATCTAAAACATTTTACATAATTCAGCAAAGTAATATAGATTATTGAATAAAAATTGTTTAAATTAATTTTAATTGTCTGTTATTGTTAATATATATTTTAAACAATAATATAGAAAAAAGATTTTTTTATTTTCTAAACACACCCAAATGATACTAGAAAAAAATTGAACGAACTCTATGAAGTCTTGTGCTTTCTGAAGTTTGCATTTGAACAAATGATTGCAAATTCAAAACGAATATTTAATTGGGTATAATAATATCTAGATTAAGAAAATTAATTTCATCAGGCCATTACCCGTTCAAGTTCAACAAGTTGGCACTTGATGGGACTTGAAGTCTATTAAGTTACCAATGCTCTTCTGCTGTGGCGTGTGTGAAGTAGCAAATCAAACTAATTTGTAGATGGTGTGAGATGAGATAAGTTCCTTATCAAACATAGTCATAAAGTTCTGGTTACCTAGCAGATAATTGAACAACGCCTTGTCCTTTTAGATATCATTACAAAATACAGTCGAACAAATTATTTTAAATTATCACCTATAAAATAAAAGGAACTTGAATAACTTACTAACAAAAGCAGTACAGTCAGTTGAAAAATGTCATCAAATGTATCTATCGAAGTACCTTGTAGCATGACTGAAAGAAGTCAGCTGTTCTGGTAAATCCTTTGACATTCTTTAATCCAAATGAATCTCATTATATCTCATTGAATAATAAATGATGGATATAATCATTGACCTCTCGACTCTATAAAAACAATATGCAGTTTTCATCAGTTAGAAAAAACACGTGATTTGTTGCTGAAGCTCACATTCTTCCATTCGATTTAAATGAAATTGTTTTGAGTTGAGTAATTGAGGGCAATAGTACTTACAGGTCTAGATCTAAGACTAGAATTTCTCACAGGCAGTAACACATAGTTCCTGAGTAATTGCAATTTACATCGAATAAACGAGGGTGGGATCTTTGACGTAGACAAGAGAGTTCAGTTCTGAAGTGTATTTAAGTTCAAAAGGAGTGCAATGTGTCCACAGATTGACTACGCTTTCTCTGTCATGCTGCTGCTAAAATTCCTTGATTATCTTATCGTTTACCCAAACACCATTATATATCACCTTATTTCAACCGAACACTGTGGATTATATATCATTATGGCAAATAACTTGTCTGAGACTTATGATTCGACTGTTTTTTAGAGTTGGACGAAGTCAGCAACTTCGTCGAGGACATATGTTAAAATTAATTTTAAAATCTTATATAACAGCAAATGATAACCTGATCTAATAAACAGTGATTTCATGGTGCCAATTTTTCCGAATGCTTCTCAATTAAGAGTATCATTTACCAACATTGAAAGAAACTGATAGCTCTCTATTATCGATTCAATTGTAAGTACCACTAAGTTGTTTACGAATGGTACGCTTAATGTAAGACTGATGTAACTAGTCCATCGCAGGACTGGTGTAACTAGAAAATTACGCAATTAATGTAAACGTATTATCACCTTTGATTGCGTAATTCTCTTGTATTTGCGGAAAGTGGGAATCCTGATCCATTGATTTTCGCTTTTCTATTGCTACCAAGACAATGCATTTACATATCACTTCAACCATCTGATTCCAGAAGCGGCAGACTCACTTCTCAGGGGCTGATCATGCGATTTAATTCTAAGTCAGACAATCGTTAGTATCACTGTCGAGAATGGGTCATAAAACATCTTTCTATAAAATCCCATTCATAAAAATGATTGATCAGATTTATTTACCCACTCATTCAAGTGGAACTTTTTTAAATGCTGTATGATATATAATTTTAGTGCATTCTATTCAAGTCATCAATCATTATTATACTGAGTTGATTATCACTAGTATAATCATCAAGATTCCAAGTATCATAGCTCAGTTTTAATTTTTCTTTTGAAAGCATATATTTTTTAGGAAATATATATTTTTTTTGCGCATTAAAGTTTATTATGCAGTCGTGTATACATAAATTTTTGAATAAGGTTTTAAGCAATTAATATTGATAAATTTGAGTTTTTTTGTCTAATTTATGCAAAATAAAAATTTTCACTTGAGTAATTTGAACTTTAACGAAACGTATCCAATAATGAATAACAACTATCCTTATTTCACGAAATTTTATGACAGTTGTTCTAATAAAATTTAATATTGTTTGCAAATTTAAAAACTACGTTCGCAATCAAAATTGCAAAACAGTAAAAATCTTGTTTTTTAATCAAGAATTGTTTCCCGTAAATTTAGTTGTTTTAATGTATCACGTAAGCAATTAAACACAGTTAGTGGAATTATGTGATTATATTTTGTGTTACAGCTGAAATGTATAATTGAGAATACTTTTAAATATAATGAGCCATGAATTGATAAACAGGAATACTATTTAAAAATCATGCCTATAGAATACGGTATTATTTTTCTATTTAGCAAGCAAGTAAAATAAGCTTTTTGTTGGTTGTTTTATTAATTAATAAACCAGTTTTTCTATGATTGCTTTGTATTAACAGCTGTTTCCTTCGGCCAACCGAGGACGCTAAATGCAGCCAAGCACCACACTCTTCTGAATCACAACTAAGGGAAAAAATCGACAAGAGTTGGCACGCTCTTGTACATTTCATGCTACACCAACAACGCGATATTAAACTTTACAAAAGAGTTAATGCAGATAGGTCCTCTCAGCACCACTAATAAGTAAGACACTACTGTCATCCGCTTAGTAAGACATCGGATAGGTAATTCTACATAAGGAACTACTTTCAGATTCCAAGAACGAAATCTTCCTCCCCGTCTCATCTTAGCCCCTCTTTTAAAATAAATTTTTTTTAAGAAATTAGAGAAATGACATTGTTAATCCTAAATGAGTTATTGCATTATGTTTATTTTGACTCACCGAAGCTCTAAGAACTCTATAATTTTGAACAATAGCTAAGTAACGAAGTTCTCTTAGGAATTGTCTTCTTCCTCTCTACTCTACGCTATGCCAGTAATGAGAAAATAGAGCCTACAACATGCACAAACCCTTTCGCCACAATGATTAACAGGTATCGAACCGTCTAATTTTTTGACAAAGTGGGCCAACTTATCCACCAAATGGATCAGCTTGATGGTAATGATGACAAGCATAAAGTATTTTGAGTGTTTAATCATTAATTAATAAGAAACAAAATTATGCTCAGCATTTAAATCAGCATTTTACTGGGTTTTTTTATTATTACAAAATTATATCAATTATAAGCAAATTTTATGTATAATTTTGATACAAAAAATATCAAAATTATATACAAAATAAAAAATAATTTTTATTACAAAATTATAAACAGCATTTTAAATTTACATTTTAAAATTCTGATTATAATTTTGTAATAAAAAAATTATAATCAGCATTTTAAAATGTAAATTAAGGGAGCAAAAAAAAAAAAACAAGTTTATGTTATTACATAAAATTTTACACATTAGCAAACAATATTTTCATTATTGGCAAATATTTTTTTGTTGTTAAAATAGTGGTTTATATACTTTTACACATAAAATTAGGATAACAATGTTATTTAAGAACTCAACATGAAAACCATTATGCGATGAAAATTTAATGAGAGAGATAAAGGCAGCCCATATATATAATAATGATATAAATAATTGGCAAATTACTAATGATTGACGTGATTCATTATTCGATTTGAGGTTACCAATCATATGTAATCCACTAATTCAATTGCTAATAATTGGAGGATTAAACCCATTCATTGTTATCTTCCTCTAATTAATATAGACTACAATGGAAAAATAGGGATGACATTAATAGGAGATTTATTTAAAAATATTCTGCTGGAGATGAAGAGTCGCTTATTTATAAATCTTCGCTTGTGATACATGTAAAATGTACATCACATATAATCATAAACACACACATTTTCAATTTTTTATTAACACGTTATAACAATATTAGCTTTTAAGTGATATAGACTTGAGATGAGATAAACATATTTCAACGAGCTTAATGTGTTAAGAACATTTAACCGTTTCTGAGAGGACCAACTTGCATTTATAAACTAATGCAGAACTTAACCCCATAAATAGAAATCAAAAAGACATGTTATTCTTAACGCGAAATCTTCCATAAATATTTTCGAAAGAATCATTACATTTTACTAAAATTACTGAAGAATATTTATCATACTTTTATTTTGCTCCCTAAAAATTTTCATAAAACAAAGTTTGCAATTTTTCTTTAAAACTTTAAATCTAATTAAAATATTAATTTCAAAATACAAGGTTTTCTTTATCATTTCATCCCTTAATTTCTTAGTTACTTTATGAATTTTTGACGATTTTCAATTTAAACGTTCAAATATTAGAAATATAACCCCATGGGGGACTCAGTAATTGTATGGCCCTCTTCGAAGTGAAAGGTCGCGAATTCGATTCTGAAAAAACTGGAATGACTAAAAGCAAAAATTTACTGAAATTATGATTATGAGGTACTTAATGGTATGTTTTAAGAAGATTGTTAAAATATTATTTTTGATGTTATACGCATGAAATATGATTTAATATTCTATAGAATTACTGAAAAACATATGATTGTTTACTTTATGCCTACGAGATGAAGCACGATGTCTTGGAGAAGTACTAAAGACAAAAATTTACCTGCATTTTTCATACGAGATATAAAACAAAAAATGACCGCAGAATGACAAATCACAATACCCCAATCTTAATAAGAAGTTTATAAGATAAATTTTTTCAATTGTACCCCCCATTTAAAAATGAATATTATTAAAATTAATTTCCTAAAGAATAAAATACATGTAGTTTCACGATTTTTTTTTTTTAATTCTCGCTTCACTATTTACAACTAAGCCCCTAAATGGACTCACATCTTTTCCCATAACCCATCCTGAATTATTTCAGAACCATACAAGGTGTTTTATTGTCCACTTTGAGGAATCTTAAATCTGTAGAATGCAGTTTTCAAGTTCACAATATTTGTAAATCGATATATTTAGCTATGTCATCAAAACTATAATATAGAACATCAAGAACATAAGAAATAATAGAACATCAAGAACAACGAACAATTACTTATTAAGAACAACGTCTTTTTCTGAAAGTGGAAATAAATGGCAGCAATAGGATTTTTGAGTGATGTATTCTGAAAATACTATGATTGGGGCAGTAGTAATAGAGACGACCATCTGGAGTCTCTTAGTTTTTAAAAAAGTAAAATCATCTCTCAGACAACCACACCACTCTCGCTCCCCCTCAGTTAGTTACACAACCTCAAACAGCTGTTGCTGCTCTTTTGTTTTTCGAGTGGCTGATCTAGCAGTAGTTGGTTTCGGATTTGCATTTTTTTTTTTTCCTTTTCTTTTTTCACACTAACATGCTCTCATGTTCTCTTCCGAGTTGCGCAGAGTAACGGATACTATGCTACTGTTTTATATTGACTTCAGTGGCTTGTTTCGTTCGCAGTTTGTGTTATTCTTTGGAAAATAAAACTATTTGCACTTCACAATAATCAAAGAATATGATTAAACATCATCAACGGAAATTCTGAGAACATTCATCGATAACAAACATTATAATTAGAATGGTTTCATCAAATTATGTAAAAATGAATTTCAAAATAATACAAATTTTATTGAACCATTTATAAGAAGGAGTTTTAGTTATTAAAAATTCATTTGTTTTCATTATTCTTTTATATATATATATATATATATATATATATATATATATATATATATATATATATATATATATATATATATATATATATATATATATATATATATATATATATATATATATATATATATATATATATATATATATATATATATATATATATATATATATATATATATATATATATATATATATATATATATATATATATATATATATATATATATATATATATATATAGTATTCTACAAAAAACAGCTCTATATATTTTAAAGGTAAAAATCAAACCCAGTTTTGAAAAGTTATCTAAATTTCATTAACTTAAAAATTATTTATCTCATAAATTTTTCTTCTCGTGGAAGCATTCGCTTAAAACATTAAATAAAATTTTAATGATGTTTCAGAAATGCATAGAATAAATTAAAACATTTCAAAATATCGTTTTCTTTTTTAAACCATTACTCAGAAGTTAAAAAAAGGCTTCAAATTAATTTAAATTATATCTTATGAACTAGAAATGGCAACACGACTTTCAAAATCTAATTTATAGCGTCAATAAATCTTTTTGGATCGTGGAATGCGCTTTGTTGAAATTTTCTGAGAGAATAATGGCTGACATTTTCTTCTCCTAACGTGATTGATTACACTTTGTTCCAAAATTGAATGCATATTGCAAAACTTTTAAGAAAAGAATTGTACCAATCTCCAAATAATGCATAAGAGAGAAAATTCCAATATGAATGGATTTAATTATAATAGATTAGATTAATGTAATTCGGAGAATCATTATTTTAAATCAAACTTATTCTCTCTCTCTCTCTCTCTCTCTCTCTCTCTCTCTCTCTCTCTCTCTCGGCGCGTCTTATAAATAATTATTCTTGGCGAAATCTTGTTTGTGTTGTTCTTTCTATTTTTCTTTCTATGTTGGTTTTCTGGAACATTCTGTTGGGCTGATTTTTAAAAGAAAAATTTCCAATTATCTAAATTGTTGCTTTTCTTCTTCATATTTTGATAACAATCAACTAGAAGTTCAACGGTTTTCCAATTATATTTCTAACTTTCAGAAAAATGTTATACTTCCAAGGAGAATAATGACTCTTTTTCTCGCGTAATAATTTATATTTCTATTTTTATTTTATTTTTAAAATTAAAAAAAAACTATTTCAAAATAATTCCTGATGAATTTATTACAGTTAAGAGTACCGAGTATAATAGTTACTGCCTATCAATTAAACAAAGAAAGTTCGTTATTTTCTGTTTAAAAATATCCTTACTAGAATTAAAAGTAATTTTAATTCATTATTGCGAAAATTTTAACAATTTTATCTTCCAGATTTTATTTTTTTACAAATCTCCTGCAGATATTTAAAAGTATTTCTGTTTGATATATATTTTTTACTTAATAAAGAGAGAGGTTGTAAATCATAATTTGTAAGAATACAAATATTTATCATAAAATATTAATTATTTAGAACAAAAATAAATGTTCTGTTGATGACTTTTGCTTAAAAGAAGTTAATTGATTCATTTTATTCAAAGTTCGAAATACACAAATCAAAGTACTATATAAAAACTTTATTTTTGTTCATTATTTTCAACAGTTAGAGTTATTTCGCACAGTTAACTGTGTTGAAAATAACGGATGATGCCGATTTCAAGCGTTTAAATTGTTTTGAAATGATTTTTTTAATATAAACACGATTATATTCGAGTATGACTGTTTGATATAACGCACAGTTAAATCTGATTTACTGCGAAACCGCCATTGAATCACATTTTGATTATCCAAATTCTTGAGCAATTAATAGTTTTGGTGTTAATAAACACAGGCAGTTTCCACACATTACATCAAACTGATTATTTCTAGGAAAATTCTATTAACATTAACTGCGTGAAACTTAATTATTTTTATTTTCTATTTTCAATTATTTTTATTTAGAATATAAAATGAATTAGAGTGCACACGAGAGTACATGTGTGTATATGAGCGTTAGTATAGATTATTAGAACTGATGAATTCCTCTCAAATAACCAACAAAAAGCATTGTAAATCAAAATCTATTTATAAAATTTGAAGCATACATTCCTGAACCATCATACTGAGCCGAATGGCAGTATGTGAACTGATTATTTTAATGTTGCTTTAAACTAGGTTTTTAAAATAATTGCGGATTCAAGTCGAAATCCTGATAAAACTAAACTAAGTGAAAATATTTAAGCATGCTTTCCACTCTGCAAATTTTGCTGAGGCGATAAGAAATATGCTTGCAACATTTCCTTTGAGTCTGTCAATGAGTGTAAATATTTAAATAACACTTTTTAATCATTGTTTTATTGTTACTTTTTGCAAGCGTAATATACTTAAGATAATAAAGAATATAAATTCGAAATTTCCTTTAAGTAGGTGAATAATACACAAAAGGATATCCTTTTCAGACTTTTTTTTAGGAACTGTAAGCATTAAATAAAAGCCATTAATTTTTTTCTTGAGACAATAAGAAACGTGTTCCAAATTTCTGTAAATTTGCTCTGTAATTAATAAATTTCACATCAAACCCACTTTTTCTTAACTTTTTTTATTCCATTATAAGAAAAGATAGTAATTTTTAAAGTCATCACAAATTTTTCTTCACCATTAAAATCACAAAAAAGAAAAAAAAATTAAAAAAATGTGTATGATAAATTTCGACCGAACTGATCTAGGCGCATGAAATTACTTATCATGAAATTTTGTAAGCCCTTTTACTCTTTTTAAGCAAGTAACATTTTATACTTAAAGATATTTCTTGGAATAACAAAGAATATATGTGCATAATTTCTTTCGAATCAGATCGTTTCATTCAAAGCTCATAAAATTGAATATCATATCCTATTTTATATTTTTTTGGGTGACTTGCAACTTATTTTACATTCACACTACTTCAAAGTCAAAAGAAGCACGAGGTTTAATATTTGTCTAGCTATTAGTTAAACATACTTCATCCCTCTATTTTCACCACGCATTTAACACTGTTCCATAATTTTGTTAATCTCTTTAGCTGAGAAACAATACATGTTCTAAATTTCAAATTCATTTCAAATTTTTAAATTTCAAAACGAAGTGGAATTGTATAAGATAGAAATAAAAAAGAGACTCAGTTTTTTGTATTCGGATTATATTTAATATATTACAATGATTAAGGAATGTTGGAGAATTTTTATTTGAAATTGTAAGCCAGAACCGGTTTTTGAAAAATATATCTGCTGTTTTAAGGATTTATGAAGCTATATTGTCCACTGAATTTTACTATACTAAATATCTAAACTGGATAGCTAAATACCATTGCTATTGAAACTACAACTTTAATTATTTTAATTTTTACTTTTTCTTTTTTACTATGTGTTTCCCTTTGTATTAAAAAATTATTCACTTGTTCTTCGTAAAAACTATTTTAATATCAAAAACTATATTTTAGTTTGTAATTTGTTAATTACTTTTTAATTTGTTAAAAAAATTTATTGGAATTTATATTGTTAAGTATTTAATTTAATATAATTTCCTTAGTTCATTTTTTATAAATTTAAGTGTATATATTCCTCAGTCCCTGATGAGAAAGGACAAAAATTTTTATTTACTATCTTACTGCTGTTAAATTCAATTTTAACATAATTAATTTTTACTCCTTTTAATTTTGTCTTTTTACTTCGATTTTTTATTTATTTATATGTAATCCGAATGCCTTCAATTGTATTCTTGTTTTTATTGAAAACTTTTTAGAATTTGTAAAAAATCTTTTTATGGTTTATGCTTTTTTTTTAATTACTTTACATTTGCTTTTAAAAAAAAGTTTTTAAAAAATATTTTTAAATTACGTTGAATACGTATTATATTTTACGTAAAATCAAAATTAATACATTTTCGAAAATTTGGTACATAATACGTATATAAACTTTATATTCTGCTATTCTGTCAACGCGGATGTTCGAAAAACAAGGTCGAAATCAAAGTAGACCATAGAAATATTTCAGGCAGAATCCCTAAGGCATTTACACCACCTGTTGGCACTGAAATAAATAAATGAAGGAGAATGGCCTTAGTCGCTTCTTTAAGAGTTCATGACCTTAAAAGTAGCTACTATTTTATTCTTTTTTGTATTTCTTGCGGTTCCTTTTCCCCTGGTGAGTATTTCGAAGTGAAAGAAAAAGTGTTCTCTGTGTGTCAATCGTATTTGCTGTTTCCGGACGAAAACGCAGACGACTTTCTTCTCTTGCTTCTCTCTAATTTTTTTCTCTTTAATTTCTTTGTCAGAGAGTATTTGATTTACTGCTTTGAGAGAGAAAGAGAGATTATTGTTAGTATAACATCTTATACTATATTGAAAAGATTAACGATATTTTTATTTTTATTTTGTTACTCTTCATATACTTACTCTAATATTATTTTATTTTAATTCAAAATATTTTTCCAGCTATTCACTGGAAAATGTAAACTTTCTTAAGCAGATTATATTATGCTATTTAATACAGGCAACTAAAATAATATTAATGTGACAGTATAAAGAGAATTTTTATGATTAAATTTCTTTCTTTCAATATTTAAATTGATGATTACATTGTAATCTTAATTATTAAATTAATTTTAAATCTATTGTAAATAATTCCTAAGAAAGTTAATTTTTGAAATAAAATTTAAATAAAATTACACTATAAAAACTTTTTAAGAATGTAAATTAATTAAATTTTCAGTCACGATGCTTATTAAATATCACATATCTATGCTTGATTAAAAAAATTTTATTCGAGTTTTAAAAAAATAATAAAAATAAAAAAGAATTGAAAAAAACAACATTCATGCATTTTCTAAACAATGCTGTTTATTAATTCATCATCATTAATTACTTCGAAAAAAATTGCAACCACGATATAAAAATCTATTTCTGCGAAAGAATAGTTTTTAATCTTTATAAAATGAAAACTTTTTTCGGAATTTATGTTTAAAAATTAGAAATAATTATAGAAATACTCATTGAATTTATTATAATAATCTTTGAGAGCAAATATTTATTTACTTTTTAAGAACTAAATCCTTTGCGAGTGAATGCACAAATTTATCTCGTACTATTCATTAGTAAAATATTTTGTTTGTTTGATTTGTTGTTTTAGCCGTAATTAAATATTCCTATTTGCTTTACAAACAATCGACAAACTTAATCCTTCAGAATATCTAAAAATCATTTTTCTAGTTTTAATTTCCTTTGTGGTTAATTAAGCAAATTTGGAATTCTCTCAAATATAATATTTTTTTCTTTCGAACAAAAACTGTCATGAAATTTTTTCATTCGAATAAATATTACAAAATCTTATTACATTTGCTTTTGAATTTATTATTATTTTTACTATTTGCTCTTACAAAATTTAAGTCGCAAGAGATAAAGCAAAAAATTTCTCTTATATCATATTATTTCTTTCAAACAAGGGCGAAACAATTTAGACGTGTTGCCATTTTGCAGATGCTGAATATCCTCAATCTGAATTGAAAACGATAAATAAGAATAAAAATAATATCTTCATTGTTTAGAAGCTATGTCATTCTGATTTATTTTTTTATTTTTGTGTGTGTGACATATGCATTGAAGCATTGCATGATGTTAAAGACTTATTTGTTTCATAAAACACAAATGACAATGCCATAACGGCATTCTTAAGTATCGCTTATGAATACAAAATACTTATTTTGCGTCGTTCGCTCGCTGGATTCTTTCGATTGTTCATTCTGTTTTTTTGATTTGTGGCGTTCTTGCAAAGGTCGCCAGGTTATAAATAATGTTCCTTTTTTATTTATTCATATTTTATTTTTACAATATTACAGGAAGCTACATCGTTCATTAAATCGGACTTAAAATTCGTTAATTAATAAAAAAAATGAGAGACTTTTCCAAATTGATGAGTATTGTCGTCTAATAGTGTGAATTTTTTACTTTAATACATAAATTTTGACAAACAAAAATTTTTTTATATATGTTTTTTTCGTTTCCATGTTTTTAACTTCTTTGATTCACAGAAACTTATAATTTTTCAAAAAGTTTTTTTTTTTCCAATGGCGGGCACAAAAGGGTTGAACCCTATGCCACAACAAGGCCAGAAACTGCTACTCATTTATCGTTACCCAGCGGGCACCTGTGAACCAAGTCACGGAGGCGAGTAGCGTTACCCGCGCCATATCACCACAAACCCGTTGATAGGGCGGGCCACATTCATACAACATCACAGAAGAAAGGACAGAGAGAACAGTGAAGGAAAGAAAAAGTCATGCCCGAACCGGGATTCGAACCCGGGACCAACAGCTCAGGAGTCAGGAACGCTAACCACTCAGCCAATCGGTCAGCATAATTATTCAAAAAGTAAAACTAAATATTTCCATTCATTAAAACTAATTAAATAAAAAATTTTTGAAATTAAATTGTTTTAGCTTGTGTTAATTGATTGCTAATTGTTTGTTAAATTGAAATTAAATTGTTTTTAAAAAATTTTGAAATCTAACTGAAGGTTAAAACACTAAAAAGAAATTGTCTTCATTATTTCATAATTCCATAATGTGCATCGTATTAAATTTAATATCTATAAAAAATAATTTTTTAATATCAAAACATTTTGATCTATAGTTTTAAAAAATCTCAGCGGATTTTCAATTAAACCGAGTAATAATTTTCTGAGTTCCCTTCGAATAATTAATTTGTTATTAAGATTTCATAAGCAAAAATTCTACAGTAGTGACGTTCTTGATCAATGAGCAAATTTTCAGGGTAAAATAGAACTTAAAAATTTGTTTCATTGTATAATTTATAATGAATTCGATTAGATGTTTAGCTTTATTTTGTAAAATATATAGAATAGAAAATCTCTGTCTCAACTTAAGTTATATAAATTATATCACACATAAAGTATTTTATTTATAGTAATTTCCAGTTTTTGCTTCATACTTTCATTGTAATTTATTCTAAATTTTGGTGTAATACATATGGTATATTAATTGAATACATTTTCTTCTGCATATTTACCGCATAAAGGAACATATATTCTTTTATCTTATTTTTTATTTCTGTTATCTATTGGAATTATGTGAAAACGAGCTATATATAAGGTCATTTAAGTTTTTTTCTTTGAGATAGAATTCACTTCAGTGTATTAGCAATTACAATTAATTTTGTAAATTACGCTGCGCTAAAATTTTAAACTGCGAATTTTGCATTAACCGACATTCTATTGGAACTTTGGAGCTAAAAAGAGCTAAAGAGCTACTGAGACAATTTTCTTATGGAATAAATACTTTGGTTTTCAGTTCAACAGATTGTGAGCACAATTCCTTCCTTAGATATAAATGAATAGGTTCAAAATCCTCATTTCAAATTGTAGGACCCTCCATAATTGAATATCGTCTGCAGATAGCCATCCTATAGCCTATTAGCATACGAGCGTTAGTTTGATAATAAATGTAACCTCTTACTTTTTACTGAATTTCATTCTAATGTGGTTAGAATGGATAAAATCAGTAGATACTAAGTTATTTGTTATCGAGACCAGATTTATTTCCAAGTGTTACACAGTCACCAAAACGTTCACATAAAGTCACTATTGCTAATTTATTCTATTTTTTTTATTGAAGCAAAATTTTACTAAGTTAAATTACTTTCAATTTTTGTCACCAGTATAAAAATCGAAATATTTTAGCGATTATTTTCGGGCTTACAGTTTCCCGCCAAATGCTGAAAATTTAAGATCGCGATAATAGAGAAATACTAACTAGTATAAGTTTTCTTCAGATGCAACATTTATTATTTTATGAATAAAACAATCCTAAAATAATCCAAGTTTAAATATTTTATGTTGTTGTTGTTGTTAAGCGTTGAACAAAAAAATCATATATTTCATTTATAAATATTTTATAAATGAAATACATGATTTTTTTTGTTCAACGCTTAATATTTCTAATTCGTTGTATAAATAGACAGAAAGAAAACTTTTCAGAGATAGAAAACAGGGGCAGTTCAAATATTTAAGAATAAGAATGAATAATATCATCTACTTCACCTACGCGTCACGCGCCCTCCCCCTCTTGAATCGATAACAATTCGTGGAAATCGAACAAGCGTTACGGAGGGTTAGGGAAGGAAATCAGCACTCAACAATCCCATATAAACTGCATCAACTGATCCATCTAATTCGGTGTCGGGATAAGAAGCGAAAAGGATAGGGATGTGGCAAACCAACGTCAACTCTCCTCCCCCCTTCCCTTTGGCGGGGGTCGATCCATTTGTCCCTCCGAGGGGGATTCAAGGGGCAAGGAGAGACATAATAACCGGAGGGAGGGATCTTCAACCATCTGTTGTTACCTCCTGACATCATCTCTCATAGAATCATTAGCCGAAAACCGGATTGCGGGAAAGTAAACGGTCCGGCCACCGCTGAATTTCTACGATCCGTGAGGATCGTTTGCCTTGACCCCGACTTGCTTTACTAAATTTGGATTCGGCAGACGATTTTTTAACCCATTTTAAACTACTATGGGGCAATTTATTCCTTTCAATATGCTGTTTCGCAACACTGCCAATTAATCAACATAATATTTATAATAATTACTTTTTATTCTAATTTTGCGCTCATTTCGATCTATATAGCTTAATTTAGCGTGCCTTTTTTGTATAGCTAATGAAGTGGAAATAAAAGTTTTTAGAAAATTCTCTCAAAATTGTTGAATTTATCTCATAAGACTTTTTTAGGCCTAATGAGACAAGAACCTTCAAAGCAGCAAAGAAAATTGGGGATTTTAAATCATATGTTCTGTCTATAAATAAATAAATGAAAAATCCTTATTGTATGCGTTCGATGAATTTTTGCCAGGAATTGAATTGAGAACTGTTGTAGCGAGAGTCGATTGCGGGATGTTGGTCTCTGATTAATCAAAAAGAGAGAATGCTTCACTTTGATTACAGCGTTTGTAACTTAAATTGTAATTAACACTGATCACTGTAAAGCTGCTTATGCCACGATAAACACAGTTCTGATATTCTGTTCAATTCATTAAAGGAGGTTTTTGTATTTTTTCTTCTCTTTTAAAACTATCACTTATGTGAAGTAATTAGGAGCATAAAAGATATGTGTTGCTGTTTTCTTTTTACATTTCGACAGTGTAAATAAAGAAACGATATTTTGTATTTTTTGTTTATTTATTTTATTTATTTATTTTTTAATTTCATGAGTAAATAAAGAAACGATATTTTGTATTTTTTGCGTATTTATTTTATTTATTTATATAATTATTTTTTATTTTCACTTATTTACTTTTTTGAAATTTGTAATTTTTTTTTACTTCTGCAGTGAATGCTTACGCCTTTTCCAATACGCCGCCAATCGGAAATACATTGATGAAGAGAATTCCAGCTTTAATATTCCATAATGTCGTAACTAAAGACAATTTTCAACGATTCTAACCCCATTCGATTAATTTTTAGCTCATCTATACGTGAGACTTAAATTCATGATACTAAACAGCGCTTTGATTAAAACTAAATAAATATAAATATTGTTACAGAAGCACAGTAAATAATAATATTTTTCTAAACTGCGAATTTTTCTCCAAAAGCAAGGTATATATTTCGCTTTGAAAGCCCAGTCAGCGAAATTTTTTGAGATTCTATCACTTGCTTGCTATGAATGAAATGCTTATAAAGTGCTTTATTAAAGCACAGACATTTTAAATGAGGACCAAAAATTGTATGAAAAAATTTCTTTAAAAAATCATGAAATAGTAATCATTTAAATTGACATTCTCCCATATGATATGTTTATTCAACTGATGTAGTAAATTATTTTCATTATTATTTATTTTATTTTGCTTCTTTTCAAACATCTCGACATGACATCACTAAATACATCATCAGTTACGTTATTTCTTCCCTTTCCTAGCTGTCTATTTCAGCCAACCTTATCTTCTCAACTCAGCCAACAACTTTGAACCCCATTCATATGAGAAGTCAATATTTGAGCTTGTTCCTTCTCTCCGCGTAACACTACAAATGCGGCGTGACACTGGATATACACAATTATTAGAGACCCTCAGTATAATGATCTTAGAATATTCAGGCTTCAAAATTGTTAAACTTCCCGATCTAAACCTATTTCTTTCGCACTTACATTGCACTGATTTTATCCAACTTTCTCAACAGAAATATTCAGCTATTCCTCTGAATTTTTCTGTTGAGAAATTTGAATAATTACAAAAATGTCAACACAGCGACCATTATCAAAATGTTTATGAAGCGAAATTCACTGATTTACTGATATTTTGATAGTATCTTTTTATATTCGAAAGAAATTTAGTCTTGGAGCCCAAAAAATTCACAGGAATTGCTAAGAATATTTCTCGAAACCATCGGTAAAGGTTTTGGTTAAATGACACGTTGCATTGTCTTGCTGAAAAATTCCATATATGTTTAGATATCTGCTGTCTCTGAATAGCTTCAAATGTTTTTTAGTTCATAATTTGAGACCATGAACTCTTGGCGTCTACTCAATTTGGTAACATTTATCATCAATTTTTACCTTTATGACTGGTTATTTTGTATCAAGTCATCTAGGACCCAAATGATACGTTGACAACTCCATCAGAGAACCTGTTGCCATCGGCGTGTTCTTAGTAAGAGCATTTGAAAGAGAGCATACTGTAGTCTCTAAAATTCTCAGCAGGTATCGAACTCTAGTCCTCCAAAAAACGAATGAGACGCTAATTCCAATCAATGTATCATAACATTTATAGCGTTTCTGACTTACGGGTTTTTTAATCAATGATTCCCCCTAATCCCATGTTGCAAAGGAAGAAATTCAGATAACTTTCAAAAAATTTTCCGGACAGTTTTCATAGGATAGAAAATTTTATTCCATTTCCTATGATTGAACAGAGGGCAGGGATCAAACGGGAAACTTAACATGGGATATGTGCTCCTAAAATTGAGTTTCAATAAGCTCAATCTTCCAGAGTTTAAAAAAATTGGTATGCTTTATCTTTCTTGAGGTATATGTCTGATGCGAATGACTGAAAAATGTAGATTGTGATTAAAATATTCGATATTGTTTTCACTTTCATATTGTGAATAACCAATAAAATTTTATCATTCGTCTTTTAGAAATTTTTGGGAAGCTATGTCCATCTATAAGCAATACATTTTGTTAACGCTGTGACATACACAATGGGATACAATGATGCTATAAATATCAGCTCATACAACTGAATTATTAATACTGTATTAAACTTGAATTTAAAAAAATCGTAACATCGAATTCAGTAAAAAAGTCATTGTAAATTGAGTTAAAAATTTTATTTTACATCATAAGAAATGTATTTTATTACGAATTTCTTGATAAAAGTTTTATGGTAATTCAACAAAATTTATAGAATAAAATAATTACTTAAAATTACCAATTTTCTTGTATATCTCTATAAGTGTTATTTAAAAATTTTTTCTTTTAATAGTTCTTTGTATGTATACATATATTGTATAGTTAAAAGTATCTAAAATACAGGTATTTCATTTATAATCCAACTGTTTCCTCCAAAACAGGTGCAAATGAAAACTGGCATATTCAATAAAATAAATCGCTTAATATAATAAATTAAATTCTATTAAGCAATCTTGTTTCATATTAAAGATTTTGTCACAAAGGCTTTATTTCAATTAAACATAATTTTAATTAATAGTATAGTATAAATAATGACTAAGTAACAATATGTAATAATAACTATGTAACAATTACATAAATTATTTTCAATAATAATGAATGTATACGAATTTAATGTATATTTGTATATATATATACATACATACATACATTTCATGTGTTCAAAAAAGACTAAATATTTTTTAAAAGTATAGACGATAGAATATGAGTATAGACTATATATAAAAATAATAGTCTAGCATTAGTCATAACTCCAAATCGTAGAGGGTAATGGACTATAATATGCCTGGTGTTTGTTTTCTGTGTGAATTAGGGTTGATTTATAATAATTTATATATGAGAATGAGGAAGAGAATTTTTTTTTATTCTAACACTGCAATATTTTTGTTACCATTAAATATAAAACTGAAATCTTTTTTTAAAGCTATGTGATGAAACCACACTTTTCTATGAAACAAGTTTTAAATTCTGTCCGTCTTATTATTGAAAAAGAAAGTTGTTTTTTCGATTTCTTCATGGACATGTTACATGGGTGTTATCCAAGTTTCCTTCCTTTCCATACGTGTATATCTATATTATCTATAAAAATATTCGCTAAAGAAATAACGCTGCAAATTAACAAATCGGATTGGCAGCTCAGTTGAATAATTAACGTATTTATCTTGCATTTAAAACTTATGTCTACTTCGGGCATGGTGGTATGTAGTAGCTTAAAATCCACTGTAAATTATAGATATAATTTGACTGAGTTCTCGTAAAATATGCAGGGAAAAAAACATAGTCGTATAGAATCAAGCAATCAAAATGAACTGAATGTTCAGTTGTTCTACTCGTTCGTCGTAAAAGATTTCAGCTGTTATGTCACCCTCAAAAGAATGTCGAATGTGTCTATAAAATTATGAAAGTCAATTACAAAGTAATTTGTACTTTGTAAGCAAATTTTCGCTCAAAAATTCTTTATTTTAATTATTTGGCACTTAACATCAACGTAAAATATACAACATAATATTGAAAATAGGTATATATGTGTCGGATGAAATGTCTAAAAGCGTTTTCATTTGCTACTAACACACAAATTCATTTACATATTCATGCACGTGAATAATTCACAAAATATTGACCGTACTCATTTTCCCTGTAATTTGTATTTCGAATCTTATTAATTGTTAGTTATAAACTTTCTACTATGTTGCAGTATATGCTTTTTGTGCTTTTGACCTTGGAAAATATGAAGGAAAACGTTATTAATCATCATAGAACTGTGACAGTGACCTTTAAGGAAACCAGTTATTTTCCTCTTAACCACAACCGGAAAGTTTTACTGACCTCTAAAAATGTAATTTCAACTCATATTAGATCAACGAGAGTAAATTGCTTTAATATGAAATGGGAAGAACATTTGACGCGAATCATTCGTAAGTTACAATTATCTTTAATTATCTACACTTTTCACAGGCATTCTAGTTTAGATGATGAATACTATTTAAGAATTTTAGCAACGGGAATATTTACAAGCTTTTAAATCCTATAAATTAAAAGAATTTTTTCACTTCATTATGAATTCTTATAGGTCACAGCTTGCAAATATAATAGCCCTCTTTACTCAGATCACAGTTTAACAAATTAAATATTTAATTATGATCCAAGTGTGTGTTTTCCTAAGAAAAACTTAAGATTCAAAATAAGATATTGTTGAAAAACAGGGGTTTTGCGTTTTTATTTGTATACATCTATATGTGTCAGATGGGTACTTTAGAGTTTACTAGATTTCTTCTTTTGCGATACATAAACGCAAGTCATAATCGACAAAACACTGTGGATAGTAAACACCTTATATTATCTTTATTTCCTATTCTATCCACAATATATTATAACTATCGAGAAATGATGCATATTCATTGCTGATAAACACATCATTTCTAATGTAAAACAAATAATTTTTTTCAGCAATCAGAAATAAAATCTTGATTTCAAGAAGCTATAGTAGATTTGTTAGAGAGTGTCTTTTTCAATTAGCTCAATAAACTTTTGTTGAGCTGGTTATTGATGGGTCGGAATCTGATCTTCGATTTTCGTGGGTTCGATTCCCAATTGAACTTTTTATTTGCAGCAGTTTGAATCTTTTTTTCATAGATTTTTATTGTATCAGATTTCATGAGCAAAATATGACCGTAAAGCAATAAATAAAATAAAATAAAATATACAAAGTATACTATAAAATAAATAGATACGTGGATGATTTTTTCACAAATTTATGAATATTTCAATTCATAAATAACATTTTATACCAGTTCATTGCACTTGAAATAATAAAATTTTATTTTTATATATCGATGGATTTCATCTAATCTTCAAACACTTTCACCACATTAAATTTTCATTTCTTTTTTGAAACAATAAAAATGAATCCATCGTATTTCACAGATTTATCAGGGCAGACGGAATCTTTTTTTCGATGATGAGTTGTGGGAATTGCAGTTCTTTGAGTTTTCCTTCCGTTCAATGCTCTCAGACAGACGCATTATGAGAAAATGTTATGTTTATTACAACAAAAGCAGTGTATGAAATTACTGAAGTAAAAACACATCAGCATAAATCTGTTCATTTTTTAACTAAAATTATTATTCCACGTATTATTAAATCGTATAAGTTGATGGATCCCCCTTTTTCTTATGGAAAAATATGTCTGAGAAAAGATTGCTTATAGAAAATAACTCTTGACAAATGAAAGTTTCATTATACAAAAGAAATAGCGTACGATATCTAATGATTCTTCAACATAGCAGTTTTGCGAAAAAATCTTAAGACATGCCAGAACTAAAACTGTCGTATCAGTAATTTTCTTTTGATTAGCTAATATTTTTATTCTATAATATGCAACCAAATTCTTTAATTGTATACTCCCATTCTGGTTCAAACCGGTTAATGTGTACATTTTATAAATTAAAGCTAAAAATATTTATAAAATAAATACAATACAATTTAAGGGTCTCACCATGGCCTAGTTGTAGATCATGCAACTCGGTGTAGAAGTACACGGTTTCAATACCTTCCACTGTACGGTATATGGGTGAAGAATATCTACAATACGTATCGGGATGTATGTTGGGAATTTTCCGGGTTTCTTCCCTTTAGGCATGTGAAAACAGCCCAGTATCTCTGAAGAGTTTTTTTTTTTTTCGAGAAGGCTATATGCGTGAAGGGATAGTAAAAATACTTTTACCAGCTTTCAACCTTTCATAGTAAAAATACTTTTACCAACTGTACACGCAGATTCAAAATTAAAGCTGTAATTTCAACATCGCATACAGGTTCTTTCTTTCAATAGTCGCTCGTATTCAAAGTTGATAATTGAGAAATCAGGAATATAGTTAATGATTCTCAACCGAATACAGAAAAAGCATCATCCCTTCTTGCTCTTCAATGCTAGCTTCGAACCTGATATCTTTTACATCTCAGAGCTATCTGATCACCAGATCACGATGAGCCCAGGGTATGTTCTTGAGAGTTTTCAGAGTGTCTCTCTTGTAACTCGTGAATGCAGCTCTCTGTTATTAGCAAAGCTCTTCAGACCAATACCTTCGAGATCCTTTATAATAGTTGCTGAAAAGGATCTCGAAGGTACTGGTCCGAAGAGCTTTGCTATAATTTAAAAATTTCTAATAATAAAATATTTTGAATCTGTAACAAAACTAGAAATATTTATAAAGTTTATACCCCAAATAATTCACATCATTTATAAAATTTCATCGCTTGTAAAATTTTTGCCCTTTCTTCATACAGTATCTTTAAATAAGATTCATTTGGAGTTCCTGAAAAGAAAGTTTTTTGTTGTCAGAAAGTTGTCTCGATCAATGCACCCCAAGTTTAAATTTCCCGAGAGGATGTGTATTTACTTGAATTTTACATGGATTATTATTATACAAAGTTAGAAAATTGTTTTGATTTATAATGAAGTCTCTGGTTTATAACGAAGCCAGACAAGTAAAATCCTTTTACGTTATTTTCTAGATGTGGGCAAATAATAGCTTTACAATAGTTGTGGAAGTCGAACAAATAAATCCATATATACATTCGAATGAAAAGAAAGAAAAAGAAGAAAAAAATCAGTATATTTTGATGAGATCAGTAGTACGTGCCCCCCAATAAATATCTAATAAGTATTTTGGATATAATTATGTGGTCTTTTAAGTTAGTAAAATTTCATAGCTTTGTGTAAATACGGAAATATTTTTTATTAACAGAAATAGATTATTTTTAAGTAATAATTGCAATAATTTTAAATTTTTTAATAGTTTTTAATATATTAACTTAAAGAAAATGCTTAGAAAGTGGCATCATAATTAACAAAAAAATCTAACATAATAGTAAGAATGAACAATTGAAAATTTTTATGAAAAACAGCTAGAATTTTTCTATTTGTTTTTAAGATATTTGCTGTTTAATTAAATAAGGAGTCATGATTCAATGTCTTAGGATTTGTTAATTAACAATTTTTACGTGGATTATTATTGTACAAATTTAGAAAAATTGCTTTAATTTATCATGAAATCTTGTATAAGGTATCAAATTTTTAAAATTAAATGTTATTTTCCATTTTAGAGAATCATAAAGCCTTGAAAACATATATTTTTAAACAACTGATTAGTTTGTTGTATCAAACTCATAATTATCAAAATTGTTTTGTAAAATTGCTTTTATATTTCCTTTTTCAAATTTTCATTAAATCTTATAATATTATATATATATATATATATATATATATATATATATATATATATATATATATATATATATATATATATATATATATATATATATATGAAATTTCTTTATTAGCCTTGGAAAATTTAGAATTTTAAAAAGGATATAATTAAAATTGAAGTGATATGTTTTCGTGAAACAATTTTGATAATAAAAAGCGTTGGCACAAATTTCTCGTTGCAATTTTTTCTTTAAGTATAGGATTTTTTCCTGCAAAAAAGCATTTTCATTTAATTAAAATTTTTAACATTGTAATCATATTATAATAGAAGAAACAGGTGCTGTAAAAAACTTTTTAACTTCTCACTTGCTTTTCTCATTTTTTTCATGAAATGTAGGGGTATTTTTCAACAAGAATTATTTCTATTGTTTGATTTTTTTATGAATTACTGTATAATAACTATAATCATTTTAATTTACCTTTTAGATGTGTGCAAATAATAGCCTTGCAGTATAATTGTGGAAATAAAACAAATAACACCAGGTAAATATTTGAAGGGAAAATGCCTAATTCTTAAAAAACGTGTCTATAAAATTAACAGAAATGCCTTATTAAGACATACTTTTTTAGTAAATATATCTTAATGAAAATTTAATAAATGCACCATGTAGCTAAATGATTAACCACTGAAAGGCCTTTATCATCTGAAGCATATAACATTCAACAAGGAATTTTTCATAGAGGAAAATATTTATATATTGCAAAGGAAAAATCTAAGAAAACTCCCTAAAAACTAATTTATTCCTAAAAACAGAAACGCAGCATTCACCCTCTTATGTTCAAGTAAGTGTTTCGAATTGAGAACTTTTCATTCTGACATACATGATAACACTTTTAGGATACATAGAAAAAAATAAACAGCAGATGTTTAGCAAAATAATAATTAAAATCAGTTATACTTAAAAATAGTTATCAATTAATTTTGATGTGATCAGTAGTAGGTTTTCTTTTTGCCTATAAGTGTCTAAAAAATATTTTGGATATAATTATGTGATCTTTTTTAAGTTAGTAAAATTTCATAGCTTTGTGTAAATACGGAAAAAATTTTCATTAAGTGAAAAATTATTATAAGTTATTTTAAAGTAATAATTGTAATAATTTTAAGTATATTATTTGTAATTTTGAAAATATTAGCTTAAAGGAAATATTTAGAAAGTACCATCATAATTATACCAAAAATGACTGGTAGTGTGATTAATAGTAATAAGAATAAGCTGTTGAAAAATTTTATGAATGCAGTTAAAATTATTTTAATTGTTTTTAAGATATTTAATGTAAAATTAAATATGGAGTTCTGATCCAATGTCTAAAGCCTATACTTAATAATTTTTTAAAAATTACAAACATTTCTGTTATTGTTGTTACTTATGACTCTTGGAAGAGCCAAGCTCGATAGCCGACGGCTATGAAATTAAGTCAGAAGAGTGCGTCTTTCGTTTAATCAGAGAACCACGAAGGTGAAAGTAAGACTTTGCTCTAAGACTCCTTCGACAGATGGCACCACCAGAGAATCAACTACTTCAGTTTTAACTGGACACATTTTTTAGCAACTTTCGATAAAACACACCTATTATTGTTCTTTTTTTTCCATTTAATATCTTAAATCAACATTATTTAATATAAATTTAAATGTTTCATGTAAATAAATAAAATTTTAATGTAATACGATTTTTTGTAAAAATATTTAGTAAAATTTTTAAATTTTAATTGAAAAATAAACGTATTCTGAAATAAAATAAAAAAAAGTTAGTTCCATCGTGAACTTTTTAAAGTCAAATTTATTAAAAGAGTTATCTTATTGAATTTTTTAAAATTTAGTTTGAGATCAATTTAAGAGAATACAGTAATAAGTATTTACAATTGCGGATATACAATATAATTGATTTGGTTTACATGTCATTTAATGATCATGATATACACACGAGGCTCTATTCAATTGGAAATGTAACTTTAAATGGGCCTACTTGACAGCCAGATGGTTAGTATTTTAGCTTTCGATTCAACAAATTTGAGGGTTCGATTTTCACTTCGTACCTAGATGTCTACATAAGCTTTGGAATTCACTTTAAAATCTAGATCCCGATCTAATTGGCCATCGTGTGTAGAAAATGGTCGTGGAGCGATAAGCAAAACAAATCAATCCAAGCAGCTTAAAATAGATTGATCTACCGGAAACATTATTCTTTGGAAAGGGAATTGAATCCACGAACTGTTGAATTAAAGTTCAGTGCGTGAACCATTCAGAAAATTCATCAGATTCAAGGTTTATTACATACCAAAGAACATAAGAACTCGCCCTGTAGCAGACATTTTAGTTTTAAATTCTGATGGTTTATTAACGATGAACACAAGTATGCATTAATAAATAACTGATTTTGGATGCAAAATTCTAAATTACATTAAAAACATATCAAATTACCTCCCTCAAATATATGAAACAAAAAAAATCTGTTCAATTCAAATAAAATTGCGGACACAGATGATATTATGAATAATTAATCTCGGAAACTTTTAATATCTATAGATAATATGGAACCTGGATAATACTCTCATAATGGAATTTCCTCAGGTAATATGGTCATAATGTGCTTTGGGGGAGCAAAACACTTACAGCCATAATTTTTCCATAAAGTAAAAATATTAAAAACACAGTTATATATTATGCATATTTATTTAATGCGTGATTTTGAGTTTTTGCTAATGCATTAATTACTTCATTTTAATTAAGTGAACTAAATTTAAATTTATAATTAAATATTATGGCATGATTTCATGAATGCATAAATACAATATGAAAACGTAAACTACTTGATTTTATAAGAGCCAACTATTGGCATGTAATTTAAAACAAATTTTAGAATCATTACTAAATATTCTAAATTTCACGAAAAAAAGTCCTCTAAACATAAATGAATTTAAATTGTAAAAGTGAGGCAAGTTACTCAAAAAGGACATTTAGAAACAATTCAAAGAGAAACGAAATACAAGAATTAAACCTATTTAATAATTTAAAATCCTAAAACAAATCACACTCACAAGTTCACTTTTCAGAAATACGTAGGGGAATTTTGAACAGGTTTCTTAAAGAATAAAATTAATTAGCAAAATATTTAAAGAAAATAACGAAATATCTTAGCATAAAGAGAAAAAGGAAATAATTATTGAAAAGAGGGAATTATTTACCAGAATGAAATTAAAAATATGTTGAATATAATTAATTTTTTAGGATATAAATTAATAAGTTCTTACTACTAAGTAGCATTGAAAAAACTATAATACTTAATATAAAAAAGCAACATTATTTCATCAATATTATTTAATGAAATTTAATTAAAAACAGCGAAAATTTTAATTAATATTTTTAAATTCGGTGCAGATGCATTTTAATAAGCAATAACTAAATTCTTAAGTAAAAAAAACTACAAGAAATGTGCTGACGTATTAGTTATGGAATATATTTATAATTCAAAATAATTGGTAGCTGCCGAATGTTCTTAAAATAACAGTTAATTCACTATGTTAACTTAGGGAAATACCATGGTTTAGAAGTAAGATTATGTGCTTAACAGTAGGTTCCATGCAGTTTTCTGAGCAGTGTTTAACAATAGAAAATGAATGTTGTACTTCTGCTTTCAGCACGAAATTTTGTTTGGAGGGTTTTTTCCGGGTTTTCTCCCTTGTGATGTGTAAACATGATCTGCTGTCTAATAAATGTTCTCTTTGAATGTAATATAGGAAAGAGGCTCAAAGAGTCTTAAACAGTCTTACGTTTTTTAGTTATTAATTTATCAACAGCTGTTATTTTTTATTTGCAGAACTCTTTAATTTCAGTGTATCAATAACATGACCCCATTAGCATGTATAAAGTACAACGAAAGTAACTGTAGCATCTAATGACTGTATTATTATCTAGTGTATGCATCAAAGCCAAATGCTATTCAAAAGAACCGAGAAAAACAAGTAAACCACCAACTTTAATAACATGCGAAATAGTTTTGTTCTAAAAAATTCATTATTTGTGGGAAAAATATTTTCTATGTAAATGAAGGTAAAGTTCCTAAATTTTAAGTGACCATCTTAAAACTTAAAATATTCATTTGTTGAACTAAATGAAATGTGTTTATATTGAGTACATTAAATACAAATGTACTCACTGAAAAAAATTGCAACAATACAACGGTAAACGCCAGTTTGAGCTCAAGTAAGAATATTGTCTGTGATTCCAAAAATAAGTAAATGCACAAAATTTTAGGCTATAATAGGAGTACAAAAACATAATATTAAGTTGCGTGTAGCACTATCTTCCTGGCAAGCAGTATCTAAATATAGCCAAAATACAGAATCCCAAAAATAACAGAGAACTATAACAGAATCAAAAATACAAAATTCTCTTTAATCAAATTAAATATTAAAAATGTCAAATTAGATCTTGTATTGTTCCATTAGAGTTATTTTAGTAAATTTAACTTATATTGCTAAGTTTCTTTAGTTGATGCTGTAAAAACAAAGTATTTTGAGATACCATATAAAACCATGTAGTTTACAATATTTTCTTCGAATTGTAATATTTTTCGTTGTGTGTAAAAGTACTGAAAAATTAAACCATTTCAATTCAGAGGAAAATCATAATACTTGTAGAACTCAAATATTTTCCATTTGAACAATCCTTTTACATTATTTGTAATCTGTTTGTTAGATATTTTCAATTTAAAAGCTAACCCAAAGGCGATTGAGTTTACTTCCACATTTGTGAGCTTCTAATAACCCTCTGATTGTAAAATCTTTTAGAAACCTTATTACGCATTGTATTTTGGAGTATTTTTGTTTGTTGTATTTTAAATAAACATTGATCGTGATAAATGCACTTTATTTAGTATTATATCTAAAATAATCAATTGGTGTGCTTTATATATGTTATTGTGTGTTCTTCTTCTTCTTCATTGGCCTGACAGCCCAGAGTGGGCCTTTGCCTTCCTCAGAAGTGCATACCAGGACCCCCTATTTTTGGATAAGGTCATCCAGTTTGTCACTTTTAGGGTTTTTAGGTCGTTTTCATTGTGTCGTCTTCATTTTAGGTCGTTTTCATCAGTGTTTTTAGGCAGTCACGCCATCGGAGTTTCGGTCGTCCTCTTCTTCTGGTGCCAATGGGTCGAGCCAAGAAATTTTTTTACGTCACCCGATTGTCGTTCATCCGGCTCAAATGTCCTGCCCATTATAATCTCTGTATTGAGATAAATTTAACGATATCTGGTTCTTTATATAGTTTATAGAGCTCAGAATTAGTTCTTCATCGCCATGTATTCTCACATTTTATTCCAAGATGCTTCTTAAAGTTTTTCTTTCGAAAATGGAGAAGATTTCTTTGTCCTTCTCAGTCAATGTCCACGTTTCAGATGAGTAAGTGAGAGTAGGCCGAATCAAGCCTTTGTATATCAAAATTTTTCTTTTTCGTCTGACGAAAGTACATTTTAGGTACTTTTTTAAGCCGAAAAAGCATCGGTTAGCAGCTGTAACCCAGCTGTGGATCTCAGGTTCGATGTCATTGGATGCATTCAATTCAGATCTCAAATATTTAAAGTTGCGAACAGCTTCAAACTTGTAGTTTCTTACCTCTAGATAGGGAGTGCTATATTTTTCGGTGGTCATGTATTTTGTTTTGTCTTGGTTGATTGCAAGATGCATTTTACTAGGTGCAGCTTCTAGTGACGTAAAAGCCTCTTGTAAGGCCTCGGACGTTCGTGCAATAATATCTACGTCATCAGCATATGCAAGTATCTGTACAGACTTGTTGAAAATCGTACCTCGAGTGTTTATGTTAGAATCCTTTACAAATTTTTGGAGGGCGAGATTGAAGAGGAAACAGGCCAGTGCATCTCCTTGCCTTAAGACATTGGAAACAAGACAGATCATTTTGAATCTTGACTCTAAGTTTAGTCTTGTTTAAAGTGATAGCTACCAAATTAATGAGTTTTTGAGGTATTTCAAACTCTTTCATAGCTTCCAAGAGTAGGTATCTGTTTATTAAATCATAAGCAGTTTTAAAATCTATGAAAAGATGGTGTGTCTTTATATCGAATTCTCTGGTTTTTTCCAAAATTTGCCTTATGTTAAAAATCTGTTCTATCGTGGATCTTCCATTGCGAAATCCACATTGATAGTCGCCAATAATGTTCTCTGTAAATGGTATTAGTCTGTTGAAAAGAATTGTTGAGAACAACTTGTAAAAAACGCAAAGAAGACTAATACCCCTATAGTTTGCACATTCCAAGATGTCTCCTTTTTTACGAATGGGGCAAATAATACTCAGGTTCCAATCTTCAGGCAGAACCTCTTGGTTCCATACAGATTCAATGAGGTGGTGAATTTCTTCAATGTTTTCGGTCGCTGCACTTTTTATGAGTTCCGAGGGGATAGAATCTGAACCTGGAGCCTTGTGTTTTTTGAGCTTTTTTATCCCTTCTCTAACTTCTGCCAAAGATGGTGGTGGGACAGTGTCAGTTTCTGTAATAGGATTCGGGTGAGCTACATTCCCATCTTGGATGTTGCAGTTCAACAGCTTGTCAAAGTGTTCATGCCATCGATGGAGAACTTCTGTTCTGTTATTTAGAATGAGATTGTTTGTATCTCTGCAAGCAGTAATTCTTGGCTTAAAGTCTTTACAGTCAAAGTTGATTTCACGGTATAAAGCACGGCTTTCGTTGGACCCTCTGAGATGTTCAACGTCCTTGAATAGGTCATCGCGAAAAAGCCTTTTTTTAGCCTATGAATTTTCTTTTCTTGTTTTCTGGAATTCTTGTAATCTTCAATAGAGCTTCTTGAGTGATGCTTTTGAAGCATATTTTTGTTGGCAGCTTTTTTAGCCTGTGTTACAAGAAGACACTCATTGTCAAACCAGTCATTACATTTCGGCTTTTCAGCGTTTCCCAGAGTGTTATCAGCTGCATGAATGACTGCTTCTTTAATTGAACTCCATTTACTTTCCACAGTTTCCATTTCAGAAATGTTTTTAGATATTATTTCTCTATTAAGTGTGGACTGGAAGTCTCGTCTACTTGATTGAATTTTTAGCTTGTCACAATCAAACTTTTTCTGTCTCTCCCCGTGAGTTCTTCGAGCATTTGAGATCTTGGCCTTGATCTTGGCAATAACTAAAAAGTGATCGGAGTCACAGGTTGCACCACGATATGTTCTGACATCTTGGATGTCGGATGCATGTCTGGAATCGATGAGTACATGATCAATTTGGTTCTGAGTCACCATGTCTGGTGAGTTCCAAGTCATCTTATGTATTCGTTTATGGGGGAAAACAGTACTCGAAATAATCAAGCTGTGCTCGGCAGCGAAGTAAACCAATCGTTGACCATTATCATTGGTGATATCATGTAGACTGTATTTTCGGATTGTAGGCCTGAACTCATCTTCTTTTCCAACTTTTGCGTTCAAATCGCCCAAGATGATTTTAATATCGTGTCTTGGACAGGCTCTGTAGAGCGTTGAAAGATCTTTGTAGAAAATTTCCTTCTCTTCGTCTTCCCTATCTTCCGTTGGTGCATGAGCATTAATGATGCTGTAATTGAAAAACTTACCTTTCAAGCGGATCTTGCAAAGTCGTGGTGATTTAGGGACAAAGTCTATCACTAGGTGCTTAATGCTTTTACTCAGTAGGAACCCAGTTCCAAAGACATGTTTTTTCTTGTCACAGCTATAATACAGCGTGTGGTTCTTTTTTCAATGCTACCCTCTCCAAGCCATCTCATTTCTTGAATGGCGAGTAGATCGATATTGTAATTGTCAAATTCTTCTATGAGAGATTGAAGTCCTTTACTGTAGTACAGTGATCTCACATTCCATGATCCAAAAAGCAAAGTCCTCAAGCCGTTTCCAAGTCGTTTACCAAAATGAGGAGGCCGGATAATTCTTTCTTTGGATTTCTGAACAGTTGAGTTTTTCCGGGGTGGGGTTGTTAACCCCACGCCCAACCTGGTTATACCCCCAGGGACTGGGTCCATTTTAGTCGCCTTTTACGACACGCATAGGTACGTTGGGACGATTCTTACCCCCGGTCACCACACGGGGCATGTTATTGTGTGTTGCATCAAAAATAATCCGTGGTGGCAATCCAGGAATTTTATTCCGTATAGTATCTAGAATGTCCAGTAATACTGATCCAAATATGTTATTATTTATTATATCTAGAACAATCAATGATGAGGATTATTTTATGTCATTGTGTGTTATATCTAGAAGGATCCGTTGTCGCGATCAAATGTCATTATGTGTTATATCTAGAAGGATCCATGGTCGTGATCAAATAATGTTATTGTGTGTTTTATCTAGAAGGATCTATGGTGTCGACCCAGATATGTTATTGTGTAATCGGAAACAAATTATCTAAAATAAATGTGAATGTGACCCAGACTATTAACTATTATTCAAAAATGATTGCTAATTGAATTTTACAGTTACATCTAGAATAAGCAATGGTGGTGATCAAGAAATAGTATCACGTGTTATGCCTAGAATAACCAATGATGATAAAGGAATATATTATGGTGTATTATATCTAAAATAACCAATGATAGTGATCCACTAACTAGCAGATGTAAATGTATAAATAGAACAGAAATAAAAATAAAAACATATAAAAATGAAAAACAAAACTGAAAATATTCGTTATAATAAAATACTTTATATGAGTAATATTTTAAGACCTAAGCTATAATTTAAGTAAAAAATTTCCTTCTAAAAATTCTTTTTAATGGAAAATGTCATTTTATGAAAATGTCATTAAAACAAAATATTACTGTAATTTATCTAGATATTTCCAATTATATAATATGCATAAATACAGCCGTGTGCTACAGGATGTTTTCCCCCTTTTTTGACTGCTTCTTACCCAACTCCAACTTATCAAACATAATTTTTCTGAACACGCAGAAAAAAAATGAAACAATGCAAAGTAAGTTCCAGATTAAGTTTCCCCGACCCCTTCAACTCTCGCCCTAAGAGAAGATGGATGAAAGGGGTTGTCAGTCTAACAGCTGCATCCTCGAATTTCTCATCTTCTTCCCCCTTTTGTTTTTTGCCTGAGAGGTGATCTGTAACTTCTTCTAAAACAGAAAGCTCGTTTGGGAAGCTGTCAATTTTGAACAATATTTGAAAATGATCCTTTTTTGAATCTCTGTTAGTGTCTGCTGATTGCTATGATAGATATCGCCATTTTGGCGATGTTTGAACGATATCAGCTGTATTATAGCCAGACAAAAATACCTATTACAGTTAAATAATAATTTATTATAACATTAATTGTATTTGTTCTAGATCAAATTAACAGACTCAGTCAAGAAAACAAAAAAATTACAACCTTTACTTTTCTCACTTCACAAAATAATTTAATTTATTTCTAACTTTATTTCTTTAAAATTATTATCTAACATTTTTTCATCCAATATGTAAACATATATCAATTAAAAAATTGAAAATACATAAATTGCTTTGTTTAATTTTTATTACATTAAATAATAACTAATACAGAAACTTTTTTTCTGTTTTGAAATATATATATATATATATATATATATATATATATATATATATATATATATATATATATATATATATATATATATATATATATATATATATATATATATATATGTATGTATATGTATGTATATGTATATGTATATATATATATATATATATATATATATATATATATATATATATATATATATATATATATATATATATATATGTATGTATATGTATATGTATATATATATATATATATATATATATATATATATATATATATATATATATATATATATATATATATATATATATATTGGGAAAACAAATATATAATTTGGTATTTAATAATATAGATAATAGTATCTATTAAGTAAATGTAATAATGCTCCAATTTTCTTATGAATTGTCTAAATCCAAAACAAAGTGTCTTGTTCTTAAAACTTTAACTATAAATTTACTCTTGTTAAGGCAAAATTGTCCAATAAAAATGTAATTTTTAATATTTACTGGAATTTTGTTCACATTAATTGTTATTTTAAATAACTATGTTCAGCTGTATTATATTGTAAAACTTATTTTTGAAAATTTTATTTTTCCCATAAGTTTTACAATGCAATATTATCATAATACACGTGAATTATAATAATATAACCACACACATATACAAATATTACCAGACCGTTTTATGATGTTTTACAATAACTTGAAAAGCAGTTTGAATAAAGTGTTCAATGAAGTCCTTGTGACTCTTTCAAAATTTGTTGCTACATGGTGTCAACAATTCTTAAGAAATTTTGCAATCAAATCTCGCTCCATTTTTATTGCTTTGGTATTGGTAAAAGAAAGTAGCTAAGTTATATAATTTTAATGCAGTTAATTAATATTTTCTTTTAAAACAGAATAATGAATTATGCAATGCAATCAATAGCTTTATAAAGATAAACGTATTTAACCCAGAGTTTCTTTTAATTCTTATGAATTAAAATTTGCCTTCAATAATTGCATAGGGAAGGAAGGTTTTGATAGAAAGGTTCTTGTATGTAAGAGATTGAAAACTTGATGCTTGATGCTAAATCCAGCTGAAGACCGTAATGCTGTGAAAATTTATGTATGTTAAAAATTTTGCAAGATTGGACGTCAGCTTAAAGACTGTCCCGATCAAAATGCCTTCCATTGATCAATGTAAATAAATCTTCTTACCCAAATAATATCCGCCACTTCAATGCAAAAGTGAAATATGTGCATACAAAACAACTCGAAAATTGCCATAGAGGTTGCTTTCACACAATTATTTGTAGTTACACTAAACAGACTTTGGAGGTATCTATTTCAGCAATTTAATCCCTCATCTTTGATTACTGAATCAGTGACAAATACTTGAACATTCAATCATAGTATAGATTCAATAGTATTTAAAACATATTTTCTCCCAATTTCATGTAAAATGATATAAATATTATTAATAAGAAGATTTTAATAAAAAAATTAATCTCTTTAAAGCTTTTTTTTAGCAAGTGTATGTTGGTTGATATTTATTTGTACCTTATCAAGTGAAAAAGGATGAATTATAAATCACACTCACTATAAGATTTATATTAGTAGAGTATTGATCTGTCTTTACAAACATAATGAAAATTTGAAAGCGATTATACCCTAAACTGACCTCATGAAATTACCTACACATTGATATTTTTATTACTTTTAATAGTATAAATACTAAATTAACATGTTTAAAGAATTTATTTTCTTCATCTTTTCCAGTAATGGCATCGTATTGGAAATTACTTTTAGTATACCTCTAACTGATAGATGACTTTTAAAAATCCAGTAAAAATGCATATTCAGTAAATTTTGTACCTAACGTGGGCAATAAGTTGGTTGCTTTTTGTATAAAACGATCATAACTACGCCCAACAAATCTGGTCATTTATGGACTCAAAAATCACTGTCTATTTTATCTTTATTATGTTCTGTTATTTCTTTCTAATTTGCTGTTACCACAATTAAATATAGAAAGTACATATATATGAATTTTGGGTATCATACTAGAACTTGGAAAGTGAACTCTGAATAATTCAACCAAAGTCTCCCTCCTAAGCTCTGAAATCCTCCTGTTTCAGAGTATATAAACGATAACTTCTTTCTTTAGGTAAATAATGTCTACAGATATAAGCATATAATATCTAATGTATTGTAAGGATTATTTGAGCACTGGTATTGCAGACACAGTTTTATTGCTGTTACAATAATTTCTCCCTTAGTTTCATTTAGAAATTCAGATCGTGTTGCTGTAAGTGATTAAAGCTGATTTCTATTTCATCCAATTAACATTTACTTTCTTCCCGTTTAATAACTCTCTACTTAAATTACTTAATTCGTGAAAAGCTTACTTGTCCTCGCCAAGGCCTAATATTTCTAACTTTAGCATGTGGGTAATAACACCAAAAAAATATCATGTTGCAATTTGTCGATAGGCAACAGGATCTTGGAGGCAAGCCACGATCTTCACAGTAAGTGACTTTAATAATATATTTAATGTCTGTTACCAATACCATGTAGCAGACAGCCTAACTGGCGAAAATTGCAGCAAAGCATTTGAGCAATTGTTGGGTCTTGTCTTCAGAAAGGATTTTCCTAGGCAGTGGGCCGTATTCATTAGTGACAAAAGTAAAATAAAGCCCAGGAAACTTTAAAACCCCCTCACCGAAAGATGCACTTGTTGTAGATAAACACTCAACATCATCTCCGTTTATTCAACAATGACTGAAATCAAACAATTGACTTTCCACTTCGAAGACCATTCTCCTACCACTAAATCATGGTGAGTCACTATATTTCATATTAAAGTACAATTATAAATTAATTCTAAATTATTTTCTTTCATGTGCTCCTTAAAAAAGCCAATAAGACCTGAAAGTATAAGAACTTTTATTTATTTATTTAGAGTTCTTAAAAAGTACAAATATTCCGTGTGTCTCTCATTATTCTTGAAAATTTACATTATACTATTAAAAAATATATATACAGAAATCCTTGGATACAATACAATTATACGAATAATACAAACAAAATTTTTAGAAAGGTAGCAGCTCCAGGTAGTATTCATAATAAATACATGTAATAAATGATCAAAAAATATTTAATAAGTGATTATAATAATTTATGTTTCGAGGACAGTATCTTTTTAAGCATTAGTATTCTGCCAATACTATTTTAAATTTTTTTAAAAATTCTAAAAATGTACCCAGCAACTCTCGACTTTTTCCTTCATTAAAAAACTTAAACATTCCAAAAAGAAAAAAAAAGAAAACATTGTCAAGCGATTCCTTAAAATGAGATAATCATCTCATAGTGGACAGAACGCTTTCAGTATTTTAATCTGCTAGGGTTTGTCACTTTTAATGGTAGGTTCATGACTGATCAGTTAATAAAAAATAATAGCAATACCATCTGTAAACTTTTGTTAAAGTTTCTAAATTTTTACCTAAAAATCAACACTTGAAAAATCTTAAAGAAACTAAAAATTGACATTCAATAGTAAATTTGCATGAAATTAGTAAAAGACTTTTAAAAACTATTTCCACATACATTTGAATGGTAGAACCATTGATATAATTTATTAATACATTTTTAGAAACAAATATAAGAATTTAAAATTTTTATTTTTAAACGTATTTTGAACTTTTTTTATAAATATATCATAATTAAAAAAAGCGTGTCTCATAAAATATATAATTCCTCCGAAAACAAAGAACTATCTGAATATCTGATAAAAGCTATTGAATTAAAAATGCAGGAGAACAATTCTTTTATAACATAATTTACAAGCCGAAATCCTTTTCGTAACATTTTCAACTCCGCGCGATGCATCGTGTCAGAATAAACAATACTCTAATCAATACGAGAAATGAATCAAGTAGCTTTAAACCCTCCCTCATGAAAAATTGTATTAATATCACATATCAAACAAACAATCCAAAATCGTTTTAAACTAATGCAACAAACAGTAAGCAACACGCGAGAACTGGGAATTATTCCAAAAAAAATAAAGGAAAGGGAAAAAAAGCTATTCCATTACACTAAATAACGACGAACAATAGCTCATACAATGTAGCAGCAAGCTATTCGTCGCCAATCCCCCAACAGCAAATCGTTTTCTCCTTCGGAAGCTTTTTTAAAATCTATTGATTTGGGGATTTTTCCAAATCCCCGCGTAGGGATAAAACGGAACATCTCATCGGGGGACGACCCGTTATTTTCCCGCTGTTGGCGATAATTGGCGCTTTCAATAAGCTCCAGCAACCCCCACCGTCAATATGAAATTCACTTAAACTCGGCAGTACGGCGATGGGTTTGAATATGAGTGGATAAGTGTTCTTTTACCTGTGACTTGAATGGGAGAAAAATTCTGAAAAGGCGCTCTGAAAGGGATGTTCGATTGCGATTAATCTATTTTTTTTTCGTCTTGTTCGCCTGCGGAAAAATAAACAATGCGAGTTGCTTGCTTGTGTTTGATGATAGAACGATTAATGTAACTTTTCTTTTCGACTAAGTTGGAAAGTTGTTTTTAACTGTGGTAAAATAATTACGGGAAAAATTCTTAAAGGAGTTAGAGTGACACTGTGAAGGAATTATCAACGAAAAACAGTTTTCTCATATTGTACTATTAACTTTGAAACGAATCCGTATCTTTTTACGAGATATAAGAAATAAACTATATTTTTATTTTTAAATTCTTCCGTAAAAGATGATTGCAAAGTTAGAATTTTCTTTCAATATCGTGAAAAGTTGAAGCACATCAAGGTAATTATTTTTATTTTGTATTTATTAAAAATTATTTATAAATCATTTTTTTTACAGGTGGATGCCTTACTTTTACTTTAGAATTTTTAAAGAGAACTATTCTTTAATTGTATACTTCTTTTAAATCATTTTTGAATATTTTTATAACAAATCCCTACACATTATTTTCAAGATAAAAATACTTATATTTTTCATATTAACTAAAGTGGTTCCTTAATAATCTTATTAGTAAACTAAAAATTATATTTTTTATTCATAAATTAAAATTACATTTATTGCTAATAAAAATTGAAGTTATAATTTTAAATTAAATTTATTATTAAATTCTTAGTTATATAATAATAAAATTATATTAATGAATAATTTATAAAATATTTATTGATTTGAAAATTTTATTAAAATTAATTAAATGATTTTTTTAATGAAATCTTATATAAAAACTTCATTTCTTATATATATTTTTAAGCGTTTTTATGAAATAAAAAATATAAAAAATGATTCTGTAATGTATTATAATTTTATTCTTAATTATTAATCTCAAACATTTTTACGATTCTAATAAACAAGTGAAATATAAATTTAAATTTGTTTTCGTTGTTTTTAAACATATATTTTATATTTATTAAACCTTTGAATACAAAAGGTAATAAAGCGATTCTTTCAAAATCATAAAACGTTGAATAAATTTTATGACATGCAATAAAAATATTTTTTTACTTTATTTTCCTGTAGAAAATTGTTTCGGAAGAATTAAAAATATAGATATTCTATAAAATGGAGCAGTAAAAAATCGTTTTAAATTTTATATCTTTGTTGATCGTTATCGTTTTTAATGCTTATTAATATAATTTAATCGTTTTCAATGAATCATTGTCATTTATTGCTATATATATTTACATATATATATATTAATTTATAACATATTGTTCCTCGGCTTGTTTAGAGATGGCTTTCAGTGCTTATCATATAATTCCTATATTAAGGCTGAATAATTGTACCTCTCTCGTGCGTTTAGAGCCGTGTGATTAATCGATTAATCGAATACTGTTGCATGCATCGGTTTGAATCGATTTGAATATATAACATAGGATACAGAGATATGCTTTATCGTCAGTTGATGCATTTTGGGGATTCGGGGTTGTGGGGGAGGAAGTTATAGTGATAGTTATCAATTTTAGCTTTTCGGAATAGAGGTTGGATATTTCTGCGGTTGGCGAGAAAAAATTTGCGTGCGCTCGGTGTTATTTAGACGTTTGGTTGTAACAATGTCGAGAACATTTTTTTTTTTTTTTTTTAGAATTTATCAAAATTTATTTAAATTAACAGGGACAGGTAATAAAGTAATTGGAGTTGGTATGAATACAAAAGTATTAATTTAAATTTAATTGTTCATATTGTTTTAACATGAGTTCATTAATTTTTATTTTTGTTTACATTGCTTCTGTTTTCTTTTAATTATGGAAATGTATTTATGTGCAAAACATGTTTTTCTGATTTTTCATATTTTCAAGATTAGAAAAACTATAAAACTAATAGGAGCTGTCTGACACAAATAATAATTAAAAAATGTAACAATAACTAAGAAAACTATCTCTTTGTTTTTTTTAAAAAAAGTTGCATTTTGAAACCATTACTTTTATACAAGAAAGTTGCACTGTTGACTTTTACCAATTAAATGTCTTAATAATGGCTTAATAAAATAATAATAATAAATGACTTAGTAAAGTTTTTATTATTAATTTAAATTCACGGTGTATCCTCTCATAATTAAATAAAATTCGTAATTTATTTCTGGAAATTTAAAAAGCTACATATATGCAGTTATAAAGTTAATGCAGTTTAGCCTAAGGTCAGCATTGAGACAATGCTAAGTGATATGAACGACATTTGAGACAGAACTTTTTTTCGATCGTTTGTTACATCAAATCCAAGCCTTTTAATATTAAAATGAACGTTTTTATTATTCTTTGACTTAACGAGGCTCAAAATTAGGATTGCGCTCGTTACAGTGAAAGTGTCAGGTTCGATCTCAGCCACTGTTTAGTAACGGGATGCTGCATTTCTCCTTTCCACATGCATATCTGCCTTAGGGGAAAACGATCCAGGTACAAAACCAGGTACCGTCGCTCAAAATAGTCTCAGAATATCCTTCAAATGTCAATCTGTCCAACAAGTTGTGTTAAAGAAACTTCAATATGCAAAATGCGGCGGATGTTCTTATGCTTTGCAACAAAATTGTTAAGATAGCTGCAGTTCCGAAGGTTTACCATCGGAAAAATCATGTAAATTCCTTATAAAGTATTTTCTCTTAAAAGTTCTTAAAAAAAATAATATTTATTATTATATTATTATAAAAGTTTACTAAAAAAATGTTCAAAATACATATAGGGAGCTAAAATTATTATTTAATACAGATTTTTGTATAAAAAAAACAATAAATTTCTAATATATTTTTATGTAAATTAATAAATTCATAATTTTTTTTTAAATTTACTCTTTC
Organism: Latrodectus hesperus; assembly: GCA_037975125.1. Lineage (NCBI taxonomy): Eukaryota > Metazoa > Arthropoda > Arachnida > Araneae > Theridiidae > Latrodectus > Latrodectus hesperus. Next base: position 76,556,374 of record CM075852.1, read on the forward strand.
TTAATTTATATAACATATCTTGTGAAAAATATTGTTTTCAAACTATTTTGTTAGAATCACTTAAAAATTTCACAGTCCTGTTGTTGAAATATTTCTTTAATATCAAATTGTTGGAAACCAAATGTGAGGAAATATATCACGTATATAAAATTTAACTCTCAAAATAATATCACATCCATTTATTATACATATTATTTATACAAATGCTAATACATATTGTTAAATTTATGGAAAATTTTTTGATAAGAAATAAACTAGGTAGATTTTTTTATCAAAGATTATAAATTTTATGTAATGGATCAAAATTTTTATCTATATACTTATCATTAAAAATTTGATTTAATATTTCATTGATTTAAATCGTAAATAAAGTTTAATTTAAAAATAACTGTGTAATTTACATTTTTTCTTAATTAATATACGATTCAAACGATACAGTTAAATATGCGTAATTTTTCCTTTCTTCCAACGAACCTTGTCAAATAACAACTTGTTACGGATCGCTAGCAACCCGCCGAGTTTTGTGTCGCTCTGACCGGTGACAAGTTTATCGGATAGAAGAGCCAGCGTAAATTTCAGTCTCCTAAGAACTTTCTTTTAAATTAGATATTTTATGGATGTATTCATCTAAAAACATCTATGAAAGCCATAAACAGTTAATTTCTTTTAATTTTTATAGACTTCATTTTTTTTTCAAGGGTGAGAGTAATTATTTTTTATTTAAAAATTAAAGGATATTTATTAGCTTTCTATATCATCATAACTCAAGTAACAAACAGCTTTGACTCTGAATTATTGATTTACGATCAGCGCTAGACCTCTGTCAAATAAAATTAAATTATAGAAATGCATATGTTTATAATTTTAATAATTTTATTTGTATTATTAAATTATAATCTTAATTTTATTAAGTAATTTTCGTTGTTAAATTACAATAAAATTTGTTTTTAATTTCGATTCTGATATTTTTCGTGAAAAAGCGATTACATTATCCATATCAAAGAGTCTATAGGTAAAGACATTCGAGCAAAAATGTTCTTTGAGCCATCCTACATCATCGCGCCTAGAATCGGATATAAAATAATTGATAATATCTTTTACGATGTCGAGATTGCGCGTTATTTGATCGTAGAAGTTCAAAATGATAATATTTATCTGTCTATTGATACACATTTATATACTATATATCAAAGTATTTATAGCATTGTTAGGCTAGAAAATTACTTTTGTCAATGCTTGATAATTAATTTAATGTTTTTCTAACTTCTTTTTTTGTCTAACGTTATCATTCTATTATTATTTCTTAACATATATTATTTCTTTTAATTTCCACATCTTTCAAAATGGAAATTAATAAATGGTATTTAAAAATTTGCGACCTTATAGATTTATAAATATAATGTTCACCTCTTTATTATTCATGAAAAATGAAAAGAATATAATTTAAAAATATTTTAGTCTGTCGATTTTATCGTGATTCATCAAACGCTAGAAGATGATGATAAACCGCAAAAAACATTTTGCTTTTATCATTCTTCAGATAGCTTCTAAGATCACTTGACCGTACTGTTTAAAATATTTTTGGGGGCTATGTGAACGAAAATGTTTACATATTACCTTGTTTACTTACCATTTTGCTGCCAAGAACATGTTCAAGTGTATTTGAATCGAACTTATTTTCTACATTGGTGTTTGTCGTGCAACGTAAAACTTTACAAAAATCTTCTAAATGCTCTTATAGTGCTTAGAACTGAAAAAAAACTATAATTTTGATTTTCTAAAAAGTCAAATAGTTTGTACTTATAATGTTGTTTCTGGTATCGAACTTGCGATCGCCCTGATTCTTATATCATCTTTCAGATCAGTGATTTCAACAGCATATAAATATTTTAAGTATTTCAGGATAAGGTTTAAAATAATCCGTTTCTTTCGCTATCTTTGCCTGAATTTAAAAGTGGACATTAATATTTTTGTATTAGCCATTTTTCATTTTCCGCTCCTAGTTTTCGAAAAGTGTTAGTGACTTCTTGTGCAAACGAAAATAGATGCAACAGGCAGCTGTGTCCATCGATGCATAGTTTACGTGTTCCGAAAACGTAAAAAAGCAGCTGCAAATTTTTTTGTGCTTCGTCACAAGCATTTCTTGCGCACTCGTCCTTTTCAGATTCTTATATTAATCATGGGAAATAAATGAACTGTCTTGTTAAGTTAATTAACTTGCCATTTAATTAAGATTTCAGTGGTAATTAATGTTGAGAAATGTGTGAAATAGCTGTGTTTTTAATTGGTACTAAATGGACTGCCAAAATAATTTGTTCTATATTATAAATTTAAAACTCAATGATAGTCGTCTTAAATGTATCTTATATCCTTGCTATTATGCTGTAAAATATGAATAAAAACTTCAGATGGGTGTTGGTTTTATATTTTCAGCATACAAATCTGTCGGAGTAGGTGCTCAGGAATTTTCTGGGATAACTTCGTTACGGCGTGCTCATATGGTTCTTTATATGTGAAAACCCTTCCTGAAAATAAAATGATTAGTTTTTCAAAAAGTCTTGCAACTTTCTGTTGTTAAGTTATCTACTAAACGGTGTCGAAAAATAGATTAGTTAATTAATATACATTTTCCTATATATCAAAAAAGTATCTATTTATATTTATTTATATATTTTAATATACTAAAAGTAACATATCATTAAAACAACACATTCTAAAATTTATATTCCTTATCCTCTATATATATTTTATATTGCAATTTTTCAATTCTTAAATACAGATAAAGTATCTTTATTATTTTAGATAATAATGCATAGTTTGATGCATTGCGTGTATTTCAGTCTCAAAGAGAAAATGATTGCTGTCCGCCAATGTAACAAATAATAGAAGAAAATAAAATAAATAAAACAAGTATTATCCGAATAGGAAAACGTATTTGCAATAGAAAATAAAATGTTATATTCAGTATCTGAAAGCAATTTATTCTACGGAAGTCTGAAATGAATTTATCGCCATTTTTTTGAAAGAGATGACAAATGTGTTTTGGATTCTTAGATGAATGGCCAGTTCTTTCGTAAATGAATCAAAATGTTTACGATATGTTCTCTGAACCTACAAAAAAACGTGGAAACAATGTAGTGATTAATTTCATATGTTGTAAGTTCGGTAAATAAAATAAATTTAAAATGATACATTTAATATCTATTAAATTATAAAATTATTTGTATTATTTGTGTAAAATATATTAAATTTTAGTTTATACTTAATATTTATCAGGAATTCTGAAAATATTCGATACATTCTTCTTTCAAATTTTGGAAAACTAATAAAAAAATAAATTCTCATTTTTGTTATCTGAATTTTGATAATTTTACTTTTTATACTTTATAGGAATCTTTGACGTTATGAAAACATATCTAAATTTTTTTTAAAAAATTGAAGTAAAACAAATACTTTGATTTATAATTTCAAAAATGAAATGTTTCAGAAAATTTTCTTTAAAATTTTTTATACGGAAATATTTAATTTCATAGAAATATGAGTTTTTATGTAATTAATTTCTTTAAGTAAAACTACGCTTTATTTACACTTTTATGACTTTAATTTTTATGATCTGTTTCTTAGACTGCCTTGAAAATTCTTCTGCTAAATTATTCAATATATTACGATCAAAGAATAAATAAATAAATAAATAAAGATCTGGAAAAGTATACGTTTTTATGCTAAATTTCTTATTTAGCTTTTGTATAAATTCTAATCATAATTTTAGAAGTTAGTATAATTGAATAAGCTACATTTACATATATAGATGAAAATTATTAAGCAAAATTTAATTAAAAATAAAAAAGGAATACATCGATATTTTTTTAAAAAGTTTTAAAAATTAACTTTGAATTTTAAATATTTAAAGAATAAAAAATTTAATATACCGTGACTATTGTATATAAAATTTTTTTGCTGAATCATTATAAATAAAATCTGATACAACATTATATTAGGAAATATTTATTTTATGAACTCAAAAAGTTATTATTTTGAGTTTTGATAATCATAACTTTACAAACTCAAAAGTCTATTAAAAACAATGAAAAAGTGACTAATACATTTACCGTTTATCAAAAGAATAATAATGCAGTAAAAATTTGGATACTCAGTGGAAGTGTTTAAAATTACAGGAAGAAAAAGAAAGATAAAAGAACAACTTTCAACTTATATTACTAAACAGCTGTCAACTTATATAACACCTCTCTTAAATAATTTTGCTTGTAACTTGTTTGATTTTTATATTACATAAAAATTTTCGTCATAAAATCTAATTTTGCAAAGAGAAGAATCATATATTATTATAAATGTTTGTGAAAAGAGAAATTTCCTTTGTTTGTTGCATTTTTTGTCCGTAACAATTTATTTAATTGTTTAAAAATTACTCTAGCTACATGATTCATACAATAAAAAAGTAATTTATGTACAATATCATTTTGTAAATTCAATTTTATTTTTCATCTCTACCCAAGAGAATAGTTATGACCCACTTGAATAATTTAATTTCTCCATGTTCACAAAATAGAACAAGTACTGGATTCTAAATAGTTGTATTGAGTCTATTGTTTTCTTAATATAAAGCATAAACTACCCCTGCATGGTTGATTGCCTTTTAATTGGGTTATGTTTTGAAACAATGCTTTTATATCTTTACATTTTGCTCCTTGTTTATATCCTAGTTGTACTTGCATTCTTTATGTTTAAAATGTTTAATTATCAAACAATAAAGAGAAATCCATTAAGAATTGTTGATGTTTACGGTTCATTGAATAATGTTAGAAATATTTTTATTTTTTAAGCATTCTATGTCGAGAGATTTTTCAATTTTATATTACAATTTTATTTTGGCATAATAATAGCTATTTTTTTACAATAAAATATATTTTTTGTTACTTTTTCTCTCTACTAACGAAAACAAATTATAATTTCAAGCTTTAATGAAACTAAGTTATTGTTGCCAAGATTTTGAAGATAAATAAATACGATGTGTTCTTAATGGCAATTTATTTGAAATGTCGAAAATTTTTATTAATAAAAGCTATTTAATTAGATTTTTGTTTTTATTGAAGTGTAACTCTGTATATAATAGCATTGATTATTACATTGTTGTACATTTTTTTTGTTTTTATGCAATTAAATAGTTGCGTGATATAAATTTCAAAAGTTCTTCAATTTACAAATATTCCGAAAAATGAATGCTAAACTTTAGCTTAACAATTTTACCCGATAATGGATATTTGTCGCTCAATTCACTTTGTTTCATACTAATTATGGCTGCATTTTGACGATCCTAATTTTTGAAATAAAAGTTTGATTTCGGATTAAATGTTAAAAAATTTTTAAACGAAAATGCAGGAAGCAAGTTACATGGGTTTACAGGGAATATTTTTACACAAATTAAGGCATATAATTTAAAATTTTATTTATGATGAGATAAAAAGTAATCATCAAATAAAAAATAAAATAAAAAATCAATAAAGGAACAATTCATGCTGAATTTTGTTGATGTTTCAAAGAAATAAGAATTCATTAGCAATATTTTATTGAAAAATAAGAAAATCAGAACTTAGTATCTGATACAGTAAAATAATAGTAAAGAAATAATGTTTACAAATAGAATTGTACAAGTTCTGTTAATTTATTGCAGTTCACTGAAAAAAATATCTATGAAGTTCAATATATTTGAAAAGAAAATTAGGTGATGATTACTTATAGTTATTTTTTAATTTTATTTTAATAAATATTTTTTTCATTCTAAAATATTTCGGAATTTATCCGTGAACAATATTTCCATGCTCAAAAATTTAGATAGATCCCTATTTCTGATTAGCAATTTATATAACTATTTTTAACTATTTAAAAAATGCATTTTGCTTTTTTTCCCCTATGAACTATTATTTACTTTGAAGATTATTAATACTTGCATTAGAATGCGTTATAATTTTTTAACAAAACTATCAATCAACTTTAAAGAAGAATATAAAATAGTTTTAAAATTTAAATGAAACTGAAAGAAAGCAACTAACGCAATATTAAACATTTTAATATTTCTCGTTCCCATAAAATTTTCGAATAACATTTACATCATGCAAGTTCAAATATTACTATACTAGAACATATAATTCGCCTCTTGAAAATTAAATATTGCATTGAGAAAAAATTTCAGTAATTATTCGTATATTTGGGATACTACACTATTTTGTGCACATTTTTCTCTCCTCAAAAGTACCATAAATCCTTTTTTTCGTTTTATTTTTATTATAACTCCGTTAGGAGTTACCATGGCAACTTGACAGTAACGTCGCCACATTTCTTTGTATTTCTTAGACGAGAAATATTTGCTCATTCTTTTTGTGTTGTAAATACATTTATATATTCGAAACTATTTTTTTGATCTAATATTTTTTAGAGAAACAGGAATTATGACTTATAGGATGAGGAATTTTATTAATTTCATTTAAAAAGTAAATAAGAAAACAATTACCGCAAATTACTAAAATGCAGGATATTGTAAAAAAAATTTCTTCAAACTTTGTATTATATTCTTCAGAAATGTAATTTGCTTCAACATTATAAGTAATAATTTCATGAACTGTTAACACAAATGGATCCTTTACTTTAACCACTTCAGTCTATATTTGACTGTAAGATTAGGTTAGGTTAGGTTATTGCAAATTCTTTTCCAGTTGCTTCTTTATGCCGATCAAAGTTTATTTAATACAGAAAACCACTTTATAATTATGATCTGAGGCCGATTAATATGGTCAACACTTGAGATGGAATCCTGTTCATTAAAGTTTCACTTCACACTAATACCAAGACTTTATGGCAGAATAACATGTTCTCTCGAATTTGCAGTTTAGAACTTACAGATCAAATTGATGAAATCGACACCTGAGCTAGCATCTTCCTGTCAACATTGGACTTATGTAAACCAATGCAACTTTCAACGTGCACAGGCATCTTTAAAAGTGGTGTTTCGAACTTGAAGGTCACGATGATGAAGCCGCCCCCTGAGGTGGCAGTCTTCTGAGACTTTTACACCACACCAGCAGAGATTCATTAAATTGTAGAAAAAAATTCGTCCTTTTATAGTAGAACTAACAACATTTCACTTAATTCTTAATTTTGTTTCTCTGTGATGACTACATCTTGATATATGAACTGGATGTTTTCGGAAAAATAATTTCCACAAGATGGATTCAAGACATTATAAAATAACTAGATAAAAGCTAGATAAATTGTCCATTTCTGCTGTTTCATTTTGCTTCATGATGTGAGTGCTTTAGAATTTTCTAGATTTTCCAATTTTTAAGGTCCTCTTCTTATGAAGAACATTTGGATGTTTAGATAAGGTAGTAGAAGTCTATTATTTTAAAGTTCATTGAATTCATGCATAACTTTCTTGCATTTCACAGAAGTGGTGACTCGATTTTTTAGTTGCCACACAATTGCAAAATATGCCACGTTGCATAACTCTCATACATCAGCGGAAATTGAGTTTCAAAATGTTAAGGAACTGTTTAACATTTTACGTTTAACATTAACATTGTTGTATGCTGTTTATTCTACTCAAGTGTGCTTTCCATTGCACCAAATGTTTTTATATTTTAACAAGAATAGAAATTTTTATTACAAAATTTTGCCGCTAATATGAATACAAAGGTGTCAATGCTTTTAAAATCCAAAATTTCCCGTATTCTTAGAAAAATAGACTTAAACTATATAAATTCCCTAACAAGTAAGTTCATCCAAAATTTAAAAAAAGAAATCTGTAATGAATTTATGAATTATCATAATAAAATATAACCAAACCTAATTACATAAAAGTAGCTTTTATTTTTAAATTTAAAGAATGTTTTCAGAAGAAAAAAATTCGATTTCGCAAACATTTCTTTTTAATATTTTTAGACTTATTTTTACCACGAAATGAGAAAGAAAAACAGGATTAGAAAACTTAATGCTCAAGCGGGAGAAAATTCCCAAGTTCCACAGAGGTAAACTTCAATTAAGTAAAATTAAATTAAAAGCGATGGATGCTGTATTTTTATGCGGCATCGCTTTTCTTTAAAGGGAGGCAAAAACTCTAACCATGTTTATCATGAAGGCTTTTATCCCTTGCTTTACCAACTATTCTTTAATTATCTTATGTTGACACGGGCAATGGAATTTTATGATATTTTTTCTCACTAATTATATACCAAGAAAATCACAGAAGTAAAAATTCTAAATATTCCTGTTGTATTTTTTTAATTCATAATGATGAGAAATAATGATTTTTATTAATGAATTTCTAGAGCTGAGAATTTAAATTGTGTTTACTTTAATTAGAGCACCCTGTCTTCTTTTTCAAGAGGAAACATGAGTATGATTCAGGGAAGAAAAATTGTATGCAATTTTTTTTTTGTAATTAATGAAAGATATTTTTAATATATATTTCGTAAAAAATTTACTCAAGAAATATTTACTGATCTAAATATTTATATTAGAGTTAATTTTTTATCTAAATTTCGTATCTGATGATTTCCTAATGTCAACTGAAGTAAAAAATTTATTTTCTTGCATTTCATTAGTTTTTAGACTCGATAATATTTTATTAATAATTTTATATTGTATACAAAAATATATTTACAAAAAAATACATGTATATTAAATAAACACACACCATTTTTAAGGTATATTTATGACCATGTATTCAGGATAAGTATACTTTTAATTTTTATTCATTGTAACTGTTTTATATAATTATTATTTGTAATATATAAATTATAGGACTTATAATAATAGGAATATTCCACATTTCTTATGCAGTTCATTTAGAACATTACTAATTTTTTATATAGGATTACTTCGAAATGGTTTTTAGTACTAATAAAACTCATAAGAGCTTAAATTCATAAAAATATAGTATTTTAATGATAATTATTCTTGCAATGTTCTTATAACAAGAATGTAAATAACAGGAAATGTTTAAGGAAAAATTAGAAAATATTTTTCTTGCTAAATTCTTATAAAAATTAATAAATTAATTGCTAAATTCTTATAATATTAAATATTTGAAACTTTTTCTAGATTTCTTTCTGAGAATCGATACTGTATGTAAATATATGAATAAAATGTGCATATATTAAAAAGGTATATAACTTTATAAAATATTTATCAACACAAAATACCCATTAATCTATTGATGTTATTTTTTGACTATCTGATTTGAACGGAGCACTTTATATTTTTGAAAATTATTTATATTATGGATCTATTTATAATAATTATTATAAATGAAAGGTTTTATGCCAGCAAATTTTATGTTATTCATTTGCAAAAATTATTGAAGATTCGTGCATAATGATGTTACATTCTATAAAAATTCTTAAATATACAACCTTTTCATGTAAATGTAAAATTTTTATGTGTTTTTTATGGAATTATGCATTTTTTTAATATTATTTTTGCGACATGCACAATTTACTTTTGAAGTTATAAGTATGTATAATACTCCGGAGTATACAATAATGTAATTAATTTAAAAAGTAAATTAGAAATATTTTGTATTCCGATAAAATGTAAGCAGCTATTCTATGCGGTTTCATTTATTGTATATTTAACTGGTATAGTTTAATTATTTAAGACTGTTATTTCCTATATAAAAGTATTAATTTTGTTAACGAAAGATTAACATTTTAACTTCACTAACTGTAAATCATGTTAGCATCTTAGCTTCAATATTTTCTTCGTCATTTTTCAAATAAATAAAAGCTTACATGCTTATATTTACTTAGTATTTTTATATGCATATTTTATTTCAATTTCGTTCCTTTTACATAACTCTAATTTCGTTTTTTTATTTTTTCCAAAAACTTGGTTTTTAATGAACACAGTATTCACTTAGAATTCACTTAATGATTTTAACCGTGCTTTCACTGATTTAGACCCAAATAGAAACCGGCGTCTTATTTAATTTGGGCAACATTTTTTCCTTGTAATTTCTTTTTTTATGCATTATATACTCTTATTAATTTAGTTTAAATTTTCCTATTGAAAAGTTCCTTTGCAAAAGAGTCCTTTTATGTAACCTCCTTATTGAAAAATGTCCAACTTACATTTTGTTAAAGAAAAAATATCAATAAAAAATTAAATCTAATTTATCATTAAAAAGAATGTTATTAACAATTAAGTTCACTTAATAATAAATTTGGGATTATTAAATATTAAGAATAAGTAATGCCCAACTTGTTAAAAGAATTTTTTGTAATTAACAGTTTTTGATAATGTGCAAAAAAGTTATTAAAAAAGTCAATTAATGTATTAAACAGATTTTCAAAATATAACATTGGAGAAAATTTGAAAGGAAAATATATCAGTGATTCAATATACTAGTATTTTTAGTCCTTATAGCTTGATGAGACTTTTTACTGGGTAAAATAATATACGTTCTTAATAACTTTTATACGTCATGTGAATTTATCGTATATTTTTTTCATCTAAATACATAATTTACTGAGTTTTGTGCAATATTATGCACAGTTTAAAACTGCTTTGAACTTAAAATTGTTATTGTTACTGAATGGAGTAGATTAATGTTGCCATATCAATGTGGAAAATTACATGGTAAATGTTTTCGTACATCTTATTGTTAACAATTGTTCTAACTTTTATCATTTTGAGTTATCTTTTAAACATAAGGTTTATTTATATGAACACATTATCCAATTAATAATTTTATGAAAAAACATTAATTATTTTTGAAGCTAAGAAAGTGAAAATCATGCATCTATTAACTCATGCAACTATAACACTGAAATTTATGAATGAAAATCAAATCAATATCCATAAAAATTATGAAATAGAGAAGTGCAGCTATCAACTAAAAAAAAAATATAATTCCTGGCTATTATTAATATTTTTCTTAATTTCATGGATTCTTTCCGATTTGTCTTAATTCTGAGGAAATTAACTCTGATTTTGTTATTACAAAAACAATTTTTACTATGTATTATTATTATGTAATACTTTTTTTATTACTAAAAATAATTTTTATCATAGTACAACTTAGAATAAAACGAATGTTAGTTGTAAGCATATTATAAGATCTTAGAATTAGTTTACTATTTAGTTTCCTATACACATTATGTGTTGTTGCTTTGAAATTCTTTCAATTTGCATTTTAACGATTTGTAGCATCATACTTATTAAAATCAATTATTATTAAAGTAATGAATATGGAAATCAAATTTGTGTGTTATGATTTAAAATAAATTATTTGTATTAATAAGCAAAAAATATTTAATCAAAATGAAAAACATTATTATAATACATGACTGTAATTAGAAATGTAAAAAGAAAATAATAGAAAATAACGCATTTGAAATTTCTAGTAATTAGTTTCTCTGTTAAAAATACCTAAAAAATGTTATTGAACATAATAACAGAATACATTGTTGATTAGCTGATGCGGAAAAATAATTATTATCTAACATGATAAAAACAAATCTTTAAAAATAAACAATTGATGTTATTGTTATGAAAAATAATTATTTAAATAAAATTAAAATTACTTTGTTAGAAAAGAGAGAGATATTATTCATTTATAAATCCAGCTGGTGGAGTTCAATTCTGGACCAGGTACAAGGATATATGCTGATGCAATAACACAGCAGCTTCATATATTTTATAAAATGTCCTTATGATCTAAAACCATGTCTGTTCTTTATCTAATTTTATGTTTCTAATTTTAAATATTTTATAAGACACACAAAATATTAAATTTAGCTGTCATAAAGTTTTCTGTTATTTTGTATCCATATACTCATATTAGAAGTTAAAATATATTTAGAAATTAATAACGCTCTCGAAATCAAACCTGAATCATAAAATATTTCTAATGTTTTTAGAAAGGATAGTGTGACAAAAAAGTTTACATTTACTTAATGTATTTAAATTTTATAACCTTAAGATTTAATTCTCTTTTCTTATACTATTCACACAAATGTTAGAATCAAAATAAACTACAAATGTTTTTTTTTTTTTTTTTAAATTAAACATGAATTGTGACATTTTCTGAATCCGTTGAATATTGTGAATATTTCAAGAAAGAATATTGACAGTAATAAAAGTTAATATTTATTTGATATCTTAAAACTTTACAAAAACTAATTGAATATGTGTGATACCGAAAACCATTGAGCTGAGATGAGACGCGGAGGTTAAACTTTCGAAAGACTTTAAGTGGAATGCCATTGCCAATGTCAATTAGTCATAGTTCAAAATGATGAAATATTTATGTATTTCGTTTGGTAGAAATAAATAGCCAAAAAATGTAATGCATTTAAACTTATAAATATGATAAAAATAAATAAATAGTGTTAAAGGCTATGTAGTCAATCATCAGTTTTCAAACTTGAAGACTTTGTATTAACTGATTTGTTTTACAAATCGCAAATTTTGTAGACTTTTATTTAAAATGATGCTTTATAGAAGTGATATAACAACAAAAAGTATGCTGTGATTTTTAAAAAAAATATAAACATCGATTAGTATTCTATTTTTGTATATAAAAATAACGTATTAATGATGTTTTTATGGTGATATAAACGTTCCAAAATGGATTTCTGTATATAAAAGTAAATTATTAATTATTTTTATAGTAAAAAATATAATAATTTAAATCGATGTAAATCATTAAATTATATATTTCTAATGTCAAAGTTTGTTTTTTCTTAGTAAATTTACTTTTGTTAAAATTTTGAATAAAATTCTTTTTTTTTTTTGGATAGGATTAAAAAAATTAAAATTGCTAAAATGAAATTAAAAGAGATTCAAATTTTTAACTAAGATTCAAATTCTGTTTAATTAATTTTTTCCTAAATTCCTAAATTTATGAATCTTATCTTTAGTATCATAATAATATTTAATGAAAAGTAGAAAATTCCTGAAAATGTCATAAAATTCCATTGAAAATTATTCTTGCAGTAAAAATTTTTAAAAAATCCCTATTTTTTTCTAAACATAAAGCGCTTTTGGGGAAAAATCTAGAATCGACTTCTTTCACTTTTCCCTTCCTCACCTGTTGCTTTTCTCTCTCAGGCCGCCGCAGCTGGCAGTTGGGCACTTCGGAAAAGACTACTTTGCTGACATCTGTTATTATCGTCTGATTTCTGGAGTGGCCAATACCCTCCTGCTTCACGTTTTTGGTCAATATTTTCTCAGCAAACAACAACTCGCAAGAGGTTTTCCTCTCTCTCACAATGGAAGTGTCGCTTATGATAAGATTATAGAAACGTAATGCTAGAAGAAAGTACTTACGCTTTGTGACTGCTAATAGCTGTATAATTTGATCAACTGCTTTGCAGTGCTTTTTCATCTCCAAGAAATGGAATGGTTTTGTTGATTTGCATTTTCAATATCGAAAAATAGTAATCTGTAAGCATGAGATATATCACTTAAATATTTATTTTAAAACTCATGTGAGGCGAGAAAAAAAAAAAAAAAAAGAACACGAGGAAAAATATTAGTTTTTTGTCGAGTAGATTTATTTATTTTTAGTAGATTTTTTAATTACTTTATTAATTATTAGTTTTCTTGTTTATTTTATAACAAAACTTTACTATAACTAACTGACTATTTCTGACCACCGAAATTGGTAAAAACGATCGTGATTTAAAATTACGAGTGAACTGCATCATAATTTTAAATCACTGACAAGATAGATACTGAGTTAACATCCACTTTACTAAACTTTCGTACCAGTGGTAAGATATTAGACCATATGAAGAATGAACCAGGGTGGAATATCTAAGCACTGCAAAATTCGTCGTTATCAGGCATCAAACCTGTTATCTTTCGTTTAAAAGAACTATACTTTTCACCATATTATTACCATGTCTCATAACGTCCTTTGATATTAGCGATATATATATATGAATTCTCTAATACTGAAAAAAAGTCGTCAACATATCATCTGAATTTTATTAAATGTAAAATGCAGAAAATATATTCGCGAATTTGTGCTTATTGTGATTGAATGCTAATTTTAATTGTCAAAATCGGCTTAACGTCTATGGATTGTAATAACGGAAATGTTATAATTTGGCTCACATCCTAAAATCCTCAAGTACATCCTAAAATCTGAAATTAATTGTAGTTTTCTTAACATCAACTGTGGATTGCCTTTTGAGAGAACCTTGAGCCAATGTATTCACATGATTTATATCTGTATTCACGTAAGAATCAAGTATGGCAACAAAGAAGATTATGTAAAACTTCAAGCTCACATCTCGATATAGTTATATTTAAAAAACGGAAATGCAATGCCATATTAAAATCTTAAATGGTGTTGGAATCCAACCTGCACCGTTTCTATAAGAAGATTTCAATATTGTATCTAGGGCATAACAAGTTCATAGGTTATAATTTAAATTAAATATAAAATTCATTTAAAAATTTATTTCAACTAACCACTATAATATTCACTGTGATGTATTGTATCATTTTTCATGCTAATAGGCAATATTGTACACTTTTTCCCTGAAATCCATAATTAGAAAAAATTTATTGAAATCGTTTTCTGTTAATAAGGATTAAGTTAAAATTATATTTAGTTTTCTCATGAAAGATTCAAATATTTCCTCTGATGCAAATAAAAATCAGCGTCAGTAAGAAAAATTATAGCCAGGTAAATATGAAAACAGCATTAAATTATCACTAGGATGAAGAAATTTTCATCAGTAAAAATACATATGTTTATAAATTTAAAATATTTGAAACATGACCAAAATTATGCCACTGCCTGCATTTATGTTAGGAAACGTTGCAAATAATCATATTTTATTCGTATTATGTTTTTTCTTTTGAAAATATTGAAATTTTTAAAATAAATAAATAAATAAATATATATATATATATATATATATATATATATATATATATATATATATATATATATATATATATATATATATATATATATATATATATATATTCATTTTAAATTTGCGAAATACGTACTGATTATGCTCCACCATATTTTATGTATTCTTTTTTTAATGTATTTTATTCGCTTTGTCACTGTTGAAAATTTATGTTAGAATATTTTCTTGTATTTTTGGCTTCTTATAATTTATTATTTTGATAGTCATCTCCTTTGAAAAGATTATTATATTATAAAAACGCAATTGTGTTAAGTTATTTTCTTCATATCGCTTCGCTTATAAATATTTTCTATATTTTAGACTGAATTGTTGGGTTTACCAAAGTACTTTGTAACCAGTCACTGCATATAATTGTATATGCAGTGTATAATCAATGATATATATATATATATATATATATATATATATATATATATATATATATATATATATATATGTGTGTGTGTGTGTGGTGGGTGGTTGTGTGGGTGTGTGTGTACCATTTTGCATACAGAAACCATTTTGTTATAAAAAATACAATATTTACTAGGAAAAAAATTCTGTAATATATTCACATCTCTACATAATCACCATATACATTTAAGCACTTTTGACATCGTAGCGGACAACCTAAAGACAAGATATTGTACGGCATTTCAATATTCATCTCGTACTTCATCTTCAGGGAAAACATTTCATAGATAGTTGCCCGAATTGAGACGTGTTCCAAGGGAGGAAACCCTGAAAACCACCATTACCCCGATAGACGGGCATTCAGAAGCCAGAGAGAGAGAGGTAGCGGAGTAACATTTATCTCCTGTTTTACAGCAGTAACTTTGATCGAACGCGAAACCTTTGGTTCTGTAGAACCCCTATCTTACCACTAGCCTCCAAAAAGTCTCATATTTAAACCCTTGTCGCATTTTTTTATTTTCGGAATTCTTATATTTTCTTATGTCACTTAGTTACTAAGCCAAATCCCAAAGTATTTGCTATTACCCTAGTTTTCTAATTAGAAGGAATAAATTTTTCATTTTCATCTCTCTTTTCATTATATTGCATACCTTTTTTAAATTTAAATATTTTCATTTCAATTAAAATTTTGATTCTGTTGAATTTTATGGTGCAGCAATAAATTATTTACTTTCAAAATATTTTTATATCGTAATTCCCTTCTTTTTAGATACAGAAAAATATAACTTAATGCCAATCATGTATATATCATATTTTATTAATTTCATGTAATTTGAAAATAAAGTATGTAATGTGTTCACTTTTTTTCTGTATTAAAAAAGTAATCCATTCGACATAAACCAAAATATAAGATTTCAGTTGACCATATTATTAGAGACAAAAATTGTTCAGTTGATAAACTATTTCAAATAACTGAATAATTTTGAAACATAAATATTTTTGAAATTGATATACACAAATTACTTTATAATAAAAAAACGCAAATTGACAGCAAATATTTTCATTTACAATTTAAAAAAAAATCATTACAATGTTTATTTGGATTTGAAAGTTCTCATTGTTCTCGTTCTTCACTATTAAATCATCTTCTTGAGTTTATATCATTTCCAAATATTTTTGTCTTTCTGCTGCTTCACCATCCAATATTGATTAATCGACGATTTTTTTGGTTGACGATTAATTGATCAACGTTCTGCCGTGAGGTATAAAAAGAAAATATATTTCTTTTTCTAAAGTAAATTGTTTATTGTAGTTAAAATGAATACTCGCGTATTTATTTATCTCATTACACAATCATATAATAAATTACAATGGTTTATTTTAAAAAAAAATAAACGCATAATTGAATTTTGGTTCGAAAAAATATTTATATTTTAAAATCCTTTTAATGAATCTATATTAATTATTTTATACTTTTTATACGACGACTTGTTTTTAGAAAGTTTCTTCTAGACTTAACTAAAAATGATTTTATCCTTTTTTTAAATACATAAAAATGTGTGAAGCCTACACATATTTTTTAAAATTAACAATAAAAAAGCACATAAAATAAATGTGAGAAGTGCTAATTTAGTGATGAAAATAGATTATTTAAATCTGTCAATGTAATATAAGATGAGCTGAATTTTTTATAAATTGGTAAAGACATAATATATTTTTTCCCACAAAATCACTTATAGTTTTAATTGATATATATATAAAATTCACATTTGCAAACCGGTGTCATCAAGTTAATTTTATTGGTTAAGTTAGGTAGGTTATTACAATATAATTTCGCCTACATCTTTTGGGCAATCAAAGCCTCTAAATGTAGCCTCGTCATTCTGAACCCTGCCAACTGACGTGGTCGACATCAACTCTGTCACCCTCTTTTGCTAGCCACATCGCACCAGTAAAGAGACATCGGATCCCACGAAACTTTTAATTTGTGTAGAAGCTTTCTATTTTCTGCCATTATTCCATGGTTAATATTTTTATGATCCATCAATTAGGATTGATTTTTGACTAACCAATTGTATGCGAATTGATATTAATAGATACACAAAATTCAATAAATGGAGTAATTATGTAATTTGTGTGGAACAATGATTGCAAATGCTATTATGTACTTTGTCAGTATGTGCATAGATCAAAGTTATTTTTAAAATACCTCATTTAGCATAAGCAACAGACAATTAAAACTTCTCTTGTATAATATTAATTTCATGAAAAACCATTTAATTAAATTTTTTTTACATAACATATACATACTGTTTCTTTAATGCGTAAACAATGTGCATTCAACTACACGTAAATCAATTTCAATACGAGTTCAATATTTAAATCACTGCAGCGTGTATAATAATTAGGCACACGAATATCAAAAGCTTCTTTATGTCTCGTGGTAAATTGGCTGTTTTCTGTTAGCCTGTACCACGTGATTCTGCTGAAAATGATTTGGTATTCGGTTAAAAATGAAGTCAAAAATGTTCTTCTGCAATAATTCACACATTCAGAAACAAAATTATTACTCATTATTGATATTTTTATTGTTAAAATACAATATATTTTTACATTCGTATGTGTGATACTATATATATGTGTATTTAACAAAAATTAAATATATTTCCCAACGTATTTAATTTTTGTTAAATACATTAGGAAATACAGTATCAATTCAAATTTTGATTTTTATTATGTTTTATTGAAGCATATAATAAAAGAAGCAAAAATTGATTACATGTAATAGCATACTGTAAAATAAGCTTTATTGAATTTCAATATAAATTTCACTTTTAAGCTACCGAGATTAAGACAAAAAAAATGTATCAGCTTTTAGCTTTATAGTTTAATATGTTGTTTCTATAATAGTAGCGAATATAGCACTTTTTCTGAAACAGATTAATAATTTCCAAATATCTTTGAAAAAAGATTAATTTCCATCAAAAACCTTTTCCGTAAAATTTTCTGCGAAGAAACGAAAGAGCAAATGTACGTTCGTAGATGTTCTATCTGGAAAATTGCCAAAAACAGGGGGAGGGGAGATGATTTACTTATAGAAAAGACCCGTTTTTATAAATTTATCCATTTTTCATGCAATATAAAACACCAAGTTGTATTTTTTTAAATTTAAGTTTAAATCGTTTTCTCTCTCTCTCTCTTTATTGTATTTGGCAATAGTCAGTTAGGAATAACAAATTCTTTTGAATAAAATTATATAAAAAATTTTTGAATGCTCATATTAACCTTATACGTATTTCCATATTAAAATTTCATTTATATAATGTATCAGAATGGAACTAAAATGTTTACAAAAAGTAATTCTACGTTTTTAACTGATTTAAATTATTCTAAAATATAAGTGTTGAAAGGAATCGTTTTTATTCTTTTTTGAAATAAGTTTAAATTTTTTTTAATATTTTAAATATAACTTAATGATTGAAAAGTTAAGTGGATTAAATTTAAATTTTATAGAGCATTAAAATGTGTTGATTATTATTAAATGATAATAAAAATATTACTTACAAATAAATAAAATTTAATTTTAAATTTACAGAAAATTTGAAATGATTTTAATTTATTTTAAGAAACATTTTATGCAAATAATACATGTCATTCATTGATTACATAATTGTATATCATTTCTTATACTTTATAATCTTATCTATTAGAATGAACAATTACTATGTTTAGGTTCAGCAGTACTATGGATTCGATTATTGCTTTGAGCTTAGTTGTTTGTTGTAATTCAAATCCCAGTTAAATGAACTCGGTACTTTTCTGTTATCAGGATTCTGACTCACTGCTAAGTCTTTCGCTAAAATCGCTAAAAGAATCATACTAAGTTCCCATTTTTTTCACCAGAGTAAAGTTTTACAAAATTTATTTTTTGGAATATTATTATGTATATGATTGCGTTATGTTTTTATTTTAATAATTTAAAATACTCACTTTAAATTATTTGAATCATTACATATATCGCTTCCGATCGTATAATTTTTGCCACTTTCTTATTACTTAGATTAAATTCTGTGATAAAAATATATTGTTAAACAAAAACTCACACTTTAACATGATAAAATTCCTTTTTTCTTAAAAAAAAAATTATGGTTTACATATCATTCTAATCAGCAAAGAGAATGAGCTACCAGTTATAATGAACATCACAAATGTACCATCTGAAAACTGATTTTAACAATGTTTATAAAGAATGTTCATCAGTTAAATATTCTTCTAATGAATTCTGAACAAAAATTCATTTTTTAAAATATTTCTTTTTATAACATAATTTACTTTCAATTTTTTTATTTAATTCCAGAACTTTCGAAGTCTTCAAATAAAATAAAACATTAATATTTATCTTTTAAAATTCTAGCCAATTTGCATGGAAATTTCTGATTTAGCGAGCAAACAAAAATTTAAAACAAACAGTTTTACATAACAATGAAAAATAAAAAAGAACAGTTCCACCTTTTCACTTTCTGTAATGAGAGATGGAGTAAGATCTTTGAATGTAAAGTTTTTTTATTTAAATCAATAAAATATCTCTGATATATATTTTTCTTTCCAAAAATTTGCGAAAGAAAAAATTCTTAGTTAAAATCTATGTATGAGAAACAAATAAATAAAAATATATTTTTAGTGTAATAAAAGAAGTTGCAAATTTTACATTCATAATTTGGTATGCTGCTCTACTGTCACTTTTCATCAGGCGGGCATGGAATTTTAATGGATTCCAAGCCACTAGAAATAACCAGTATTGAGTTGGGATTCGAACAAATGAACTTCAGTCCGCTAAACATTCAACTGCCAGCTTACTACTCGGGCTTACTAAATGCACATAATATGCAATAAATTTAATTTTTTATTTAAATACATTTCAATGGTAAGCACATATTGGATTAAAATATTTCCTAACATTTAATCATAATGTTTGGAAATATATTAATGTTTTGTGACCATTTAAATTTAGGAAAACTATTTTGAAGCATTTTTTTATTTTATAATCAATTTTAGTTTTATTGTAATAAGATTAAAACTGTACAATTGTAAAGTAAAGTAAACTATTTATTGCTTATTGTAATTGGCTAATTTTTACTATGACCATATATCAATATTAAAATCTTATTATGCATTTTTATATTTTGGAAAATGTAATGTAATAATTTGTAATGTAATGTATTTGCATTTTTAATGAATATCTGCACAGTGTGTGAATAATATATCATCTAACATCATGTTATGATACAAGAATAAAAAGTGATGTTATCTATATATATTTTTTTAATTTATAAAATACCGAAATAATTGTTTTAATTGATTAAGGGATTATCTAAAATATATCTGTTTTTTAATACATTTATTTAATTCAAAGTAAAACATAAAATATGATGATGGTTTTAATGATAGAATATAATTGAGAAGAAAACTAAATACTTTTTATATCGTAATTGGAAAATAATAAAATTCATTAAAATAAAGGAAAATTAATACGCATAGCTCAAATTTTTAATGCTTCCGAGATATTTCTATATCACGTGATACAAAAAATAACGATTTTTCAGAGGGGAAAAAATTAATTATTAGAGATATTTTCTTGTTTTTATTCAATTATTTCTGCTTTAAATTATTTTTCCTTCGTACGTAATGCATTTTAACGATAATGAAATACTTCTTTGAAGGACTGAATTTTTCCATTATCTTTTTCCACATATAAGCTTACTTTTAATTTAATTTTGTTAGCGATTATTTTTCATATTTTTGAACTGTTTAAATTGAAAATGATAAACCAAAGAAAAGAGTATAATAAGAATATGTTTATATTTGTAAAGAAAAAAAACCCTTCTTTTTCGTTTAATTATAACACACGAACTAAATTACACAAAAAATATATACTAAATAAAAATATCACGTAAATATGAATTTAAAATAAAACGATAATGCTACAAAAGATGCTGTGAAAGTTTAATAATTTATTCTTAGATAAAATAAATTGAAGCTGTGTAGTTATTGAAAAATATAACTGAAATTTAAAAAAAATATCTTATATATAGAAAGGTATAAAAATGTTATATTAGATTTAATTAAACACGAACCAGAATTAGTTAAACGACCAGTAACTGAATATATTACCATATTAAAAGGTAAATTAATTAATCTGTTGATGGAAATTGTAAATTATAATTATTTGAGCAAAATAAAATAATTAGAAGCAAATTTTAAGTTCTAAAATTTTAATACTTAAAGAAATAATTTTGTTGAATTTTTTATAATCATTTTGTGATTGTTATTATATTAGTTAAAATTATTTTAAGAATTCTAAATATTAATGACATGTTTGAGAATTTTCCTTGAATACTTACGTATTTAAAAAAATTGCGTGAGTTAAGTTTTTATCCATTAATTTTATTTAATAAATGATTACTCTATCTTATTTAAAAAATATATTATGAGAAACGATGGCTGAATTTTTCTTCGCTTAAAAAATATCTTGCTACAAAAACTGACGATACTTATTCTATTACTTTACGCATTACGGCCAAAACTAGAACAGTACTCTGTTTTTGAATCAAGCAAATTCGTAAATATTTGAAAATACTATTTTTAGAAACTCAATAATCCTTTGAATATATATATAAATTGGATATCGTATTTGAAAAATATGTTTATAGAACATTTGAGAATATTTCTGCCGCCAATAATATCATTAAATTGTTTTTCCATTCAACTAAATAACTATTTTGGCATCGTCCTCTTCTCGCGATTTAATTTATTCTGTTTTAATTTTTGCAGGCTCCAAGCTTTTCCAACAATAGTAGTTTACACAAATGTGACTAAGATAGATTGACTCTCTCCAAGTTAATATTTATTTAATACGTCAATTATATAATTTGAAACAAACTATAGCTTAAAAAATAGAAAAAGAAATAAAGCAAACGATGATAGCTAGAAATAGAAACAAATATCAGTCGTCATAGTGATATTTCTTCTTGTGTTTTGGCAGCAGTTCCATTTTCATTTAAAAATGTTTTCTCTTCATATTTACCGCTTGTATAATGTTGTGGGCTGTTTTTCTTTCTTTATTTAACATGTATCTTGCATGACTCTCTGTTCAACCACAAACGGTGTTTCTGATATCATAAAAATATGGCTAAACGAGCAATTATTTTTAAAACAATCAATTATATTTCGTTTTCATAAATTCATTACAATTTTTTATTTTGTTTGGTGAAATCATATTTTGATCATTTTCTGGAATATATTTTCTTGATCACATATTTAAAGTTCTTTGATCAATTCATGAAAACGAATTTAATAAAATCAACAAAGTTTATTCATTTTAGCTAAATTTCATTATAATGAAATTTCGAATTGAAAAGTATTGCTTTTTAAGAATTTGATCAGAAATTTAGGAATTTCGCTCTATAGGTCAAAATGTCATATAATCCATTTAATAGAATTTTATATATTTAGTAAATTTTCCCCTCCACACTCTTTCCATTCTCTTAGCAACCCGGACCATGAAATGACTGAGAATTTTTATTGCTTTATATTTTGGTAACCCCAAAGTGCTTGCATCATTTCGGATTATTTTCAAATAATAAAATTTTCTTATTACTTCGCATTTTTACTTGAATTTTTTTATGAATAATTTAAAGAATTTTCCTTTATATGAATGAATATTTATTTTTCAGATTGCATTGCTCATTATCATTACAGTCATTTATTACCTTTTTATTTCCTCTTATATAAGTTCTATTTTTTTATTTATAATTCTCCTTGTTTATATTTTTCTAAAAATTACTGCCGGTGATTTATCTATTTATAAATATTTACATTCTTATAAATATATAATAATGATTGTAGCATATTTTTGCTTAATTAATTACTTAGAAATTTATTTTATTTTAAAATGGTATTTAGTTAAATTTGGTTTGCGCATTTCTTTGATAATTTTTTTTTCATATTTTATTTATGTTTTTACATTAATCAAAATTAATTTATTTATTTAGGAACGTTTTTGAATGTAATACATGTTACATGCAACTACGCTAGTTTGGCGATGTTTTATGGATTCCAATAAAATCTTACCAAAAAGATTATATTCCTTCTTTTTCTCGCTGTATTATGCGTTTCGTAACAAAAATGAATAAAAAGAAACGAACGAAATAAAAATGTTTTATTATAAAAGAGAACGATAAATAAAAAAAGAGAAAATATCTCGTTGTAAGAGGCCTCGATTGTCTATTTTAACTAGACAACTTTATTATCTCAGGTAATTATTTGATGTATAGTAGATAATTAATATTATCTTCGAGAAATAATCTTAATCTAAAATATATTAAATGGAAACATTTCTAATTATTTAATTTATTACCTATCATAATGACTTCTCAAAATCCAGTTATTAATTAATTTCTAACTAAACTCGACAGTGTAATCAATGTATTATGTTGTAGAACACGTATAATGATTAGTAAACTAATAATATGCAATTATTTTGCATTAACTATTTTATCTAGTTAGTGCTATTGACTTAGATATTTAATTAAACATTCGTAATTCTGTAGTTCGCTTTTTATTTGGTTTAGAATTTATCTGTAATCAGTTCAATCTCAATTTACTTTATTCGTTCTCATAAGTATGAAATAATAGCTTTTTAGAATAAAGGAAAGTTTTGATAAATTTTATTGTAATAATTATTTTGAATCATAATTCTTCCTCCTTTTTGTGCTTATATCTTTACTATGTAATTAATTTATTTCATATAATACATGATTTTGTTAAAACATTTATTAATTAATATTTATATTGCATTTACATTAATATATACATTAATAAATATTTGTATAATCTTCTTTGCCTTGAAAGAATATATAGAATAAAGGTAAATTATGTAGAATAAAGGAACATATTAGAATAAAGGTAAATTTTGATTGAGATATTTAGAACAACGAATATTTAAATTGTAAATTAAATTTTTTTGTATTTGTGGCTTTTTTGTAGAGTTTCTGATGTATAAATTAAACTAGTAACCTTAAATGAAACCGTATTCTATTCTATGACTTACTATGACTTATATGAATTGAAATGTAGATATTTCTTTATATTTTCTATGCTATTGCTATGACCCTATATATTCTATAGATCTATGGATTGTCCTGCGTAAGTAGTTTGTGTAGCAGCATTTATCTGAAACTGACATTAGAGGTCTACAGGCAAATCACAACGTCTTGTGTTCTTTAGTGATTAGTAGATGTTTCCTGCATTCTTTATTTGAATATTTTAAATCAAAGACTCGAAATTTTTCTGTGACGGTGCTGATTTTAGACCAGAACTTTTTTTTCAAAGTTCTTCAGTAGGAACTTTGATCAACTTAACAGTTAATTCGCTATTTAAATTGTAAACAAAAATTATCATTTTAAATTCCCAACTAGGGTATTTGCCCTATGGCAATAGATAGGTCTCTTCCAAGATGTCTGAATATGCTACCCCAAGATGTTCTGCCATTTAATTTTCGAGCTTCTGGTTTATAATCTTAGAATACCTTAAGCAAAATTTGGAGAATTGTTTAATAAAGCGAATAAATATTTCGTGCATTTACATTATAAACATCGATGTAAGATCTCAACCCTGAGTCTTGAAATACAATTTCTTAGCCCTTTAAAATATTTTCAGTAGTGACACACTTTATTTAATATTGATCATGAAATTACAAGTTCCAATAAAAAGTTTTTCTCTAGTTCTATTTATACAATCATTCATTTGTGGGAAAGGGGCAGAATGCATATTTATATACATGATTTCAACAGTGGAACATAAAATAAAGCTATGCTTATCACGGAGTTGATTTTAAGAATTATTCTTATTAATTTTTGTGTGCAAGATATTATGGTATAAGAGTATTAATTTTAAGCAAACAATATACTAAATTATATTGTAACTAAAATATTGATAATATATTTCAATAAATGTGCATATTATCGTTAAATATCTTTTAAATATTAACTGAAACACTTTTTATTAAATCTACAGGGTATAACAGTCACATATAAGAATTCATATCAAAAATTCGTAGATGAGCGTTCTATAATACTCGTAATAAAAAACAAATTATTGAATTTAAAAAGAACTATTTCTACTTACATTTCTATTTGTTTTTTCTTTAGTTAACTTTTTTTTTTATCCAATTTGCATTACATATTATACATTTTAAATTCAACTAAACATTTTAATCAATTTGCATTGTTACTTTAATTGTTATTCACTTATTTTTTTTTTTTTACTAGTTTTAGTTACTATTTACGCATTTTTTTCTTTTGATAATTTCCTTTTGAAATTGCCATTATTATTCACTATTATTAATTTTCCTTACTTTTTAGCTAACTCTTTATCAAATCACATAATTATTTTTATTTTTTCATCAAGTAATATTCTTATATATTAGCAATTATCAGTTGTAAATTTCCCCTTTTATTATTTTTTTACCTATTGCATTATTGTTCATTACTTATTTCTTCAGCATATCTTTTATCACTTTTTACTACTTTCTTTTTTTTATTTAGCCATTTTTTATCACTTTGTATTATCATTTAATTTATACTTTATTCAAGGGTTTTTTTTTCATTAATTTACTTTATTACATGCATATTTTCTTTAGCTAAATTCTTTACCGTTTTTATTATTGAAATGCTTTTCTAGTTCTTTATCAATTTGCATTACTGCCTATATATTTCTTTTTGTAGCAACTTTTTATCCACTTGCATTATATATATACAACTTTTTCTTTAGTTAATTTTTTCCAGCTTGCTTTGCTTTATTATTTGAGTATGTTTTATTTATTTTATTTTTATTAGTTTCTATTTCTATTTATACATTTATCTTTAGCTAATTTTTATAGATTATTTCTGTTTTTCTGTTTTACTAATTTTTTACTACTTTTCACCTCTATGTATATTAATATTTTCGTTTGTAATAAGCATTCTAAAATGCGTATAAGTCACTCATAATGATAATAAACGAATGTTCTCATTGAAAATTTTTCAAAAATTTAAGAGAAAAGCCAATTATTTTTTTTTAAAGTAATCTTTTTCAAAGTATTGTTTTTGCGTTTTATGAAAATGCCTTGCCAAAACATTTACTTCTTTATGTATTATGTACTATAAATTTTTTTTAATTAATACAATGAGTAGAATAAAATAAAGATGTCATACAAACTAATACATACCATTTTTCATTAATTTAGAAAGGGATGTAAAATATCTTCCAACAAAATTAATTAAAAGTTTGCATATTGACATAATTTAATATTTTTTTGTTAATAAATAGAAAAATGAATTGTGTTGTTAACAAAAATTCATTTTCAACATAAAATATATGAAACTTTTTTTTTATCATTTTACTAAAGTTTGATATTCTAAGCGCTTTTGTAAATGATTATACATATATCTTCTCACAGATAGCTATCAAAATAATGGAAATACCCTAGAGTTAAAGGAATCCTTTATCCTCTTTGATATGACATACAGCTTGGATTCACATTAGAATCGAATCATACGAGCTCTTGATACTGTTTAGAGGAATATTCTCCATTCTTCATGGATGTATTTTTTAATGTTTCTTGAGAAATACCGAGGGAAGATACTGTGATTAAACACTCTAAAATAGTTTATATCATTCCATTACATCGAAGTCGGTGAACTTTGCAGGTCAAAGTAGATGTCTCACTTCACCCTTATATTCAGCAAGCAATGATTGGATGAGTCTCACTGCATGAATTTTAGCATTATTATCTTAGAAAATTCAATAATTGCAGAAGACTAACTTTCCTTCATGGGATGGAACTGATCAACTAAAATTCCTCTGTGATCTTTTTCCTTCGGGATTAAGTTTGGATCAGCAGAAAACCAAGAAAGGACTGCCCATATTACGAATCCATTTTCTTGCTCAACAATTTTAAAGAATCACTATCACACCCTTGTGATCTTTTTCCTTTGGGATTAAGTTTGGATCAGCAGTAAACCAAGAAAGGACTGCCCATATTACGAATCCATTTTCTTGCTTAACAATTTTAAAGAATCACTATCACACCCTTGTGATCTTTTTCCTTTGGGATTAAGTTTGGATCAGCAGTAAACCAAGAAAGGACTGCCCATATTACGAATCCATTTTCTTGCTCAACAATTTTAAAGAATCACTATCACACCCTTGTGATCTTTTTCCTTCTGGGATTAAATTTGGATCAGCAGAAAACCAAGAAAGGACTGCCCATATTACGAATCCATTATCTTGCTTAACAATTTTAAAGAATCACTATCACACCCTTGTGATCTTTTTCCTTCGGGATTAAATTTGGATCAGCAGAAAACCAAGAAAGGACTGCCCATATTACGAATCCATTTTCTTGCTTAACAATTTTAAAGAATCACTATCACACCCTTGTGATCTTTTTCCTTCGGGATTAAATTTGGATCAGCAGAAAACCAAGAAAGGACTGCCCATATTACGAATCCATTTTCTTGCTTAACAATTTTAAAGAACCACTATCACACCCTTGTGATCTTTTTCCTTCGGGATTAAATTTGGATCAGCAGAAAACCAAGAAAGGACTGCCCATATTACGAATCCATTTTCTTGCTTAACAATTTTAAAGAATCACTATCACACCCTTGGGATCTTTTTCCTTCGGGATAAAGTTTGAATCAGCAGAAAACCAAGAAAGGACTGCCCATATTACAAATCCATTTTCTTGCTTAACAATTTCAAAGAATCACTATCACAACCTTGAGCAGGTGTCTTCCAAACATGAACTCTTTTTGTTGTGAAAAAAAAAGTGTATAAAGATAATTTGCCTGATCGTAAAATGTCTTCCTTTATTAATCGACTTGGTTATGTTGTTACGGCATTTCTGTAGATGATGCTTGACACTATCTTTTATATTAAATGTCTTGAGAATTGCTGTTCTGCCGTAAATATTGAGAAGAGCCCTCCTGAATGCAGTTATTGATACTAAAGAATCCAGTTGCTAATCAGTGGCCATTTTGGCTGCAATTGTTTTCTTTCCTGGCATTGTAATCTGTTCCACTATTTAACTTTGCTGTATTTGTTTCTCAATATCTATGCTGTCATGACTTTAGATACCGCACCTTCTACAAATAGCTAAAAACTAGATTGCTTCGGTCAAAGTTGTTCCAGGTATTAGAGCCAAATTGTTTGAACTCCTACAATTTAGCTATTTGAAAATCTGTGAGATTAAACATCTGATAAAAATCCTGGGTAACATCATTAAAACTTTTCATATTACCATATGTATTTTTTAGAGAATAATTTAACATTTTCAAAATGCATTTTAAAATGTGTTACTTTTATTTTCTGAGGTGTTTCCATTATTTTGATAAACACCTGTATACATCATACATACAGACAGACATATATATATATATAATGGAAAATATTTAGCAAATTTTCTCAAAATTTGATCTTGTGCATTTGCTTTTTTTCAATTTAAGCCTAATTACTTTTCGGAAATTTTCACTAAGATGCTGTGTTTTTGTTTCACTATTGAACTATAGCAATGATTATTAATGTAATTTTGTGTATACATGTTTGATTATGTAATTTTAATATTTTTAGGACTTAATTTTTAGTAGTTAAATATCGAACAAAAGTTTACATGTGGCAACAGTTACGGTTTCATTCTAGCTGAGGAAAGGCAGGTGATATCGAGTGAAAAATTAGGATGGGGGTTGGGGGGCAAGTAACATGAAGTATCATATTTAACTGCAATTTCAAGAGCCGTTACTTTTCGCTATCCAGCTGTCGTAGTCGTTCGCGTAATTTTCTTTCACCTGCGTTTTCCAACATTTAATTTTCCCCCAACTCTGCGAACCCTTGCTTTCAGGCGGACGACTGATAGTTTTTACTTTTTGGCAACAGACAAGCCGGCAGAAACGAGACAAAAGATTCAATTGTAAATTTTTGAAAAAAAATTAATCATATATATAATTCTAATATTAATATTTAATTAACATAGACCTTTGAAAATGCCATAGCCAAAGCTATGAATAACTATATTTCTGTACAACAATTGAAAATGGAATCACTTACATTGTTATCAATTTTGGAAGTGTGTTTTCTTACAAAGAATATAATCTACCTTAAAAATTTTTAACTTTCTTAATTTCTAAATTCCAATTTGTACTAAAAACTTTTAATTTTTTCATAATCTAATTCCTCCCAAAGTAGTTGTACGTTATAATATTTGTTTATTAGTTTTAATTGCCGAAACACACTGCTAATTTAAAAGAAATTTGCTATATTTATTAGGAAAATAATACCTTACATAATTAAAAATTTAAAAATATGCTATTTGCATTTATCTCTCTCTCTCTTACTAAGCATCTATTCTTAGATTTTAAAATTTTCACCCTATTTGTTTTTTTTTATTTACATTATTTTTTGTTTACTAAAATTTTTATCAGCTTTCACCCAAAGCAGTGCTTTGGAGGATAACGTAATGATACTTAGTATCATACCTACACCTGTTTTTAATATTTCTAACAAACAACTAAAAATGCTTGATAACATTTTGATTCAATAATTTTCTTTTTTTTCAAAAGAAATAAAAACAAGTTTGATCATTGTGATAAATTTCTGGCTATTTATTTCTGTCGGTCGAAGCTTCCAAATGTAGTCAACCATTTTGTTATTTTGAGACACGGTCGAATGACGAGATCGACGCATGAGCTGGTGTCAAAACTACGTTAGAACCTGTCAGATTGGCTATCATCAGTATGGTAAGAATCGAATCCTTTACCTTTTGAACCCCGATCTATTAACAGGATAAGTGACAAACTCGAGAAATCGAAGTCCACCTTAAACTGTATCTCCCACTGAATTAGTTCTCGCGAGGGAAGGGTGACTTGACAAACAAATAAGCCAATCCGGACGCGAGAGCGACATCTTTACCCAATAGACTCATGGGACTCTATTATTACGACAATTTTAACTATCTTATAATAAAGCGTCGTTGACTATGTGGTAACTTCAACTCAAGTAGAAAACCTCTTGGTTCGAGATTCCCTTCGCCACCCCCACCCCCATTCCAAAGAAAGATAGAGACATCATGTTTTCTAATTACTCGAAAACTCCATTATCCAGACCACTTTCTGGAAATAAAATTGGTAAAAGCGAGTCGTAAATAAACAAAAGTGGAGGACTTGGCACAGCATACGGCATCTTGAACACCAGCTCATAAAACCTTCATTTATAGATAGATCTATCTTTTGGCGACTGTATTTTTGCGCGGTGATAGTTACACGCTGTTTTCCGGCTTTAATGGTCAATCATTATTTTCAGACGACTCGGAGGGTTATAACAGCGGAGCAGAACAGGGGTGTCGACGGGGGTCGTGTTTTACCAGAATGGAATAGCGGAGATGATAAGAATTTTATTGGTCATTTAAGGGGGGAAGAGGGATGAGTGTGGACAAGAAAGGTAGTATTGAGACGGTTTAATACGCGTCATTAACTGTTGAAGGAGATAAATTTTACACTCCCGATGATGATTCTAAATCAATAGTTCAGGAAACAAAGAGGTTTAAAGAAAAATAATTAGTGTTAAATTAGTTTTATATTTTATTCATCATATCCTATTCCCTGTTGAATTAAAACTCGGTTAACCGTAACCCTTCTAATAAAACTGCAAGTCACTTTTATATAAATATTATAGTCTTATGGTTGTCAGACCGGAAAATGACTCACTTTTGTGCCCGGTTCTCTCTCTCTCACTGGTTTGTTGGAGCTCCGTGGGCTGGGGGAGTGTCCACGTCAATCTGTGACGTCCACTGGTGTGGCGTAGATGTGGAGGGGAGGGTGCCAGCTCAGGTGTGACCTCGTCACCTGACCGTGGTTCAAAATTACGAAGCGCTTAGTGATGGACGAGTATTCCAAACCTGTTAACCTAAAAGTCCAGTCCAGGGCTCGCCTGCAATGTTATGTATGTATGTCTTGCCCGGAAGTTAATGGATTCGATACCTGACAAAGCCGAAGGAAATTAAAAATTTCTCAGTTTCAATACTTGTCGCAGTCTATGCACATTGAAAATTTCTTGGGTTTTAATGTTGCTCTGCAAACAGTATGGATATTTGAAAAGAAAACTATAAGCTGGGATGTCGATCTTATCACTGGAACATGACTCGGAAAAGTTTGTACATGCTTTGGATCCAAAGATCCTAAGCATGTTCAAACTTTTCCGAGCTTTCTTACTCAAACTTTTTTCTTGCCCGAACATTTATTTATTTATTTTTTTTTTCTGTATTTTCGTCTAAACTTTTTTCAGCAGTCTATTTCTGTACACCAAAGTGTGTAGAAATAGACTGCTGAAAATGTGTATCGCAGTTCTTTAAATGTTATATATTGAATTTTTTAAATTATTTAATAAATAGTAAATGCAGAAATATGAAACAAACGTCATCCTAAAGAAAAATCATTTTTAAATGAGCTGTTAGTGATAGTTAGAGATGCATTCAAAGATACATCTGGTGCCTATACCTTTAATTTCGAGTCACCGTCTAGTGAAGAGGAAGCAAATTCTTTTTTTGAGTTTCCAAACCATATCATTTGTGGTATATTAAGACAATTATTATAGGCTTTAACTGTTTTTGAATTACTCCACTAATGGAGAAATTTACTGAGTGGTTCATAGTGACAGGACCGCTTTCCAAAGCATATGAATCTCGCTAGCTCGGTTATAACCATTGTCGAACAATGGTGGTGGTTGTTGTATTTCTGCTTTTTTGCATGCATATCTGACAGGATGATTATTAGAAAATTTTCCTTATTTCCTCCTTTGTGACTCGAAAATACTATTGCAAAAATTTTTTCCCCGATGGTAAAATGCTGAGAATGATATTAAAAAAATTTAAAAAAACAATTAAGAACATGAGTTTGATACTAACCCTTACTAGAAAGTGCCACGTTGAGAGAAAATAGTCACGTTAAGTTTTCGTTACATTTAATGATTTTTAACTAGCTAGGCTTAGTAATTTGTTATACGTTTCTTCTGTCTTAACTTGTAATTGAAGATACTAAGCGATTGATTTTGGGTGACGCATCGTTGCCCCTTGGGCTAGGGTCTTGTAACGTGATCGAATCTTGACTATCTCTACTCCATATCAAGGCACATAATCGAACAAACATTGGACCTTAAGAAAAAGTAAACGTTCATGACGATGACGTCATGTGCTTAGATCTTCTGTACAAGACTGCTGCGTCAAGTATCGAATCCGCTAACATTCAGAAACAACGCTTTTCTTTAAAAAAAAATGCCGCGTTTTTTTAAAAATATGACATTTATTTTACGAATTTGAAATTCGTTTTCCAATTGCCGTTTAATATTTCAACTGCATATCGAAACCGTTATGTCAATAAATCAGTATGACAAAAATACCAGAGAAGATATTGAACTCATATTAAATGATTGAGCATCCTAACTCATTTGTAAATTTTTTATTGCTTATCTAAACAAAAAGTAAGTAAATCTTCTTACTTAGAAGAATTTATGTTAGAATTAATAATATCGTTTCAAAATAAACAGATTTTATCGAAGTGGTTGTGTGCAATATCAGACCTCTGGAAATCGTGACTGCGTTGTGAAAATTGTTACAACTCAACTCTTCTTATCGCTCGATATAACGTGGGAGTTTTTTTATGAGCAGGTGTGTCATCCAAAACAGGTGTTCATTTTGTGTGATGATGACGTCATGGCACTGAACTCGCGCCTCTGACTCAAATAAAACATTATATTTAGTAGTCAATGTTTTTGTAAACATTGCAAAAATGTGAAACATTATATTTTCGAAAAATATAACGCAATTGGACTTTCTCTACTAATTGACAAACAAGATTACTTTTTCAGTCAATAATTTTACAGTTTAATATTAATGATTCCATATTATGCAATCTATTGTATTAATAATGATATCTGCGTTATGTTGTAGTAATATAAATTTAATATTACATTAATTCATTTGCTTATATTTTGTTTCATTTTAAAATAAAATATGTTTTTAATTACTCGTAATATTAAATCGAGCATATCAAATAAAAATGTATTTTTCGCTTAGATGAATATAGAGCTGTATCACGCCAATTATGGTTTACCTTTTACATAAAACATTTCATTTCAAACTAATTTATACTCTGTACAATAACTAAATTTTGATAATTGACTATTAGAAGCGGATAGCTTAATAGTTGAAAACTGTTATGGACATTTTATAGCGTTTTAAAGCTGCCCGCTTAGCGAAGACGGTTGTCTGTATTTAACGACTTCTTTTGATAGACAGCCAGAAACTTATCACGATAACTTTTTTTTATTTTTGGTTTAAAAATGATTTTTTCACAATCTATATATATTACCAAATTAAATTTACACAAAATGTTTACTTGCTAATTTTATTTTGTATTCTTGAAGTCTTAAAGTAAGCTAATGACTTAAAAACAACCACTAAAATAAAAAAAATTCCAATGCTTTAGATTAACGAACTATATATTTTTATGGACTTTCAAAAGCAATAGTTAATCAACATTTTAATAAACGTCTTTCCGTTTACTCAATTATTTTAAATAAGATTATTCCAGACGAGAAATTCGATTCTATTTCACCCTAAATCAATACGCTTGAAATAGTTTACATGATTATCTTTATCGTTTTCCGATAACCAACATAAAAAGAAAGCTAATAAGGAATATTATACTTCCGATTTTGTAATGAAGTCTTATTTCACAATTAAATTATACGTCGCTTTCAAGATTTCTTTTTTTATTTCACTTCAGTTTGCTGAGTGGAATCGAAGTAACTTGGAATAAATACAGTCGAAAGATTACTTTGCTTTAATTAATTGGTAACAATTGTCCAATTTGTAATTCTATATCATAAATGTACATTTACGGATTCTTTTACGACTTATCATAATTGAACTCGTTAGAATACTTTTTCATTTCTTTTGTGGCATATCTTTTACGGTCGTAATTACACTGATTAGTGTATTAAGTACTTTAAATCTTAGTATAAAAGGAATTACTTAGTTGAAAACTTCCTTTAAAATCTGTCATTATCGTATTATAGAATCAAGTTGCAACTCTCAATTATTTCAATAAAACTTTCAAAAGTAAATTTTAGGTAATAATCTAATAATTGTGTATTGGTAATCTAGATTAAAAATGAATAAAAGCATTATTGAATTTAAAAAAAAACAATTGAAAATTTGGGTAACTTAAAAAATAATGCTCATTTAATTAAGTGATTCTTTGTTTTGCACATTTTTTTCATGTCCAGTGCTAGGTCACAAGTATTATTCCACCTTTTGGCATTATGAGGTGGCAGAACTGGTGACATATCTTATATAGTGGGGCTGCCAGCGGGTTTGTGCCATAGTCCCCTCGAAAGTGGGTGGCCCTCGTAATAAGAAAAAGGAGGCATATAACCTCCTTCAATATCATTCCACTTGAAGGAATTTGTGACCATATATTATTTGGGTCTGGGTCGGGTGTAGAACTTGCTACTTTTCCGTAAGGAATGCAACGCATTTACAAACCAAGCCATCACTGGTGCGGCTGCAAATCTATATAGTATATTTTTAAATGATGAATATGATTGCTCATTTTATAAATTTATTGGTTAAACATGCTTTAAAACTTTCAGATCTAAGTAGTATTTATTTGATCTAATTGTTGTATGCTGTAAGCATAATTGCTTTAATTCACCTGATAAATTGTGTGTGCTAATTACTCTAAAATTTGGGAAGTTTTGTACAAATTATAAGCTTAAATTAGTTCGTGATTTCCGATATATTTAAAACAGTGTTTTGTAATTTATACACATAATAATTAGGAATTATTATTTATGTGATTTTTAATAATCAATCTGTCCAAACAGTGTGAAAAAATTAAACATGTTGTTATCCATATTTTTAAGTAAATTGAATCAAAATAAACTAATACTTTATAAATTGATAAAAATTATATATTTACTCAAATGCGCTAAACTCAAAAAATTTTAAAGCTTTATTATATAAAATAAATATTTTAGCTAAATTATTTAAATTCCTTTTATAATATTTACATTTATATATTATAATATTTTAGCTGCCACAGAATATATATATATATATATATATATATATATATATATATATATATATATATATATATATATATATATATATATATATATATATATATATATATATATATATATATATATATATATATATAATCCTTTTTGCGAAACTTATTTATCGTTTATACAATACACAAAGACACAAATATATTATATATATAGATTACAATTTTATGGTATCGTTATGAAACAAAAATAAAGCAAAATAGCTTTTATTCGTATACTTTGCACGATATTTTTATTTATAACTTTTCTAGATCTAATCAATATTTCTATCATCATATTTTAGTTGTATTTGTTTAATTTTTTATATAGTTCAATACATTTTATTCCTTTTGAAGTAAACATGAAAATTTTAAATAATTTTTTATTCATTTTGAAATAAACATCACTTTAAACATAAAATACCTGTAAATACTGTTACCTTTAAAAATATTTTGTTTATTTAATATATGCATTTAAATATTACAGAATTCAGCTGCTTTACCTACCGCAAATTATACATATATGTTATATTATATTAGATATAGGTCAAATATTATTTTAAACAAATATAAATCTTATAAATATTATTTTTTTATATTTTTTTTAATATTCGCGTACCTCCCTCTATATTTGAAATTAAAAAGAATAATTAATGCTGCCTTTGCTCTACATTTATTCTTATTATATTTTTTCTATGTTTGAGTACTGTGTATCAGAAAGTATAAGAAAAAGAATTTTTATTATTTTCAGTTTAACTTTTAATTGATCATTTTGTACAATTCCAATGTAAGATTCTTGCTCAAACTAAAGAAGTAACAATATTTTTATGAAAAATTTGAAACTTTACCATTATTTAAAAATAATTCTTGATTGAAGTAGATTTTAAAATGTATAACTAATGAATGAGAGATATTCGAATGTAATTCATAAAAATTTCCGTATAAATTTAGAAAATAATTCAATTTGAATCAAATATATGAGCAAAATGAGATATTTATGTCAATGATAAAATTAGTTCTTAATTTATAATAATTCTGAGAATTATTATAATAATGTTTAATGAGAATTATTAAAATAATGTTTATGCTCAAATTATATTTTATATTTATTGGTGACAAAACTGTGGAAATAATTTAAAGCATTAATTTTGAGAATTGTTTTGGAAATTCTCAAAAATTGAAAACTGGCAACGATTATCAATAATATTTTGTATGTTCATGTATAAAACATTATCTACATACATCATTTTATTGGATTGTAATAAAAGTTTCGAAAATTTCGATCTTGGGAATTTTTTGAATCTCGAATCTGCTCGATTTAAGATTCAAATCTGTAAAATAAATAATTCAATGGCAATCTTTATTCTTGATACATATTTAGTTTGCTTAAAGAGTTTATTTTGTCCAAAACTTTTCCTTTTGTGAATGTCTTCTCCAAAAAAAAAGATGCGAAAAATAATCTTATCTGTCGCGTCTATTTTCTAAAACCACGTTTATAGAAACAACAGATGTTGCGCATTCGAAACAAGAATTTACACTTAATCATTCATATTATCTATATTTCATAACTCTGATATTTACAGAGCACTCATAAGCATTCTTAGGTTGAAAGTTGATAATAAGAGTTATGTTTTAATCAAAGCGCTTGAAAATAATTCACTTATCTTTTTACGGCTTTTTAGTAAAAAAAAAAGGTGTTATTTAAACGGAAATTAAATAATGTGTATTGCATTTAGTTGAGTTTTGTGTATACAGCAGGAGTGCACAACCTTTTCAGAATGAGGGGCCAAAATATGAAAAAAGATCAAGTCGAGGGCCAAAGCAGCACGTAAATGTTAAAACATGTTATAAACGTGAAAACACTGTTTTTTGTGGCAATACGCATGAATAACAATTATGAATTTACTTCTTTTACTCATGCAAATATTATACAATAAAGGAATAGAACACAAACATTATAAATATGCTAAAATATTTTATTTCCAGAAAAAAATTTGAAATTAAATAACAGGAGAAAACTTTTTGGTAATTATACAAAGAACACAATTTAAATTTTGAAAAAAATTAGTAAAATTTAATGTGATGGTAATTGAATATTTGAAGTTATTGATTTTATGTTGGGCTTAAGATTCTTTGTGGCAATACGTAAAACAGAAGAAAGGTTCTCATCTGCTATTCTATTTCTTATTTTTGATTTGTTAAAATTCAGTAAAGAAAAGTTTGCTCACAAATGTAAGTGCTGCCAAAGAAAGTTGCACATGCAGCTGCATTTTGAACTCCTATACGAACATTCATACTCTCGGGTAGCCATAAAGGGAACAAACTGAAAAACCGCGTTATAAAAAGAAACTTAATGAACAGATGTAAAATATTTATTCTGATGTAGAATCGTTTTCCTATCAGATTGTTTCTTTTATTTATTTGAAAGAGTCTCATTTCTTTTTAAATTAGTCCTATTTTATTAACAACATTCACGGGCCAACTTTAAAGGCGACGCGGGCCAATTTTCACCCGTGGGCCATAGGTTGTGCATCACTGGTATACAGTAATACAATTATAGTAATATTTTCGGAAATAACTGCATATTAGGAATAATTTTAGAATATTATTTTCGAAAGAGATATTTTACACAATAAAATTCCATACATAATAAATATTTTTTACAGTTAAATTGAAGCTTGGATTTCGTTTTAAGAGAAAAAAATTTGTGAATTGCAATACTTCTCACTTTTTTATCTTGTTTAAAATTATTTACAAAAGGAGTTACATTTTTTTTCAACCATTCATATTTACACGGCACTAGAATCACATACTGAACTGTTCCAGGCTTACTTTTTCTACCGACCGAGACCTCTAAAATCAACCACTTTGACATTTTTCACAACGGTCAAATAAAGAGATAGACACGTCTAAGTTGGCACCATTTTCTCTACGCCACGGTACACCAATAAAAGGATATTTGACGCTGTAGTACATTTTAACGTACAGTATCCTTGTCTGGACGGCATATAATAGATGGTTGAGGTATCGATGTAAACGCTGTTAGTATGTTTGAATCATAATCAAATAACGAGGCCGACATCTGAGCTGGTATTCTTTATTCAGAAGTTCCATTTTACATCAATGGAGGGACATTAATCTTGGTGGAAAAATTAATGTTCATAGAATCTCTTAGCACAGTAATTTTCTCCTAGCTCTAGTATTGAACTTGCTACTTTGTTATTTATCATTATTACGCACTTTTTATTGCGCGCAACCATAGTTTTCTTTCATTGGAACTATTGTGGCATTACGTCAAAGGGATACAGTAATTTTTTTCAAAAACATACCTTAGTGGCAAGTAAGTTAAAACTGTCTACTGTACGGTGTCAAATGTCAAATCTTCCTAATTAATTCTATGATAAAGCACTTTACATCATGAAAATTCCTATTTTTGAAACCTTTCTCTGTTTTATGATAATGAATGAAGGTTGAATCTTTCCTCCCTTTTTTGC
This sequence comes from Latrodectus hesperus, assembly GCA_037975125.1. Taxonomy (NCBI): domain Eukaryota; kingdom Metazoa; phylum Arthropoda; class Arachnida; order Araneae; family Theridiidae; genus Latrodectus; species Latrodectus hesperus. The sequence continues at coordinate 76,595,434 of CM075852.1, forward strand.
ACCCACATTTTTAGGGATGAGATCTTGAAAGTCTTCCAAGTTTCCCTTCTTGCGACACAGAATGATAAGGCACACCATTAATGAACAATCCTTCCCCGAAGACAACGACCGGGGTGAGGGGTTCCAATACCTTATAAAAAAAACTTTGTTAGGTTTTTTAATATGCAGTGTCAAAAATTGTTTACTGTTTTAAAATAAAAACGTGAAGTAGAGATCTTGTTTACTTGATTGAGAACAGAGTTGCTTTCGTTAGCGGAAGGTAATGGATTCGATATCTGGATCCTGTGGAAGAGCGTAAGTCCGATACTCTTTTAAAGTTCCGTATGGTCCTATATTCCTCCTGCCGTACCAACAACTGAATGGTTGGCTCTCTGAGTTTCAGTTCAACAGTTCGCGGCTTCGATTAAGATCTCGGGTGTGGATGTTTGTAGTGGTTTAGGGTCCACTTTAACGCACGTATGCTAAAACGATTGAAGAATGACAAAGAAACTAAACCCATGTCCTTCCATTAATGTGGCATGTTATGGAAAGGAGAGTGACAACTCAAGCATCGACCTCGTCAATAGACTGTGGTTTAAGGCCATATTTAACAACCTCAATTGTGAGAAATAAGCAGCCAGAAATGTATTGCAAAAATCTAACTTAACTTTACATATTAAAGTACGCTTACGCTATATAATAAATTTTTGATATTAAAAAAGTTAATTTGTGTAAAGATATCACCATCACAAGGCATTAAAAAGTTTAGAAAAAGTTTATTTATAAACCATATGAAGTAGCATGGTATTCCAACTTTTATTATACTTATTTTATATCATTTCATTGATTAATAATTCTTCATTTCAGGTGCTTTGAGAATACTTATCTTGACACTACTTCGTTCACTATCCAAGGGAAATCTTCTGAGTGACCAAGTAACTTCATGTCTGTCGATCAAGTAAGTACACCTCTTTTCTCACAATCGCATTCATTTACCATTTCTTCGAAACGTGCTTGCTGCCCTGACACAACGAAGAGGGGAAATGAGCTGTCTCCTTTTTCCCCCTGGAGTATCTGTCTCCCTCTTTGTTTTCCCTTTTCTTCACAGATCGGCCAATAAGCCGCGCGATTGTAAGGGGATCAAGGGGAACCTACCCATTGAGATGTCCCTAAAAACGTATTGTTTCCTTAAATCCATTTAAGAGAAGTGGACATTGGTTTGAAGAAAGGAAAATCAACAGGTTGCTTACTAAAAAACGAGGCCTGTGCTCAGAGAATGAGGAATGTCCAATTTCAAGTTTCGATATCGAACCAAGAAAATAAAATTTTAAAATTTAAAGGTGCTTTTTTTGAGTTTGTGTATGTATGAGAATATATTTCAATGCTTTTATAAAACATCCATTTTTGTTAATTTTAATTGCATTGTGAAAATTGGTGTAATCTGAGTGATTCGATTCTTTTATACTGCATATTAACATTTCTCCATTGAGTTATGCTTCTTTTAAATTTCCCATTTCTATTCGAAGGATCCGGTGCTGAGCTGGCAACTGAGTTGTTGAAGATATGGTCTTTCATTCAGCGATTCATGGGTTCGATTCCCATTTTGAGAATGAAAAGTTGTAGTGGTTTGAAATCCATTTTAAATTGTAATTCCTCATCGAATGAACTTTCATGGAAAGGACTACACTGCATCCAAGAAACATAAGAAGGGATTCTGTGTTTAAACCCCAAAAAAAATTTCTTATTACCAAATTAATACTTGTTATTATGTTATTTTTACGTTTTATTAGAGCTACAGATTAGGATATATATAAAAGTACATTCGCTTTGATAATTAAAATTTTGTCATTATACAGCCAGCCAGGAAAGCCAAGGATAACTTACATGTCCACATAGATTGACTTTTTCTGTCTTTAATTCTTTTCAAAAGCTGTCCGCTGATATCACAGGAGGAGTAACTTATTTACGCGGGATGGTACAATTAGAAATTCCTCATTATCTGCTAGTAAATAGGTCTACGTTATTTAAACAAAATTATATCTTCCTGTAAAGAAAAATATTATAATTGCTTGATATAACCATGTATCATTATCTTATTTATTGTTAGAAAATTTAAAAGTACCTTATATTAATATTTACATCTTTAATTTTAATAATAATATAAATGTTAAACAAAAATATAAAAATTAATTCTGCTTTACTTTAAAATTTTATAACAAAATTAAGAATCAGAATATTTTATGTTGAGTACACTCTATTTACCTTTATGAATGACATAATATTTTTTCAAATGAATGATATTATTAATGAATTATTTTTTAATAAGATATAGTAATTTTTAAATAATTTTATTAACTTTTATAAAAAAATATAAGACATTTTAATTATTATTATAAAAGATCTAATACTTTTTCTTTATTCACTATACATACTTCCTGATTCACGCATCAAGACCTATTAAATTTGAAAAAGTGATAAATATTTATGATATTAATATTTTATTAGTCTTATAAAAAATGAAAATACTTAGTTATCTAATAAAAATCAAGTCATTGATTGTTTTTATACTTGATATCCGAATATTTACATATATATTCTACTGTTACAATGTAATATGGAAAAAAAAACATAAAGTTGAATAAAATAAACTTTATTTATGAAATTGCTTTTCTTCATAAACGCATACTAATGTAAAATTGATTATACAAAGTACTGTAGTGTATTGTTAGATGTACATGATGAAGACTGAATAGAGTGATATATATTTGTCTGTAATTGCACTAATGTATAATATTTGTATCTAATTAGAACATTCAAATATAATGATTAATGTCAATTGTACGGCATTATCTTGGTATGCATTGTTATATGATAGTAATTAACATTTGGAATAGCATTCTAACGAATGAATAGAATTAAATTTAAATTAAAAGTGGGATGAATCCGATTTTTCCCATCATTTTATACTGGAGCTGAGAAAAAAGCTTCGCGCTCGTCATTTTAAACCACTAGCAACTGACCAAATCAACACTTAAAATTAGCATCCTGTTTCCTATAACAGCGTCAGATCCTCGTTAAATATATTAAGAAGAACTTATTCAATATTAATATAAAAAAAATGTTTTGTGGGAGAAAAAAGAATATATAAGCTTAGATCAAGTTCTTGAAAAACGTTTCCGATTTCCTATTTCGCCAACACTTTCGTACTCTTAAACTACAGACTAGTGAAGAAATCGACATCTGAGTTGGCACATTCCTTTATTGGTCACTCAAGCGGCTGGACACTAAACTTTATGGGACTTTTAACATGCTATAACTCTTAAAGTTAATTGTTGAAACAAATATTCACTTGTATTTAACAATACTGCTTTAATTAAAATAATCTTTTTATTTATTTGTTATTGCTAATGTTCTATATTCACAATGTTCTAATGATCGAATCTCGCGTTTCGAAGTGGCAAATCCCGAGTTCAATACCAACTGCTGTTGAATAGTCGGACATTTGTCAGGATGGTGACTAAAAATTTTCAGTTTTCCTCATTAGCGATGCGTGGTGAATAAGACATCTTATCATTGAAAAGTGCATTTGAAAGGCAATGAGCTGATTGAAATGCTCTAGAATATCTGCTAAACGGTGTCAATAAATATTCGATTGCATATTATAGTTATTGCCCTTAACAAAATCTAATCGATGAAAACTATCGTCGTTTGATCTCAGCTCAGGTTTATTCATGTAGTTTTTTTATTTATACTTAAATTATTGTCTTCCACATTCATTTCAAACAGGAATGGAATGCTAGACTACAGTGTTATATTGTGATTAATCTTACAGTGTTTTTCGTATCTGTATGTTATAATTTTGAAAAAACATGATATTGTAAAATCCTCTTATAGTTTAGTTTACTCATACTGTTGTGATTTCTCTCTATGTTTCTGAAGTAGAGCAACAATTTATCCTTTGGAGGTAAAAGTTAGGAAAATTTTAACTGTGTAAAAGAATGCTTAAATACCAAAAAACTTATAAAACTGTGCATCGGAGGTTAAGATTTAACTCTAGTTAGTAGCATTTTTTTTATTTGTTTGAAAACTTTACACAAAAAGATTTTAGAGTTTACCCTAAAAAATCTCTTTCTTAAGCAATGAAAATCTTTAATTTTTAAGTAATCTTCAGATTATTCAAAAACTAAAGAATTTTCATCGATTTAACTTCAGAAATACATAAGTGATATATGTAAAGCCCAAAAGTTAACATTTGATATTCCTAAAGGGACAAAATATATTTCGCAAAGGAATAGTTTGAAATCATCATTTTAAGCAACATTTTTTCATGGTGCATTCTAAAATTTTTATAAGATCAGCTATTACGAATTTAAGTTAGTATCACAACTTTGAGTTATAAACAACCATAGTATTATTTAAATCATTCACCATTATTCATATTTGAAAACATCAAGTGTCGCTATAATCATTAAACTCATAACAATTTCAACAGCGGGATATGTTAATTAAAAATATGACAAAAGATATTTGAGCAATAAGTTGCTGAATTTATTCTTGCGGCAGTTAGAGCTGAATGGCTTATAATAAAACAATTTAACTGCGCCATTTACTTTTGGGCACCATAATTTCGATTAAAAATTAAATAAAAAGAGATCTCTCATCCTTTTCTCAAGAATCAAATAAAGTGCCGGAAATATTTCATCCATTTTGAAAACAATCGATATTTTTTTTTTCTGCAGACGATCTTTTCCTATTTTTGTGCACTAAAAACAGAGTCTATTATTGTTATTATTATTATCGTTTGTGATCGGTAATTAGTTTAAAGAGATACGATTTTTAACGGTACGCGTCATAAAATTTATTTCTACAGCTATAATAATTTTTAATATTCAAGCGAATAATTCAGCCCCTCCTCCTCCTAACCGTCAATATCATAAACCGTTCTTCATTGAGTTTCGGGCATTAATCGCTAGAGGGGGCTCGCGAAGCCTCATAAATTATGCAACAGCAGTACTACCACTAAAGACAAATGGTTCGCATTAAAGCCGATGCTAATTGCGAATTCGTGTTGTCTAGAATCTCTATTATTATCTCTGTTTTATTATGCGCCGTAGATTTGCGCCATTTGCTCCGCATCGCTTAATTTCTCTCCCTTTTCCCCGTTTGGTGACTAAGAGAGAATTTTATGGCCCTCTTTGGGGGGGGGAGAGGGAGCACCTCTAAATTTTAAGAAATTTCTTTATTTCTTCCCGAAACTCATCCTAAAGAGGGAGTGAATTCAGAACCTTTACCCCCCACCCAACAAACTTTCGTGCAAAACTCTTTTAACTGTAATAAGATGGGGGAGGTTCGCTTTAAATGGTTCTGAAATAATCTTCCATTTGATTAAATCCTTTTGATTTGCTCTTTTCACAGTTGAAGCTGTTTAATTAAATTAACGGATTTCTAAATAAAGGTTTGAATTAGAGATTCAATTGATGAAATTATCCTCCGCTAAATTTTAGATGAATAAAAACTTTCGCTTCATGCAAATTACGATAAAAAACTTACGGTTCACAGTTTAAAAAGAACAGATTGTTAATGATGCCATATATAGAGATTTAATTGCACTAAATTAATTATTAAATTGTAAAAGAAATCGTTGATTAAAAATGAAATAAAGGAGGATCAGAGGAAAATAATTATCGACTTAAATAATATTAATAATGAAACTAAGATCAAAATCACAATTTTCTCTCAGAATATATGGAATAATTTATTTATTAATTCTTCAAAAAATGTCCTTTTCAAATTAAAGCAAATTTAAGGGCAAAACATTGTTTTACTGTCGAAATTGAAGGTACCATTTAACTGTGGCTCAGAATTACGAAAAATATGTGATTTGTATTTTAAAATTACGTTTTTCCAAAATTATATACTAATGTAAAAAAATAAATAAATAAATAAACTGTGTGTATTATGTAAAAATGTATTTTAAATTGTCGTTGCCGATTGAAACTTAATCTCCTTTACTTTTTAAGTACCTTTTCTTTTTCTCCTTCTTGTCCTATTGTTAACATGCAAATGGCTTGAACTAACGTGAGATGATTTCTCGAACCATGCTGTTGGCATTCACGAAATGATTGATGCATTGGAGCAAATGCACTTCGACAAATTTTTATTTCAAATCGAATAAGTCGAATCCGCCGGGCCACCACCCGAAATAGATGTCGTATGTCTTAAGTCATTTGACGATGGTTAAACGGTTTGTATCAACATGCAAGCAACTCGAATGAATTTGAACTAGTTTGTTAAATCAATTTGAACTACGGTGCTTGCATTCACAGAACAATCAATGTTTTACGTATTTAAAAAAAACTTTTGGATTTTTTTTTTAAATCGAACGAATTGGTGCCACCAATTCATTTCTCGAAATGGATCTTATATGTCCGAAACCATTTAACCATAGTCGAATGGCTTGTGTCAACGTGCTGATGGTTTGAAAACCATTTAAAATCGCCTAGGAATCATAGTTATCATTAGTTGTTATTATAGTTAGTTCATAGTTATTATAGTTAGTTGGTATCGCGTATCAATCGAACGAGCCGAATCCATTGATTCATCACCTAAATTGAAGGACATTTCTCCTAAATTAATCTATCATGTTTGTAACAACAATCAAGTGGCCAAATCAACATGAAAGAGATTGCTTAGTTATAAACAGTATAAAGTAAAATAGATATTAAGCCTATATCTAAATTAAACAAACAATCACTTCCTACTTAAAAATAGATGGAAAAAAGCATTGCTATAAATATTTGACGAGCTGTGGAATTGCTTGTTGGTTACTTGATATTAATTTCCATCTGAACGCCGGAGTCCAGTTATAGGACTTAATAGACTCAGTAACTGCCTTTTTCAGAGACTCCACTTATTTTAAATATTCGCATGTGTGTCTCCGCTGTTGTGACTTGGAGATAACATCTCCTCACATATCGACTTCATTCTCATTTAAGTGGTGTCACACTGATAAAATCTGGTCGATTGACAAGTGGAAGAAAAGCACAATATTCCTCTAAATACCATTCAGGAATTAAATGAATCGATTCTTTGGCGAATTCAAACCATAATGCATGCAAAGGTAGTTCTACACCATACTCTAATAAAGAATTCTTTACAAATCTAAGTTGTATCCATTCTTTTGATAATCACTTGTATATGTATATAAGTATTGATAATTTAAGTACCATGATTTTAAAACTTAAAAGTGTGTAACGATAAGTTTTACTTCCTTCTTTTTTCCCCCTACAGTCGCAATCTATTTTACTGAAGTCAGATTCTTTATTAATGCAATATATTGTTATATAAATATATAGATATACTTTTATGTCGTATGCATATTTTCATTATGTAGTCGGAAAATATAAGGACTTAATTCCTGAAAATAAAGTTTTATGCAGGTAAATGCACCGCCAATGATGAGTTAATTTGCCAAACTTATTGGTTTACTGACAAGAAGCAACTAGAATCCGATATTTATTTTCTAGCCAATACATATTCAGATTGAATATATATATATATATATATATATATATATATATATATATATATATATATACACTGAAGTTAAAAAACATTCATGCTAATTGTCGCCAAGGCTGGCGACAATTTCAACATCTCTTGAGGAAGGAATCGATGAATCAGTTGCATTTACATGAACTCATCCACTTTACCGATTAGTCATACAAGCTCACTTTCCTTCCCTCTCCCGACGATGGAGAAGGACGCGGAGGGAGATCCAATTCATCCACCCACTTGTGTGAAAATTTCCATTGACAAGGAGTGCTTTGACAGGGGTGGACACAAAGGGGTTGGGACCGGCGGCCTACTTCAGGCGTAATGTGAAGTCTATTACCCGTGAATTGAAAGATTCCCGATGTAATGGCTTTCTTCTAATCTCGTTAGAAAACTGAGACCGTAACCGAATCTTTAGCAAAAAAAATCTGATTTTATAATTTGGCTAATGTTTTATTTTTTCTCCTAAAGTCATTTACATACAAATTTGAAGTTGATCTTATTATATGATTTTAAATCATCCTTAAGTAGGTTGAATTTATTATTTTAGAATTATAGCCTAAATCATGAAAAATTAATCTTTTGTCATAAAGGATTTCTACAAGAATATATATATATATATATATATATATATATATATATATATATATATATATATATATATATATACATATATATATATATATGTATGTATGTATATGTATATGTATATGTATATATATATGTATATATATATATATATATATATACTTGTATTATTTTATTATGAAGTTAAAAATTAGTTAATAAAAATAATAATGAATAACCATTTACTACCATAGCTGTTTATTTTTGACAAGCTGGTTTCAGCCGCTTCTCGCGAATCATCAGAAATAGCGCTGAAAGAGAAAGGAAAAAATTAAAAAATGATTTGTATGTTAAAAAGCCATGCAACAATTTTCAGGTGTTGGATATTTTACTACGCGACGCCAAATATTGTTTTATCCTTTTGGACAGTTTTATTTAAGAAACGCTCGTTCTTGTAACTTTTGTTCTAAAGTCCAGCACCTTCCACACACACCCTCACCCCCGCTGAGTGCAACGAAAAATATATTTCAACGTTTATCATCAATTTAACTTTTTCCTCAATTTTTCGAGGCAACTTTGCAAGTTCCTGCGAGAAAGGTTTTAAGGGATTTTATTCGTAAAAGAAAGAAAAAAAAAAGGGAGAAACCTTCATATAAGTTGAAAAAAATGGAGGAAAAGTCTGGAATCCTTCGACAAAACCACTCCCTGCATGTTACTACTCCTGTTCCCTCTACACTCACACTTTCCCCCCTCTTTCAACACTTTTCAACAAGAAAACGAAAAGTTATTGTGAGGTCTTTTAATATAAAAGACTTCTAAGCGTCAAAAGCATTTTTTTTTTGTTACGATTTTAAAAATTGAATGGGGAAAAAAAATTTTTCAGCAGAAAAATTAGTGTAAAAATATATATCATTTCTTGCATTTTCCTTAAAAAAATAACTTGCTACTTTTTATCGACTTTCTTACAAAGTATTTAAAAAGGAAAAAAAAAAGAATGTCGAACTTTCCTCGAACCGACTGAAGATTTTGTGATTGGTTCAGGTTTCTTCTTTCATTGATAGATGAGGCAAAAGTACTCGATAAATTTGTGAGAAATCATTTGGGGGAGGAAACAGGAGATGTGTTAATCCGTAATTTGATGAAAATTTGTACTTTTTTAATGTTTTTTTTTCGTGATTGAGATTTTATATAAAGTTTTCAACTTTTTATCAATAATAAAATTTATATCAATCTTCTTATATTCGAACCCCTTAGAAATTGATTTCATAACACACCGAGTTGAATTCTAATATATTTGAAATAAATAAATAAAAGTTTTAATGCCTACAAAAATAGAATTTACAAAGATAAAAAAATGGGAATTGCTTTAAAAATGCACCCAAGCGATGAGCTGCAAAATAAGATCTCATTTGTGTAATTCATAGAAAATACATGGTTTATAAAATTGACAAATATGCACACAAGAAAGACGCAATTTGATTTTTTAGAATTGCAATTTAGAAAGAATACTATTGAAACCCATTCTTTACTTTAAATAAGCAAGTTCAGGATTCAATTAGAAATTCAGTTGTCTTATTCTTTTGCTTTGGTTTTGCTTGAATTTTTTGTCAGTCTTTTTGCTATTAACCTCATATACAATTTATTTCATATCCTTTTCTTGGAAATTTTTTAACCTACCTTCTATGTACTTAAAATTTTCATGCGCTCTTTGAACAAAAAACACTTTTGAAGTAATTTTTTTAAATTTAAAAATATATAAATATGTTAAATTAAATAAAAAAAATTAAATCAATTTTTATACTAATTGGTAATAAACTAGAAATATTTAAACTAGCTAAAATTGTATTAATTTTTTTAAAATCCGATCTTAGTATTAATTTAAATCTGAGAAATAATTTTTATTATTTATTTCCATTTGTTTTCATCCGTATCTAAATGTAAGGTATAATTTTTAAAATTTCTAATTAAAAATTTATTTCATTCTAAATATGGATCTATTGTATATTATAATTCTATAGTAAATGTAAAATTGTAACTAATTTTTTTTTTATGAAACTCGCTTGCGTTCAACACCGTATCATCATTTTTTATTTTCATGACTGCTGAAAATTCTGAAATGTTGCATATTAATTCAACTCTTGAAATAAAAATTGCGAATTTAAAGTAGTTTTTTTTATTTTTTATTTACACTTATCCTTTACAAAAATAATTTCTAACATGTACTTTTGTAGGAATTTATTTTCATTTCTCAAAAAATAGATTATAATTTGATTTACAATCAAATTTTCATGAGTTAATCAAAATTGTTAATATGACATTTTATGCAAACTATTCAAGATTTTAAATTGGAACTCTTATCAGAAAATTAAAGAAAAAAAAATTCAGCTTCTTTATATGTATTGCATATCCATATTCCTTTTGCTTATTTTTCGACGGTACAATATAAAATCTGAATTCCTCCCTCCCCCAATCTATGTACTCCAGATTTTAAGTTCCGATAGAACCAGTTTTTATTTACATTACTCTGATCGAAATCGGGTCTTCCTTTGCTTGTAAGAACTCGAGAAAGAGAAATAATAATAACAATAATAGCAATAATAAATATATTGAAAGCTCCTCTGCATGAAGAAGCGTAACTCTCAAGTAGTGCCGGCGAAGGACGCCATATTTTTGTATATGTGATGAGACTTCAAAAACATATAATTTAGTTTGTAAATAAGTAACAGAAGAATCTGGAGAAAATAACGTTCGATCCTCCTCAACTGGGGACGTATTCTCAAAAAAAGGAAAAGAATAACGAATTCTATTTGAGTTAGAAACTGAATATCGATTTTTGTTCCTTTTTTCAATTTATAACCCGAATTCCATTTATGGAAATGCATCTTTTTTGCCTCGGCAAAAATATTATTACCCGAGTTTGAGAATTTTTCTTCTGACTAAAAAATTTATAGCCCTCCTATCGATTTTTAGTCCTATTTTTAATAACAAAAAGAATGCTTCTGAAAAATTCTTCCTCTTCCTTACTGGAATACATGTATATATGGTTTCTCTGCTTCCGTTTTTTATTTTATTTCATTTATTTTCAATTGTATATGTACATGAAACTCCGCTACATTCGTTGTGTCTTTGAGTTTGTACGTTCTGAATTTCCCATCATCCCCCTCCCCCGTTTCTTTTTCTTTCTTTCTTTCCGCTTTATTGGATCGTACTTTTTATAACTTCAAAATAAGAATTTAAATTGAAATTGTGGGTTTACAAAAGCTTTACTGTGGTGCGTTGTGTCGGTATGGAATATTGTCTGATTTTTCGCTGCGAATGTACTAAAATGAAATTGCAATTCAAACTACGGCTCTCGAAAGTATAAAGTTTTAAATGGTTTAAATTCGTATGCAAATTCCATATCATGTGTTTTATATTTGTATATATTTATTCATTTACATTCAATGAATTATTAAAATTTAAGTTGTAACTGTAACATTGTGTTATATATAGTTATATATAATAAGTGTAAGTTAATTAAAAAAAATTTAGCAGTGTGAACATCTAAACGAATTTTTCCATCTTTACAGATTTTGAATGTATTTATATGGGGCTCCAATGCAATAGAATTTTACGAAAGTTATGCCAGGACATGTTTGCAAAAGTTTTTCTAAATAATATTAATTTTCTATGAATGTTTCCTAATTAATTTCAAAATGTAACAGCAGTTTTAAATTAGTAAGTGTTGGACTCACCTAGGGCTAGTGGAATCGCGGTCTTGCAGCGGTAGGTTCTGAGTTCGATTCCAGCCTTTGATGAACAACAGAAAATAGATGATAGTATGGACACGCTATCTTCATGCATTTCTATCGGAGTGAAGGCTTAGTAGCTTTTCGGGCTTCTTCTTTTTTCACAATTAAATACGATTTACTACCTATGAAAAGTTCATGCGTGTATTAAAATATGTCGCATGTTCAAACAGCTTATAACGGCCTTCGGTGGTTAAAGTTTGTGGCCTAGTGGTATGATTACCCTTTTTGGAATGAAATATCTAAGTTTCATTAGCAGCTGTTGTTGGCCGAGTTGATAGCTGAATAGTTAGTGCCCTGTTTTCAGTTCAATTGTTCGTGAGTTTGATTCTCACTTTGGCTGTGGATGTTCTCGGAGGTTCGGAATCCATTTTAAAGTGCAGTCTTGGTCAAATCATGTTTCATGAACAAAAAATGACGGCAAATCAACATTTTAATCCAATGCAATCCAAATTATTTTGCTGCTTTATATGTGCTCATCCTACCAAGAGGATACGGGGAAGATTTTCTGATTTCTCCCACCATCATTATTTATCTAAAAGTCTTCATGAAGAGTGAAACTTTGTTGATAATAATTGCCTAACAATTGCTATTAACTATTGGACTGCCGAATTTTTTTTAATCTTGAGAGAGATGAACTAATGCCTCATTTTTCTCTCCTGTAATTATAAGTTCCTGCATCATCCGTTAAAATTTTATGAGTCACTTTTCAAAGTTTAGTTGTTTTATTTAAGTTACAGTAAAACAATATTTATGAGATACTTCATTTATATTTTCATTATATTTCCTTGAAAATGAATCTTAATTTGAGTTCATAACGTTAACTAACAATAAGGAATTATATTTAATCTAAATAGGAGCATCTGCTTGGACTTAAATATGAAGATTTAGGCAAAACTTATTTTTTTTTGAAGTTTAAATTTTTAGTTCTCTGTCCTTCTCAATAATTCTCTTTGTACTTTCTATAAATCTTTATAACTGAAATAACTAAAAATGATTGTATGATTTGTATTTAGCATGATTGGACCTGGTGTTGGGAAAAATTATACCCTTCGAAGAGAAAATGCTTTCAATGAGGGCAAAAATATGAATTCAATCTTTTGCCATTAGAAAACATGTTATCAATCCAAGATAGTATGTAAATCAGAATGCTTTTAAAATACAGAGTGGATGGTATAACTGGTATTCTCACAATATATGACTGTGATTTGTGTGTGAAAATTAACATTTTTTATGTACTTTTTTAATTTTCTTGCACACATTATTGTCAAAATTATGAAATGCATTTTTTTTCTCTTTTTTCTCCATAAGCTTTGAGCATTTCATTGCAATTTGAAAAATGTTTAGGCAATATTTGTTTTTATTTTGTTTATTTTTAAACTATTGCTTTGATGCAACGTAATGGACAGCTTAGCAATTGAATCTACTGCTATATCATATATAGTAAGCTGTATTCTCAAATTTTACGAGAAGAAATGCAAAAATCACTTACGAAATTCTCTCTCTCTTTCCGACAGAAAGCAGAAATGCAACATCCATCTTCCGTTGTTCAGCAGTGGTGATAATCGAACCCAGGACCTTCTTCTCCGATGAGATTGAGCGTTCCTTTTGTTATTGGACTATGTCCATTAGAAAATTCAATCCTTTGCTGAACCATGAAAGCTTAATGCAGTACTTTAAAATTTGTACCTAGGACAAATTATTAGTGACTGATCCTTTCTGCTGTATTTTGAAATACTGGATATTTTAATTGTATATATTGTATTTTAAAATTTTACATTTTAGCGATACTGTATTTTAAAATTAGATTGTTGATGTACATAATTTTTGATGGTGTCTTTAATACCTGAAGAGAGTGTTTTGCATAATTTTGCTTGATAAAAACCAAATATAGCATATATGTATCGATTTATTTAATAAAACTAACAAGTATCCGTATTTAATAAAAACCAAAAAATGTATATTTTAAGGAAAGTTAGGAATGCTCGTTAAACTAATTAACAACATATTATGTTAAAAATCTTTAACTAGAAAAAATATTATTATAGATTATTTATAAATTGGTGTTAAATAAATAGTACATAGAGAGTTTATAGAAGATTAAATTTTGTATCATAAAAATCTTTCAAATAATGTGAGCATCAGATTTTTGCTTCTTTTATCATAATAAAAAAGAAGAAGAAACGTGGACTATACAATCTTATTTGTCAACTTAATGTAATCCATGAATCTTGAAACTGGCGGCCTTGGTATAAAACGCTTAGTTTTAAAAATAAATTTTGAACATAATATTCTTTTAATATATAATAAGCTACTAATAAAATAGTTTTATATACTTTGCAATATATTATTGTGTATTATCTGAAAATAGTATTCTTATAGTAGAGATTACAAAAAATTTGTTTTTTATCTTTTAAAATTTCATAACGATCAATAAGTAATTTAACTGCAAGTGCAATAACCACTTAAATTTTTGTGCGTATTAACTTTTAACTTTCGTGAGTAACAAAAAAAAAGTTCTATTCTTATTTTTAAAAAATATGTTTATCTTATATAACTGAGTTTTAATTGAGGTAAATAAAAGGTAAAAAAAAAAATAATAAATAAATAAAACACCAGAAAAATATTTTAGTTTGTAAAAAATGAAAATATTTATTTCCAAATTATTAACTTCGAAAGAATATTTAAATTTTTTTTTAGTTCCGTATAAAAATTTAAGAAAACTATCGTTTGAAAGTTATACCTCGATTCGACGAAACATGTTTTAAACCTATTTATAACATATTTGCAATAATCTATAAAAATGATAAGTTTTTATGAACGAAATGTTGGAAGTTGAAAAATGTGCAATTGAACGAAAGAAAATCGCCAATCATTCATCCGCCATTTTGCACTATCTACTAAATATATAAAATCGTCTGCAACAAAGAAGATGGGGAGGGATTTCAAAATGGAACAAAATAAATATCTGTAAGAGCATAACAGATACATAAATCAATGGAACGACGTTCTCAATAACCGGTAAATAAAGCTCCCTAGAAATGAGGGTATTTTACCTCCCTCCCTTCTCTTTGGCCCTTGATTTCCGGGATTAGATTCTTATTTTGATTTATGTCAATTATTACCGCAGTTAACCAAGCGGCACGAGAGACATGGTTTCATTCTTCGAGATTTATAGTCCACGTTCCTCCTCTTGGAATGTTTTTGTAGTCGATCCAAATGTTCTGTATACATAAAATAGCTTTTCCAATCGTTTACTTGGCTCATAAATTGTCCACTTTGTTAAAGAGTGGATAATAAGTTCATTGGATATTATCATCCACTATTGTTATTTTTTAGAAGGGATTACGTATTTCTGATGGCTGCAGGAATATGTATTCGCATCACAAATCAAAAAGCAGATCGACTGAGCAACAGTAATTTCTCATTAATTTAATTTATATCTTTAATTTGTTTTGTTTTGACTTTGGTTTTTTATTTTTATTTTCTCTGTTGATTAGAATCCTACATTCTCGAAACGTATTTCATAATGTATGCCATGAAAATTAAGTTAAATCTCTTGATTATTCAGCCAAGAACTAGGACTGGTGAACAAAGTAGAAACTATGTTAGATAATCTGACATAGTTATTTATCATAATATAACATATAAATTGTTTCTTTCTTATGCATAGGAAATAAAAAAATTCTTTGGTATCTCAAAGTCATTTTTATAATAAAGCCTGTATAGAAAATTTAATTAATTATAATAATTCATGAATTTAATTTATTGTAATGGTTAAAGGTATTAAATAATTAAATAAGATGTAAAAACGGTGTTATGTGATGAATTAGATTAAATTAAGAAATAGTTCAGAAATTATGATAATTTCACCATCATAATTTTATGATTTAATATTACTATTATTAATAACAATTGTAATATATTTAATTTGTTAAATTATTAGTAATGAGCACGATTAATGGTATATAATTTTAATTAAGTATTTTATAATTATTTCTATAAAATTATGCTTAGGGCAGTAATACTTAATCTAAAATTTTTCATTTATATTTTTATTAATTTTTCATCTTAAGTAGTAATATATAATTTTATTAAATTATTATTATTTATATTTTGAATATACCTTTTTATATTTTTTAATTTGTTTTTATAATTCAGTTTTAACTTTTAATCTTCCAAGTCAGTTTTTTGACATTGGCTACTTATAATTATTTTATTTAATTAAAATTTGACTTAAATGATATCGTAATTATTTCATTTTTGTCCTAATTATTTATGACTGTTATTGTCATCAATTTTATACAATTTCTATCTTTTAAATAAGATAAATTTGTTAATAAGAGGTGTGAAATACATAAAATAGGACAAATGTGTGTGTGTCGCTACATGACAGTCATTGCAAACTATTATCTGCTTTACCTTCCTCCATCTACTTTTAACCTGATGTTTTTCTTAAATTGAAATTATAAAAAATAATAAATTCATAGAACCTCCAAAAACATTGAAAATCAAAAATGAGCAATTTTATTTTATAAGTTAATCATAATATAAACTATTTTGAATTCGTTCCCTAAAAACTTTAATTGGTGTGATTTAGTAGCAAAAATTAAATATCAAATATGGAATATTTATTCTTTTTCACAAGTTAGCTAGTTATTATTAGTTAGATTTTAATAAACGCGGTGTTTTGGTAGAAAAGACATTGAACTCGTGTCTAATATAGGTTATAGCTTCGATACCTAATGGCACAACCAAACATTCAATCTGAAAGGGCTTGTGCATGTTAAAAGTTCCCTAATGTCAATTATTTCACCTTTAATATAATAGGGTATCAATTCAATTGTAAATTTCGTTACAAAGAGCCATTTTTTATAATTACTTCAAAAATACTTCCTTCTACAAAATCAGGTAGTCGAAAACATTCGTAATAACATAATTTAACCTAATCAAAATTCAGGCTCCTCAGAATTTGTACGTGATTCAGAATGATGAAGCAGAAAACTTTATGTTGGCAGAAATAAAAACCAGAAATATAACGCAATAACAATATGATTTTGAAAATAGATTTAAGTCCTTAAAAATAACTGTTCCTAAAAGTTATTGAATCCTTAAGGTCTCTTTAGTTCAATGTTTAAAGTTAATTAATGCTTAGTATACAATACTTATTCTATGTAGAATAACCGTTACTCGCTTTTTTGCACATTTACTTGTTGTTTATTTTAAAATCTCATTTTTTTAATAAATGTACAATATTTACATGCCTATGACATTGTGATGTTATATGTTGGCAACAGTACTTGGCGATAAAGTGTAAGCAACAGCAGCCATTCTATACGCACAATTTCTTCGGCAAATGACAAAAATTAATTATGACGACGAAAACTGCAAAAGACTTTAAATTTAACGATAGTCTTTATTCAGACAGATAATAGCATAAGATAAATAAAAGCTTCTCTCTATTTCACTGAAAACCATTTTCGTCGGCGCTATTGTTTCTGAGAATTTCTATATTCAAATGATTATTTGAAAGTAATTACACCGTCAAAAGAAATTTCATTAAGCTCAAAGAAACATTTGAATACTAAGTCTAAATAGCAGCGATGTTTGTTTTCGCTGCGAAACGCATTAATGTTAATGTATACTTTTGGGAACACTGAGAACCCACAGGGCGCGTATTAACTCTTTTATAATCTTCAAAGCGTATTATTATTATTCTACCTTTTGTCGAAAATGCTTTTTTTTTTTACTTTCTTTCGCCGCCATTTCTAACTTACTTCTCTGAATATCAAATCGAAAGCCATTCTCCTAATTAATTTCATCTCTTTGAAAATGGCTGTCGCATTTAGAATAAATAAGTGATTTGTTTACCTTATTAAAACTATTATTTCTTCTCTTTCTCTCCCCCTTTCGACTTAAAATTTTCACGAACTTTAATGGAATGATATTTTTCCGCTGTTATTTCCTTTTTTAAAATTCATTAACTTAGCTTCCCTAATGTGGAAATATCCCCTTTTGGAGCAATACGCATATGGGGAGGGGGAGGAGAAGATGAAATAGAGTCTAGAAATAAAGGGATATTATTCATATTTTTGGGTTTATTAGATTTTTATTTCTACATTTGGTACACTTCTTACCATTTTAGTATATTGAAATATATTAATCTCTAGAAACTGATTTATAATATATCTGCATGTGTGTGTGTTTTTAAATCGCACTAGAGATCTGGGCTACATTCTTAGACATTTTAAATGATGTGCCTCATCATTGTTTTGAATAGTCTCATCAAATGATGAAAGCATCGCGTGACTTTATTTTTTTTAAATTTTCCCCCGAATTTTAAAACCACTCCAATGGAGGGATGTTAGGTCGTGAAAGGATAATATAAAGAAGCTCTATTTTGACACCACGTTGTGGGCTGCCTAATGGCTTAAGGCTGTTGTAAATCATTTAATACTACCACTAGGCCACGGTGAGCCCAGATATTCTATTTGCGAAACTGTTTTATATATATACACTGCCCGATATTGAAGATGCAACACCAAGAAGGAGTTGGCATAAAAGTTACGAAACTTGGCAAACAGAGAGAGGCACCAATAAATAATAAGTGATTTGTATTTCAAAATGATATGCATAAAAGAGAACAGGTTTGGGTCAGTAGATTGTAGGATCGCCGTAGACGAAGATACACGAAGCAATACCTTTAGGCACAGAGTCAATGAAAGTACGGATGACGTCCTGAGGAATGGCTGGCTCTCCATTCCCTGTTAATTATTGCCAAAGCCCGTCTGCAAATGACTTCCAATCATATCCCAAACGTATTAGATTGGTGAGAAATCTGGCGTGCGCGGAGGCCAGGGTACACCTTGCAGGTCATATTGGCTAATGCGAGCAATGTGTGTTGGGGCAGTTATCCTGCTGATAAAGGGTATAAGGCACCCCCTGAAGGTAGAGAAATGTCACCAGCTGTCGCACATCATCCACGTAATATTGGGCTGCCTTAGTGCCGTGAATACGAACTAGAAGTGACCTGGAATTGTATGCAATGACGCCCCGAACCATAAAGTTACATAGTCGCGTGGTGGGGCATTCCACAATTGCTGCAGGAGTGGATCTGTCTCCACGTCGACGTCACACTCATACGCCGCGACTATCACGAAGAAATAGAAGCGTGACTCATCTGAGAAGACGATCCTGTGCCACTCTGTCGTCTACAACGCTCTAATTCGGCACCATTCCAGATGTTGGCGTCAATTTGTAGGATCTATGGCAGTTTTTTAATGGACACCATGAGCGCAGGCCACTAACAACCAATCGATGGAAAATTGTTCTGCCGGCTGCGATTTGTCGCAAAGATCAACCTGCCCTTCTCAGTCTGATCACCATGCCTCTCGTAAACTCTTCTGTCTCCTGGAACTAACTCCGTCGACTATGGCTGTTCTCTGCAATTGCAGGCTTCCTTTGCGACAAGAGCAAACTTTCAACGATTATTTTCCTAGCAGCAATAACGGCACCAATATTGCACACTCTGCCGGTGCCTCACCTTATATCTTATCCTATAGGCGCTGGAGAGCTACGCATTTCACATGATTTGCATAACTCGGTAATGTGCATCTACCCTGAAATTTGCATAATTTTCTGGCCATTTCTTCTTGGTGATGTATTTTCAAATGTCGGGCTGTGTATATATAGATAGATATATAGATTTCAGACATAACAGGATATATGCACGTCCTAAGGAAGAAAATGCTGCCAACATATAAGCATCCTCTCGAATAGATGTGCATGCAGAAAGCTGAAACGCTTCTCTGATATTCTGTTTTTTAATAATGGACAGAACTCTTAATCTACAATTTTTATCCCCAGAGTGTAACGCTTACTCTAGACAATAGTTAAGAATTAGTGTTATTATATCTGCAAAGTGTTATGTTTTGACACATTTGCGAATAACTTTTTTGTTATATCTCATCATTGTCTGCTGGTAAGATTTTCCTTTTTTATCACTGCTGTTGAACAAAGAAAGATGGGTATTACATTTTGTACTTTGCATGCTAACCTATATGAGGTGCTTGGATGCTTTCTAAGTTTCCATCTTTTAAACATCTTGCTTCCCCGGATCACATTCTGAGTTGTGTATCGGACTTTCTAAAAGGCATTTAACATACAATCCTCTTATTATTATAGATTTTTTGGCTGTCAACAATCTTCTGGAATTAATCTGAATATTCTTTCTAAAATAAGCAAAAACAACAGAAAAGTGAATAAATGCCGGTATCTGCGTAATGTCTTTATATAAAACCTTATGTTGTGGATGTTCATCAAAATCTTACAACAATTTGTATCTGTTAGATTATCTATTTAGCGATGTGAAGTAAATTATTCACTGCAGAAGTGGTGGGCTTGGTTTGAAGCTTCATGTTATTAAATTTCAGATCCCTCTTTTGTAGACCGCCTGGCCAAATAATAGGATCTCGCTCTTTACAGTGACAATTACCAAGCTCGATTCCAACCACTGTTAAACAACAGAGAATAAATATTACAATTCTACTTCCAGCATGCTCATTCGTTCGATGGATACTTAGGAGTTTTCCGAATTTTCTCCGGCAAATAAGATGTGATTGATGTTCAAACACCTTTCAGTAATTTTTGAATTTTAAGCTTCCTGCTTTGCATTGTCAAGCCGTTTTTTAATTTTTCAAAAAGATAATTTCAAAATATTTTAATTCAACTTAAAGATTTAATTGATGAATTTATTGATAGTTAATTTTATATATATATATATATATATATATATATATATATATATATATATATTATTCCAGCTTCTTGTTTCTCTATCAGAATGTATTCAAACATCTAAATGTATCTGTATATCACAATTTCAAACTCCGAGGAGGAATACCCCGTCGATTCCAAAATACTCCATTTATAACGAGAAAAATATGAAATAGTCTTTTAGTCGGAATCGTTTTCTGTTCTTTCCCTCCCTCTTTAAAAAAGTTCTGAGGGAAAAATATGATGAAACTGCCGGAATGAGGAAGGGAAAAATGAAATTGATGTCGGTGAAGCAGAAAAAGTGCTGAAATTTTTGCTGAGCAACTGTTTCTAACAAACACTGTGACCGTCTGTGTTGAATTCCCTCAGTTTTCCGATTCCTCGTACCCGAAGTAAGCGAAGAGATAGTTTTCTGTTTACACTTCTCACATTCCATTTCGATTTTTCTCGAATTATGAATTTTTTAAAGCTGATTGGCACACGTACGTATATCTGCGAATATTCCAAAAAAATACGAATTCTTACATGCATCCTTTAAAAAAATCATTCTCTTGAATACTAAAATCTCTTGAATCATGGAAAATATTTGAGATTCAAAACTCGAATATTATTACAGTATTTCAACTTTATAATCTTAGCTTTCTTTATAAATGTAAAAATTTAGATATTAATAGCATTGAAATTAAAATTTTTTAATTAAATTTGGAATATCTATTTCTAATGACCGAAAACGCTAAACATTTGTTTACTCCTTTATAAATTTTGACTAAGGATGAGTGAAGAGTTCGGTCATAAACTTATTTTGGCATTTCCACGTCACACAACCTAGGGAGGAGCTTTGGACTTTTGCATAACTTTTAATGAAGCTAGGCCCTTTCACCATGATGGACCTGGTACTGAATATACTTATTTTCATTCAAGAGAGTGATGTCTTTCACCATCCCCTCTTAATTTTAATCTACGGTCAAGTGACGAGGTTGACATCCAAGTTTCTATACTACATCTCAGGAGGAATATTAAATGCATAGACTTTCTCAGCATGACAGCCTTCGTCCACTTCTGATATGGAAGTGATTACTTTCCAGTATGAGAATACTGCTTTCTCTCAACCAGGCTATTTAGATCTATTGTTAAATTATTAAATAACTCTTTGAAAAGAGCTTTTCGGAATAAAATCAGGTATTATCAATGATGCTCGAATGCTTTCTTGTAGCCCAGTGATAGATGTGGTCTTCTGTCTCGATATCAGTCATTGTTGAACAAACTGAATACGAATATATTTCCGCTTTCTGCGCCCATGCTTGCTTCTCAATTTTGGTATTTGAGAGTTTTTGGAGCTTCCTCGTGAATATATCTGTGATTCACTTTTTTAAAAAAATTTCTTCTCAAGGCAAGGATTATATATATTCAAAAGGCCTTACAGTTTACTCCTACCTGCTAAGCTGTACGTTCTGCGATGCCAATTGTTTGTTTGTTTGGCGCTCAACGGTCATTGTTTGCACACGAGGGCTAATTAGACCGGGACCTACGGCTTAAAGTGGATTCCGAACCACTACAAACATCCATGCCCAAGGTGGGATTCGAAAAAAGGCTGTGATGCCAAAGGCTGTTAGAAAGAACTATAGGAATCTTTTTTACAAATCATATTTTTTGCTCTAATATAAAATTACATATATTTATATATATATCATAATACTAAATTTTTACTATTTAAAATTTTATTACATTTATTGTAATAAAACCCCACGCTATATTTTCCAATCGTAGTGACATTTCGCATTGTTAAATTTATGTAATTTGCAATAAGCACTCAATGTCGTACAAGAACTGCTCAATGGTTTTGTCAACGTAACCGTGCTATAATCTTAAAAAAATGAGTAAAGAGAATGTGGTTGTGGTCATATATCTTGTAAATTTTCAACTGCAAGTCTGTTCAAGATGCCATGTCTGGTCTACTAAAACTATTGGTGAAATAAAAAGATGGTGGTGAATCATTCTCATTGTAAGATAAATGGTACTTACATTCTGAATTTTATTTAAAAAAATCTCATCATTTGGCGATAATGATATCAAATTATTAAACAGAGAAACCTGTTTTTATACTTCTACATCATCGTTCTTTTTTTAAAAATTAATGCTGCATTATGAGCATGTTTAATAAGGCACACCAACTATATATAATAACAATTGTTAGAATCATAAATCTTTTTTTTTTTCAGACATTTCATACTCCAAGTTTCGGAGACGAAGAGTTCGAAATTCCACCACTAACATACGCGCCAACTGCAGCCGCTACCAGGTGCAGCGGTCAAGGTGTTTTTGGAAATCAGGTGAATAGACTTCCTGCATTATGTTTTCAATATAAAAAATATTTTTTATTTATAATGACACTGGATACGATTTTACAAAAAGATGAGAATTTTAAATCCATGTTATTCGTAAAATGACGATTAAAACTTTGTTTTTACTTTATTTATTTTTTTTAACTTTTTATTTTTTAATATTTATATCATTTTTATTATTTAGATTTCCAACTTTTTAATCTGTGGCTTTGCATCAAGATTACTTCTTTTAAAATTGCATATCATTAATAATTGCAAGTTTGTTGAATTTGTATGTGTACGTGATTTTTATATCTAATTTATAAGAGTTACAGAAAGAGTATTTATTGCATGAAAAATTTCAGACGATTTTTAAAATCTGAACATCAGTGATTATAAAGATAATCAATAATTTCAAAAGCAATCAAAACAAAATCTGTTTTCAGTAATTATTAACGTATAGAAAAAAAATCGACTAGAATACGATTTAGTATCGATTTAAGGTTTTTCGTTAAAATTTTATCTATAACTATATTTGATTTTATGTGTTTAATGTGAATTATTTAAGCTTACTATAAATCTAATTTGATAAATGCATTTCGCAGACGATTTTTTTGCATATTTCTTAGAAATAATTTATGACTGTAAAATTTTATAAGTTCACTTCAATAATTTATGTATACTTTATTTGGAAAGTTTTGATCTTTCAATTCCAAATTCTAACTCTCTATGAATATATATTTTTATTTATTGTGACAAATTATTTTGGTAGTATTTATGAGTATCATTATATTTCTTATCACTTTTAATTCGCTTTGGTAGTTTCTGCGTTACAGAAATAACAGAATTTTATAAGCTGGCATAATTATTTTTCATAAGTTACAGTTCCAGAATTTAGTTTGGTAAAAGCCGATGCCATAAAACTTTCATCGAACACCAGATAAAGTTTTGTATAATTTTGTATTTAATCTTATTAATGCTTTTAAATAATTCTATTTCAATGTCGTCAATTAGTTAATCAAACTTTTCTAAGCATCTCAAATGGAATTTCTTTGTTTTAAGAACTCAATGGAAGCAATAATTAGAAATTTGTTGTGACAAAACAATAATTATTACGAGGTTTTACTGTATAACGTATGTAAAAAATCTAAGAATTAATTGTATTCAAAACAACTGTTGCACAAATATCCAAATCTACCAATTTGGGCGTTATTTTTAACGATTTTGTAACCATTTTTTTATGTGCAGAAATTATACAGTAATGACCAACATTAGTTGCGTTTCTAATAAATTTTTAAAGAATATATCGATTATTTTAAATATATTTGGAAATTTGAGTACATTTTTGTCAAACTACAGCTTCAGGAATTTTCGCTTCTACTTCTAATGCTAACTTAAGTATGGCGAATTATTGTTTCAAGCGCAAAATGTTGTATACATCAAAAAATTAATGTAACAATTTTTAATTATTCCCCTTTAGATAACAAAAATATATCCTACTAAAAACATAATTTTAGCAAGCAAAATTTAAGTACATAACATTGGTACCTTTATTTCACTAACATTATTGATTGTTCATTAATTGAGGAGTAAACTTAATTTGGGTGAAATTGATTCACATTTAGAATAGAATAATTTATTATTCGATAACTATATTAAATGCTTAGTTAATATTTATCTTATTATTATTTAAAATAATTATTATTACAATTTATGCTAAAAACATTTGAAAGATAAAAAGAATTCAAAATTAGTACTGTATCCAGCTAAGATTATTAAATGTATCAACTTTATTTTGAATGAAATTAATTCATATTTAGAATTTATCATTATTCTACCGATAAACAATACTATTTCGCCAAAACGATATTTAAATTAAAATAATTACTTTTCTATTCTAGAATCTTTAAAATGTATGTGTATGATCGTATTACTTATTGTAACCGTAATATTGTCCAACTAAATCATTTTTATTCAATAACTGGCTCGCTTTCCCATCCTGCTCTGTACTCTTCTCCTTTTAACAATTGTATTCTGGAATTTTATTGCTCCTGTAGTAGATATTATTAAAGGTAACCCAGAAACAAATTTTTGTTGTATTTTATCTTTTCATGATCAAGATTCCTGTGGAATATTTAAAGCGAAAGTTGAGCTGTGATCAGATCTGCGTGTATTTACCTCAGCAGGAGGAGACCTTCTCAGACTGCCAAATTTACAATCAGCACGTAAGATCACTTTTTTTCACTCTGTTTAGTAGGCCATGAACACATGTAAAAAATAAGTAACACATTAAGATCAGTTATCCTCATCGTGCTTAAAAAATAAATGTATAAATTTCGGAAAAGAGACACAAAATTTAAAAAGCCAACAAATATTTTCTCACTCTTTTTAATAGTTAAGCATAAATGTTTTAAAAGACCTAATTTATAATTAACACACATAGAACACTTTTTCTCAATCCGACTAGCAGTCGATATGTAAATATAGGAAAAGGCAAAATTTACCATGAACACATTAAAGCAATTTTACTTATTTTGTTTAACAATATATGTAGAAAGAGGCAAAATTTGTAACTAATATGTGCTATAAACTTTTCTCACTATGTTTATTAAGGCATGCATAAATGTATTAAAAAGAATTTACCTTTAGCATATAAGATTTTATCCTCATTCTATTTTGTAGGATATGTATATGTGTAAAAAAAGGCAAAATTTAAAATTAATACGTAAAATCGCGTTTGCTCAATCTGGGGAAACATATATACTTTGAAACGTACTGTTTTTTATAGCTTAAAATAAAATAAATTAATTTTTTTATTTCGGTAATTAGTGAAATAGTTCACGTAAATTATGTGTGATATTAAACATTATATAATGAAATCGTACAATGGAACATGAAGGCATTATATAAATTTAATACATAATTCTTTTTTTCCTTTTCCAACGAAAAAGAAAAACAAGAAACTGTCTCTAATTTGAAATCAGTAATCAATAATGTGAATAAATTTATAGGATATTCTTAATTAAAATCTTTCTCCAGGTGCGAATCTTAATAAAATGAATTTCATGAGAACAACGAAAATCGTTTGTTGTAAACAAAATCTCGACTATAAGTTTTATTAGAATATGTATTTTAATGAGATTTTAACTGTTATTCATTATATTTTTTTTCTTCATTTTTGCTGAAATGTGACTTAACTTTCATTTTTTATTCTCTTTTTAATTTATTATAATTATACCGGGTGATCCAAAAGTCAGGACGAACTTTAAAAATGAATAATTCGAAAACGAATCACGATACAAAGATGCTGTTTGCACCAAACGGATGGAAAAGAAACCGGGTTTTGTGTGGCAATGAAAAAAAATAGTTCTGTTGGCGTCCAACAGATGGCGCTATAGTGTTTTATTGCAACAAAAGATGATTTGCAAATGAAACAATGATTAATGAAGTCAGATTAATTACAGTTAATTAGTACTTACTACAGTAAATGTTCAATGTGCTGTCCATCATTCAGAAGTAAAGCTGTGAGACGAGTCACCACACCATTCACAACATTTAGTAGCATTTCTTGCGTTATAGCAGACACATTTTGCCGGATGGCATCTTTCAGTGCCGCTAGTGATGCCGGTTGGTCGCTGTACATTTTTGACTTCAAGAAGCCCCACAGCCAAAAGTCACAGGGTGTGAGATCGGGAGATCTTGGAGGCCATGCGTGATTAAAGTAGCGACTGATAATACGATCCTCCCCAAATGTTAAGCGTAGCAGGGCAGAGCAGCACAGGCAGAGCAATATGAGGTGGTGCTCCATCTTGCATAAAGGTGACTGTTTGGAGTGCCTGTCGCGCTTGCAGTTCAGGAATAATGCTGTTCTGTAACAGTGCTAGATATCGCTTACGGGTGACAGAAACTGTTTGGAAACCTGTCTGTGTGACTTCTCGAAAAAAGGGGACTAATTATGAAATCAGCAGTGAAGCCACACCTGACTGTCACTTTAGGCTGTTGCAAGGGTACCTCAACAAATGCATGTGGATTTTCTGTGGTCCACACTCGACAATTGTGGGTGTTAACAGCGCCAGAGTGTGTGAAATGTGCTTCATCTGTCCAAAGCACAGTGCGAAGCCAGTCGTGCTGCTCTTCCATCTTATTGAAGACCAAATTCGCAATATGTCGGCGAGAGTCGAAGTCAGGAGGTTTCAGTTTTTAGTTATGTTGCAACTTGTAGGGATACCGTTGCAAAGTTACTCGCAGCGCTCTCCAGACACTTCCGTAAGACACTCCTGTCTGCCTCGAAACTTCTCGAGCACTGCACTCCCCATGTGCAGCAACCGCCGACATAGCTTGCACCGTCTGCTCCACTGTCGTGGCAACAGCAGCTGCAGTTGAGGAACGTCAACTTCTTTGACGTGATGCCAAAGAACCTGTAACTTCAAATTTTTTCACAATTTTGTTCAACGCAGAAGACGTTATTGGTCCTTTGCTATCTCGCATACCCTTCATGTAGCGATATGCTCGCAATGCCGCAATGGCACTTTCCAAATTCTTATAAAACAGTTTAACTAAGAGGGCTTTCTCAACTATGGACAGCATTTCGATGCATACCAGCTTCGACTACCATTACCTGCTGCAGTTGCTTCTTTTCATATCGTTTGTTGCTTTGCATAATCCTACATCAGAAATCCGACAGCGCCATCTGTTGGTCGTCAACAGAACTATTTTTTTCATTGCCACACAAAACCCGGTTTCTTTTCCATCCGTTTGGTGCAAACCGCTTCTTTGTATCGTGAATCGTTTTCGAATTATCCACTTTTAAAGTTCGTCCTGACTTTTGGATCACCCTGTACATAATTAAAAGTCATAATATTACAAGAATAAGTTGCATTAAAATTCTTATTTTTAAATGTTGTGGAATATTTTATGTATATTATAAACAAGTGCAAATATAAAATATAATAATATATTATAAAATATATAAAAATAAGTACAAATTATAATTTCAGTGATAATTTCCGTATTTCAATAAGTAATAATTAAATATTTTACATGGTATTTTAATATTTTAAATAATTATTTATTTTTAACTGGAATTGAATCTTGAATAGTATTTCGAATATTTACAAACATACAGAAATAGAATTTTCATAATAATTAGTTTCTTTGGACTATAATGTACTGTAGTTTAATTTCAATTACAGTACATTATTTTTGATTAATTAATGTTCAATATTAATTCGATATGTATTGTATCCACACATCACACATATATATATATATATATATATATATATATATATATATATATATATATATATATATACACGCACGCACGCACGCACGCACGCACGAGTAGAGTATAGATATATATAGAGAGAGAGAGAGGCATTTTTCTAATAATATTTTACTTCAGTTCAGTGGTCGGCAAACCGTGGCTCGCGAGCCTAATTTGATTCTTTGGCTCCTTGAACTTATCCACAGCTCTTTACATAAAATAGCACATGCGGGAGTGCTCATGTAATATAGATAATCTCGCAAACACAAGATAAAGGATGTCAAATTTTATACAAGTATGAGAACAACTGAAAACATAACCATTAGTAATAATGGTTATGTTTTCAGTTGTTTTTTCACCATAAAGTGTTATTCTTAGGAAAGTTTTTCTATGGATTTCATATAGTTTTGGTTGTACTCATTTATATCAGCTTGTAAAATCGTAATAATTGCCATTGTCGAATTTTAACTATTAATGGAATGCTTTGAATCTATACACCATTCAATGGCAATTTTAATTTGAATAAGAAACCAAATAATGTAAAAAGGAAATCTTGTTTCAAAATTTCACGAATTTTAGTTTCTAGACCTTATTAAATTTGAATTTTTTTCCTAGTATCTGAAACAAAATATTTCCTTGCAACTAAATTTAGGCAATATTAAAATAAGCATGTTTGGATTGAAATTAATTAGAAAAAACTTCAAAACAGAAACATGTGAAAATGTCTCTTTAATACTGGCATTAGCAACTTAGAATCCTATAGCAGGATTCATAAAACGAAGAATTGTGGAGCTCGAAATTCGAGTGCCTTAGCGCTGATATAGAAACATTGTAAATAAACAGGTGATCATATTTTCAGCTCAACAGCTTCCTGGGTTCGACTCCTAACTATGCTTGGATGTTGCAGTGGTTCAAAATCCACCTTAAACTTCAGGTGCCGTCTGAGCAGTTCTCATGTGCATTACGAAACTTTAAAACAAATAATCCAAATTTATGTTTTTTATAAAAGTAAAAATTGTATATACTCTACAGGATTGAGTTTAATCCATGCCGTATTTATTTTTCTCCCATATACATTGCATACGTTCATCAGTTGATTAATAATAATTAATGAATGTGACACATTGTAATTAGATAAAATGAGAAAGTTAATAACTCATCCCTTTATAAAATTTCTTGTAGGCAAAATTTTCATATATTTATATGAAATTATTACATTTAGCTTGCTTTTCTAAGAGATACGTTTATGCAAATCGAGCTATAAATTCAGATAATAAATAGTATTTTTTAAATATTATAAATTGATAAATGTTTTTTTAAAAATAGTACGATTTTTTTCTTCTGATTTATAAATAAACTCTTTGCATGCTTTTATTGCTTAAAACATTAGTCGGCAGAATTCCGTCTAACATTTTACTAAAAGTAGCTGTTTTAGACCCAATTTTAAAGCTATAAATAATATTAGCATTTAAAAAATCACCACAATAACAATAATTTAAAAAAAAATAGCATTCAAATCTTATTTGTGAGAGATGATAACCTCCGTGGTGTTACCTATACATGGGACTTTTTTTAACACAAGAATTTTGTTCCTGTAATTATTGTATTTTATTCAAAGAAAAAAATACTGAACAACAGAGTCGAACGACCTCTCCACCTTTTGCCCTGAAGATAGAAAAAAATTCTAAATATGTGTGTTTATTTTCATTTTCTTTTTGCAGCCCCTCTCTCACTTGCGCTCCCCAGAGCCCCTCCACCAACCACAGCAGCAGCAGCAGAACGGCTACCTGGTGCACCCCAACTCCCCCCAGGGTCATATAATGAACAACAACCAGTTCCACAATGCCCCGCATCAACAACAATCCAGGGGCCCCCAGGAAATGTATCAGAATGAAATGATGAACCCCCATTCCATGGCCATGCAGTGAGTATCCCTTGTTTTCTCTCATTTCTTCTTTCCAGACATCAATAGTTTATTTAAATTAGCATTTAATTGCAATTTTTTATGAGTACTTTTTGATATTTGCAAGAGTAGCAAAAAAGTAACTATAAATATTCAGTTATTTTACAATTTTGTTATCTTTTTATAAATTCACTTTCAAAAACAAAAATTATAAAATGCTAGAAAACTAGAAAAAGTAAGAGCATTTTTGTTAAATAATAGATCAAATGTTTCCATTAACCAAAATGCACTAAAACACCGAAAGGAATGAACTATTTTGTATTATATAATATTTGGTCAATCAACGACTATATCTATTTTTAGAAAACCTGAGCAAAAGTATATGAGGATTTTGATTATAATTCTTATATCATAATCAAATTATATTTTGATTATGATTTGATGATATATATTATGATATATCTTTGATTTTTAATTATAATTCCTGATTTAGAATAGTATATCTTTAAATCCTTTTAAGAAAATACCTATTTAATTATATTTGATTCAAATGTAAGTTTTGATCGTTTTAATTTCTTCATTCCCATTATTAAAAATACAGATTTATTATTATTATTATTTCAAATTCTGCCACACCTAGTCTATAAATTAAAGGGATGCTAAAAATTCCGAAATAAAAATATTTTATAAACTAAGTAAAAGTATTTAACAAAACAGTTTTACTTCATAATTTAGAAGCAGTCTGCAGCAGAGTGTTAAGGCAGTAAATGTAAGGTACTGATACATTCCAAATAACATTTATTTAAAGAAGCGATGAAATAAAGTTAAATATCAAGGCAAAAATAAGGGAACATTCATAAATTTAGAATTCTATTATAAATAGGATACAATATCAAAGAACTCTTACTCTATTAATCTAACTTATCTTAAATTTATACACACACATATATATATAATTAACATATCGATATACCAAAGATTTAAAATGAGTCCCATTATTAATTAACAATTCATTAAATGTCGTTTAACTAATCGTTAGATAGCAAGAGCCTTTTTTCGATTACTTAGAGGTAGCTTTAATGAATAGATAGCAATTTTGAATTTGGAGACCGACTCTTAACTAATTAAAAAGTAAATGAAATCCCCGTACAGGTAAAAAACAATATAGATTTTTCATCAATTATGAAAAGTCAATGTAAATAATTTTTTTTACTCCTTAACTTATTTGCATTTTAATATCTAAATTCACATCTTATTAAGCAGAGATACTGAGTTTTGAGTATACAGTCTATAAATAAGAGCATAAAAATGCTTTTTTTATTTATCATTTATTTTTTATATGATATTATTCAAAAATGCATTCATGATTTCTTATAAATTTGAAATGATTATTTTAAATATAGCTCATAAGTTTGTATTCCAATTTAATAATTCTTTAACTTAAAAATCAAAATACTTTTATATTCACCTCTTTTTAGCTACGTCTCCATTTTTTTGATGATTGTATAGAAGCTTACTATTATGTTTAATAATCTTAGTGACTAAAAAATGCTGAAAGTATAAAAAGAATTAATTTCTCATTTAAGCACAAAAAGGAATATAGGTGGCAGCACATATCAGACCATGTAAAATTTTCGCAGTAATTTTAAGGGCGTAATTTTAATACTGCAGAGTTTTGAATATTCTGCGAACTATAAAATTTGTTTCTAACCGCCATAAAATTGCTAATGTATTACCTGTAGTGGGAAAAGTTACCTTTTCTTTCCATCCAATGAAAATCAAGGTTACATATCACGTGATTTTGTGTCTACTATTTTGCTTGTATTTTTTCCGAAAATTGTAGTAGTGACGAGTCGAATGCCGGTGAATGGTGATGTGTGTGTCGCTAAAATCTATTAAATTATAATATCTAAAATAAAAAGCTTCATGATAAAAAGGAGTTAGCCAGAAGCGATTAAACAAAGCAATTAATTTATTTTGAATTGGAAAACATTTGTCTTCTGAATTAACTGTGGCACACATTTACGTGGATTGATTTTGGTGAATAAATGGTAATTCTTACTTTGAAAATTTTCCAAGACTTGTTTTTATAACTTGTAGGTGACTTTTCATATAATATTGCTTTTTGCTTAAAAAATATCTTTGTTTTGATCACTTATCAACATTGCCATGTGGTTTATTTGAATGTTATGCGTGTAAAATGTCAATATTGCATAATCACGTGCAAAGCATTTTAGCAATTATTTAGTTGATTTAGTATGATGATTTAGATGATTATTTAGTATTATGAATTTTGTTAGTGATCAGTAATTCAGTATATCTATATATTTTATTTTGTGCAATGTTTTTTAATTTTTAAATATTTAATAAGTGCAATAAACTAAGTTTTGAATATTATAATCTTAAATTAGAATATAATTTAGTGTGGATTTCAAAAAAAAAAAAAAAAATCAATCCAGAAACTGATCGTTATTGAAGTATGTCATATAAAAATGTTACATTATAAAAATATTTTTGAACATTGAATTTCAAATTTTTAAATGGTAAAAATTTCAGTTATCTTGTTTATTCAAAATATTTGTACTGGTCTTTAATTATTAAGGCCAAAACATTTATTAATAATCGTACTCTTTGAAAAAGATTTTTTAAATTAATTATGACTAATTCTTACTATCTTGTGACTAGTGGTTTGAGTTTTACTCCACATTAAAGTGAAATGACAGGGGAAAATAATTTTCAAAATTATGGTTATTGAAATTCCAATAAATATGCATTCAAAATCATGCTTACAATTTTTAGAATATGTAAAAAATAATATCAAGTTAATAAACAAATTTTCAATAATGCAAGATAACTAATTTTATATTTCCAAATTTTACATTCCCAAATTACATATTTCCAAATTGGCTTAAACATGATTTGTGTTTATTGATTTGTGAACATTTCACACGTTTCTTGAAAATTGCAAGCTGTACCACTGTTGGGAATTCTCTATTTTTCTGATAAATTTATAAAATTGCAAAAAATAAGCACATAAAATTTTATCTGCTTGTATTGAGATCATAAACGTGGCAGTCATTTTAACATAACATTTATTTATGTTTGAAGTTTTAAACTATTAAATCCATATGGAGCAGATGTTATATTATCCCTTTAATATACTTTTACTAGTAGTAAAAGCAATGCTATTACTAATGCACACTAAGATTTAGTATTCTTATATACTAGATGTTTATTATTTCCAAAAATATCTATATATATTAAATAAATTTATTAATGTTGGTAAATAATGAAAACATTAGTAAAATTTCAAATTATTGACATATTTATGAAAAAGAAAATCATTCAAATAATTGCCTGAAAAACAAGGAACAAATGTAAGCACAAATTTTAAACAGTACATGAAAACTATTAATAAATAATAATAATATGCATTTAATTATTACTGTGATATTAAGCAGAACATAATGTAGTCTAAAGGTATGGAACCAGAAACATAGAATGTGCAATTATAAAAATCTATCTATTGAAATTTATGTAAAATAATTGAAAATAATAATAGCAAACATTTCAACTTGGGGAATATTCAGTCCAAAGACTTAAAAAATCTTGATTAAATTAATTTTGAAGCAGTTAGAGTTTCAATGTAAACTGAAATTATGTGTTTTAAAGTTGACTAAGAGGCACAAATGCCAGAGTTCCTGAAATCGACTGGATTAGAAATTCTTTGAGAATATTAATCATTCTTTGCTATTTTGAGTTAACAAGAAAACACAAAAAGTCCCAAAGTATTCATAACGAAGCAAAATTATACCCAAAAAAAATGTAAAGATATTTGAGTCATTTATGTATCTTATAGTGTAAATGAAATAATCTTGTGTTGGGAGATAATTTTTACCTTATTCACTTATCCTTTCTTACAAATATTGTATGTTTTATTTTATGTAGGATGCAGTATGATAATCACCCGACGTACACAGGGCCGTCTATGCAACAGATGCAGATGACATTAATGTCTCAGCAACAGCAGCATATGCAAGCTCCTCAACAGCAGGTATTCTCCACCATAAACCAATCTCAAATATCGAATCAGCTTGGACTTCAGATTGGTATGGCCAACATGGCTCAGCAGCAGAGTGGATCTCCTCCAGGTTCCAATCACAACTCTCCTGCTGTTGTTGAATCTAGTGAAGATAGTGATGACAGTACACCTCTGGCACAAGTATATATTTTATTAAAATATAACTTTGTTTACTTTTAGATTGTAACAATTATTTTGATTATTAGGTTATATGTTTGCATATAAAAAAATTGTCAAAGAATTTCTGTTGTTGTGTTCAGTGTAGATGTGAGTACAATTTGATTTGGCAAAAAATTTTATGATAAATATTGGCAATAAAACTATAATTTCTGATAACCCAGGTATTTTCAGAGGTTTAAATAACAGTTTTTGGGTTTTCATTTTGTTACTTACATCTTGGTGTAAATAAAATCGACAAAAAATTTAAGTTAATTTCTTCCCTGTTTTCATATAAAAGAGCAGAATTCTGTTCCTTTGTATGCTAAATTATTGCTCTTCATTAATTTTGTAATTTACTTGCCAACAGTCAAAAGTGTATCATTCTCTGCTTTAAGTTCTATTTTAAAATTTTTAAAGTATACTTTGAAAAATATTATTAAAAGGTGAATTTTACGTTGTTCATGAAAATATACATGAAAAAACAAATTTATAATAAATTTATACTGTTTATTGTTTTAAATGAAAATAATGTTTTTAACAATATTTTTATAATTGTAATTATTAGAGCAGTTTTATCTACATTAGGAAACATCCACAAAATGACTTTGAGCAATAATGTTCAATTGGAAGTTAATAACATTATCTTTTTGAGAATAATTTGTTTTTAAGCAACCAAACACAATAACATACTAATTTTTAAAGATACATCCTATTCAAATCACCACTAGTCACTGTTAGACTAAGGTTTAATATTAAAGAAATAGAAAACAGCATACTTGCTAATATGATTGAAACCTATTTTTATTATAATTTGATTTTAATTAATTGAATAGTGATAACCTTTAAAAATCTGAACTAAATGGATCATTGAATTGCACAAAACCAATAATATAAATGCCAATAAATATATTAGCGCAGCATGTCCAATTTTTGGACCTTGCACCATAAAACCCAACCTGCCAATATATATGTTCTTACTATGATTAATATTTAACTACATTTATGTTATTTGTTTTAATATTTCTTTAAATCTTAAAAAGTGGAGAAGGCTCGAACAAAAACTAATCTTTCAGAATCGTGAATGACAACACTTTAAAATATCTCTTTTTATCCTTACCTGAAAGAGTAACAGGGAGTATAAAGGGGGTGTTGAGGTATTCTACACATAGTAAGTTTGTTGACAAAATTAGTACAGGTGTACAAAGGTATGCCTAATATTGCTAAAATCAGATCTAGTTCAGTTGAATTATCATGAAAGCTTAGCGGAAATGCTTCTTTTCGAGCATGTTTACATGTTTTTCCTATCAATTACATGCCTTTTGTTAGCAAGATAGTTTGTTATGGATTTAGAAGTAGTTTGAATTTAATGCAGTAATAATTCTCTTAAATTTATTTAAATTAGATTGTTTTAAAATTAATTTGTCCTTTTAGAGTTTTAGTTCTGTATTACCTGTTTATTTAGATATCATAGTTTGAGTTTATATGTTGTTTGCTATTACTTATGTCAGCTATAATTTTTTCTATTAATCCTTGTAAATAGTTATTGAATAAATTTAACATTTAAAATCCTGTCAGTGTTTTTTCAAGGCACTCTTTGTTTGTGGTTGTAGGTATTTATATAATAGTTAGAGTAACGTTCTCCCTCCTTCTAAATCGGAAATGGTAATCCGTTATGAAAGAATTTCTATTGCGTAGGTCTTGGAGGAAAGAATGCAATAATACTATGTCAGATGCTAATTTTAATTTATTTTCTAAGCATCACATAACAAAATACATTAAAAATCAAATATGGCTTTTGAAGCCGATAAATATATTCATAATTCCTACGCAATAGAAATTCTTTCATTGCGTAGGTCTGGCGTCTCAAATACTGTGAAGAATCACATACAAATCCGGCTTAAGAAGCCCAAACAATTAATTAACCATTAGTTTCGAGACTGATGTCTCTAATTACAAATCACTTATTAATAACATGGCTTGAGAAGCCGAACAAATTGGTTAGTTAGACAAAAAGAGACAGGCGTCTCAACGAGCATAATAATGCCATATCTAAGTAGGCTTCGGGAGCCTAAAAAACAGCCATTTTTGTTACAAGGCGAGGTCTTCTCTGTCCTGCACCCCCACAAGAATTCCGCTCTGAAACTTAAACTAAAGAAAAAAACTCCTTCGCCTCTGTGTCACCCTTCTCCTCCCCGGTCGTAAAGGGTAGTGGGGTAGAGGAAGTAATGACCGGATGTCGTCTCAAGAATCTTCCGACTTTCACAGTTAGTGAGTCAATTTTTTTATTTAAAGACAGAAGAGTTATGAAGATGTTATGTCAAAGGGTGTGACAAGTGAATATCAGTTAGAAAAGTAATGTGATTAGAAGGATTGTAAGTTTCATTTGTGATTGCGCTAAGGTTCATTTACATCTGGTCGAAGGAATTATCAAATGGGCTTAGCAAATAAAACAGTGAAAGACAGGAACATATATGAAAAGACTGCACATAACTTCTTAACCAAGGGGAGAGGGAAATGAAAGAACACATGCAAAACTGAAAATTAAAGAAACTCTCTTTTCAAAAAACCAAGTTAGTTGATTACTGATAGAACAATAAGTCTTTTATGGAATTTGTTAAGATGCAAGCACGTGCTTTAGAATTTAAGATTCAAGTAGATATCCACAATTTTTCCAAGTCTTGAAAGCATATAAAATTGACAATTTGACTACAGCAAATTTCAAACATTTCAAGAGCAATCATAGTTATAAATTGTTTGACTCCAATATTAGAGAACATACTCTGAGTATTGAATGACTAGTGTTTGGCAAAATAACGAAGCACAGCACATTGCAGAACTGCTCAACAACACTTAAATTTGGATTTATACAAATTTATGTGATGTCACCTTCATAGAGAAGACTCTGTTGTTACAATTTTTTTAATACTGTTAAAAGTTTTGCCCACCAAAATAACCACTGCTAGTGGCCCACTAAAATGAAGTAGTACTTTTTTTTAATATTTAATTTTTGTTAAAATGATGGAATTCAAGTAATAAAGTGTCTTTTAATTTTGTTATTTATGG
Organism: Latrodectus hesperus; assembly: GCA_037975125.1. Lineage (NCBI taxonomy): Eukaryota > Metazoa > Arthropoda > Arachnida > Araneae > Theridiidae > Latrodectus > Latrodectus hesperus. Next base: position 76,632,890 of record CM075852.1, read on the forward strand.
TTAAATTTGCCTTGCAATTTACATTGACTTCAATAATACACAAGCATATATATATATATATTATTGTTATAATTAATTTACTGAATTTCCGTGAATCGTATTTGTTGATTTGATATTTCTAATTTTGCCATCAATGTTTATAATGATTTGGAGTCCATTTTAAACTGGGTCCTGGTCTAGCAGCAATCATGAGTGAGTAAAAAAAGATACCAATTAGATTTCATGAATTTTATTGAATGATATTTGTTGGGCAAACCATCTGACAATCATAATAAATTACAATAATCTAACAAAGCACAAAAAACAATCCGGGGTTTTTATTAGTGATGTGAAATCCTCTTTAAATTATAGTTCCATATTGAATTAGCACTGATATGTAGAAAAATGGCGATGCAACAAATGAACATTTGTTTCATTTTTGTAAATATCATCCATTTGTCATTTTTTTCATTGTTGTGAATTATGTCCATAATTTGCGGTGAGTTTTTATACAAAATAACACATAGAAATTCTTCTATTTAAATTAAAGAAAATATTACAAGAAATTAATGCTGTAAAATATATAGGAAAAAATCCTTTTCAAGTTTAATGTCACAAATTTTTTCTTTTATCAGTATGTGATTCTTGCAAATTAAATATGATACTGACTACTGCAATAAACAAAATGAATATTATCAATTTAAAATCAAAAAATTGTCAGAAATACAAAATTAAATATTAAAATTCATCTAAAAAATATAAAAAACTGAGTTATTTTAAAATAATGTAAACAGGATTTCAATTGTATTTAGAATGTCAAATTTTAATCTTTTATTTAAAATATCTACATAAACATAGTAACATTTAGTTGAATCACATTTTAAAAAAAAGTCTTCTTATATATATTTTAGATTTTACTTCAGTATTTTATGATGTCACATGATTTTTAAAAAGTCACAAATAATACAAATGTAAATAGTCTTGTGCTAGTATATAAATTTAGAGAGAAATAAGAAATATATTATTTAGAAGAATTTATTTACCTGAAAGGAATTTAATTATTAGGTACAGTCAGAAAAAATCATAATTAATATTAAAAAATAAATAAGTAAAGATAAATAAAAATTAAATAATAAGGACTTAAAATTTAAAAATGTATTTTTCATTGTCATTGATTAAAAAAATTTGTAATTTTTTTAAATAAAAATAATGAAAGCTTGTATGAGTTAAATAGTAGCAGGTTAAGTCACAAGCAGTACTAGTAAAGACTTATCAAAAATTTTCTAGGAACTATCATTTTTCTAATGCTTGTAACTTTCATAATAAAAAATTTTTTTGGTATGATAATATTATCATATTAATTTCTCAATAATGTAATTCTTCAAAAATCTTTTCGTTTCCAGCTACCAATGTAGTGAAATTAATAAATTTATAGTTCTTATATTAGTGAACTTTGATTAAAAGCTAGTATATTAAACTGCAAAATGCATCAACAATTAAAAACTAAAATGTCATTAAACATTGTGTTAAAAACTTAAGAGTGTAGGCATTATTGTAATTGTGTGATAAATATTTAACAATCTTTGTGACATTAACTCCTGTTTTGAAAGAAGTCAATTGAAAAAAATTCATTTTAAAATAAAAGTATCAAACTTTAATGATAATTAAAAGTAATATTTTTAAGAGGAGTTTAAAGTTAAGCAGATGAATTTTTTTTGCCTTTTTTAATTTTTGAAATCTTAATTTTTTATGGGTATATTTTTCTTTTTATTTCATTATGCACATGCGTAATTTTTTCAGTTTCAATAGAATACCATCTGATACAACAACTATTTTAATTTGGAATTATATTGTTTTTATATAATTATTTATTGTTTGAATTTGGAAATGGAAATTAGTGTAAAATATCTTAGATATGTAGTGAGAATGTTCAGAAAAATTCCTTGTTAAAACTTTGTGGTTATTTATTTCTCAAATGGGCACTATATTGTATGCAATTAAATAATGGCATTCCTGTGTCTATATTATTAATTGTATCAAATGTTATAATAATTACCCAGAAAAATTTTGTTACTGTTAATTAAAATCAAGCTGTAATTTACAACTGATTCCTAATAATAAGAATATTTGTATTTAAAGATAGCAATTATCATTTTTTATTAGGTTTCAGTGTTCAAGCAAGAACTTACTCTCTAATTAAAGACAAAAAACTATTTAATATATTTATAAATATGTTCATTATTTTTGCAAGGTTAGGATCATTAAATACTCAATATATTTATGCCAGTTTATGAACTTGTTTAAAATATAAGTTAGGCAGCTCATAGTTGAATAGTAAGTCTTAAGCCTTTTAATTACATTTCTATCAAATCCCATTTTGAGCTTGGGTATTTGGAACCCATTTTTAATTTATATCGCAGACGTATTAACTCTCTTAACAATGACCTTAGAGTATTAAACAAATATACATTAATTAAATCCAAATTAATGAAAATTTTAAAATGACAATTTTTTTAAAAAGCATGAAAAATTTTGAGAAATATACAGAAAATTGGTATTTACTTTTTGAACAACTGCCTAATTTGTCATCAAATTTTTTTCGTATAACATTTCTGGTCTAAAAATTCCACATTCTCATTAATATATCATGTTTATTAAAAAAAATAGTAAGCAATTTGATGTGTGAATATCGATAATCCATCAAGTAAAGTTTATTGGAATTTGTAAATATTTAATTTTACAAATTATAAATACTAGGGAAAATTTGCAATTTTTTTTTGTTACCATAATTTTTTTAGATATTTTGTTTTCCAAATTCTATCATTCCGAGTTTCCCCATTCATATTCACTTTGTATGGACTTTATAATATCTCAGTTTACTGTGAACCTGTGGTGGGGCCATGTCGAACCTAGTATATAGGAATGGCTCTCCGAAAAATAATTGAGCATGCTCTTCATAGTTGATATTTCTAAATTCAGTATTAACTGCATTTTTGAACTACAATATATTGATAATCTTTCAGTTTACACATTTGTTAGAAAAGGTGCTTGAGATTTTTTTAAGTCCTCTCCCCCCCTCTAAAATATCTGGCAAGTGTTCAAAGGACTTACAATAGCTTTCGATTGATAGGTTATTACACAAGTAATGTGTAAGTTCATATCAAGCAACAGAATAGTTGTGAAAATAATTATTTTCACAAGTTTTTTTAATTATTTATTTTTTATACAACTTTTCAAATTTAATGGGAAACAGATTCACGTTGCTTTCTATTTTAAAGTTTAGATCTAGAGCCTCATTGCACATGTAAAATAATAATTTTGCCTTTTGTTGATTTTTCGGTTACTTAGAATATTTAGAGTTTTCTTAATGTTATGACAATTTTGAAAAATTGGTTAAAAATATTTTTCACCATATTAAGAAAATGATCAATGCGAAAGTTTTTGCGAAGTCTGTTGCATATACAGTGAGTGTAAAAAGTATTCGTACAGTACGACAATTGATTTAAAAAGATCCATTCATAAAAATTATAAAAACATAAATTCCATTTTAATTAATAATAAATACATAATAGAACATATTTTCACTAGTTTCATGTGAAATTTACAGAAAAATAATTTTATACATGAATAAATATTTACAAAACTGTAACAATCCAACATCTTGTGATGTTAAAAAGTATTCGTACACAAAAAGAAATGCAAATTTTTTTGTTATATTTTGTGATTGGTTTAGTCATTAATATGTAGTTAATTGACGTTATCTTGTAAGTTACTTCAAAGGTTCTTCATTAGAAATTTTAATGTTGTGAGAAACTAGAAATTCTGTAATGGGTCGTAATAATAAAGCGACAAGTGTTTCCGAAAGAGAACTGATTTTAAAGCTCCTTAAAAATGGTATATCGTACAACAAGTTTTCTGATCTGGTTGGTAGACTCCGTTCAACTATGCAGTCAATCATAAAAAGTTTGCTACCACTCTAACGGTTCAAAACAGTCATCGTACTGGGCGACCATGTCTATTGACATCATCTGACAGACGGTTTCTGGGACGTTCATTAAAGAAGGATCCCAAAATAAGGGCTCCTACATTAACATCAGAACTGAAGAACATGGGAACAGCAGTCTTCATAAGTACTGTTTGAAATACATGCAGAAATGAAGGTTTCCATGGCCATGTTGCGAGACGAAAATTCTTTGTTAGTGAGAAGAATCGGAAGCTGCAATTGTCTTTCGCCAAGCAATACGTTATGAAAGTCCAGATTTCTGGAAAAAGATTATTTTTACAGACGAAGTAAATGTAACATATTTGGATCGGACGGGAGACGAATGGTATGGAGAAAGCGTAATACAGAAATTGATCCTAAGAATTTAGTGTCAACAGTGAATCATGGTAGTGGAAGTCTGCTTGTTTGGGGGTGTATGAGTTCTAAGGTGGGCAAATTAATCTTTATTAAAAGCATTATGAATCACCAACTTTATATTGACATTTTAAACAATAATTTAGGTCCTAGTGCAACAAAAATAGGCTTGAATGGTGATTACGTTTTCATGCATGATAACGACCACAAGCACACAGCCCTAAACACAAGGCTCTGGATACTATATAATACCCCAAAGTTCATGAAACTTCATCCTCAATCGCCGGACCTCAACCCCATCGAGAATTTATGGGACGTTCTTGATAAAAATAATAGATCCAGACATATTTCTAATAAAATGATTTAGAATCAGCTATTAATCAAGAATAAGACGCCATACCTAGCTCAATAACAGCAAAATTGGTGAAATCGATGCCAAAGAACACTCAAGGCAGTTATTCGAGCTAATGGATATCCTACAAGGTATTAGCTATAATATTATGATTGTGTTGGCCAATATATGCCTGATGTACGAATATTTTTACACCACAAGATGTTGGAGTGTTTTAGTTTTGTAAATATTAATCCATGTATAAAATTATGTTTTTGTAAATTATACATGAAACTAGTGAAAATATGTTCTATTATGTATTTCTAATTAATCAAAACGGAATTTATATTTATAATTTTTATGAACGAATCTCTCTTAAATCAACTGTCGTACTGTACGAATACTTTTTACACTCACTGTATTTTTAAAATTGGAGTGAAAAAATATATAAGTTAACAAAAATATCATAAAAACAATTGCTTTTAAATGTTTTAACAGTGCAAAATGCTTAACTTCGGTCGAATAGCAGAAGATTTTGTTAGATATTAATGCTAGTAAATGAATTTTTATGAACACAGTAAACGTATGAATTCATAGGAATCGTAAAAATGAAGTGGATTCCTAGTAAAGAAAAGTATCAAGAAAATAAAATATATAAAAAAAGTATATTTGTAATATAAGTGTCCCGCAGTTTTGTTTCTGCTAAATTCACTGTTGATTGTATCGTACGCAGTAATTTTCACTAATTTTTTAAGTTATTACACGTCAGTTTCTTTTGAAGTAATATTTTATCCTAGCTTTCTTATAAGAATAAGAAAGCTAGAATTTCCCCAAGAGTCCATAAAATTAATAAGGTAACAGAAATTTCTTTTGAATTTTCATCCAGATAGGCTTGTAAAATCTGAGAAAAGTTCGAATTATCATAACATTAGTAATTTATTACAAAGAATTGTTTTCTGTCTAAATATTAAAATTATGAACAATAGTAACATTTCTTGATTAAAACTGATGTTAAAACATGAGTTCGCGCATGAAATATCTTTTGCATAGTTACCGGCAGAGTTAGAATTACTTATACATACTGATTATATTTTAATCATTTGGTTACATTGTACTCTTAAAAATTAAAGACAATATTGGGTCGTTGTAGTGGGGTGTGAAAAGTTTCGGAAGTTTGAAGTGATCGAAGTCATTTTCAACTCAAAGGAGAGAAGAAACAAGAACAATGAAAACTGTTCCCTATCGTGTTTTGTTTAGGATTTAAAATTACTCGATAAAGAAAAATCTTAATTTATTTAAGTGTAAGAATAATCTTAATTTAAACTTACTTATACAAACATAGCATATAATCTATAAAATGTATAAGAGGAAATTCTACTGTATTCCACAAATTCTTGAATACCATGAATTGTTTCTCTAGGAAAATGGAGAGAACGTGTTTCGTGCCAAGTTTCCAAGTTGTATGTGAACTAGTGCTGAATAACGGGATGTATTTTTTCCATGCATTGAAAGCATTTAGCGGTAGCATTTCGAAACTTTGCTTTTTATGTTTAAAATTTAACATCCAAGTTGAATTAGTTTCGCGATCAGAAAGAAAAGGCTAATTATTCTTAATACAGAATGCATATTTTAATAAAAAAAAATTTTAAAGTTATTAATTTTTGGTATTTGTAATTTTTCGATAATCATGTATTTGCGTATCCGATTGGTTGATTTGGATTCATTTTTGCACTCTTTTCCTTGCTTTTATATTGAATTAGAAGTAAACCTCTTTATTTAATCAGATTTAATTTTGTTATAATTTGTCGTCATAGTTTCTTTTTTCCTCTTTCCAAAATTTGTCTAGTAAGAATTTAAAATTGTAAATAATGAGACTAATTTTTTTCAGCGTCATATATCATCCAAATGACTGAAGATCGTTAAAGAATTTGTATTTCAGCTTAATATTAGAAATTATTAACTTTCATCCTTAATTATCTTTTGTTTCCTAATTCTTAGCAGGCTTCAGTTTATGGGGATTTGTTTCTATTATGAAATACATAATTGCCATTTTTCATTAATATTCTAAAGGGTGGTATTACTGCAATGTTGTCAACTTCACTATGTAATTGTCTTTAAAAAAATGTATCACCGTAACAAAAAAAAGATCTTATCTTTCTCTTACGTTCAAAATATTAATTTATTATGTCATTTTATGATTAAATTTTCAATCTAAAAATATGCTTTTCTTTTCTTTCTTGATTAATAATAATAAAAAAAATTCCCCAACATTTAAAACGTCAACTTTTTCAAAATCATTAGTTCGTAACCATTTTTTTAATTATTTTTCTTTTAAATTTTATTTCATTTATATGTTTTTCGCGTTACTCTAGAGACTAAAATTGAGAATTTATTTCCTTTAATGAAAAAATATTTTCCTCCCCTTTAATGAAAAAAAAATTGTCTATAAACGCAAGTGAAATTATTCACTTGCATTGGCTGTAAATTAATCTTGCATTTGGAAAGCTCTTCCTGCGTCCGTAGGTGATGAAGAAATAATTAAATCAGTTTTCCGTCACGGGGGTGTGGGAAATAAAAATAAAAAAAATTAAAAACGCTACGGGAAGGAAAAAATGAACGAAGCGAACTAATGAATAAATATTAGATGCACAGCCTGGATGGAGAATGGAAAATCCCTTCTTGGAAAAGTTTAAAAAAAAAATTTTTTTTTATTACTTTGCGTGGATGTTCCGAGTCCAGAGTAATGGAAATTAAAATCAATAGCTTCATTAACTTTACTGATGTATGGATGGATGTGTTAGGGAAAATAGAGAAGAGAGATTTCACCCCCCCCCATCCTTTTTAGCTCCCGGAGTTTTTGCGTTTTATCTTGTTTGTTTTTTATATATTGTTTTTCTAATAAGTATATATGTATGTGTGTTTTTCACTCTTTTTCTTTAAATTTCTTGTTTCGTTTCTCGAAGTCAAAAGTAAAGAATTGAAAAAAAATTGCATAAAAGAAAGCGGCTGTATGTAATGAAGGGGAGGGGGGGAAGAAAGAAAAAGAAAAAAAATTGAAATTTAAGGAATGAATGTAATAGCCTGCAATAATGGTGTTGTGCAAGATCAAATTGCTAGCTGTATGGGGGAGAGGGTGGTAAATAGAATTGTAAGTGTTTTTTCTCTTTCTCCATCGTGTGTGTATTAACGAAATAGCAAATGAAGTCGGCAAAAATAAGGTGGAAATTTTTTTATATTTCAGCATCCCTTTTTTACATTAACATTTTAATACATTTAAAAGCAACTAAGTTGAATTTTTTTATGTATACCCTCTTTTCTTTCTAACATTCTTTTACTCCTTTTTTAATACAATTTTCTTTTTTTCCGTCTTCCACTAAATATCGAAAAAAAGATATGTAAAAAGCTCTTAGTAATTAACTTCTTTGTAAAAGTTATTTTCTCTCTTAAAAATTCATCAACGCCTGATTAAAATAAGAGAGGCCCTTCTTTTGTACCCGCTAAGAGGGTGGCCGCGTAATTAAAGGTGTGTTAATTAATAGAGTACTTAGAGCATTTATTTCTGTGTCTTTTTTAAAAGGGGCTCCTAAGCCCCGTGATTTCGGAGTAATCGTCCGGAGTAATTTGTTTAATTTGATAAATGACGTGTCTCATGATGTTAATTATGCAACAGCTCTGACATTTAATCTTATCGCTTATTTTTTTAATTGACTTTGTAATTTTTTAATTATAAATGGAAAGTTTTTTTCCTCACTGAAAATGCTGAAGAGTTTTCTCCTGCGATTTCACAAATTTATATTAATTATAATAAATCACGCATGAAATGTTACTTTTTCCTGCTCGCTCATGTGAAATCGGATTACGTTTTTGATAAGATCCATAATCTATGAGCTTTTGCCATGGCGATGAGTGTCTTTAAAAGTTATTCATTTTTGAAATTTTAATACTTAATTTTTTTTTATCTAGCACGCTTTAAGTGAAGCTATGGATATATTTATTTTTAAGATATTTAAGAACATTATTTTACTAGATTGCTTTCATATAGCTTGTAAGATGTGTCACATTTTGCGGAATTATTTACAGTAGAAAAATATTTATTTCACTCTTTGTAACATTTGTTTATTCGAGTTTTGGCTAAGCTATTTCAAAGATAAACTATTTTTTACTCATGGTATTTTTTTATAAATTAGTTGTATAATGCTGCATAACAGATGATAGGCATCATGAAGACTTTTATTGCGTTTATTTATTACGTGTTGCTTTATGGCGATCTTTATGAATAATGAGCGGTATTTACTTATTGCTATAAATTAAACCCAGATAACTCGCAAAGGCCTATTGCGTTGGATGGGCATGCAAATACTACTGGTGAATTATGGGTTGTGGATGTTCAGCCTTTGCTTTATAGGTGCATATTTGTGTAGGAGGGTGCTTGTAAGTTTTTAGAATTTTTTTCCTTGCCTCATGTTAATATGCCTGCCTTTCCCGAAGTCAAAGGCTTGGTTTTACAGTGACTACAATTAAATTTATGATATTCCACTCAAAAAGTTTCTAATATTAAGTTAAACTTGAGACAAAGTTGTATTTAAAAAGCATTAGTTTTATAAAAATGCTTTTTCATAAAAATCAATATGTGGAGATCCTTTTCTTCATGCTCTTGTGAGAATTGAGTTGTAATCTTAGATTGTTGAATACTCTTCAGATAATTAAAGAAATCAACCAATTATAACTTAAGATACCCGAACACGTTTGGAGCAATTTTTTTTAAATACACTGCACACATATATACATTGTAACCATATTTTCTTATTAATTTTAGAAAACATTAATATTGAGCTACTAATATTAGATATATGCATATATTATTCTTCAGAAATGTTAAATATATATATAATTTTAAGCATTTTAAAAAAAAAAACTTAAAAAATGCTACATCAAAAACTATTAAACATATTTGAAAAAAATTAGTACCAAATCTTAATGTTACCTAGAGCATATACTAAAATTTTAAGTTTTTGTTAAAAAAAAAAATTACGGCCAGTTGAATATTTATCCTGAAATTTTAGCCAAATTTTCTATGCCATTATTTGAATAACAGGCCATAATTTGGGAAATAAGTGATTAAAATTCTTTTAGTACATTCTCTAAATAAACAGCCTGGCAGCCGAATGGTTAGCGCTCTTGCCTTCGGTTCAACAGTTCGTGGGTTCGAATCCCACCTTGGGCATGGATGTTTGTAGTGGTTCGGAATCCACTTTAAACCGTAAGTCCCGGTCTAATTAGCCCTCGTGTGCAAAAAATGACCGTTGAGCGACAAACAAAACAAAACAATCTCTAAATAAACAATATACAGATCAAGCTCATGAAATTTCATAGTGATATTATGAAAATATTTTGAGTTAACTTTAAAGCGTGCAAATGCGACTTTCTCAAAAACCATTTCTGAGAAAGTCGCATTTAAAGATTAAAGTATTGTGCCTTTATAAGAAATTCTTATATTTGCTGATTAATTTTTTATTTGATTTGCTGATTGATTTCCGGAAAAGTATTTATTTTATGTATCTTTTTTAAAAGCTTACTAAATCTATATTTGAAAATTAAACAATGTTTAAACTAATTTTTAACATCATTCTGGCCCTTTAAACTCCCCTTTCCGGCTTTAAATGTCCACTTTAGGTTTCCTAATCTTTACGAAATCCTTCATGTCTCGGAATCTAATTAACGTAGAGACAAAAACAAACCTGTTTTGGAAAGCTATTTAAATTCCTTATGTAACGAAATAATAAAATGAATCCATCATTTTTGGTTGAAATTGACGTTTTCAACGTGTACGGGTACCTTAATAATTTGATCACACTATTTAAAAATTATTTCATTGTTGAATCGATTTTGATACATACAGAGTATACATAACAGCTATCTATTTAAATATGAAATTTTTTGTAGCTATTTTCAATTAAATCAGTGTCAGCAAAATGCGTTCAAAACAGAATGTTTTTCTAATAAAAGCTGTCCTTCTGAAAATAAAATATTTTGTGCTTCTGAATAATCGCATCCTGCTTTCCGGTGTCTTCAAATAAACAAGGCATGTCTGTTCTTTCCCCAGCTGATTGGAGCGAAGAAGCGGCTCACTCCCGAACCGGTGGACACTACTACCGTTGCTCCAAAGGCCACGAAGAAACCCAAGGGGCAAAAGAAGAAAAAGAAGAGGGATCCAAATGAACCACAGAAGTAAGCGCTTTTCTTTCACCTAACTACATTCTTTTTAAATTTGAGTTTTAAAAGAATGGAATCTCAAGAAATCAGTGCTCATCCGCCGTGGAAAAAAATAAAATTTGAATGTGAAAATTGCTTATTAGTTTTTATTTGTTATATATTAAAATAATTTCTGTCTTGTCAATAAAAGGGTAGGTTTTATTTTAGCATAAGAATCTATCCAGCTCAAAATTAAGTAATCTTACTAAAAATAATAGCTGGATAATAAAGTATTTAATAATATAGCATCCCTGTAAGAAAACTTAGTTCACGAAACGAATCCAATAGCTCTCAAATGAAAAGGAATGAATAGTGTATATAAGAAACATTGCACTATATGTGGAATTTCGGTAATTTACTCGTATTCTAAAAAGACAAGCATTGTAAGTTCCTAATATTGTAATGTTAAAGTTACTCTTAAATTCCTTGAATGTATGAATTATAGGTCGCTTTAAAAAAATTGCCACTTGAATTTTTTATATAAAATAATGATTGAATAAAATCGCATTTAAATGATAACAACTGCATCTTAGAACTATTATCGAAGAAATAGTTATAACGCTGGTTTTTAGTTCAAAAGTACATGGGTTCAACTCTCACCTTGAATATTTGGAATCGATTTTAAACGTTGTGTCCATATGAGAGGGCTTTCGGGACCAAAAAGTCTCAGTAGTGTGGTAAACAATTTAAAAAGAATGATGGTGAGTATCTATTATTTTTCCCCTTGGAATCTTCTGAAAGAAATTGTTTCTATTCCCAGTTTTCTCGCCAAGTTGGCAGCCAAACAGTGAGCGCTATATTATTTCGGTTCAAAGTTCGTGGGTTCGAATCCCACTTCAAACATGGATGATTCTAGCTGTTGAGAATACACTTCTGTAGGTCCCTGTCTAATTAGTTCTCGTGTGTAGAAAATGATATTTTAACTAACCAATTTCATAGTTTTCTCATTTTTCACGCGTAAAATAGTTTTGAGAAGTCCCTTTAATAAGAATTTTCGCTGGACCTCTTAAAAACCATAAAATCTTATGAAATTTTTATAAGGGAAGATATATTTGCAAGTTAAAGATTTTTTTATTTTATTTAGAGAAAAAAATAATTTTCATATTTGAAAATAATGAATGCTATGTTTTAATTGCAATAAAAATATCGTTTTCCAAGTAAGAGTTTTGAAGATGATTGTTTTAATTTTGATAATTTTTTATATTTTAACTTTTGATTATTTAATTAAGACAAAGTAAGATATAAATAACAAACTTTTTTTCGTCGTGAAAATAATATCGATTTGCGTTCTCCATTTGAAATTTTAATAGTGAAAATAGAAATACTATGGCGCTCTACACATTTTTTTTCGCCTTTAATAATCTTTTTTCCCTTTTTTCTTTTTCCTCGTAACAAATGGTTTTGTACATTTCTCATAATTCATCGACGTTGTAATACTTTGAAATATTAAACAATGCCGCAGTGAAGCGAAAAGGAGAGATATAAATGATTGAAAAAAACACACACACTTTTCTAGAAAGAAATAATAAATGAACGAGAGTTAATGTATGTCTGAAACGGTCCTTTTGTCCTATTTATGTTCGTGGCTGGGGAATGAAGAAAGGGAGGGGGAAAAGATCTTTTCACTGTGGAAATTGTAAAAGCAAATCATAAATTGCATTTAATACTCGTACATTATAAATGAAATAAAGTATATAAAAATGAAAGACGGAAAAAAATGACTTTCTTTCTGAAATCTGTTTTAGCCCCGTTACCTAGGAAACATGAAAAAGTATTAAATAAAATCGGACGGACGGACCTCCAAATCTACCGCTATTATGTAACATTTTTCATCAATAAATTCCCTTCTCGGCAGGCCATTGTTAAAAGTGGCACTTTTATGATCGCTCAGTCGACGTATCTATAAATATTGCCTTCTATAAAAAGGATTATGTTTTTATGGATTATTATTATTTTTTGAGATTTACGGCCGCTGCAATATTTATGCAAAATAGGTTTGAAATTATGGCCTTCTCAATTTTACAGTCCGTGCAGTTTTTATTGCACGTTACCTTTTTTTTATTTTTCCCTTAGCAGTCTCATGACTTGATTAAATAAAGGGTCCCTTAAATGCTCTTTTTAGTGTTAATTGTCAGCAAATATGTATTGTGCGTGTATGCAATTAAATTTTGTCATAAGCGATGGAAGTCATTCCAAGTAGGAAGCACAAAAATCACCAACTAAATGCTCTTTGGAAGTTCTTCCATTTATTTTCAATGTCTGTTTGTCAAAAAGTATTTGAATAATTTTACAAAATCCATCCATATTATATGCTTTGCAACTTAATTTTACGATTTATTTTCAGGAATGCTTACTGTTTAGCATTACTGTTAACGTTTAACACCGCAACTTTGCACAAACGAAGAAGATGAATTAAAAATCTGTGGATATAACTATAGAAATTTGGAGAGAAAAAAAGCTCTTGAAATATTCAAGAAATTTCTAAATATGTGGATAAAATTGTTTAGGATAACTTAGAAAAACCATTGCAATGAGAATTCTTTATTTTTATTGATTTTTTAAGTATTATTTGAAAAACGCTAAACGTTTTGAATTAATGTTAGAACGAGCAAAAAACATTGATATTGGTACGAATATTAATCTGTATTCTCAAATAAATGCTACTGATATTAATCTAATAATGCATTATAAAAATATTTTTCTTCACTTGTTATTGATGCACAAATATGATATCCAACTTACGTTCTACTATTGTAAAGAAATAATATATTTTTATTAAAAAAACAATTATAATGAGATGAATTAAATTTTTCTGTACTATACTTTTAAAACCGATCACACGCGAGAAAAATAGGTTTATCGGCGGTAGTAGAACAGAGTGATAAAAATCAAATTATGTGCAAAATAGAAACTTTGAATTAAAAAACTGTGTGTGTGTGTGTTAAAAAATCTCCTGAAAATTATTTCAGAAGATGTAAAGATCAAATATGTTATCTATTTATCTCGGAAGTTTTTATTAACATATTTAGTTATTGAATAATATTTTAAATGTTATTTTAAGAAAAACATTTGTGATGTTATTAGATTTTATGAAAATTTTTTTAAAAATTTTCTTTAGAATTTTGTGTATATTTTATAAGTTATAAATTTGTATACATTTAAAGTAATTCCAATCCAGACGTTGATTTTAGACTTTCTCACATGCTAATAAAAATAAATCAACTTTTATTTCGAATGTTCAAGTCTTTTTCTAACTTTTCATGAAGCATAATAGTCAATGCCGACTACTCTGTATTCAAACAAATTCATGCTAATTGCATTTTACAAATCGATTCTGTTGAGACAAATTTTATAAACTAATAATTTAATATATCAAGGGATTTTAAAATTTTATATTGATGTACAATACCAGGATTTTTTTTATCCAAAAATATTAAGAAAATGCTTTCGTTAAACATTCGAAATTTATTTCAGGGATTATGATATTTTGCCTAACTTGTGTGTGTGGCTTAAATCCGATATATGTATTTTCAGTACAATTTTAATTACATAATAAAAATTCTTACATTATTTCTAAAGGATTTACTTATCGATAGAAATTTCAAATCATTTTTAGCCATTTTTAATATTAAATTCGAAAACTCGAATGATTTTTTTATATTAATACTGGATATATAATAAAAATACTCATGTGTAATAATTTAAGTATACAAAACGTAACATGTCTTGTTTTGAAGTAAAAACTTATATCATCTATCTGAAAAGCCTACTGCTTCTATAAGCTGAATGCATAGCTATTTAGATATACAAAAAATTTACTCAAGTGAAAATCACACATTAAACTTTCAGTTCAGAATATTTCCTATAGAGGATAATTAAACATGAAAAAAAGCAACTTTCATTAATTCTTAACAGAATAACCATATTAATCTAAAACCAATGTTTGGCGAACTGTTAGCTGAATTGCTTTCGTTTTACAATTGTTCGACTATCACCACGGGGGTTTCCTAATGGATAGTCTAGTTGCCGAAGGCCATTGTTAAACATTTGTATGTCTAATATATATTATTATTAATCCAGGGAAGACTTTTTTATAAATATTGCGTATTTCCCTCGTTTAGTTAGGAAGAGTAAATCCGGTGAACTATCCTTAACACCCACCCTGACATATATGCAAAACCAGGATTTCATTATCAATCACCTTTTCTTCAGAAATGACGGATTGAACCGAAGGCAAAAACTCAGAAAAATACTGCTCCAAGATATGGTTTAGAATCCGCTAAGTCGTAAATCTTAGTTGAATAAATGTCATTCGGGAAGAAAAAAAGAATGAAATCTACTGATACCAAATCAATTCACTCAATCAGTTTTAAAAAGCAAATAATTCAGAGCATTCAAGTTAACATTCGAGATTCTGGTATCTTGAAATTTTTATTGAAACAATAGATTTGCTTCTAATTTGGAAGAGATAAAGCTAGCAAATAAAATCAAAATTTTCAACTTTTTTAAAAGTTGAAATAAAACAAGCAACAAGTTGCTTACCACATTATTCACATGATGATTTGATTGTTTAATCATGTTTTTTTGCAGGCCAGTATCTGCGTATGCCTTGTTCTTTCGAGACACTCAAGCAGCCATCAAAGGACAAAGCCCAAACGCAAGTTTCGGGGAGGTGTCGAAGATAGTGGCTTCCATGTGGGACAGTCTCGATGTCGATCGTAAAAATGTAAGTTTCATTCCGAATGTTTTTTTTTTAAAATTTATTTAACAAAGTTTGATTCCAAACAACTAATAAAATGTTCTAAGCGTCTATCAATAGTTTGGTAAGTAGGCAAAGAGAATTTTTTCAATTTGTAGATATGAAATTGAAAGTTCACTGCACAGCGTTGACAATGTATGGTTTGAGTATTTTGAGTTTTTCTAGTAATTATCGGATGTATCTATTCTAATGCAAAATGATTTAAAGAAAATATCCTTAACGGCATTCACTTTTTAATGCCATTACGTAACAACTACGTTGTGAAAAAAAGTTTACTGCTATAAATGTCTATTATGAATGGAGCTACATGAATTTTCTTTCCGAAAGAGAAAATGCAATTAAAATTTATCATGACATACGAATTTTATTTTATTCCGTCCGTCAGCTGTTTTACTCGATTTAATTGAACATAATCGTATCTCCTTTGAGGAGAATGTTAAAAGGAAGAGGTTTACAATTTTAAAGTTAAAATTCGAATTTTCTCCATGAACAAATACTTTCATTATTTGATGCAAATCTTAGCAAAAAAATTTTCAATTAGAAATTTTTTAAGCCAATTTGCATTTTTATTTTTTATAGAATAATTTTTTAAATTTTCGAGATTTTTTTCGCGCACTTTTAATATGTTTTAGATGCATTAATTTTTTTTATTGAAATAAAATTTTAAATGGTGTTTTCAGGTATTTGGATTGACATGGAGCATGTCACTAAATTACGAATACGACCCTGTTATTATTTTTATGCAGTATTTCTTTTCTTTTCCGTTATTTTTTTCTCTTGCATTTTTTGTAACTTTAATTTGACATGAGGAATAAACTTTTGATTTATTTGTAATGAAAACAATGTATTTTTGTTGGTATCTGAGTATTTTCGTTAGTATCTGTATGCCGTGAAAATTTTTAAATTCATTTTATGTATATTCATGATATAAATATTAATCATAGAACTAATTAGAGATATTCTTCAATGCATATATGTGCTTAATATTTTTTTTTCTTTTCAGTCGTATAAAAAGAAAACTGAAACCGCTAAAAAAGAATATTTAAAGGCTCTTGCAGCATATCGCGCAAATTTAGTATCCAAAGTAAGTAATTTCGCATAATTTACTATATATTTTATTATTTTAAAATATTTGAGCATTTATTCTTAATATCACAAAAAAATTCCTACTAATTAAATACAACAATTAAAAACACAAAATTTAAAAAAATAGTTCATCCTAAATCACCTAGATGGCGCATCTAACTAGCGCTGCTTTCTGTCTTGTTTACGTTCTCTCTTATGAAGAATTTTTTGCTTAATGTTGATATTTTACCCTTACTTCTGAATAAATAATTCATCATGCATTTCAAAAAAATCAGCAGGTTATTCATTGTAAGTTACATGAAACATTTCATTCTTTTCTAACTGTACAAGTTAGTTTTTAATACAGCATTACATGTTTTAGTTCTGTTTAAGTTCACTTTAAGAGTTTTAACATTTATTTTGCTTTATTTAAAGCTATCAAAACGGATTCAGATCAGTTATAGAGTCATTGTAGTTATAAGTTATAGTAATTATTACTTTATTCATATGAAGAAATCCCATAGAAATCAATCCTTGGTGAATTGAAACATTTAATTTTATAGGCTGCTGTAGATCAGTCAGATTCTATGTATGGGAACAGTGTTCCTAATACCAGCCCTCCCGCAACTAACTCACCAAACAGTTCTCCACCAGGACGCATGATGCCTATGCAGAAGCAACCTTCACCAGTTTTAACTTCTGTTGTTGATTCCATGCAACCTGTGACCAATTCTATGAATGTTCACTCACCAAATCAACAAGTTTGGCACATGGTAGGTGTAGACAAAGTTTTAATCGTGCTAGACTTCTACCATATTGAAAGTTTTTTATATTTTTCTTTTTTTTTTTTCTACAATGCTAACAGTATCAAAATTTCAAAAAAATTTTAAGAGCTTGGTTAAGAAATTTTTAATGTGCTGTTGGTTTTACTATAAATATTGTTTATTAGTGATATTCAGTCTTTTTACTTGAGATTTGCATATGTTAATTTTATTGAAATATTTCTTTTAGAAGAATTTTTGAAATGACTAAATGTGCAAAGAGATCTTAAAACATATTCAATTTTACTTCAAAAATTAAATTTTTGGAATCAATTTATGATGAGTAATTTGTGTAATATCAATATAATTTATTATCTTGACAGAAATTAATTTATTATTTACTTTATTAAATTGCTAACTGCTTATTTATCTTAAAATAAATTTAAAAATGCATTTGCTTCATTAGGTATTTTCACCTAGCTGTATAAAAATACACATGAATGTGATATATATTTTATAATTTGGCCCTTTCTAAATGATTGGATAGTTTTACTAGCTGCAATCACAGATTCCTTAATATAATGCTTCATTAAAGTGATAAGTGATTTCCTTTTATACATTTAAAAATTAATTTTAAGAATAATCAAAATTTTTAGAATATTTCTCGTTTGCTATTTATGATCATAACTATTGTCATAGTAAGTGGTATATGGAGTAAATCATTTTAATTTTCTCCTTTCATGAAAACTTTTTCCACTATAATAAATGCCATAATCAAAACACTTACAATTATGACTTTTTAAACATTCTTTGTTTCAAAAATATTCAACATGAAAAAATTGGATCTGTGCATGTTACTTATTTAATTTGTATATTAAAAGTATTCTGATATTAAACAACCCAAAGTAAACTAATTATTGAAGAATAAAATTATTTATATTATCCATTTGTGCCAAGGATTAATTCTGCTTTTAACCTATAAGTTAAGAATTTTTTAAGGAATGTGCTGTAATTTTTACTATTAGCATTGTAGATAAGTTCTGATATCAAAATAAGTAGGAAGTAAAAAAACACTATGCTTAAAATTCAAGTTATTTAGTGTCTGTTTTTTTTTTTCCTTCATTGTTAATTTTATATTTAGCAGAGTCAAAACTATTTATATTAGACTGGAAAAATAAAATTAACATGGTGTTATTTTACAGAAATATTTTTCATGTTTAAAGGCTTTGAAATACATGTAATTTTTTCTGATTTTATTAATATAAAATTTAAACATTTTTTCCAGTTAATAAATTTTCAAATAGAATTTTAACTAAGTAAAATTTTGCTATCACACATTTTGTGAGAAAGTTTTTAAATTTAATTAATAATCAAAAAATAAGCAAAAAAAAAAATAAATAAAGTGAAAAGTTTTTTGAGTAAATTATTTTCTTTAATTTCCAGCTTATTAGCTTACTATGTTTTATGTTTAATAATAATATTGCTGTTCACAGTTTTAAATTTATTTTTCTCAATTTCTTTAACTAATATGTGGATGAAATGTATTTTATAATAATTTACTATGTCTTATTTACTGGTAATAATAAAACTTCAATATAACTAATATTTCTGAAATAAAATTGATTTCTTTTTTTAGCAATCTCCTCAACATATGACAGCTACAAGTCCACCTCATGCTTTGCAAGCTGGCAATGGGATGATGAACATGCATCAACAACAACCAATGCAGCAACAGATGTCTCCACCCCAACAAATGGGTGTCATGAATCGAACCCAAGTTCCTCAGATGACCATGAATTCACCCCCTCCAATGTGCAACTCTGCTTCAAATAGCCCTTCCTACAACCAAAACATGTCATCTGTAAGTTTTAAGTATTTTATTTGATCTTCTATCTATAAATTAATATCTTGTGTAAAAGAATGATAAAGTGTTATGCATTATATATTTTCATGTGTCCTTATTTAAAGACAAAAGATGCATTAAAATAGGCTTATTATAAACTATAATTCAGTAAACTTCTTAGTACATTATGGATTTTATATGTTTGGGACTTAAATAAAATATCATGTAAAATTTTGTTGCTAAACTTCAAACATATTTTTATGCTTCTTTGAATTTTGAAACTTAACTTACTGATTTGATAAAAGTTGTTATAAAATAATCTGTGATACCCAGGTAATATCATTCCATGAATAATGCAATATTAAAGTTATCCTTTTTATTGTAACTATTCACGTGGAAATATCTTTGCTATGATTATGCTAACACAGTAGATTTTAAGACTTTGAATGCAGAAAACTGCTTAGAGGTAGATTCCATTTTAAAAATTGTAAAAGAGAGAGAGAGCAAACTCAACATTCCTTGATCTATAGTGTGAGGATTGTGGAAAGTATATTTATTTTAAAAGTTTATTTCTCACTATAATCATCTCCGTGATCTATCATGTCTACTTGACAACACAGACCAACCAATGTATGTAATTGATATTCAATGTGAGATGTAACAAATATCATAAGGACATATCACAGAAATTTGGCTTTGGTAAGAGATAGCTATGAAAAAGCAACTTAAATACCTAATAACACATCTTTATGGATTTGAGAGGTTATGAATGTGTATTAGTTGAATCCTGGAACACTAGAAAATAATTACTTGTGCTTGATGAATCAAGATACCAAGTGGCAAGAAGTGGCTCTTTGTCAGCAGTGTTATCAACTATAACATAAATTTAAGTCTATATAAATCAAATTCAAGATTCATTTACAAACTGTCATAAATTTTTAAATTACATTGACCATTTTCAGGTTTCTTAAACTGAATCAGTCATGTAGAAATTATTCTATTCAGTTGCAAGAAATCATTTTACAACCATTCATAGATTTTAGGAAATTGTTTTACATTGGAATTGTGTAATTGGAGATTGTTTTACCGTGAAATTTCTCCAGATGGTCATATACCACGTCACCTGTCCAAAATGAGTTTGATTTGCTTTAAGAATATTTTGGTCAATTTTCAGTGAATGATTTAATTACCTTAAAGTGCCAGTTGTGAATGATTTATTTTATTGGGCAGAAGGAAAACTAATATGTTAGAAAACATCTTGTGTATTTTATGCCAACAGAAATGATTCTAATCTTGGTTTATATGCTGTTGGACATAGCTGTTTGGAATGATTTAGAGTCCACTTTAAACTGTAAACTTCATTGAAATGTGTAAAATCTAAGAGTACCAATTAAGTCAAACTTGCATATTTTTGTAATGAATTATTTATTTTGATCTAAACCCTTATTCATGATTTGATTAAAAAAATATAAAATTGCATTCTCTCTTCTTACAGATGACATCTGGTGGGAGTCATCCAAATATGGTTAATGCTGACATGATGCCCTCTTTACCTACTTGCTTGAGAAATGGTTGTCCTAATCCTGCTATAGATTCACCAGACTGGGATAGAGAATACTGCAGTAGTGAATGTGTGGTATCCCACTGCAAGTAAGTTTCAATCATTTGATTAGTCTTCTACTTTCTTTAAAATCAATGTGTGCTATATTTAATGAAAAGTATCAAATTTTCTGTTTTGAGATGTATTTCCTTCAAAATAGTTATGTAAAGTTTCTATAAAACATGGATTTTATTTATAATTTCTTTTTTAAATGATGCTATTAGGGGTTGTTTATATCTCAATTCTAATTTTCTTATAATTATGAGAAATATCTAATATTGCTGTTCCTTTATATACTATAATATGCATAAACATTTTGGAAATCAATTTCAATTTAATTTGCACTTTTTGACAGTTTTGATATTTAAAATGTGTTTTAGTTTTCCCTCTAATTTCTATTTTTATAATCATAGATAAACTAATTATTAAATTTACCACGTTAGTCTTTATTGCTTTGTATGTATTTTTATATTGTCTTATCATTCGATAAATACATTATTCATCATATAAGTTATTGCAACATTTATTTGATGATGACAATCCATGTTTAATTTTCTGTTTTGAGTCTGAATTTTGCTGTTTTACTAATAGTATTTTTTTTAATATGATCCAATCTACAAATGACAGAGAGTTGGTACCAGTTTCTATTTGAACATTAAAGTATAGTAACTTAATCAGAAAACGTGCATTATGGAATAATCTTACTGACTCTCATATAACTGTTAACTGCAGAAGTCCTAATAAACTAAAGGATTGATCACAATTCATTTTGCTGAACACTACTCGGCGATTGCTGTTCTGAGAGACATTTATCCATGTTACATATTCATAGATCAGTGCTCTGTTAATGTACTACAGTGTAAAAAAATGCCATTTCACACACACAACTGTTATCCTCACTTGTCCATGATTCAGAATTACAATTCAAATAATGTTGGTGTTATAACAAAAAATTGGTATTGTGTTTCATTGCACTTGTTCTTTTATGATTTCAACAGACTTTTTTAGTACTTAGAGCTATATGATTTTAGTTTGCAATATTATCAAAATTGTAATGTGCACTTGTTAATGTAAACTAAAAACCATTTTACTAAATGGATTTGAGGGTACATTTTATGAGAATTATTGTTAAAAGTTTTATCTACATGTTATGAATAAAATATGTTTTAGTATATCATTTATTCTCATGCAATTTTTTCTTTTGTAGAGACGTCTTTGCAACATGGGTGGCACAACGACAAGTGAATCCAAACCCTTACTCAACTGTTAAATAACTTTGCTTCTATGAACCTGTTGATAGTAATGTTTTGTACAGGGTGCAATTTCTCTACTCAGTATTATATAAAAAATGCTTCTTGTATAATATATATACATAAAATATATCTACTTTTGACAAACTGAGTGGCTGAGTATGCAAAATGAAAAGCCAAGAAGAGATGACCTGAAGACTTTTACAGGAAAATAAACTTGTACTCTTAATGAACAGAGCTTATTACGTGGAAAATCTGTTTTACAATGCTTGGTTTTGTTTGGAACAGTTTCATTGCAGCAAAGCCCTTAAAAATTCACACATACTTCACCTTTGCTTTAATGCATAGACAATCTTGTGGATATTATTGCTGATGCAAACATCATCAAAAAAATTAAGACATTTCTTTTAAATACTATATGTGTGTAGCTAGATGTAAACAATAAATGTATTCCTGTCAGTGTGTCCCTTCATTCTATATTCTCACAGGAAGATTTTTATCTTTGAGTGTGCTTAACTGTTGTTAAAATAATGACCAATGCTGTTTTGTTATCTTGTTATTTGTTATTATTTATGAATTATACTGCAATGCAATTTTATTGGAGGGGGTATAATTGCAGTTGTTATGCAAACACTTTATATTGTATATTTATTAAGATTTCAAAATTTTGAGTGTAATTTTTTTGTGATAAATCATGTCTAAAAGGTTTAGTTTAAAGTAAACTCTTCAGTATCATCGGATAAAATATAATGTAGTTGCTGGCCCTCTTAATTCTGTGCTCGAAATTCGTATTAAATGTTTATATGCTAAGTAAAATTTAATTTGTTGCCATATTTTTCAAGCATTAGCATACTTTAAATGTAAATATAAAAAAAAGAACAAGGAATAATAAACAAAGAAACAAGGAATGGGGGATTAGTGAATATAAATTTTAAAGCAACAATAAATTCAATGTGGTACAGATTTCAATTTATATATATAAAATCTCAGTTTCTTTGAATGTTATATTGGGCACATCTTACAATTTTGTTTTCAAATTGTTCTTATTTGATTTTATTCAGAAATAATTAGATTTAAATATTTATACTTCAAGCTCAATAGTGTACATTAATTATATGAAAGAGAAAAATTATTTTAAATAAAATTTTTAAACATTTGAAATTAATCCAGTAAAAAGTGTCTGCAAATTTTGCTCTGTCAAATTTGAAACAAGACAATTTCTTTACTTAATCAAAATCAATTTAGTAATTACAAGAGTCGTGAAAATAAGCATTATTACTAAGTTACTGCTTCCAAAGGTTTTTGACTAAAATCTTATGTGCAATACAATTTTAAAGTATGATATAAATTTTGTATAAATAAAACCTCATTTTTCCATTTCAAAATTTAAAAAACTAATTAAGAAATATATGGTGTGTGTTTACTTTTCTACAGTAATATCAAATTATCTTGTTATTCATGAGTAAAACTATCTATATTTTTAATTATAAATTCGGAATTAAATACTCCATAGTAAATAAATAATAAACTCTCATAGTAAATATGCATGAAGAAGCACGTAAAATGTGCCTCTTCATATCCTCAAAATGCATTTTGCTTGAAATACATGAATCATTAGTCAAAATCGTGGTTCAACAAACCGTTTCACGTTTATATAATTCACACATTGACAATATAGAATAGGAAAAGAATTAATGAAAAATTCATGGTTTAATTTCAATCTCAAGGATGATTAAAATTTATTTTATGGAATTGCTTAGATAATTTTTGTGTAATTAATATTCTTTAATATTAGTGCAAATAATATAGAATAAGCGATCATTCGATGTGAACATAGAATCAAAATGATTGTTTAAAAGGGAAAAAAGAAATATTTAATTGAATATGTGTAATTTAATGTTTGATTTTTTTCAAAACAAACAATGCTAAACTATAATTCATTGAAAACTTTTTGCACATGGTATAAATTCATTTCTATCAATCTAAAATAATTTCCGAAAAAGCATTGAAAATAGATTGAACATTTGTAAGAAATTGTAAAAATTGTATTGGTAGAAAACATTTTTTACATGAATACTTTTGACAAGTATAATACCAATGAAATTTCAAAGTTTCCTACAAAGTTATGTATATGTAATACACATTTTTCTGTTAATATTGTACATTTTATCCATAGATGTTGATATCCACGTAATTATGTAGCATTGTTCCACTTGTGCTTGGAATAGTTGTTTATGTATTGATATTCAATTATGGAAATAAAAGCATGAAAACACTGTTGTGTTTATTAATTTGAATGAATAGTATTGTAAATAGGTTGTTACAAAAAAAAAACTTTTAATATTAATTTTTATTTTTTAATTTGATTTTTGGTTGATGAAAAGGATTTATTATTAAGAATATAAATATCAAAGTAAGGTTGCTTAGTATTTTTTTAATAGTAGTTATTGCCTTTATGTATTTTTCATATAATTAAAATTGTAAAAGAAAAAAATTATCATTACTGATTAATGAGCAAGTTATAAAGTTTAATTTTCAGGAATGTATGTATTTTAAAATATACTTCTGAAATAATTATAATTGGCTTGTTTAATCCTCTCTAAATTTGCATAAATAGCTTAGCAAACATGAAAATTGAATATCGGTGTAGTTCTGTCTGCCATAAATTGTAACTTCAACTTTATTAAATGTGTATACATAAAAATGATAATTTTTATGTGAACTTGAAATTATATATATATTACACAAATTATTATTTATTTAGAACATTTTATGTAAAAAAATTACTAGGCAAGTATATATATTCACATTCTCAAGACAATGCAATTTCCATGAATTTAGAAAATATACGAACGCCTTTTTAGAGCCACTGTATATTTCTTAATGGAACACCGACCCACCCGAAGGTATGCGGTGAGTGAACGTCGTTGCGTAATCCAGTCAAGAGATGCACCACAAGGCCGAAGCCAAGGTTCAGGTGGTCGCAAAGGTCAAATGACCGAAAAAACTCCCAGCAAGTGGTGGGGTGACCCAAACTACTATAAAAAAAAGGCTCAAAGTGATGTGGCGAGAGAGACGTTCATTGGAACTCGCTCTGACTGGAAGATGGGGGCCAATTTGGCCTATAAAAATTAAAAAAACAGACAAGGTTACAAAACAGTATGATACAAGATTAAATACAGATAAGAAATTTTACATATGTACAGAGAACAGAAGAGGTGGAGTCAGCCAGTGAATTAGTAGTGCATCTCTTGCAGTAGAATCTCCTGGATCCCCTTCCGGAAGCCTTTATTGGAGAGGAATTATGGCGCTCTATCAGCTCTGACAGAACTTGGGAAATGGCGTGTCCTGACATCAGCGTAGTGCTCACAGTCGAATATGAGGTGATTGACGTCTTCAGTCTCTCCATGTGGGCAGATGTCATCTTGTCCATGGAATCGTCTTCTATAGGTTCCAAAGGAACCATGACCAGTGAGGAACTGGTTGAAGTAGAAGTCTGCAGACATTCTTTTTTAGATACTTTAGGAAAGAATGAGTAGAGTCTCCTGGTCTTGGTGGAGCACTCCCAGAGATGTTGCCACCTGTGCAGTTCGTCTATATTGGTAAGGGTGATAATCTGTTGCCTGCTGAGTCGGACTGTGATTCCAATATCCTCATTTGTGGTTGCGTCTTTGGAGGCTTTATCCGCTTCCTCATTGAAACGGATGCCCACATGTGCTTTTACCCAGTGAAAAATAAAAGTTTGGGGGTTGTTCTTGAGAATCTCCCTAATGTCGCTGATGACGTCACTAGGGCCGAAAGCACAGATTTAGAGTCTGTGTGGATGTGGCAGACCGGAACATTATGTTCCAGAACGCATTTCATGGTAAGAAGAATGGCAGAAGCTTCCGCTTCGAATACCGTTGCGTTATCATTCAGTCGGACTTTGGTGCTCCAGATCACAACTTCGTTGCAAAGAATAATGGAGGCACATCCTACTCTGTTGACAATCTTGGATCCATCGGTGTAGGCAAAATGGTCAAGATGGTTAGGAATGGGCGACCATTCCACTTGTCTATGAGTCCAGGGAGGATCAATCTTCAAAGTACGAACCACTGTATATAAATAAAGCCGTATATAAATTGATATAAATATATAATTTAAAAATTGATATAAATACCACACTGTGTATATAAATTGATAATGGAAAACGAATCACGGTGAACTAACATCTACAATATTTTCTTTTATTTTCGGTGTTAGAAGATTCCTTCGAGACAAAGGCGACACTTATTCCAATTTAAGCATTCAAAAATATAAAGCAAATTTCACGAATATCTTTTACTATTAAAAAATGACTTTTTTTAAACGTATATTTTAGAGAGCAGAAAGCAAAGTGCTCAATGAAAAAAGCGAATGGCTGAATCTAGTTTTGTAATTTTGAAACAGTGATTACGATAATGTAACTTCGTAAAAAATCTCAGTATAGTTAATCAATACTTGACAAATCTCAATATAATAAATGATGTATAGAGAAAAATTTATTGAATTAGACGATATTTTTTTCCGAATCCGAGAAGCTTTTCAATCATTTAGGGAAATAAAAGGTGAGAGTAAAAGAAATCTATACTTAACGAATTCTGAAAAAAAATTCTAATTTTTTTTGTCAGTTTATTTTGAAGTAAATCCGAACTAATTTTTTATATATATATAAATGCTTTTCGAATTTTTTTATTTAGTAACATCATACCTGCAAACGATACTTAAATGGTGGTTACTCTTTCATATATTTTTAGTCGATGAATAGTGGATAGAATAACAGCTAAAAGCCTACTTTTACGTCATCTTAACATCTACGGTATACAAAAGTGTACTTTGTGTAAACAGTATACCAATTATCGTATCGCAAGGTATGAAAACTCCCAAGCACCCATTTCAAAAATACTCATCTGTAAGCAGAAACGCAACTCCCATCTCTAGTCGTCAAACAATAGTGAGATACTAACTTGAAATCTAATATTCCTAAATATAGTTCTGGTGCTAATCTACGATGAACAATCTTTAATCTCAAGTTTACAAATAAATTACTATTTTAATTTAACTCAAAATTTGCAAAAGTTCTGTCACAATTTTCAATCTTTTTTCTTCTTTATTTCAAATGCATTATTGACTTTACAGCATCTAAAATTTAACTTCATTATTCCTAATTTTATAAAATTATTATAAGCGATAAAATCCTGTACGAGAATCACCTGTAAAGTAAAAAGATTAATTATAAAAACAATATTTTTTGAAAAAATCTTACTGCATGCATGAAGCTTTCGTCATTTCTCCCACATATATTTCGCATCAGGTTACAAAATTGCCATAATATGCATTTTTACCATCAGTCTATTCATCCAAGTGATTTCGTTACATTCTCTTACTTTCATCACTTCTGAAAAGTGTTTACTACGACGACATTCTTTCACTTTCGGTAAAAGATGGTTGCTTTTGTAAAGCATTGAGTTGCTACATGAATAATTTTCCAAATTTATTTTATAATTCTTAAACTGCAGCAGAAATGTGAGGGGCGTTTAAAAATCATGAAGAAGCACAATCTTTCAGAAAACATTCCTTAAATCTTGCCTTGGATGATTCACAGTAATTTTCTAACCGTCTCACTAGAGATTCTCTCTCAAAGTTTCGCGCATGAATCACGTCAATCAGTGATTTTAGTATGAAATGCAATAACCACACCTGTCTTGTTGGAACTGGCGGCACATGATTAGAATTGGAATTCTGAAGTTCATTACCAGATGCCATAAATGTTCAAATGTAGATGATTTTGTAGTGAACTACATGTATACAACATGAATGTAGAATAAATGTTTATAAAACAAAACAAAAAAAATGTGTTTTTCATTTTTTATTAATAAGCGGGTTTTACTTTCTGGATGAGCTTCATGTAAAGGTGCTATTTTATTAAGTAAATTAAAACCGCAACTTTTATACTGTTTTCGATTATTTTCCTCTTGTAATGTCTCACCATCGGCACTTTCGATTTTAAGATCCTATGTTTTTTTTTTTTGTTTTTTTTTGATTTTTCAGAGAGACTCTCGTTGTACGCGAGGCAGGCGAGAGAGATTGTCGCGAACCCATACATGGCTCCTTGTAAATTTTGTTCATTTTTTAATTAAATGTGTATGTTTCAAAATTGGAGTCATTTATTTGTTTGTTTGTTTCATAACAAACTTATGTTTTTGGTGGCAGCGGTTTGATGCTTTTTTAATGCTTTGCATTAGCATCCACTATGGAAATTAATTATGTGCACTATATTGGATTACGTGCCGCAATGTTGGAATACAGGTAGGCCATTTTGATCAATCTTTCTCTGGCTACTATTGAAAATAAATAGTTTGGAATGTTATATAAATTGATAGAATATTTAGTTCCAATGTTATTTACGTGGTTTTCATGTTATATCAATTAATTTTGCTTATAAGTTTGTAAATGGTGTATTCCATGTTACAAAGCTAATTTCTGTATTTCGTGTATTCGAATTTACAGTGTAATATTTTTTATAAGAAAAGTGTATCTTATTATAAATTTGCATTTCATAATTTTTATGTGGTTGATGTATTTCAATTCACGTAGGAATATGTTAAAATAACTATGTTGTTATAGATTAATGTGTAAAATCGAAAGTACACTTATATTTATAATTTTTTGAATGTTTCACTGAAGTAGATTTTTGAAAGTAATATATACTTTAGAAAGGTTTTGATTTCGTTATGTGAAAACGAAAGTACATGATTACAAATAGGTTTGAATTTAAAGTAATGTGAGATTTATTGATGTGTTTTTGATTTTGTTTGTAAAGTATCAAACTGATTTATTTGATATTTAGAAACGCATGTTTATTTTCATTGATAAAGATTTGAAAAGATATTTTCTTACTGTTTAAAATATCGTACGTTATTATCATTTTCATGTCGAGTATGATTAATGAATTAAGTTTATTGATTTAAAATCGAAAGCTGATTTCTGGTTTAGATTAGTTAAAGCTTTTAATTTATATTGTTGTTAAGAATTGTAGAGTGTTCTATATTTTGAATTAAATAAGGATTCAAAAAATAATATAATTTCATTTTCTGTTTTAATATAATAGTATTTGTATAAGAATCTGATTTTATAAATTTATACATTTTTGATTAATAATTCAATTTATCTGAGTATTAAGCATTAGCTTGGTGATAAAAAAACTTGAAATCGAGAGTAGAAGATTTAATAAACTTGTTCTTCTTCTCAAAATATATGATTTTCTATCTATACACTATTTGTTGTATTACAATATAGTTTGTTTTCATTTAAGTTTTTTAAATGTTGTGGATATGTTTATATTAGTAGAGTGTGTTAAATAATTTCTATAGTTATTTACGAAATTTTGCATATAGGTGGGTGTAGTCTGTTTTTCCTCTCATTATTGCATCTCTTCTGAGATAAAGCGTTAATAAATAAAATGGCTTTTTTAGCACGGGGGAAAAAGGGAGATTTAGTAGAAGTAGCTGAAGAGTTAGGGGAAATAATTCCAGATTCTCTTAAAATCCCAGATATAAAAAAATTAATTTTAACTAGTAAAAACTTTAATGAGGAAGAAGTAAAATGTATATTAGATAGGGTAATCGAGGAAAGAGTTAAAAGGGAACAGGAAGAAAAAGAAGAAAGAGTTAGGCGAGAAATACTAGAAAAAGAGGAAAGAATTAGACGTGAAGAAAGAGAACATATTTTAGAAATGAAACGTCTAGAAATCTCTTCAAATGCTGCAATTTCGAACACAGAATCAGTTACAAATAGGACTGAACATGCTCAAAAAATTCAATTAATGCAAATAACGCCAAAATTCGATGAAAGGAAAGATGAGATGAGTTTATACTTAATAAATTTTGAGCGTAGAGCAGAAATGGCTCATATTCCAAAAAACGAATGGGTAGTTTATCTTGTAAGTGCTTTACCTTCAGAGATATCTAACATGTTAGCTAGAGAACCTCCAGAAAGGGCTGATGATTACGATTACGTGAAGGAAATTATTCTTAAACGATTCAAGTTAAATAGCGAAAAATTAAGACAATTGTTTCTTAGACACCAGAAAACGTCAGACAAATCATGGAGAAATTATGCACAAGAATTGAATAGTTACTTTACGGAATGGCTTACGGAATTAGAAATAACGACATTTGAACAGCTTAAGGAACTAATGGTAACAGATCAATTGAAACGTCGTGTGCCAATTGAAATTAAGGAACATTTTTTGGCGGAATGGCTTAAAATAAATTCGCCGTATGATCTGGCAGAGAAAATAGATGAATATGAAAGTTTAAGAGATAGTTTTAAAACGAAAGATTTTACAAAACTCCCTCGAAATAATTTTGGTTTTCGTCAACAAAATGAAAACCGTGCCTTTAAGTTTAATGAAGTAGTTCGGAATCATAAATCTCATGTTCCTAAAAGAGTCGAGAATAAAAATTCTAATTATTCACATGAAAAGGAATTCGAAAAAAGAAAACAACTCCGATGTTATGAATGTGGTTCTTATAGTCATTTGCGGCCTCAGTGTGACAAAATAAAAAAGAACTTAGAATCGATAGCATCCAACGAAATTGCTAGAAGTACATTTAATGAGTTGATGGCTCCTTACACTAGTATCGGCACTGTTAATGGAATTCAAATGCCAATCTTAAGAGACACTGGAGCAACTCTTGATTTGATTTGTGGAAAATACGTGAAACCTGATATGTTCACGAAGGAAAAGGTTTGGCTAAGAACACCTCTTGATGAAACTTTAGTATGCTTACCTATTGCCAAGGTTGAAATAAATTGTGAATTAGGTCACATTTTGACAAAGGCAGCAGTTCTTCGAGATTCTTTGGATCAAGGAAGATATTTACTGGGAAACAAAACAGCCGCTTTATTTGAGGAAATTAAAAAGCATGAGGAGGTGAAAATACATATGATAAATGCTATAGAAACTCGAGCTCAAAGAAGACGGAAGGAAAATAGCAAGAATAAAGAGATTATTGATTCTGAAATAGAATCTTCTAGGTCTTGCTTCCAAACTAAACAAAATGAAGAATTAGAGAAAAATACAATTTTGCCACCATTAGAAACCGAAGTTGAAGGGATGGATTTGATAAAAACATCTCCAGAAGAATTTGCTCGGGAACAAAAGGTGTGCGAAGATTTGAAACCTCTCTTTGAGCAAGCTAAACGACAATCTTCAAAAGACAATAAATATATTATAATAAATCAACTGTTGTTTTATAATAAAATGGACAATGATGGAACTGTAAGAAGATTATTAGTTGTGCCCAAGAAGTTTCGCAACCAACTAAAAGGGATCTGCCATGAGATAACTGCAGCTCATTTAGGTATAACTAAAACAAAAGATATGCTGTGCAAAACTTTCTACTGGCCTAACTGCTTTAAAGAAATTGAAAATTTTGTTAAATCTTGTGACAAATGTCAACGAGTAGGAAAGCCTCAAGATAAGAAAAGGGCTCCTTTGAAACTGGTTCCAGTAATTCCGGAAATATTTACAAGAATTAACGTTGATGCATGTGGTCCTTTACCTATAACTTCCTGTGGTAACCGGTATATTATAACAGCCATTTGCATGTCATCCAAGTATCCAGATGCCATCCCAGTACCAGATATACGTTCTACTACTGTGATTGATGCTTTTCTTCAGATATTTAGCCGCATGGGTTTTCCTAGGGAGTTGCAAAGTGATCAAGGAACATCTTTCATGAGTGTCCTAACATCAGAATTTTTAGAAAAATTTGGTATTAAAGTTGTGCATAGTTCCGTTCAGCATCCCCAAAGCAATCCTGTTGAGAGATTGCATAGAACTTTAAAGAGAATACTGAAAGTCCTTTGCTTAGAAAAGGGTACAGATTGGGAGAAGATTTTACCTCAGGCACTTTTTGCTCTTAGAACTTGCATTCATGATAGCACTGGATATTCTCCTGCAGAATTAGTCCATGGTCGGAACTTAAGAACACCCGTAACACTATTATATGAAAATCTAACTGGTAAAACCATTGAAGAAGATAGTGTGATTGCTTACGTTTTTAATCTTTTAAATAGAATGAAAAGATGCCAAGAATTAGCTGTGAAAAATATGACAGAGGCTAAAGAAAAACAGAAACTTTGGTATGACCGTAAGGCTACGAAAAGAGAATTTAAAGAAAATGATCTTGTGTTAGTTGTTGCACCTTCTAGATCAAACAAATTTTCTGTTCATTGGATAGGTCCAGGAAAAGTAGTAAAACGACTATCGGACACAAATTACGTAATACAATTTCCCGATAAGGAAAAATTACATGTATACCATGTAAATATGTTAAAACCTTATTTTCAGCGTCCAGAAGATGTTAATTTAATTTTTACCTCTAATTCTGATAATGAAGATATTGATTCTGAGAAAGAAGATATCCCAAGTTTTGAAATTAATTCATCTACCCTTTTAGAGACTTTTCCTGAAAGCTGTTTTAATGAAAAGTTAGAGGACGATCAGAAGAAACAATTGAGTAGACTTTTGATTCAATTTATTGATATTTTTTCAAATGAACCAGGTTGTACAGAACTGGCTGAACTTGACATCGAATTAGAATCTAATAAACCTATTATAGCTAAACCATATCGAATGTCCCCACGACAGACAGAAATTCTGAAATCGGAAGTAGACAAGATGTTGAAATTGAAGGTGGTGGAACCAGGGGAATCCGATTACACATCACCTTTAATATTAGTTGAAGCTCCTGGAAAAGAACCTCGTCCGTGCATTGATTATCGCAGGTTAAATGAGGTTACCAGAACGCAATATTATCCATTACCAAATATTGAAGAGCGTGTTGAATCCGTTTCGAAAGCGAAGTTCATATCTTTATTAGACTTAACACGAGGTTATTGGCAGATACCTTTGAGTCCTAAGGCTCAAAGATATGCTGCATTTACGACGACATTTGGTGTTTATAAACCTTTGAGAATGGCATTCGGTTTGAAGAATGCTCCTTACTATTTCAGTAAGTTAATGGCTGATTTATTAAAAAATTGCGAACATTTTGCTGTGCCTTATTTAGATGACATAGCTATATATTCACTTACCTGGTCTGATCACATCCAACATCTTAAATGTGTTCTGGAGAAGATTCGATTTGCGAAATTGACTGTAAAACCCCTTAAGTGCAAATTCGCTCAACTTCGTGTTAAATATTTGGGACACTTTGTAGGACAAGGTCAAAGAACACCAGGTGATATTAAAGTGAAAGCCATTACCGATTTCGAACGTCCCTCAAGCAAAACCGAAGTACGAGCTTTCCTAGGTCTTGTTGGGTACTATCGCAAGTATATACCAGAATTTTCGGTAGTTGCTGCGCCTTTATCCGACCTGTTAAAAGGGAAGTCCAAGAAAGGAACTGTAATATGGAATAATAACTGCGAAAAGGCATTCATAGAATTAAAGAACACTTTAATAAAGAAGCCTGTACTTTACAGTCCAGACTTTCAAAAACAATTTATCATTCAATGTGATGCCTCAAACTTAGGAATAGGTGTAGTTTTATCTCAGAGAGATCAAAATGAAAATGAACACCCTATCCTATTTCTGAGTAAAAAATTTTCAAAATCTGAGAAAAATTATAGCACTATAGAAAAGGAATGTGCAGCAATAATTTTTGCTGTTACTAAATTAAAATATTATTTAGATGGTCAGTATAAATTTATCATCGAAACTGATCATAACCCTTTAGTTTGGTTAAAACATCATACAGGATCTAATCCCAGACTTTTAAGGTGGGCTTTGGTGCTTCAAAGCCTAAATTTTGATATTGTTCACAGAAAGGGCAAATTACATCAGAATGCCGATAGTCTCAGTAGAATGCTGAATAACCAAACTTAATTATTTTCTTTTTTCTCAGATATTAAATTAAAATGTTTTTTAATACAAATTTCAATTGTTGTTACATGTGTACATAATAAAAAAAATGTTTTTTATAGTAAAAATGTGTCTATTTGTAAGTTTAGTTAAGGTTGAAAATTCTGTTGTGTTAGATAATTATTTTGTGCTATTTTGATATAATTTTATTTTATATTTAATATTATATAATTCCATATAATTTTGTGTTTCAGCCAGAGTCCGATTGATCAGGGCTATCTGTAATACTAAATTTTGCTCTTTGTTGTTTGTGTGTGTTTTTTTCTTTTTTATTTGCAGGTTGATTTCCTTAGAATGAGAAAAAGAAAAAAAAAAAAACTCCGGGGAAGGAAGGAATAATTTAGTCTGTAATGTCTCACCATCGGCACTTTCGATTTTAAGATCCTATGTTTTTTTTTTGTTTTGTTTTGATTTTTCAGAGAGACTCTCGTTGTACGCGAAGCAGGCGAGAGAGATTGTCGCGAACCCATACATGGCTCCTTGTAAATTTTGTTCATTTTTTAATTAAATGTGTATGTTTCAAAATTGGAGTCATTTATTTGTTTGTTTGTTTCATAACACTCTTAAGTGAATAGTATTTCAGTTGCAGACAAATTTATTGATTAAGATTTCTGTAACGAATGTCAAAAGAAATAATACTGAGGCTTTAATTATCCATTTGGTGAGTGATTTCAATTAGGGCTCCTAGCGTAAAAGACTCCCAATCAATCTTTAAATAAATCTCCGAATGATGATCGCTAAACTCACGCTCGCCTGTTGTTAGGAAAGTTTCTCATAAGTAGAAAATATCAGATTCAGTATCACCCACTTTAAACGTTAGAAGATAAAAATTGCGCTCATATTTTTTCCATGCAATACGTAAATGCTGCCGGTGATATTTCAGAACTAGCGGCTGTCAGTAACCTTATGCCTCTTTCCATAAAATCAGTAAAGAGAAGCATCGCATGCCATGGACAGTAATTGGGAGTGTAACCATATTTTCTCTCATTGTGTTGCTAAAACTCATGAGTTGGGGACGTGTTCACGTTAATTTGTGATGTCCAAAGTCCGTCCACTGGTATGGCACTGACGCGAAGAAAAGGAATACAGATTAGGTGTGTCCTCATCATCTTACCGTAGTTCAAAATTACAGAACGCTTGCTGTCAGGCTATTATTTCCAGCCATTAACATTAACGTACAATTCGGCCCTCTCATGCACAGCTATGTATATATATCTGCGATGTTTGAAAAGTCCATGAAAGCTACTCTAAGGCATTCGTGAATCAGTTACGCAGATTTGTTAATGCCTTAGAACAGCTTTCAGGAATTCTCTCTCAGCTAAGCCTGATCAGTGTAGTTAAGATTACTGATTCAAAAAAAGTGTCTTTTTATGCGTTTGGAAAGCCTTCCAGACTATAGTAATAGCTGTTAGAAAGATTCCTGGTGGGTGACCAATGTAAACAATTGCGGTGGATATATGAACCTGCATGCAAAAAGAGTCCGAAACCAATCAGTAAGTACCATTACTTACCAACTGCATTTATCAATAAGACAAAAGTTTCTTGGTTTACAGTATCCAAACGCTTCACTATCTTGATCAATTCGACCACTATCTTGAACGCTGCAACCTTTTTAAAGTTGGCTATCTGCATCAGCATTTAGAGTGGTATACAAGGAACATGAAAACTTGACATCTCATCAATAAAGTAGTGTCCTTGATATAAATTGGAGTCGTTCCAGTGTCACAAACGATTCTCAACAGTAGTTGATTTGAAAAGAACTCGGTTTCATCTTAAGCCCGCCACACACGATAGGATTATTTCTATGGATTTGTTGTACGTGAACAAGTTGTACCGTGTGTGGGTAAGTTGAACAGGTTCAAGAAAACTCAAACAAGTTCTGATTTTTCTTCCAACACAGGAAGTAAGCAATTGCTTCCCGTTGTCGCGTGTCTGTCTCGCAGGGTTGCAAATTATTTCTTGGCGATACTTGGGAAAATTAATATTTGAAATTTCTCATTTACTGAAACTTAGATTCACGTTTTACGTTTTGTAAACAGCGTCAAGAACATTAGATCCCTTTTTAAAAATGTCCATGAAGCAAATATTGCAGGAATTTATTGAAGTCTATAAAGATGAGCTTTGTTTGTGGCAAATAATGAGTGTCGATTACACAAATAAAATAAAAATAAAGTTAGCTTACGAAAAATTATTGGAAATATACAATAAGATAGATGAAAAGGCTTCAACTAACGAAGTAAAGGAAAAAATTAAGGCCCTCCGTTGAACCTATAAAAGAGAAAAATCAATGAATCAAAAAAAAATGGTGTAAGCATGGAGGATGCATATGTGTGCCGACTTAATGGTACTTTGAATATATATTATTTCTGGACGAAACTGCGATTCCACGTTCTGAAGTATCTTCCATGAATTTGGACACAAGTTTTGTTGAAAATGGTGATGAAATAAGTTAAATAATTTATTTTGTAAAATTATTCTCAATCTGAATGAATATATATAATTACACATTTTTATAATAAGCTTTATTAGAAAACATTATTTTTTTATTTCAAAATGCTTACAAAGCTTAAAAATGAACATTTTAAAATTTTAATTTTCTATATTTTTAAATATAAATTAAGCTTAAACAATAATATAAAGGTATTAATTGAGATTATTCTGTTGTTTTCTTTAAATATTCTTTATACAATTAAACAATAATAAAATTAGATAATTAAAAATAATAAATTGATTAATAATAACAAAAGAAAATTATTCACCTTTAAGCGAAATTGAAATTAAATGCAATTTTAGTTATGATTTATCATTTGGTAAATGTTAATTTGTTTCCCTTTTATTTAAAAATCACTTAAGAAAATATTATAAAATCTAAGAATACTTGGATAATAGATAACAAATTAATAATTGATTTTATATATCTACCAATAAATAATAATTATTAATACTCGATAGATAAACTTTTTGATGTACTAATGTGGCTCTTTAATTAATACCGCTTGTCAGAAAGCGCTAAGTTGCACTTAATGGTTCATGAGAACTTAAAGATGAGCGCATGGATGTATCTTTTCTTATAATGAAAGGTGTTATCTTATCCAACAACGCTGCATACAATTTTTCATTCCTCAATTTTATCCTCATGTAATTCAAGAAATCTTTATCTTTCGACTGTACTTCTGTAATCAAATATAGATGTGAAAGAGTTTCACGCTAGAGCAACCAATTTTTTTTTTTGCCCATTTATTTATTTATTTTTTATTGTTTTCTTTGCACCATCATCACAGTCCAAAGCAACAGCAAATGATACTTCTGTGCCTAATTTACTCATGTTACTTAACTTCCTATGATAACATTTAATGGTAAATGTTACAAGCAGACAAATGAATACAACAATAAAAACTAAAAAGACACATAAATACGTAAGTCATAAAAGTGGCTGAACAACTCTTTTAAATAATTGAAATTTTTGGCGATTTTTGATTTCCATTTACGATGTACACATTTTAAGCCAAAAGCAATAAATGTTGAAAAATGGCACCCTTAAAAATAACTTCCCACTCCAGATGTGCCTCCCCTACTGTGGTCAGCAGAGTTTGAGGGAAGTGAGTGCTTAATTACTTTCCACTCCCTCCAACAAATCCTAAGGAAAAATCCTATCGTGTGTGGCAGGCTTTAGTAACATCAAGGAAAGAGACCGTTAAAGTTGACCTAAGTTATCGTCTGAGAAGGCATTGTGCTAAACCAAAGGACTGAAATGAACATTTTCGACAGAGTAACCGAAAATCGCTATCGTAACGAGTTAATCCTTCCCTATGTGCGTCTGTTCCGATGTGCCATTGGAGCATATTACGTTTTTATGGATGACAATACATGGGCATACCGGTTACCAGCTATTTAGTAAGTACCGGAAAGGAAAGGTATCATTCGAATGGAGTTTTTAGTGTGTTTCTCAGATTTAAATTCCATAGAACATGTGTGAAATGCTTTGGAGTGACGTTGATTACATTCTTCGGGAAAAATCCAACAATCAAAACAAATGTTGATTGAGGAATGGTCACTCTTACCTCAAGAACTATTGGACATTCTGGTGTTGAGGCGGTGTGAAATAACTATTGCAGTAATGAAAGGAGAAATCCCATATTCAGGGGAATCTCTAACTCTTGTTCTTTCTCTTGTACAGATAATCAAGTGAGCGATACTATGAGTTTAATAAAAAAACCTTTCTTTGATTCCATATTGGATACATTGTATTCCTTTTTGCGCAACTATATTTCCGTCTTATTTTAAGTTCAAAATGATGTCTTTCATTTTTATATTTCGTGTCTCTCAGGTGATTTCTCGCGAAATTATGACATGAAAAAAAAGTTTAAGTTTTACCAGCGTGCATGTGTGTAAAACATGCAATTATAAATATACATATTCCATTTAATGCTTTATAAACAATTGTTAAAAAACATTTGTATCTGCCTTTCGAACTATCTTTCAAAAAAAAAAAAAAAAAAAACTGTTTATAGATTGCGGGACTTATCCAAATAAGAGAACCATAAAACTCGTCAATAATGACCCCGAAAATTGTACATACTGACAACAATCACGCATTGCCTAAAAGTCACAGGGGTCGAAACAGGAACTTCCCAATCTGAGACGCGGGCCCTTACCATTAGAGCAGAAGTCCGCAGAATTGTTTATAAATAAAGTAATGCTTTTAAAGTCTTTTAGCCAAAGAATTCTCATAAAAAACGCTGAATTGTAAAGCACTACAAATTTCGAACCAGTAGTTAGAAAATGCACGCAATTTTATTATGAATAATGTGTAAATGTTATATCTGAAATAAAACTTAAGAAGTAATTTAACTAAACACAGAATTTTAGGATGGTTTTATCAATGTAAAAAATTGTAATTAGAAACGACAATATATTTAATTTACATTATATATTTCGATAAAAAAGTGTTAAAAATTAATAAGTAAGAATGAAATATTTTGTCCCCAAATATTCTGGAATTTATAAAAATCTATGAAATGATGTGTGTTATTTTAAAAAAAAACATATGAAGATTTATAAGCTTATTATTTATAAATTTATTATTTACTTGAGATTACTTATAATTAATTAGATTTTAAATTAAATAATAATTTGTGAATGTTATTAATAAATTAATTATATACAAATATAAATCAGATTCTCACACAAGTTTTTATTTATAATAAAAACTTGTATAATTATTTGTAATAAAAACTTGTAAAATAAGTATGCTATGGATATATTATAAATATAAGAGCATTATATATGCATTAAATAAATGTTAGAACTCTCTCTATATATATTTACATAGTATAAAACTTTTTCTTATAACTACAATAAATCGGAATTCCTTATAAATGTATACATTATTGAAAAATGTAGTAAATAAATAATAAGTTGTAATAAGTAAATAAAAACATTAAAATATTGTATATGCATAGTATTCTCATGTAAATTTGAGATTAATTAGTGTTATTAATTAATATAATTATGATTTTAGTAGATAATTACTTGCATACATAAATTAGAGACTCATAAGCATTATACAATAAATGAGAACACTGTGTATACAGTACGCAAAAATACTCTATGAATAATTATAATCATTCTATTTATCTAGAAATAATTTTTGTATATATAGCAAACATGAATCGAAGATTATCTTATATACAACAGATAAGAATACTCTATACTTAATAAGATCAGAGTAAGTTCAGATTTTTAAGTCAATTTTAGATTGATTAATAACAATAATTAACGAATTAACCACTATTGCAATGGATAATTAATACACAAATTTACATTAAAGCTTATAAGCAATTATATGCAATAAATAATATTGTATGCACAGTAAATAAGATTAGTGTATGCGTTGTAAATGAAAATACTGTAAATAAGGCGAATATAGTATATAAAATAATAAAACAATGTACACATAAATTATTTTCCTCCAATCCACTGATCTCATAGAAAAATAAATTTTCTTGAATAAGTATAAACCAAAGTTTAAATTAATAAGTTATTATTTCTTTTATCTATATATTTCTATATATTTTCCTTTTATCAATCTATTGGTCCATTTTTTTCTTTTTATTTATGTGAATACTTTTTGTCTTCTGTTTTAATATTACTATAAAACATCAATTTCCGCATGGCATTTGGAAAAACAATTGACATACAAGTTGATTTTATTTTGCATATATCCATTCAAGTTTTACTTTAACTGCTGGAGGCCAGATAAGAAAAGTGAGCATGAAAATATTCCATTCGGAATTTTATTTTCTTGGGTACATATTGAATTTTCTATGTATTATTGAATTATGTTTATATTTCATCGATTTTTTCCCCAGAAATATATTAAAAGCAACTTATTTTAAAAGATTAAAGCTCAAACCCTGAAGGAAAAATGAATATAATAAACAAATAAAACTCTTCCATATTCAATTTTTCATTCGAATTCATAAATATGAGAAGAAAAGAAAAAATGATATTTGTTTTATATTTATCGAGTGGCATTTATATATACTTGTTTCGCAAGGAAATGCTTATTTATTAATTTCGGAAATTTTATTTGCATAGAATAAAAATCAAAACAGGGATTGTTTGAAATAGCTTTTGCTCTGATGAAAATTATTTAAATAAATGAATAATATATATCTTTGAATAAATACAACTCGATATTGAATAAAATATGAATCATCAACCTACCTCTAATTATCTTTGGCTCGGAAAGATAAGATTTTGACAAATGAAATTTTCCTTTTCATATTTTTTTCTCCTTTCTTTTTTTATCATTTCATATATTCTTTTGCAGACATTTATTTCTTTTTATCTTAAAAAAGAATATTAACTTCATGAGTTCGTTCATTAATTATTAGTACAATTTATTTCATTTTTGACAACATTAAATTTTTAATAATGGATTAGGGCGTGGCCTTTCCCATATTTATAATAATAACCTGCTATAACCGTGTTAGATAATTTAAACATTACCTCTGAGAATCGTGTTGTTAATTTATATGCTGGCAATTATGTGCATATCTTTCACACATTTGCATAATAACAAATTGTGAATAGTCAAATCACTGAAAAATCATTTCCCATTTTTGCATTCAATATCTGCTCAAATTTTCCTCTATATTATTGTAATAAAATATTATTTTTTCCCTATTTTTTGTGTTATATCTTTTAGTTCTCTCACATTTTAAAGCTACCGATTTTATTAACGAGCCACAATAATGTAATCTTTAAGTTTTATTTTATTTTTCGTATTTATTCTTCGTTTTATAATATTCCAATGATTTTATATTTTTACAGTTACAATTTAATAAACTTTTCCTCCTAACGTTATGCTCTCTTCAATAAATTCCAAATACACAAAAACAAAAAAACAAAAAAACTCCATTAGAGTTTGGCACTTTAAAGATCACTGTTATCCACGCCCACATGAATATAACAAATATTTTGGAATAAATTCAAATGGTCGTGATTGAATCAACCTTAATAAACAAAAAATGCCACAAACCAAACGAATGCATTTTCTTTTGTTTTGGGGATATTGATACTCGTTTTAAGAGGCATCTGCAATTTTATTTTTACATAAGATGTTCGCACTGGTGTCACCGAAAACTAGTGATATAACAGTGCTCTGTAGAACGGAACATTTAGGATTCAAGCCGAGCTATTGTTGAACAACGGACTATAAGTAATGCGCTTCTGCCTTTATCATGTACATTTGTTCTGGTGCGTGCTTGGGAGTTTTCTTGGCTTTCTCCAATGCAACTTTTTAACATCTTCTTCTTCTTCTTAGATTTCGGTTTGTTTGTCATTGGGCACCTCTGCTTTTAACAGCATTTTGTACCAATAACTCCAAACGCAATGTTTCCTAGTTCCAAATACTCGGGTCACCCACTTTATTAATAAAGTCCGATAACCATTTAATGGAGTCTAGGTGTAACTCTCTAGTATGGATGATGCCTAAAGAAGTTAATCTAGGGAGGGTCAAGAGCCTCGCATTCATAAATGATATGCTTGGCCGTTTCCTCTTGCGTATGACATTTCCTGCAGATAGGGTCTTGCTGAAACAGTCCCATTTTATGGAGGTGTTTTCTGAAATAGTAATGCCCAGTTATGAAGCCTACGATTAAACGTATCTTCTGCCTAGAGCATCTAAGAATTTCAGAGGCAATCCAAGCTGATGATCCACAGATCATACTTTTAGCGTGGGTTCGACCAGGAGTGTTGAGTCAAGCTTAATATATCTTCCGTTTTTCCCATCTAAGAACATTGGTTTTTGTGGTCTTCAAATTGATCCCACAAAAAATTTCTGCACCAATGGAAACAAAAGACGATCCTTGTTTAGCAAGTTCATCTGCTCTTTCATTACCTTCGATACCTTTGTGCCATGGCACCCATACAAGGATCACATTGTTTCTAGTTGCCAGTTCTGTAAGAATGTTTCTACATTCCAAAATCATTTTAGATTTGATTTCGAAAGAATTGAGCGCTTTTAAAGCGGCTTGACTGTCACTAAAAATGAGAATCCGCGTACCGTAGTAGCCCTTCCTCATATTTAGTCGCAGACAGTGGATAATGGCCAAAACTTCTGCCTGGAAGTCCGTAGCATATCGCCAAGGCTTACAGATAGGCTGGTTCTTGGTGACACGCCACATACTCCCAGTCCTGAGAGGCTGTTTTTCAGTGATCAATCTGTGTACCAGATTAGATCTCCTGTTTTAGTTTCAAACATGTTATTGTTCCATTCGTCTATAGTTGGAAAAACTATTTCAAATGTCCTTTCAAACATGTATGACTTTTCCATGATGTCCGAGGGCATCAGAAAAGTAGGATCTTGAATTTTCCCGGTAATACCCCTGTGCCCTTTGGCAACAGGTTGGTCGTACCATTGGTTTTGTAGCTTCATTCTGTATGCAATCATTCTGGCAGTGCTGCAGATGAAGATGTCTAAGGAGTCAGATCCAATATAACTTCCAATGCTCTGGTTGGCGCGGTGGACATTGCTCCTGTGATGCAGAGACAGGCCAGTCTTTGTAGACCTCCTAGTTTGTCAGTCACAGTCTTCTGTTCCACCTTACGCCACCAAACTTTTTAACATGATCCACTGTATATGGAAAAACATCTCAGACAGTAATTTAAGCGATGGATATTCAAATGTCTTACATCAGATTTAAATTGTTAAGATATGATGTCAAAGATAATTTTAAATAAAATGTAAAATTTTGTTCTCAGTTTCAAAT
Source organism: Latrodectus hesperus (assembly GCA_037975125.1). NCBI lineage: Eukaryota > Metazoa > Arthropoda > Arachnida > Araneae > Theridiidae > Latrodectus > Latrodectus hesperus. The sequence continues at coordinate 76,676,318 of CM075852.1, forward strand.
TAAGGCAAAAATCATTGAATATTTAGCTGAATAAAAATTATTACCCACAAAAAAAAGTGTTGTGAGTTTTTTTAATTTATGAATTTATAAATAGCAATTTTCTTTGTTTAGTTACAGCATTACTTTGGATAACACATATGCAGTTTATAACGTAATAGATTTTTTAAATTCATTTTGAAAATTTTCATAAAACTCAAAAAATATTCAAACCAAATGTTTCCTGAAAAATTAAATTATTTTCCTCTATATTTTATATTTCATGAATACGACTGAAAAACAAACATACTATGAAATTAAAAAAAATATATTTAAAAACCTATAGAAATATATATATATATATATATATATATATATATATATATATATATATATATATATATATATATATATATATATATATAGATAGATTTCAAAACTACTTATTTATTTTTTTTTAATTTCTAAATAAATTCTTGCTGAACTGATGCTTCTGTTCTTTTATATCCATATTCTGTCTGACACAATTTGATCTGACATTTCGCTAAATATATTTCGATGTTTCGTTAAAATGATTATGTCATAAATATGTAGAACATCAGTATTCTTTTCTTCAGGAAATGAATTTATAAAAAAAATTGCAATTTGATGAGCTATAATTGTAATAAAGTCAGGCATAAAGCTTTACACTAAGAATCATCTACATATTTTAAAATTGCTTGGTGCGTAAAAGAGGGGAGGAGGGGTCATTTTATCAAGAAAATTTCAAACTGATCCTCTTTAAAATAATTTTCATAAATATTAATGCTACATCAATGCTAAGTGCCCCATTTACTTTCTATAATTTACAGGTTTTAAAAAAGAAAAAAAAGTTCTTCGCTTTTCTATAAAGCAAACAATAATGTTTTTGCCGTTTTCGCGTTACCATTGAATGAAGTGAGAATAAGTATGCAAATTATTGTATGACGTTGGTGAGGCACCGGCCAGTTGAAAATAAGAGTACCAGTCGTTGTAGAAGTAGGTCCACCGCACTCACTCATCAATCGTAATTCCTACATTTGCGAAGACAGATGGACGTGTCGAAGGAGCTCGTTGGGTGTTGTTTGCTTTACGACTTAAAAAGTGGGCTTATCAACTATTGCGTCAAGTAGCCGAATATATCAAGCGTTTGTGTGTGGTTAGTGAGTGACCTATGAGCTGCTACCAACTGGTCAAACGGTCACTCCGGACTTGTTATCGCAGCAGTTGGAACGTGGACAACAGACATTGCAACAGAAACAACCAGCACTGGCTAATCACAAAGGTATTTTTGAGTTATCGCTTTGATTTTATGAAAGTTTCTTAAATAACATTTCAAATATAAGGTATGACATTTTGTAATTTGACGGTGCGAAAATATATCACTTACAGTTTATTTGATTTTTTATTGATTTTAGATTGATTCGACTTTTCTGTGTAATTTAAAATTTTATTAAGCAATTTTTTTCATATTTAATAGGATCTTGCCCTAGAAACTACAATATATATATATATATATATATATATATATATATATATATATATATATATATATTCCAAAGATTAATTAAGTAATCTACAGAATTTAGCAATATACTATTAAAAAAATTAAACATAAATTTATATAAAAGCATATTCTGAAAGAATATTTATTATAAAAATCGAAGACAAAGGTAACATTGAAAATAGAAAAAGGAAATTCAAATTTAATTACGAAATGGCAAAAAAGTAAAAGGACGAATAAAAAGAGAATTTTTTTGTAAAAAAAAATGCCCTTTTTTTTTTTTTAAGGAATCAGTATCTTTATTAGTCAATTAAAATTTATTCTTACTATGTATTTTTTTCTATAATTGTGTTTTATTATATAAATATTTTGTTACAACATTTTTTTTTAATTTTAGAGTTGATATTATTGATATTAAAACGCACACAAATTTTCTTAATAAATAAACAATCAAATAAGTTACTTTCACAAATTAAGTTAAATAATACATATCCTCATTACATAAAAATTAATTTTTCCCAATAATAAAATAAAGTTAGTATATTATTGTTGCGAATTAAAAATAATTAATTGTAATGCCATCAAAGGCTACAACAAAGCGAAGTGAATCAAATTTAAAAAAATCGGAACCCACTTTTTCGGAATAATCTACGTAAACATTTATTGAAACATTTAATGCAGTAATCCATATATATATATATATATATATATATATATATATATATATATAATATATAAAGTAAGTTAGGACATTAAAGCAACAAGCGTTTATTTTATACGAAGAATATTAACAATATGTTTCAGAACGCCTTATAATCAACGAGCAATTATACTTACCTTTCATATGTTATTTGTTGAAAACATATTTTTTATGACAAATATAGTACAATAAAAATTTAATTTTCATTTCAGCAACGGTCTAGGATTAGTGTAGAGAAATGTATCTCTTGTATTACTGCAAACATGATAAAATAAAAATACTAGTCTCTTTTTACGAACTGGCAATTTTATGCATTATTATTTAGTGATTCAAAGTAATCGCTATGTGTTTGTATTGTTATGTTAACATATTTAACAGATTTCCAATATAGTATTAGATGTAAACCAACTAATTTTCTTATAATAACAGATGGAATAATGATTTTTACTTTTACAAAAGAAGGTCTGAATAATTATTTCACCTTTTTATACTTTCTTAGCATGTAATCCTATTTCATCATTACCAAACTATATATATTTATATATAATATATATATATAAATGTTTCCCAGATTATTTAGAGAATTTAAATAGTATAAAATCCAAATATACATAAAAAGAGACTGCGTAAAATATTAGTTGGTTTAAAGTATATCTGATTAAAAAAGAAATTTGTGAAAAAGTTAAATCATTTAATAAAAAAAGCTATAGGGAGCATTCTGCTTGGTTCTTCCTTCTAAATCAAGGAGGCTCCTTCCGGCTGTTTCTATCTGATTATTAGAGCCCACCTCTTGGTTAGGTACACGAAAGCATGCTGATGCAACAATAGCTTTCCCTCATATGTAAAAAATTTTTATATACTTATAAAAGATTATTTTCGTTGTAAAAACTTTTAATTATATATATATATATATATATATATATATATATATATATATATTAATTATTAATACTAATTATTAATAATATAAATAAAGTGTTCCTCTAATTTTATATATTTATTTTATATTTTCATTACAGTCAATCGTTGTTATATAAAAATTTTAATGGATCTTTGAGAAAAAATTCTCTTGGTAAAAAAATCGAAATTTTTAATGCATTAAATAATCCTAAACTTAAGAATCTCTTATTTGACATCAGCAATGGAACGTAAAGTAGTCGCTAGTTATTAATATCCGCGAATATTGCTATTTACTTCTAAGAATATTCCTAACCCAATCAATAAATATAATGGTATTAAAATCTGTTATAACGCGAGTGCGCGTTGCTTTCGTTGCTTATGACACTTGGACAAGCCAAACTCACTATGCCATTAGCTATGCGAATTTAAGTCAGTAGGTGCATCTTTCGCTTAACCTGAGCACCACGAAGGTGAAAGTACGACTTTTGCTCTATATTTCTCCAACAGATTCAGTTTTAACGTGATGTAATTTTGCTATTATTTATCGATAGATACCATCGATTTCATGATCACCCAGATATACTTTCACTCAACGTTTTTCAATTCTTTATGTATCTTAAAAATATAATCTTATCGACTTTTTAATAAATTTATATGTTTATACTTTAAACACTTTTTTATGTGCTAAACATATTCTAAGATGAAAAAACACAGTTACATTACAGTTTTTTTTAAACATGGTATAGTATTTTGACATAATATATTTACATTGTGATACATGATTTCATGACATATTTGATTGAACGACATTAATGTCACCAATATTTTTCATTCTTCATAACATTTATATTTTTCAACCAAGTGTAGTAGATAATCTCACAATTAAATATATTTAAAGCCATTTATATTATACACAGTGATTTATTTTTATTTTATTTATTGCTTTCTGAGAAATTATTTAGATAATCGGCCATATTTAAGCATAGCAAGAAAAAAATCCAGAATTCTCCTAAAACGCTCAGTTTTATCTTTATTTTTATTTATTTCTATATGACAGCTATATATATTAAGATAGTGCAATACTCATATATCCCAAGAAGTAAAATCAGAAAACATATAAAACTTTTGGCTTGCAGAGATCGACTTTCTAATATAACTTTTAAAAACTTATGAAAGTTTTGAAAGAAAATTATTTTTTCACGTGAACGAACTATGTTAAATAGTTTTTCTTTTCCTTTAATTTAGTAAATTAAAATTAATTTTCAGATAAAAACAATAAACTATATAAATACATATTTTCTTATAAAATATTAAAATTCAATAGTGCGACTTAACAAAATTATTTTGAAAGTCTTCAGATCAGTTAATTTTGCATATTTGTAAGTATATTTTGTTTTCTTCAACGAATAAATCAATATTTTATTATGAAAGAAAATGATACTTTCATTATAAAACATTGATAATTTAGTTGCATTCTTAAAATCATTAGAAAATGATTTCATTTCATTTCAGCTTGTATGCTTTTATTGGATTCGAACAGGAAAATTACATCAGGAACAATGGAAATTAGTTGTAAATAAAATACAAAACTTCAGAAAAGAGCGGTTGATTATTTTAGTAAAATTCTAAAGAAGAGAAACCTTGATTTAAATGAGAAATTGGGGAAGAAAAAGAAAGAAATTCTTAGACTTTCGAAATTGTTATTAGGGAGAAAATAATTACATCAGCCTCTTGTTTTTCCAAGACGGCAAAAAGTAAATAAAGAAAGAAAAGAAATTGCATTAACAAAGAATTGGAAATAAAAGAGAAAGTATTTTCTGAAAGAGTAACAAAAGGAATAAAAATATTTTCACTTCAATAATTTCGAAAGGGAAAAATCTTTTAAAACTCCCTATTTTTCCCTCGCTAATGATTTGTTTAATTACATACTTGCATTTAGAGAGCTGCGTTTTGTTTCGAATAAATGCCAATAAGAAGCAAGAACTGTTATTAGAGGCAATAACAGGCGAGCTGAGATGATTACTGAAAGCATTTTAATTACTTTCAAAATGGCTCCGCTACGAAAGAGAAGTTTTGTAACGACTTTTGGAAAGGAAAATTAATTGTCGTTCGCTTCGTAAAATGACAATTAATCGTTGATCCGTAGTTTCATTTACGTGAGGGCGAAAATTTTTAATAATTTATCTGGACATTTTAATTACGATGTCAGAAAAGTAATTATTTTTACCTTTTCCTATTTTTCCGCAGACAGACGACGAAAATCCATTCCATTTGTTGATGATGATGAGCAAATCAGAATTTCAATTCTCCCTTATCCTCAAATATTTCTGCTCAGCGACGTTAAAAGCGATTTTACATTAAAATATAACTCGGATTAAAGAATTCTTTTTATATTTTCTTAATAATACAAATATATCAACATTAAGATATTATTTAATCTTACCATTTTAAATTTAAGTGCGTTAAAAAAGCTGAAAACTCGAATTAGTCATGCACAATATAAAATATAAATTAGAAAAAAATCATATGTTTAAGCGCCAAATGTATGCTATTTCAATCCATAGTTTACAGAGAAATGAACGGCAACAATGCAGAGTAATTAATTGTGTTTGGAAATTGCATGAAATATATTGGAATATTATTTCTTTATTGTCATCATAAATTTGAAGTTTTAAGTAGTGGAATATTCAATTTTTACTACAATGAAAAATTTAAAATTTCAATTGCCGATATCTAAAATTTTAGTTTTACATAAATGCCACAATATAACCTTGGCGAGTCAAACTTAAAATGTAATGGTTAAAATATTTTAATCTAAGTAGAAAATGTTTTTTTTTTTAATTGTTTGCAAATTTTTTTTATCGGGTAAAAAAATGTAAATCACAACTATAAAATGTTCAAGCTAGTATATTTGAAACTATTTCTGACTTCAGCTAACGACAACTTTCCAAAAAATTAAATGTTTAATCCAGTTATATATATATATATATATATATATATATATATATATATATATATATATATATATATATACAAGTATATATATATTATGTAAAATCTCTTTTAATGTCTCTAAACAGAATTATTTGATGATAAGAGGGTTGAAATTCTGATTCATTCATCGTCATCATCAACAAATGGATTGGATTTTGTTTGTAGAGAAACTATATAAAAATACTTTCAGGGTTTCTATCTTTAGTTAATTTTACGTTTCATTTTAGAATTTTGATAATAAGGTTTGTATCGTTGGCTTAAACCGTGTTTAACGCTAATTTGAACTCATTGCAAAATTCCTAACATGGCGATGTAATTGATATAAATGATATAACATAAGAATTCTGTTTGCTTTAGAAACGGGATGTGATCCTCTCTACCGCATTCTAAAAGACTAGTGTCTCGAAATAGATCCCCGATCGTCGGCTCCAGAAGATTTTAGCTATGATTCGCTGACTTGGCGAGTAAATAATGCGATAAATTTATGTGGTTAACAAAGTTTATTTTATTGAATATTTTTACTCATTTTTTAACATACTTTTCTGAAATTTAGCATATTTTTCTCGTATAAAATACTAAGTTTCTTCTAAAATCTTTTGTATATATAACTGAGAAGAAAATTTATTAAATTATGTATTATTTATAAATTTTCTCATTTATAAAAACTAAAATCTTATTTTATCAAATAAATGAGTAATACTTTGAATTGAATTACAGATATTTATTGTGTAGTGGCAGCTTGCGATTTATCTTAGTAGAATTTTTAATTAAAAAATAGACAACTTCACACTAAATAAAAAAAAAAATTTAATTCTCTCTTTCTCTGCAGTTTTTTAATTGAAGCTTGTTAAAACAACTCATGTATGCCAAAAAAATTAATTTAAACATGACTCAAATTTTAACTAAATTTTAAAAAAATCTACTTAAGCTAATAAATTTATAATTAAACCAAATATAAAATATATTTTTGTGATTTGAGCATAATTAAGTAAAAAATACAGAAAACCTACTTGAAATAAAATGAACTTAAAAGAAATCAGGCAATTGTACGGCAGTACGGTAAAGTGACAATTTATAAATATTTTGTTTGGTATATTTTTAGTGAAAAAATTTATTTAATTTCACCATCAATTTTTTACACATGGTATTTTATTTCCGTTTATGTTTATATCTTTATTAAAATGAAAGCAGAAGGAAATGTGATATTGGGTGTTTTAAATCTTTTATGCATAAAAGTGAGGGAATATATAAATTTTTAAAAATTTTCTCATTTTTAAAGATTAAAAAACTTGTTTTTTTCAAATAAATGAGTTGTACTCTTAAACTGAACTACAGATGTTCAATATTTTCAGTTTGTAATTTATCTTACACTTTACAGTTTTTATTTACAGTTTGTAAGATAAATCACAAGCTAAATATATTTAGAATTTTTTATTTAAAAAATTGACAATATACTCACACTAAGTAAAAAAATATTTTAATCCTGTAGTTTTTTTTAAAATTGAAATTTATATTACATCTAAAGCTTATTAAAATAATTCATGAGTGCAAAAAAAATTTAAAACAATTTTCAATTTAAATTGACAAAAATTTTAATTTTGTCTTTGGAAAAAAAAAACAATTATAAAACAAAAAAACAAGTTTAAACTTATAATTAAACCATGATAAAGTGTCAAAAACAATTTATTTAGTAAAACTAATTTTACCGTGGCATTTTATTCCCATTTATGTTTATCTTTATTAAAATACAAAAATCGGAAGAAAATGCAATAATTGCAATCCATCCTTCTTTGATACTTAGCATTATCTCGTCGACCATATCTGCGAAAAACGTTAATGATGCGATTTAGCACCATATAAAATACAAATAAAGTTTTTACCTACTTGTATTTTATATGGTGCTTAGTAAACTATTCTGTTTTTCCTTCATATTTCAAAAAATAATTATTAAAATTTACAAAATTCTACGACTTATTCTTAAGGTGAAAAAAGACCGGGATAATACATAAATACCCGTTCTTTTTTCTTTTTATCTTAATCGCTTTTTGCTCACACACAAGAAATTATAGGAATATAAATAAGCAAACCTACGGCTGCTAAAACTAAGTCTGAACAGTATTCGCATTTTATATCGTCCATATATTGCAACTTTATTTCTACAAGTGCGCATGAGTTAGAACTCCCATCTGGAGCCGACGTTTGGGGCTCTATCTTGAGACACTAGTTTTAAAATTGTCGTCCATGTGTAACCATTGGAAGAGAAAGCATCAAAATCATATTTGGTATCCGATCCTTCATTTCTACATTCTAGAGTGTTGTATTAATTTTTAAAATAATAATATTATCATTTATTTCAGAAAGCACTGTTTTCAAACACTGCAATGAGCGTGTTTACGTTGTTTCCAATATCCAGCAAATCACAGAAATACCTTTGAAGGTGGATGAAGAGCTACGATTTCAGTATTTAATTATTTCTACTGCTCATTCGATTTGTTTTTAACAGATGTAAACTTGAGACCTCATTTCCTGGTTGTCGTTGTACCAGTATTCTTTACTGTACTTAATTCAGATTTGGGTTCGACCAGTTAGAATAAAGTAGCCAATTGGAAGTTTTCCTAATTTAGAAGCAGAGATCGAGCAAAAGACCTTAGTTTCAAGAACTTGATATCTGCTATTCCCAAAAATATATCATTTCACTTGGAAAATATTGCTATCATGTCTCAATCAATGCTCCCTTAGTAAATGACAGATTTTCGATTGAATCGAGATTCGAACTCAATACCTTCCGATAATAAGAACGACATACTAACCAATCAGGATACCGTGGCCCACGTCGTTTTATTGCCCGAAAATTTGTATTAAATAAAACTAAGTAAATAATTTTTTTCTTCTCTCCAGCAATTACCAGGGCTCGACTTAATTTAACATGGGTCCACGGCAAAAGCTTGAGGACCCGTTTGCTTCACAGCAACAAACTTTCTATTCGATTTGGCAAATGATTCTATTAGAGTGACACGGAAAATAAACCTTCTATTCGACTTGGGGGCCTGTCTGATGTTGGGGCCCGGAGCAACTGCCCCTGCTTTAGCCAGGCTCTCTGGCAATTATTCCTCTAAAAGTTAGCATCAGATTTTCCATTAGAAGCTATTGTGAACTTAAGCTGTGTGTGGTGAGATTAATGCGTTAGGACACAATAAATTGTATTTAAATTTTTGAAGGGACTTATTGGCCACATTTTTTGTTTTAAATTATTACTGTTTTGATATAATAGTTTATATTTAATAAATGAAAATGAGAAAGTTGATTTTTCGTTGTTCCATTTTATTATAATATTCACGCTAGACGGCATCTGAATTTTTTATAGCACAACCAACATTTAATCTTAGCTACGATTTGATTCTACTCTTGTAAACGAATTTAAATATATTATAGTCAATATAATTTCTTGATTTAAAATAATGTATGTCCTTTAATAATAATGAAATTATTAAATATATGGTGTCAAAAATGACAAATCTTGTAAGCTACTTTGAGAGCAGAAAGTAAATTCATAATGCTGTGATATATGTAAAACATATTATATGAATGACTTCTCCTTAAAAAAAAAGAAAACACACAATGAATTAAAAAAAAGTAATTAAAACACACAATTTTTTTATAATACATCTTATTAGTTAATTTTGTAATCAGTGACATTGAAAGAATGTTAAATAAACTGGATGCTTAATTTCATTCGTGATTTGTTTGGTTTGTTTGTCGCTCAACGGACATTTTTTGCACACGAGGGCTAATTAGACCGGGACCTACGGTTTAAAGTGGATTCCGAACCACTACAAACATCCATGCCCAAAGTGGGATTCGAACCCACCAACTGTTGAACCGAAGGCAAGAGCGCTAACCATTCGGCTGCCAGCTCGGCAATTTCGTTCGTGAAGAAAATTTTAAAAAAATTGTGAAATTTTAAATTGAAATACAAATTTATCACTTTTAACTTTCATACTTCACGATTTGAAAAACTAAATCTTAAGATGAGATAAAATTTTAATTCCAGTGAATAAGTTGATGGGTGAATGAATCACTTTAATATTCAATACATTTTAAGAATCATGTGTTCGATACTATTATTATTACGGTGGTCGATACTATTATTATTACTATAATGTTTACTTAAAACTAATGAAATCATGATGGGTTTCATATTGTGAAATTATTAATCAATTTTCATACTAGAGTATTCCTTACTATAGTAAACTACATTTTTCCTGTTGCCTTAAAATTCATGTATTTAATGAATTCAATTTAATTTTTCATTACGTATTTACATCATCCGAGAATCACGAAAATTTCTTTAAGCACTATTAAAAGAATTTAAGTAACAACGCATTTTTTTAAAAAATCGAACTGTATATAAGACACTTTTTTATTCATTAATATATTAGAGATCTGTTAATAAAAGCCAATTTATAGATAGTTAATAAATTGATTAAAAAAACTAAGAAAAAAGTTATTAGTTATTTCATCATTTTTTAAAAAAATAAAATCAAATGCAAATCAAATATACTTGCAGACAGAAATTACACTTCCAAACATTTTTCACGTAAAATTCCGTATTGTAATAGGATTTTCCGGCTTTAATATGGAATTTGCGCAAAACTTCAGAAAATTTCATGTAAGCCTTGAAATTAATTATTTTCAAGAGTTGCATGAGAAAAGAATTAATATTTATTCTTGATGGTTTGTAATATAACTAAGCATATAGGAAAAAGTGATGTACGTGTCCTGTCCTGTCTCATTCCTGCTCATTTTCTCTTTTTTTTTTTGAGATTCGAACAGACACCAGTTCAATCTAAAAATGAAATGCTTGATTCCATAAAGTATACTCAGCATAACAATTTGAAAGAGAATATACGCTTTCTACAAGCATTTTGCATTTATATATGCTCTATCTGCTCATAAAATGATAGCAAAATCATACTTGCTTCTACTTTACGCGTCAGAAAATAATTTTTTTACAAAAACGCTTGGGAAGAATTGAAATGTATGAAAATAACAAACGAAGTTTTGAAATAAAATAAATCAATTTATTTTCATGTCATTTTAATTTTTTTTACATTTTCAAGCACAATAGTTTATTAAAAACTCTTCTACTTCAACGTACTTATTAATGTAGAATTAAAAAGAAGTCAGAAATAATATTATACTCTTACAAATTACTTTTATGTAATACAAGTATTATGTGAAACTCTGTTGTGTTGCCAGACTTCTTTCTATTATTTGTCTTCAATATAACAATTTCTGGAATCGTTCTAAGAATAATTACTTTAGATTCCCATTTCTATTTTTTTTCTCTCTAAAAAAGGAAAAATAAAAGTAATTTTCTTTCATATATATGTGCATATCAAGAAAACGTAATAGACTTTCATTTGTAGAAAAACTCTCTATAAATCCTACTCTCGTGTTTTTAAATCAAGAAAACGATATTTTTCTATTATCCAGTGAAATGAAATTCGTTTGCTTTTTAATTTTTGATTTATAAACTCATGCATATTACATTCGCTGTTCTTTTTTCTAAAAGAAACTGTTCTGTTTAAGTAATGATAAAAATATTTTTATTTCCCAAAAAATCCTTTTCGAGATGGTAAGTTTTTTAGTCTTCTGTTATTATTTTCTTCTTCTATATTTTTAAATATGTTATAATAAGTAAAATTTATTTTTCATTTTAACTTTTACAGTAACCAATGTAATTTTTTACAAAACCATACTTTTATGTGAAATGTCTTTATTTAGTAATTTCATACAGACTTCTAGTTTACACTTAAATATTTGATTTATTTTCTCAATGATTGCAATAAATTTAAATTTAAAATTTTAATAAGATTAATATTTTATGTTAAAATTTTTTGTTCAATAAATCTTCTGTACTGCAAGAGTTTACATGCATTTCTTGTTACTAAATTGCTCATAGTAAAATTTTTCTTAAAATATCATCTGTAATTTTAAACATAGATATCTTTTTTCAGTAATTAATTTTTAATGCATATACGAACACATTATTATCGTATATAGCACATTTTTTTTTATAAAATACTAACTGCTATGAAGAGATAAAAAGAATTAATAACATTGTGCTGTACAAAAATTATGTGGAAAATGTATTTTTAAGTATGATTAAAAGAGAAAGCGAGTAATAGCTGTAGTCCTCTGATCCATTATCAATTTCATATCATTCAGTCAATTTCATAATCAATTAATAAATTTCATATCATTATATTTACACAATACATTGTGAAAACTACAAATGGTATTATTAAAATAAAACTGCTACTCTTAGACGGATTAGACTGCCAGTGATGTAGTGGTAAAGTAGTGCACTTCGGACTGGAAAGTACTATGTTCGATCACAAACACTATTGAATAATGAGCAGAGGACATGGCTTTTCTACTTTCTATTTATAATTTTTTTCTGCATGTTGGAGTAAATGCTTAGCAGCTTTTGGGCATATTGTTTGTGACTGTGAATCTAATCCGCAATCTATGGAAAGTCCTCACGGAAATTACTAATTTGTGATGACTTCAAAGAAGCTTCATAACGATTCTATGTTGTAAGGTTTTCTATTCATTAAATAATTCTTTTGTATGCCAAATATGGCAAAAAGTCTTCTTTTATACGAGTATCTTTGGTAAAACGTTGAGATGGAAAACTAAGAAATATCATAGAATTCATTATTTGTCATGTTTGTCATAAGATTTTTTAAAAATTAATGAGAAAAACATGACAAAAATTGCTTACCAATAAAAATATTAGTTGTAATTTGTTCTTAACAGTACATTATATTAAAGATGAAGAATAGGCAATCTCAGATTAAATCCTGAGAAATTAATAGAGTATATTTGGAAGCAAGAATTGTTGAAAAAAACTGCAAAACAAATGTATGGTTTTCGTTCTTCATTTGAATACAAAGTCAGAAGATGAGTAAGAAATCTTAACAAAGTCTTTCAATACTGCAGGACTATATCGAGAAAACAATTGCCAGAATTGAACGAAACATTGAAATAAGTGTCAATATTATCAGGATTAATGATTGCATATTTCATGAATTATGTGAATACTCATGAATGCGTTCTTTATTATGAAAAATTACCACTTTTAACAACATGATCAACTCAGCGTTTCTCGACACGATGGGAAAACTAAAGTTGTTTGAAAACTATTTTGGCACCCGAAATAGATTACTTCCGGAAAAAGAAAATTCGGATAAATCTAAAAAATCCATTCCAAAAGTTGCCTATGCAGAAATAACGGCATCTATATTATATTGTTCAATAATACCAAAATTAGAAATTTACTCTCTAGAAAGCAAGTCCTTATACTTGGACAACTAAAAAATGACGGTAAAAAAAATTTGAAAATGACGTGTCAGCCACCTTGTCATTTTTAACCTCAATCGACAACTTGGCTGAAATTTTCCTCTCTGTGTCTCACTACACTAATGGAAAGATATGACCACGACATATTTTACATGCTTTAGTCATCACTAAGGGATACAATGGATCTTCGATTGAGTTAAGTGTAGAACACATCATCACCTCCCGATCATAAGAAAGAGGCTTTTTCTAACAAGGTATCCACGTCATGTATATGTATATATATATATATATATATATATATATATATATATATATATGCAGTGATTATGCTCATAAAAATTTTACTAATTCCTTGCCAATTATTATTGCTCAGTTCATTAACACGCAATAAATTATTTAGGTTAAAAAGATGTCTCTCTCCTTCCCAAAAAGTCATATTTGATTGTCTATTGTGACTTATTTATGGCTGTTTATTTCTCTCAACGGAAGTTACTAAACATAAACAAATGACTCGTAATTTTAAACCATGGTTAAGTGACGAGATAGATACCTGAGCTGGTTTTCTTCTCTCCAAATTATTACCACACTAGAGGAGAAGCATTCTACCTTATGGAACTTTAAATGTGCAGAAAAATCTAGACACATCAGTCATCGACTGGGTAAAATATCACAATTTATATTCTGAACATAATAGCTACTCCTTTCTTAAATAGGCTGCCAATGTTTCAAACATAAATTAGATGTAATAAAGCTTAATAAACTCCGTACCTCACCAGTGTTGCCAATAAATTTTAAAAAATATTTCCTTCTGAAACAGATTTTTTTTTAGACAACAAGGTAACACCACGGTTCAATGACGCATTTGTGCCATCTGCAAATGGTGGGAAGTCGGCTTTTTCGTGAAGGCGGATAATTGTTGTGGAAAATACATTTTTCTAATTGTTAATTAATATTATTTTAATTATTTTGTAGCAGGGTAAGTTCATTTCAATAATAAATTTAACTAATTTGCATGTATTAATGGCATTAAGAAAACTGATTTGATTTTCTTAATCTTTCTATAAAATTGATATAGTTAGCAGTTTCGTTAACAGTATTCTAGCGTAGTACTTTGTTGATTTCAGAATTACTTTTTATATTTGCTTAAAAATATTCTTGTGAACAAGACATATGTAAAAAAATAAGTAATGAAAATAAAATTTATATTTAAAAGTTAAATTTTTACAGGTATCTAGAGATATTTATAAGACATAATAAATATTTGGTCCCGAAAAAATTTAGATGTTTAATAAAAATCTGGAAGATATTTTAATTTCCCTTATCTTTATAGCATAGTATCTTACTATGCAAAAGTTATTTAAATAGTTTTGGGAAATATTTCTTCGTGAAATTGAGTATAATAGGACAGAAACATTTCATTTGAAATTTTCTGTAAACATGAATTTATATATCTCAATATTTTTCATCTCTTATAATGAGTTTATGTAATACTTATATCTGTGTTTCTGTGTAAATGAGAATATTTTATAAGTTTTTCTCTTGTGATATTTTAAATTTGCAATAAAACGTATATTCTTCTTTAAGTTTTATGTTCATATTAAGCGGAACTTCGGGTTTTATATAAAGAATAATACTAAGCTAGATAATTTATAGAATACAATTTCCACTTTTAAGTGAGAGTATTTATAAGTTGAAATACCTTAATCATTTGTATTCAAATTCTTGCTTCAATCAAAAATTTTTAGTTTGGATATTAATTTCAATATTTTATGTTCGGAAATAAAATATTAAATTGTAAAAAAAAAATAGAATTTTTTTATCTTCACTGTTTTGAATTTTGAAATAAAGTAACTTACAAGATTAGTTTTTATTGAAATTTATTTAGTCAAGTTAATGCAAATTGAAAAATGTCTGATAATAGGACTATTTAATTTATAATTTAAGTTTTTTAATTTTTTAAGATTTTGATGAAATTCTAATTCTTTAAATGAAACCTAATATAAAGATCCGTTAAAATAATCAGACTTTTATAATTTTGTTGTTATAATGTTGCTATAAATATTGTTATTGGATTTATCAAAACAATTTCGCTAATATATTGCAAAAAACATTGTGATCAGACTTCGAAGCCAATATATACATTACAACACGGAACTTTTTAATATACGAATACTAATTTTAAAATTGCTGAAGCAGTTTTACTGGAGGAGAATTCAATAAATGGTTTTTATTCTTTCAACTATATATTATAATGTAAACTATACATGTTATAAATAAATTATTTAATGTATTATATATGAGATGAAGTCTCGAAACAAAATTTCTCGAGTTTAAGTGAATTTCTGAACTCAATAAAATTCTATGATGATAAAATTTTGATACAATGAACAATTTAAAAATCACTACGGTGTAGAAAGTCCTGAGTTTGATCCTAATTATTATTGGGCAACATGCTATGGATGTTGTGTTTCTGATTTCTATATGTACATCTTCCAGAGTTGCTTGAGTTCTCTAGGTCTCCTTGTGACAGGTGAATATCGCTAATGTAACTAATGTCTCTTTTGTAGTGTCTTTCTAAAATGCAACGCAGCTTTATAATTGCTTTAAACTGTAGGCGTCTTGATACAAAGAGTGAAACAATCCGACATTATAAAACTTATAAATCCAGTTTCATTAGTTCCTACAACTAATACAACCTGATTCGATGAGCCGTATTTATTATTAAATTCCACAATAATAAAATTTGGATACTATGAACAAATAATTGTGGTCTTGATAGAATCATTGAACTGAAAGTTGAGTATTCTACGATGATTTTTTTCCTATTGAAATCTTTCGATACATCTTTCCGACTTACTTTAATGTGATTGCTATTATGGAAACTTATAACTTTCTTCATGAATAAGAAGCAATATACTGTAAAAATATTTGATTCATATTGAGTATATTAAGTGTTCACGAATATGCTTCAACGAATTTATTTTCTCAACATTTTTTCAATTCAAAAACAAAATTCAAGTTAAACTCATTCTCAATAATCTAGAATTTAATCTGCTCTGTTTTCAGAATTGGCCTTCCAAGAATGTGTTAGTAATAATTTTGCATCATTTTTATAACTTATCTCTAAAAACGGAATTTAACAAGCTATTCAAATTATTTAACAATGAGCTACTTTCCAAAGAATTTCAAGCAAAATTATTGGACAAGTGTATCGTGTAGCAAGAGATGTGGTTGAATGTTGCTGTTTTTCTTTCTAATTCTACTGAGTTGCTAGTTGACTGATCATTTTATTCTTAAGTTCAACACTTTATCAATTCGAGTCTCACCTCAACCATGGATGTTTTTAGTGGTTCAGAATTCAATTTTAAATTGTAGTTCCCGGTTGAAGGAAGTGTGTAGTGTACAAAGATGTGTAATTCAAAAAGCAGCAAACACTTATTCGTTCTAAAAATGAATGGGACAACATTTGCCCGACTGCATAATTGTTTTAGAAGCTTAATAATATATCTTCCTGAAAAGAGGTTCAACTTATTTATTAAGAGTGAGGTTTTAAAATAAATTGATTTTCTTATCCTTTTATACTAGTAAAAACAGAAAAATATCTTAGAATCAAATAGATAAATGCTTCAGCGATGATTTATGCCAAATTGGTACTTTTCAAAGAAAACGTGGACTTATTTATTGAAATGTTTTCATATTAAGCGAATTTTTACTAAATTAATTGATCACGCGATGTCAGTTTCTCAAGTACTTGAAACTAGTTTCAGGATGAATGATTTTATCCTTTGAACAGTTCAATTTCCATTGTGTTAATTACAATTTCTTTTCTTGTTTTGGTAGCCTGACCTCCAGAAAAATTGATCATTTAGAATATCTTATGGTAAAGTAGTTTGGGGGCAAAATGTGCTGAAAAAGAATCATTCTCCTATTCAAAAATCAATATTTTTACATATGTCTAATGATTACAATCTTTTTGATAAGGACTTAGAAACGTAAAAACAAAACATGAAAAAAATGAAAACGAATGTATTTTTTTTCCTTTTTTAAATTTTATTCCAAAATTTAATAATTTTAATTTAATACATATTTTATGTTTCAAATTTAGTATAATATATAAATAGTATATTACAAAAGAGTAAGACATCTAGTGAGTGAAATAAAACGCATGCTATGTAGTTGATATGTATAAAAGGTTTCGAAATAATCTCTTCTATTCAGCAATTTTAAGATTCTGAGCTCAAAAAGAAAACTTAGATGAATTAAAAACTCATAAACTTGCTTGCAATTGATTTCCTTCCAGGTGTAGGAGTAATCAAAAAGTTTTCCTTATTTTGTGACAGATACGCGATTAAACGGCCAAACACTAAGATATTGTGTAATAATTTTCAAGTTTAAAAATATGCATTTATATAAAAATGTTTATGTAAATGCAAATGTCTAACTCACATATTCTCGCTTGTCAGCTGATTATCATTAATCATGAATTTAAAAGTATGTGAATACGATTTCCCTTTTCTGGTAGATGTTTGTGGTAGTTCGAAATTAATTTAAAAAATTTTATATCAATCTAATCACGTCTCGAGCACGAACAATAAGACCAGAGCGATTCAAAGCAAATCTCATGGAATATTTGTTTTTATGACCTGATGGATCCGATATTATTGTATTAAAATGTAAAGCGAAAATGCGCCTTTTTAAAACGAATTAAGAAATTGAATTAAATTAACAGGAAACTTCAAAAATCCTTATTAGTCCAACACTATAAAGACTGTTTAAGCAAAATTTGCAAGTTCAGAATTGAAAAAGAATGTTTCTTAATATTCTGGACTATTGGAAAGGGTTTATTAATAGCCTTTCATGTGATTTCACTCTCACAAAATTACTTTTGATCAAGAGAAAAAATTGCCAACATTATAAGACAGTGAATATGGAATCACAATCATCTACTTTATATCGAAATCAAATAAGGAAGAGCAAAACAAATTTTAATAAAAAATATTAATGTTATAATCTTACATGAACCTCTAACAACCTAGAAAAGAATACAAAAAGTGTTCGTGCTATTTTCAGTCTGAATAAATATATTATAACTCCGTTGATCTAGAAGCTTATTATTAAAAAGAACCCTATACCAAATTTTGCTTTTACATATCCGTGAAGGTTCAATAGCAATTGAGGAATCATCACTTTGCCCTTTAATTCTACAATTCCTGGGTTCGGTTCTTGCCTAAGGAATGACTGTCATAATG
Source organism: Latrodectus hesperus (assembly GCA_037975125.1). NCBI lineage: Eukaryota > Metazoa > Arthropoda > Arachnida > Araneae > Theridiidae > Latrodectus > Latrodectus hesperus. The sequence goes on from CM075852.1 coordinate 76,695,027, forward strand.
TTTCAGAATTCATTTTAAGATATAAATTTCAGTTAATTAGGTTGCAAAAATGGTGTGCAAAAAATGAGTGATAATTCAAATTTTCAACCAGAAGAGCCTGGCAGCATAATAAAATACATTACAAAATTATTAAAATTAATCATAGGTTCTACGAGTGGTTGGCACAATTTGTAAATTATAAAAAAAATGTTTGCTTGAAATCACACTAAATATAGTGATGCTGACAGTTAATTGAGCTTTAAACATTTTATAGGAAACAATTTCCAAAAAATTGAAATTTAATTTTTGAAACAACTGAATAGTTCAAGGACAGGAAAGTTTTACAACTTTAATAATATCAGAAAATGCTTAAAAATGAATGCCTTTAAACCAATTCTTGCTTTGACAAATCGAACTAGTAAATGAGTGATTATCAACTCTGAACTTCAATTCAAAATTTCGAGGATTCCATACCAACTAATTCGGGTATTTATAATGGTTTCAGAATCCACTTTAAACTCCAAGATAATTAACCATTGTGAGTAAAAAGTCATTCGAATAACCAAGCCAACTGCTTTGACAAAAGCAAAATATTTAAAATTCCATTTGTAAAGGACATGAAATATAGTTATTTAAACGATTAAGATTTTAATTTCTTGGTCCTAGAACAGTAACCAGAGGCTCAAACGTGGTAGTCTACTTTGGACCGGTTGTCATGGACATCTTGTCTCCAGTTCTATAAAAACGTCACAGCTTATCTCAGATTATGGATCCTTCCGAGATCTCGATGGCATTTACTTTAATGCAAACCTCTCTGCCCAAGTTACCCAACAAATGGAATTACCATGCTACTTGGAACAGTTAGCTCTTGAAAGAATTAATGTCCCCAATGGATGCTGTTCATATGTACACAGAACTAGTAGAAGACTTGATAATGACAGTTTTGGCAGTGGCATTTTTATCAGATTTCGGGATCAAGAAATAAAAGTCCGTAGAATAAATCCAGACTTCTGATCGGTATTTCGATCGGATAATAGAAGTGTTATCCAGCAAATGGCCGATTGACATAACGTGAGGATAGAACAAGTGCAGACATCCTAAGGAAACTAAAACAACTTTCCCTTTCTTATCGGATCCTTTTCCAGTGGACCGAGCTGGCAGCCGAATGGTTCGCTATAGCCTTCGGTTCAACAGTTCGTGGATTCAAATCCCACCTTGGGCATGGATGTTTGTAGTGGTTCGGAATCAACTTTTAGCCGTAGGTCCCGGTCTAATTAGCCCTCGTGTGCAAAAAATGACCTTTGAGTGACATACCCTAACCAACCACTTCCAGTGGATTCCGTCCCATGTCAACATCGTAACTTGCTGTTATTTTTGCGATTAAAGTAGGTACTAAATTACAGATGCTCCTATACAGTTGGTATCTCTTCAAAATATATTCCAAACATGTTTCATTGAAAGGAATCGAAATTTGCTGATCAGGAACGCTAAGAAACATTGGCTTATCATTGATATTATTGTAGTATTTGTACATAAACTGTGTAAGAGAGCTGTTTTCTTGTACTGAAGAGCATATATGGATTGTGCCTGATATCATAAATCAAGTGTTTTGGGTTATGAGCTTCTTAACTGACGTTACAACCCTATGCAGGCCTAAACCTCCAATACAACCTCCTTCCACTTTTCCCCCTTCAGAGCCAAATTTTTCCAATTTATCTTCAGGTCTCCAGGTCAGGTCCTTTTCCACATTATCAATCCATGTTTCTCTGGGTCTCCCCTTCTTGCTATTGAATAATTTACCCTTTGTTATCCTTTTTATGATATTTTTTTCATCTCTGCGGTGTACGTGGCCAAGCCACCGTATTTGTGCTTTAATAATTATCACTGTCTTTGTTTCTCACTAGGTGCGTTAATTCTTTATTATTTCTTCTGATCCTTACACCATTTTCAAACCTTGGTCCATTGATTTTCCTTAAAATTTTACGTTCAAAAATTCTAATATATTCCGTGTTCCTTACATTCAATGTCCTTGTTTCTTTGGCATATGTGACGATTGGTCTAATGAGGGTTTTATACATTTGCAGTTTTGTTTTTTGTGATATCAATCTATAATTGAATAACTTTTTATTTGCGTAGAAAGCTCTATTACCAGCTTGCAACCCAAAACGTCTTGGCAATTCATCGATCGATCGCGGTTCTTGATGCCCCAGCCTTGTCCTAAGATTATGCAACTGAGTATAAAAATCAATTTACAATACGAAATCAGAATACTTTACAGTTACATATGATTGAAGCTTGCAAGAAATCTTTTATTAAACTAGAGCATCAAGAATTTGTGCCTACACTGCTCAGTATGACATTGAAGAAAATCGACTTATGTGTTAATTCACATTCACAAATATCCTTTGTATTAATATAAATGAATACTATATCACTGAAGATAGGAGCGGCGATGGTTTGGTAATTAAGGCGTCATTCTCATTATCTGAAGGTAGTGAGTTCGAATCCCGGCTTTACCGAAGATCTGTCATGTTCACTAAAGGGGTCGGGAACACGTTAAATCTGTCGTGGTCTCAATGTTCATGAAGTGAAATGATACCTCTGAGGATGGCAGGCCAAGTATTGCGGATCTTCTGCTTGCTTCAAAATCACGAAGATAACACCCAGCTGTTTCTAACTAAATAGTAGAATCCAACTCAAGGATAGATACAGGGAAGCATGCTGATGCAACTTCATGATTGAAGACGCATTTGTTCAGGTGGGTACTGATAAAATAGGGAATATACTGCAACGTTGATTTAGATTTATATAATTAACGTTAATTTGTGTAACAAACTATATGGCTATATTTGCGACAAAAGAGATCAATAGCCAGGACATAGGATAGGAAATCAGTAGGTCTATCTTATTTGGAAAAAGAAATTGCGAAATGTTGTAATATATAAAAAAATTTCCTCTTATTTTTGGCAAAACTAATCTATAGGAAATTTTGTGATACCAAGGTAAGGATCTTTGTCTAAAAACATGCTTTGATAACTTTCCCAGGCAACAAAAAATAGCTCCAAAAATACTTGCGACAATTTGAGTATCCATTGTACTGCTTGCTGTTCAAACTCTCGGCACTATAAATTAAACTTTGGGTGGTTCTCAGTTATCAGCTGAGCAGATAGTGTTTTGGTTATTAGTTCAAGAGTTTATGGATTCAAAATACCATCAAGGATATGTATATTTGTAGTGGTCCGTATTGAATTGAAGACCCTTGTCAAAATACAGTGTCTCACAAGTGATGGGACACTTGTGTTTTACAAAAGAAAACTGTAATAAAATTAATTAAAAATACATGGAAAAATTTTTTGTGGGTGTGTTTCATATTTAAAGTGAGTAACAATTATTACATAACATACATTTTGTCAAAATATTAATTAAATATATAAAAATACAATTGCTTAGAACGGAGCGAAAAAAAAATAAAATAAAGCTCACATAAGTGATGGGACATTTTTCCATCAAATATTTACCCAAAAATTTTACTTTTTAAAAAGTTTTAATATTTTGTTGGATTTACTTTTAAAACATGAATTAATCTTCTTGGAATGGATTTGACTAATTTTTTTATGATTTCTGGAGTGATTTTACCTTATTCTCTTCTTGAAGCACCGATTTTAATTGTTTTGAAGAAACGGTGTGTTTGCGAATTCTTGATACCAATTCTTGCCAAATATTCTCTAAGGGATTTAAATCTGGAGACTGGGGTTGTTTTTATTATTTCAGGACAGTTATACAATAGCAAGAGTAACTTTCAAAGCAGTGTGCTTGGGGTCATTGTTCTGGTGGAATTTAAAATCGTTATGAAGGTTCAATTTTCGTGCTGAAGATTCCAAATTTTGCTTTAGAATGTCAATAAACTTATACTCATTTTACTGACAGTAAAAACAAGATTACCAACTCCAGCGGACGACGTACACCCCATACCATAACTCCTCCTCCAACATGTTTTACTGTTGGCACCAAGTTCTGTTTACGAAATTCCTCCCTCGGTTTTCTCCACACCAAGATTCTACCGTCAGAACTACATATATTAAATTTCTTCTCATCAGCAAATATAGCTTTATTTCAGTAATCAGAATTTTTATTTATGTTGAATTTTGTGAAAGCTTAAACTTAACTTAATGCCCTGCCAATACAGAATTTTTATTTGAATGAAAAAATATGCAAATTTTTGCATAATAAAGTACATTGATTATCAAGATGAAATATTTCATATTTTTGTTAAGAATTAAGTCCTTTAAAATATTTACTATCGAGAACTCAATTAGCAAACAATCTGTGGATTCAAAAAATTTATTTCATGATGGACGTTGCGTATCATGAATAGCTTTAATAAAATAATATAAGGAAAAACTACAGTGTTAGAAAAAGTAATTTCGTTTAAAAACAAATTAGCTTTTTGCTTAAGATTTTGAAGAAAAGAGAAGATTTGATTTTCTTTCGAAATCTGCTGGAAATATCTTTAGAGGAAAATAATTTTGATAGTGACATTTGTCAGTTCAAAATTATTTTAAACAAGTTTTTCTCAGTAGGTTTTCGAAATTTAAAAACAAGAAAGCTACCTTAGCTTTTTACTTTAGTGTAACAATTTACTTTTAATATTGATATTAGAAATTGTAAAAACCAATTTCTGGATTTCGAAACTTAAAATTATGGAGCTTGAAACTGTCTTACGCTGATATTGAAGCATTGAAGAAAAACAAAGCTTAGTTCACACCACAAATGGTTTCCTTTGAAACTTAGAGATGGAAGATATATTAATTTTTTCCAACAAATAATAGTACTTTTGACTAATAATATCAACTGCTATTTGATAGCTGATTGGTGTTTGCTCTGGCCTTTGATCCAACAACTCGTTGGTTGGAAGCTTTCTTTGGACATAGATGTTTGTAATGGTCGGGATTCCACATTAAACCGAGGCTTCTGATCTAATTAGCCTTTGCATGCAAAAGATAACCATTAAGTGACAAACCAAATCATACAATCAATTTATAAAATTATCATTTACTGTCATTTGCTTATCCGGGTCAAAATACTCATTCGAAAATCATTTTTAAAAATGAACTTTATCAGATTATAATCTAAGACTATAGTAAGACAATTTTTGAATTAATCAGTGAAATGAAAAGTCATCTTATTGAAAATTTGGACTCTTGTTAAAAATTAAAAACAATATGCAAATCTGAAATACAAACTTTTTAAGGAAATGTAAAGGCATTGTTCACACGAGTCTTTATTCTTCATCAAGATTTAAGGTTTTAGGTTACTTATAAACATTCTATCAATAAATAATATTAAGTTCATTTTCAAGTTTTAACAGGCAATATCTACATAGTTTAAGGCAATACATCAATATAAATTAAGTTTAAGAATTGTGGCTCTCAAAAGATTTCAATTTTTGAAATATTGACTGTTGATCAATGAATTTTCCGACTATTCCCCTGTGTCTTCATTTAACTCTTATGAACGAAAGATTTATGAGAAATAAAATATGCATTGTGAAAAAACTAAGAAAAATTCCAAAATAAGATTCTGCCTGAAGTTTAAGAACGTGTATGAATAACTGCTTCCATTAGTGTCAAAACTTTCATTTTGATCCTAACAAGAGTTCCAATGAAGATGCATTGACACAGTTTGACAATGGTGTACGATGAGTATAGTGGCATGTTATGACATTGCCATCATTGAAGTTATATGTACATACATAAATTTTAATAACTTCTAATGTTCATGCTTCCATTTGTGCCACCTTAATATTTTGCTATTGTTTTTCCGGTATCCGTTTCTCATTATATCCAAATAATAAGATTAGAGATACACTAGCATTAATTTTAAATTTTTTCTGATTAAATATGAGTTTACTTAAAAAAGAAAATTTTCAGAAAATCCTTAAATGTATGTATTTAAAATTTAAATGCTACATTTATTTTGCACATTAAATAAACCGGATATAGAAAACAGGATTTTTTATTAACCTAGTTGGCAAATGCTTTTCTCTCGTGATATGTAAAAAATGTATTCAATTTTAATTCCGAAAATCGTATCGTAATTAAAATTACGTATATATATATATATATATATAACAATATAGAAGGCCAGCTCTAATATTAGCTTCGTCGTCTTCTCCCCCAGGCATATATTTATTAAATATTTACCATATAATAAAAATTGTTATGAAGGTGTTATGACAGGCTTAATTAGGTAATTAATTTTCCGTTATTATATGAAAGTTATATGAAGTGAAAGAATTAAGGTCGAAAATAGGAACTTAAAACAATTCATTTCTGTTTGTTTTCTTAGAACTATCTAAGACATAGTTATTTTAATAGTAAAATAAGATTATGTAGTTTTCTTTGATTGTCATGTAAGTAGGTAAGAAATCTTCGATTCTAGTATTTACTACTCACGATTAAGATACTGGTGATCTGTGAACATATATTAAATATTACGTTACTATATTTTCAATATATATGCAATTCATGCTATAATAAAGAAAATTTCAAATATTAGTGAAGTTTGCGAAGTTTCTCATACTCATAAATAAACGATATGTTACAAAATTAAAACAGAAATGTGCTCCATTAGGATGAAAATTACTTATGTAAGTAATAAGTTAAAATATTAATTTCAAAATCAGAAATTCAATTAAAAATTTATTTAAATTTAATAAAAATTAAAATCTTTATCACTGATTTTAATTTTTTTATATATAATATTAAAATACATAAATAAAAATATGCATACCTTTTCTACTGAATTAAATATTATATATTGGCGTAAGCAAAATTTGTCATTTTGATTAGTGACTGAGCAAACTAAAGTTTCAGAAAATTTAAATTTCTTTAAATTTATAGTTTGGGTTTACTGTGCATCTCTTTTACAATGAGATTTGTTTATTTCAGAAAGATTACCTGCAGAAGAAGCGATAACGTTAGGTTAACGTTGGTTACTGCAATAAAATTCTTAATGACGCGTAATTCAGGTATGCATTTCTTTTTCAAAATGTAATTCAAAAATGTAAGTATAAATATAAGTTGTAAAAGTAAGCTAAAAAAATATGTGCTAATTAGAAGTTGATTTAATGACTTATTTGTTTATAACTTTTTTCTCTTGTATTGTGACATAAAATTGATATGAATATAATGTAAATGTAATTTAATTGATCTAAATAAAATAATATGAAGGCTGATAAAATATCAAAATATAAGGAATTTATGCTTATTTTTCGAGTATAACTCTTAATTTTAAGAATATAAATGCTTAAACTGGGTTTTAAACTTTTATTACTATGCCAAAAATTTTTTTACAGAAAGAAAAAAATTGACAAAGAAATATATTAATTGAATAAAAAAATAATAAAAAAATTATTTTATTTAATATATTTATCTTGTATGTGTATATAAACCATTTTATAACAAAGAATTTTATTTAAATTTGAAACTATTTCCACTATCTTAAAAAAAATAACTGAATTTTATTTCATTAGCAGATTAAAATTGGAAAATCTGTTTTATTTTGTTATAATTTTATTAATTGGTGTTCATTGTAAAATTGACCACTTGCCGCGATAAACTTTAATTTTTAGTAAACCTATACAGTTGGCAAAAAAGTATTAGAACAATAAGAAATGTGTAGTTTTCAAGTTAATAAAATCAAGTAAAACTTATAACCAGTTTATTAGTGATAATATGTTCTTAGAAAATTATAACTAAGAAATGTATTAAAACAAAAGCAGAAACATGCAAATTACAGCGTTGGTGATGTCATTAAACTTTCAAGGTTACTTTCAATCATATCAATGTCATGGGCGCTCGTCTCATTCACTTCTAATTTGTATAAATTCAGTTTATGTGGACTTTTCCTGCCATGGCATCCAAAATAAAAGAGATTTCACTGGCAAAGAAAGAACAAATTGCTTACCTGCATAATAGTGGCAAAACACTTCGAGATATTTCCAGTAAATTGAATGTTTCACTTTGCGCAATTCACAGCATTCTAAAAAAAAAAAAAAAAAAACTGGTATTGTGGATAATAGGCCAAGATCAGGGAGACCAAGCAAGCTGACTTTCAGAGAAAAACGAGAAGTGGTTAAAGATGTATCCGATAGGAAGTGCAAGGATGTTGGCCGCAAATATTGAATCAATCTCGGGAAAGGTTGTAACACCTCAACCAGTTAGAAATGTATTGCATAATGCTGGTATAAAAGGAAGACGGCCAAGGAAAAAAACCCTTTCTATTAGAAACCAACAGGAAAAAATGCCTAGAATTTGCCAAAATTTATAAAAGTAAATCATTAGATTTCTGAAAATGTTATTTTCTCCAACGAGAATAAATTTGAAATTTTCAAACCTAAACAGGTGCTTGCAGTTTGGAGTATAAAAGGAACTGCTTTTCAGGCTCAAAATGTACAGAAAACTATAAAGCACGGAGGAAGGAATGTTGTAGCCTGGGGTGGTATGGCTTACAATGGAGTTGGAAATCTTCAGTTCATTGATGATAAAATGACAGCTTTGTCATGCATTGATGTGTTATGAGATAACTTGAGAGATAGTGCAAAGAAATTAACTTTAGAGAAGACATTCATTTTTCAACAAGAACAAGACCCTAAACATACTGCCAACAAAACCAAAGAATGGCTATTATATAATGCTCCCCGAAGATTATTAACTCCCCCACAGTCCTCAGACTTGAATCCTATAGAAAATTTGTGGTATCTATTGGATAAAAAAGTGAAAAAATTCCCAATAGCAAGTAAAGAGAGCTTTGCAAGATGCCTGGACCAGCATGTCATCAAACATCACCAAAGATTTGGTGGAATCTATGCCAAGACGTCTGGATGCAGTAATTTCAGCTAATGGACTACATACCATGTATTAGTATCACGTTTAAATTTTTAGTCATTTTATTTTATGAATGATTCACTATTGAAGTCTGATGTTCTAATACTTTTTTTGCAAAGCACAAATTTTTTATTATAATTTTTTAACTTCTATTGATTCTAAATATTTGTTTTTTACTCCATGAGTAGTTATGTAAAAGTATTACATAATATACATACTATGTGACAAATGTTTCATTTTATTACCTTAAAAACTTAAAAATTCCTATTGTTCTAACACTTTTTTTGCCAACTGTTAGCCAACTATATAGCTTTTGTGTCATAGCCATTTTGTTAGTCACATCTTGTACTTATCTTAGCATCAAAAAAATTGCCTAAGAATCAAGAGATGCCCAATTGTAATCGTGTAATATATTTGAAATATCTTAAAAATTGTGTGTGTAATTTGCAGTAGAATCCAAATGCTAAATATTTTCATCAATTATTAATAAAATTTTAATGTGTATTTTATTGACAATTTAAGTTAGTCTTTATTATATATTTGCATGTTTTTCCATATGATGCTGTCTTTTCTTTATTTTTATGATAAATTATTTAAATAAAACCTGAACTTGATAAAATTTAAGCTGAACTAAATTATAATCTGTTGAAATTGATATCCCTGTACTTATGTTAAATTTATATGTAGATGTTATTTTTAATAAGCATTTTATAATATCTCATGTAATTTATAATTTTTAATTAGTTAAGATTAAGATTATGCTTAGTCAAGATTTTAACATTCATAATCTTTTCTAATAGTCTTATAAATTGTTTATGAAAAATGAATGAAAAACTGATTGTTAATAAAACAGTAAAGATCAGAATTATTCTAATATTCTTTGTTTCTTTATTTTAAAAAAAGACCTGATATGCCTTTATTTTTTCAAAATTAGTTTCATTATAATTTAATTACTCATTAAAATATTATATAAATCTAATTTCATGTGGAATCACATAGGGTACTTACATATTATCCTGTTGACCATACCTGCGTACCATTTAATGAGGCAATTTAGCAGCATTTAAATTACATATGATGCTTTTATCTATTTGTTACCATGAAGATATAAGTAAACTATTCTACTTTTCCTTCATATTTAAAAAAAATTAAAATCTGAGATATATTTCTATGGCAGGAAAGGTCGACAGGTAATATGTAAGTACCTTACACTATTTTCTTGTAAATATTTTTACATTAGGTATATATTTTTCTTTAGTATGTAATATGCATGATAACAAATGAAAAACAGTTTTCTTTGAACTAGAAACTTCAAATGATTCTAAAAATTTATTTATTCTGTATAGTTCTCCTTGTATGAAACAAAATCAAGTATCTTGAATAAAAGTTTTCATTTAATTTATTTACTTGTAGATAGGTATATGGATAAAACTGCAACAAACCTATTTTGAACTAAAAATCTGTTCATTATTCTTATAAAAGTATTATATGCAAGTATCATATTCTAAAAAGGCTAATAATTATAGATTTCTAAAACAATAAGAAAAGAGTATGTTAGTTTAAGCTGGAAATGTTAGTTTTGATGTAGCACTAAAAAAATTTCATTTTAAATTCTACTATAGAAATGTCAAGTTTCATAACAATCTGTGATGTGATTAATTTTGTAATAGCTTTCAATCTTATATTTTGGAAAAGTATGTTTTTATTTTTTATTTGCTTAAAAATCATGAAAGAATCATAGTTTTACTGTGAATCTAATTTTCAGACTGTTGAAACCAAGGAAATTATTAATATTTTTTTTACTAAGAATGAACTAACTTAAAAAAGATGTAATTATTAATGGATCTACCAAAAATGAATTTCATTATTTTAATATAAAAATGAATCAATAATCCAGTTTATTATTTTTAATTGATTATTATGTTTACTTCTTACACATTATTCAAAAGCATTGTGTAAAGATTTCAAATGTTAATGTTGATCAATTTGCTCCTGGTATTTATCAATGTTTCAAACAATTTTTTCTTTGAAAAGAATAATTTCTTATTGTTGGAAATGCATAAAGAAACTGCAAAAATGTATAGGTTTTGTAGACTCAGAAAAAGTTGAGTTAGAATGTGATACGAAGGAATGTTAAAAAGGGTTATTGCTTGAAACATTTTTACCAAACTCCAAAAGTTTTTGTTTCACATTTTAAACTCTTGTTTTAAAATTTTCCTTTAATAAATCTGTTACTTAAACATCTCTAATGTTTGTCTCCTTATGGTAAGAAAAAATTTAAAATTCAGTTGACTTTTTCAACACATTTCTAAAACCAATAAAACTTATGAAGAATAGATTCTTTGAACTTGTGTGGAAATAACTGTTCAAAAAAGCATGATGAGGACTTAAATAATCCATAAAGTTAAAATGTAGTTTTTAATGTTCGCGAAATTATGTTAAAGCATGTCTATCTGTATTAAATGTGATTCAACAGCTTGAAGTATTTTTAGCAAGCAATTATAAAAAAAATCATCCATAATAGTTAACTGAATAATATATATTGTGTATTCTAAACATATAGAAATTTGTTTCTCATTTATTTTATTAAATATTTATATATAATACTGAGAAAGTTCACATAGAATTAGCATTGTATGGAAAAAATTCCAAACAAAATGCAGTATAACTGTAAAAAAATGGTTTAATAACTTATTGTAAAATTTAAAAACATTAAGGAACATGAAAAAAGGCTGATAATCAATGTACTAAATTTTTAAATGATGTCAGAAATAAAATAACGTTTAAGAATGTAAACAGTTTTAAAACTTTTCAGGACTCTTTTCTTTACTGATGCAAAGACTACAAATATTAAGAATAAGTTGGAAAAAATACTGTATTAAGCATCAATAATTAAAAGCTAAAACAAGAAAGTAAATATTTTGTTGTTGTATGCCATAGCTAGGCTGCCATTATGAGGTGCATTGCTCCATTTTTCCAACTGAACCAAATTTTGGTGTGGAGTCTGACTTCCTCAGTGCACATACGCCATAGAGTAAAAATTAGTAAAATTACCATATAAGTTATATCTTATATTTTTGGATATTGATTAATGATCTTTAGTTTTGTCAACATTTCAATTAATATATATGTGTGTGTTTTTTATTACTGGCGAAATTGTTTAATTATATGTGTGATTTAACTTTATCATATTTAAAATAATTCTTTTAAACATTTTTGAAAAAAATTCCTTATACCTTGGTCTTAAACATTTGTAATTTTTAGGTCTAATTTGACTTTGATATGCATTTTATGTTTTCAACTTTATCATCTGTATTATGTTGTGAAAGTTAAATGTGTATGAATAACTGTTAAATATATTTTCAAACTCTAGTATGTAATATTATAAAAATTTTTCATTTAATAAAGATGTATTTAAGTAATGTTATAGTTTTTTAGTTTTAAAATTCATTTATTTATTTCTTCAGTAGATTTCTGATTAAAAAAATTTTAACCTTGACCTTGAAAAATATTGTTGTGTGAATGCATGATTGTTTATAGTTTCTATTACATTTTCTTATTGTGTTACATTTTTTGATAATTACAAATGAATGTTAAAATTATGACAATATGAAATATTTTGAATTTGTTTATGTTACAATATATTAAAAAGTGGCTTTGGATTTTATAAATTTGATTTTAAAATAGATTACAAATTATTTTGAATAGTTTTCCAGTATTTATGATATACAATCTTGGAATGTGTTTAATCTAAGAATATCAACTAATGATATTGCTAATCAATATAAGTTGATAATTTATAACATTTGATTAAACTTGGATGTGCATTGGAAAATTTGGCAATCAAGGCCATTCTTTGGAAATTGAAAGCATTTGTATGAAACATTAATAGCTTTTATATTAAAGACATCTTAAATTGAAATGTTCATTAGTTAAGATGAAAAATTGTATAATTCATAGTGGAGTAAAATGTTTATGTGTGAATATACAGAAATAAGGGCGCATACACAAGAGCAGATTAGATTTGATTAAAATAGAATTTTGTGTAACATGATTTCAAAGAAATACTGTTTTCTCCCATCTATATATGAGAAAAAATCGTTGCTGAAAATATAATAATTTAACTGAAATTAAAAATTATTTGGGCAGTTTAAACAGTAAATTTTTTTATTTGGGCAATGTTAAACAATACATTTTCTTAATCTAATATTACCCTACCTAATGTTTGCCTAAAAAACTTACATTTTTAAAAGAGAAATTAAGAAATCTCTCAATGCACCCTTTATTTTGCTAACCTCTTCTGATACTTACCAAATTGTACCATTTGTGTGATAGTTTTAAAAGAAATCTTCCTTTCTTGGAAGTTATCAAATTCACTTTGGTTTAAAATTCATGAAGTTTCTATAATAATAAAGCCCAAGAGGTTTGATAATACATAGTTGTAAAAGATTAGGATTATATAATTAATACGTTATTTAAAAAATGTACTTTTGTTAAAATTTAATGAATATTAGTTTCTCTTCCATTGGCAGTTGAATTAAAACTTAAACTGTAATTAAAAAAATGTGAACAATTTCTTATAAAAATTTCTAAAACAGTTATTTAAACAATTAGAAGCCAATTGTGTACTCATTAAAACATAAAAACTATTCATTATCTAGAAGTTTGTTTGGACCTTGCAGTGCAAAATCCAACTAATTGTTCCTTATCTATATAATAAAGAATTGTTTTTGAAAACAAAAGAAAACTATAAGAACAAATAATATCTGTAAAAGATTTAATTTTGAAATTATATAATTATGTAATATGAAGCTTTATCATACTTCCTTTGATAAAAATTCTAAAACTTGAGAACTTCATACTAAATGAATTTTGTTGTTGATATTTTTAATTTTTTGATTATTATTTTGAGACATAAAAAAGTACTTTTCTATTTCACTAAAATAAAAACTAACTTGTTCACAGAAAATACTTTAAGTATAGTAATAGTATACAAAATATAATTTTTATATTTAAGAAATGAATAGAAAAACGTGTAATGTTTATTTGAATTGTATTTCTTTCAAGTTTGAATTTTTAAAAACTTCTTAAAATTAAAATTATATTTATGGTAATGTTTTATGGAGTTATGTGCTTTGTTATATTTTAAAACACATAAATCATGGGTTCCCAAACTTTTTTTTCGTGGACCACTTTCAAAGTTTTACTATTTTTGGTGGACCCCTGCTGCTGCATTTCTACTGTATTCCCAAAACTCCTTAAAAATAGCACCCTAAGTTGGAGGAGTTAAGAAAAATAAGTACCACATTTTCTCGTGTCCTATTTATTAAAATAATCACTGTTGGTTATAATTAAAATAATAACTGTTAATATTAGTAACTGTGGTTATATAAAATTATAAACATTATTACAAACAATCAAAAATGAACTCTGAAATGTAAATCAATAATAAAAGACAGTCATAATGAGACAGCGCACGGTCGCCACTTTGCAAGTCTCGACATGTGGTATACACTTTTACTATTATCTATTCAATTCTGTGTTTGAACTGAATCTGGAATATTTTTGAGTACCTACCTAGTGAATGATGCTACCTGCCTACGTTGATAAGTAAATCCAAGTCAAAATTTTTTATTAAATATTTATATTTATGAAAACCAGAAAAACCAGGTAATATTTATGAAAACCAGAAAATTTTTTGTGGAACACCACTAACAACTTGTGAATCCCTGTTTTCTTTTCACATCTACGTGGACCCCCATGTGGTTTTTATGGACCCCTGGGGGTCCACCTGGGCTGAGCTGGCAGCCGAATGGTTAGTGATCTTGCCTTCGGTTCAACAGTTCGTGGGTTCGAATCCCACCTTGGGTATGGATGTTTGTAGTGGTTCGGAATCCATTTTAAACCGTAGGTCCCGGTCTAATTAGCCCTCGTGTGCAAAAAATGACCGTTGAGCGACAAACCCACCGCCACCTGGACCACTTTTGGAACCTATGCTATAGATAGAACATAAAATATATAATATGAAAACCAAATATTAAGCTAATTTTAATGTGTCATACAAATATTATAAATTCATATCAGTACTCAAAGAATTTAATTCTATTTATTATAAAAATGGTTTTATTTTTATGTAAAATGTTCAATATTTGTTTTAGAAATTTATTGAAATTTCTGTTAAAAATTCAGTTGATTTTATATTTTTTGTAATGGGTAAACAATATTTTTCAGAAGGCCCTATTTCGTATGATGATATGCAAGATTGCACATAATGAAGGTGCGTATTGACTTTTACACTTGTATTGTGTTATTCAAGTGCAAAAATAATTTGAAATAAAATTATTTAGTTGACGAATATATATTAGAAACTTTAATAAGCATAGAATGATATAAAAAATGTCATAAAGATTTTGCTTTTGTTAAGTGTTATTTTTGGTTATTTTCTACCTTGTGTGTGTGTATTGGAATTATCAATTAATTAACTGAGCAAAAGTATTTGTATAATAAAGGAACATATTTATTATTATTCATATTTTGTATTTTATAGAAGTTTTGTTTACATACCACTAATTTTGGTTAGCATTATAAAATGTAGTTTGGTGAAAATATGGATACTATTTTAGAGATACACAGTATGTCTCCTCAAAAATATGAGTTAAACAATCTGTTGATAATTTGAATAAATTAATACACTAATATATATACATTAGTGAAAAAATTCTGTATCGTATCAAAAGGAAGCAACTGGAACAAAAAGGGTTTAAATTAGAGTTTCAATTATATTCTACTTTACAAAGATTCTGGTTTATAATTTACTAATGAAAAGCCATCTTAGTTTATAAATCAGAATATATTTTGAGTAATAATATAGCTCAACACTCTGCTCTGCATTTGTAGAGATTGTTGAAGAATTTTAAAGAAGTTCATATTAATGGATATGTTTGTACCCTCTCTAGGGTCAGTTTGCATGTTGAATAAAATTTTAAAATATAAAAATAAATTTATTAAACTTTTGGTGCAGTTTTTTATAATTTAGTTTTTAGAATGATTGGATTTCTTATTCTAAAATAAAAATATAATGTAAAAGATTGAAGCTATCACTGTATCTCATGATACAAAAGGTAAATAATTTTTTTTCATTTAAATAAAGGCAAGAAAAACTTACTGTATGTAATATAAATAAAAACATTTGAACAATACTAGATAAATATGAATATATTTTCTGCTGTAAAATATTGTACATGAATGTTTAAAATTTTGTGAATGAATTTGAATGTTAGTAAAATTATATTAAATGTTTGAAAAAACTGGAAGTAAATATTTTATTAATTGTTAAGTTAACTTATATTATTTTGTAATAAATTTACATTGGAGAGTTACACAACTTGATTACACTTCCACAACTTGACATTGAATCCACCTAAATGGCATACGATATATATGATCTAATGAGAACAATGTATTTTTTATACTGAAGAGTATAAAACATCATTTCTGTCTGTGAATGCATGTACAGTGAGTGTAAAAAGTATTCGTACAGTACGACAATTGATTTAAGAGAACAGTTCATAAAAATTATTAACATAAATTCCATTTTAATTAATTAGAAATATATAATAGAACATATTTTCACTAGTTTCATGTGAAATTTACACAAAAATAATTTTATACATGAATAAATATTTACAAAACTGAAACAATCCAACATCTTGTGGTGTAAAAAGTATTCGTACATCAGGCATGTATTGGTCAACACAATCATAATATTACAGCTAATACCTTGTAGGATAGCCTTTAGCTCGAATAACTGCCGTGAGTGTTCTTTGGCATCGATTCCACCAATTTTGCTGTTAATGAGCTAGGTATGGCATCCCATTCTTGATTAAGAGCCGATTCCAAATCATTTTTATTAGAAATATGTCTGGATCTAATATTTTTATCAAGAACGTCCCATAAATTCTCGATGGGGTTGAGGTCCGGCGATTGAGGAGGAAGTTTCATGAACTTTGGGGTATTATATAGTATCCAGAGCCTTGTGTTTAGGGCTGTGTGCTTGGGGTCGTTATCATGCATGAAAACGTAATCACCATTCAAGCCCATTTTTGTTGCACTAGGTCCTAAATTATTGTTTAAAATGTCAATATAAAGTTGATGATTCCTAATGCCTTTAATAAAGACTAATTTGTCCACCCCAGAAGCACTCATACACCCCAAACAAGTAGACTTCCACTCCTATGTTTCACTGTTGGCACTAAATTCTTAGGATGCATTTCTGTATTGCGCTTTCTCCATACCATTCGTCTCCCGTCCGATCCAAATATGTTGTATTTACTTTCGTCTGTAAAGATAATCTTTTTCCAGAAATCTGGACTTTCATAACGTATTGCTTGGCGAAAGACAATTGCAGCTTCCGATTCTTCTCACTAACAAAGAATTTTCGTCTCGCAACACGGCCATGGAAACCTTCATTTCTGCATGCATTTCGAACAGTACTTACGGAGACTGCTGTTCCCATATTCTTTAGTTCTGATGTTAATGTAGGATCACTTATTTTGGGATCCTTCTTTAATAAATGTACCAGAAACCGTCTGTCAAATGATGTCAATAGACATGGTCGCCCAGTACGAGAACTGTTTTGAACCGTTAGAGTGGCAGCAAACTTTTTTATGATTGACTGCACAGTTGAACGGGGTCTACCAACCAGATCAGAAATCTTGTTGTACGATTTACCATTTTTACAGAGTTTTAAAATCAGTTCTCTTTCGGAAACACTTGTCTCTTTACTTTTACGACCCATTACAGAATTCTAGTTTCTCACTACATTAAAATTTCCACTGAAGAACCTTAAGTAACTAACAAGATGCCGTCAATTAACTACATCTTAATGGCTAAACCAATCACAAAACATAACTAAAAAAATTTGCATTTCTTTTAGTGTACGAATACTTTTTACACCACAAGATGTTGGATTGTTACAGTTTTGTAAATATTTATTCATGTATAAAATTATTTTTGTGCAAATTTCACATGAAACTAGTGAAAATATGTTCTATTATATATTTCTAATTAATTAAAATGGAATTTATGTTAATAATTTTTATGAACGGATCTTTTTTAAATCAATTGTCTTACTGTACAAATACTTTTTACACTCACTGTATTTAATAGAAAAGATAGCTAATCTAAGTGAACTCAACAGAAACAAAGTGTGATGGCTAGAAAACTCAAAACAAATTTCTTAATTGTATGCTTCACCAGCTGTTCACATGTTATCATTTTGAGTATCTATGCCAAATGAATGAATGACCGCGAGATAAGTAGCAATGTTGGATGTCAACACATCATTAGTCGTTCAGGATATCATTTTGATACTGTAACAGCCAGTTACACGCAACTTTGATTTTGTCAATTTCGTTCAGATATTTTTGATGTTAAGAATGTACCTTGCACTGTTGTATTATAAAAAATATTGATAAAATATCAGAAATGATCAAAGTTGACTTCATTATAAGTCATTGCATCAGCCAGGGCCTGAAGATTGATGTTAAAATAGTTTTAAACCTTTTACACAAAGTGAATAACCAAAACAAGTTTCATGAAAAATTTCTTTTTTCCCAACTTGATACTTTGTTCATTAATTAATGATATTTTAAACATTCATATCTACTTTGTTTTTAATTTTTGAAATTAATAATTGGATAGATGCATTAAGCTTGAAAATTAAAATCCTATGAATTTAACTCACTTTCTTTGCATTGAGTCAATACACCTTTAATGGATGTAATTTGAGTACCTATTTGTGATATGTCATTCTCTATATATTTTTCAATAATTCTAATATAGTTTTGCTGCATATTTGATAATAAATTAATTTTAGGAATTTAACTTAAAAAATTTTCTTTGAACATTCCTTTAAGTTCAAATTTTCCACATTCTTTTTCATTTACTTTTTGTGTAAAAATGTATATACTTTTGTGTTAGGTATAAATTAAATAATTTATTAAGTTTATGCATACACATGTTAAAAAATTTCATTTATTAAGAAATTAAGGGGTTGTAATTTAGTTTTAGTATCAAAATGTTTTTGTTTACTAAACTTTAAATTAATTTTGCTTTTCAATTCTCTTGGCTTAGTGAATTTGTAATGAATCTCTAATCTATCATGAATGCCATAGTTTTACAACTATTATGAAGTATAAATACCTTTACGTATTTTGAATATTTGAAAAACTGTTACAGCTTCTCTATACAGAAGAATAGATTTAATTTTTTATATATCACAGAATTTTATCACCTGAAAACAAATTTTAAAAAAAAATTGAGATTCTGGAACATTTTTTGCTTAATATTATCAAAAATAATTACTGACATCAAAATTGCATGTATTTTTTTTTTAGATTTATTTTGAAATTTTTCTAAATATAATTTTATGCACCAAAAATTCTTTGACAGAAGGGGCCACAATCATTCACCTCCCATAAAGGAAGAATAACTGAACATTAATGCTTCTTCTAAAAGCAAATAAGAAAAATCTCTTCAAAAATAATACTTTTTAAAGAGTATTTAAAACATTATCTATATCTTACTATATGCATAATATGTGGAAATAATCAAATATTAAATTTAATACAAACTATTAAAATATCATAACTGAAATTTATCACATCTGAAATAAAGACTTTTTCAAAAAGCAAAAGGAAGTTTGTTTTTAATTAAGTTAAACAGCCATATCTAGTAAACTAAGCTATTTAAGCATAAATAAATTATTTATGCTTATAAAAGTATGGGAGTTTTTTAAAGAAAGATTTATTTACGACAAAGATTTGTTTTCATGAAGCATTTCGTAATTTTTTATCTATGATATCACGTTCCCAAAATTGTTTTATATGCATGCATTATAACACAAACAATTTTGCTTGTGCTATTAAAAGCTACTTTTATGGTACTTTAAGTTATAAGATTACCACATTTTTTCTGAAAAATTTATTCATGTGCACATGATTAATGTGTTTAGATAATATTAGTAATGATGATCATTATCAAAAATTAGTAATCACATTTTTCATTTTATTTCTATTTGAACTTTAGTTTACTTTCAGAGAAAAATTTGATAGCTTTCAATTTATTACTCAATAATTCTAATTAAAACATTTAGACAATATTTGATATCATTTATAAATATTTTAGAAGTATATTTTCTGATATTTTCATTAGTTTGTAAATATTTATAAAAGTGTTTCTTGTTTATGAATTCAAAATAAAAATTATGTTTACCTTTTTTAAATGTTGGAAAAAATTAACACCTAGTTTAGTTCTGTTTTCATACAAAATAGGAGCTTCTATACCTTTTTGTCTATAAAGCTTCATAATTTTGGTGAGTAAAATAGTATTCTTAAAATTTATATAGAGTTGATTTGTGTGAACTGTTCACATATCAGGTTTATGTTCTCAAGTACTACACTCCTAAGCTGACAGCTAAAGCCAAATGTTTTACATTCTGGCCTTTTGTTCAATAGTTTCTGGATTTGATATTCACCTTGAATAGGAATGTTTGTAACGATTAAGAATCCACTTTAAACTGTAGGTTCATCTAATTATCCTCTTACAGATTATTTTAGGAATTATAAGTGTACTTATTTGAGCTTAAATATTAATGCCTTTTTTAGCATTAATATTTTCACCTAGAATTTCACTATTTTATAAAATCAATTTTGATTGTAGTTTAGTGTTTACAGTTTTATGAAATTACAAAAACTTGTTAAAACAATTGTAAAAATAAAGAACAATAAACAAATTAAATCAACAAATCAGTTGATAATTCTTTGCTATATAAGCTTTGAACAAGAATCAATTGATAATTCTTGATGAATATATGATTTAGTGTTAAAATAGTATTCTTAATTATTTTGTGTTGCGGGAAATATTTCAACTTCTCTGTAAGATACAAAATTGGTTCCTTAAAATATTCAATTAATAATATAATATAGTTCTGTTAATGAGTTCTCTTTTTATATACTTTTTCAAATAAGTTTACTCCTTTTATTTTTGAGTATCTTTCCTCTTATTATATACTGATATGTGTAATTTAGAAGACAATGTTAGTTTGTTTTATTTGTAACTGAACTAAATGATTTAAAATAATTAAAATATTTAACTATTTTATTTTTAATATTAACACAAGTTTGATTTAGAAATATATGTGTATATATGTATACTTAGAATTGTTTCTGTTAATGGTGATTTCTATAAATCTTAAACATTTATGTTATAATGTCATGAATTCTCCTATAGCAGATTAAATATAGTTAAACAAAAATAATTGCTCTTTAAGAGCAGTTTGAACGTACATTTTGTGATAAATATTAATAAATTCCTTAATAATTGGTTATGTTTAAAGAAATTTTTTTTATCAACCTTGTAGGTATTATTAATACTCTACCAGGTAATGTTAGAATTTAATTTATTTAAACTATTTGAATGCTAACTAAAACAAATGTGCTCAAAACAAGCATAAGGTAATTATTTACTTATCACTTTGCAATTTTATATCATATTTTATTCCATTTGTCTTTATTTTACATAAATGTTTATTTCACAAAATAAGTAATTTATTAAGTTATAATTTAAATGATTTTGTATAATAGCCTAATAGTTATATTGATGTAATAGAGCCTGTAATAGTTATATTGATATTTTCTTTACTCATACACAATTGAGCTATGTTTGCCTTGACAAGTTTATCACAAAATATGCAACCTTATAAAATTATGAGCAACTCATAATTCATGTGCCATATATATTATAAATAGAATGATTATATATATTATAAATAGAATTAGACCATATATATTATAAATAGAATGATTTTTTTAAAAATTAATTTTAACATTGTTTGCACTCCTCTGTAAGACTGGAGACTACCATTCCATTTGACTAATGCCAAGCTGCAGCTAAATGGTTTGCACTCTGACTTTCAATTCCTTGGTTTTATTTGCGATAATTTAAGCATAAATATTTTTACTGTTTAAAATCCACATTAAATTCTAGTTCCCATTCTTATTGAACCCTCATGTAGAAATGGCCATTGAGCAATTAACTTAAAAATCTCTAATTTTAGAGTGACAAATTTTATTTGAGATAGTGATTAATATGATTTATATATTTATACCTATATATATAGTACTATATTGCCTGTTATTAATTGCATTTAATAACCATTTTCATAAGATTTGTTCCATTAAGAATTATTAAATCAACTGCTATAATAGATTAATTTTATTTCATACTTAAATTATTTTCTACGGCATAAGATCTATATTTCAATTACCTTGTGTGATCTTTTAAATGAAGTCTAATATTTTTTAAAGTGATATTATTTGAAGTATTTAGAAACTAAGGTTTTTAAATGAATCCTTATTGATATTAACATAAATAATATTGCATGCTTATATCTTCTAGTCACATCTTTCAAAAATTTAAATGGCAATGTACTTAATTTGTTCTTGCCTAGTCCAATTAGAAATCTAAATTTAGATTCTTAGATCCTGTGTATATATTTCTCTCAAGGTTTTAATCATCTCCTTACTTTTAAGTGGATATGTTATCTAAATATGGTGTGTGATAAATTAAACTTTTAGTTTGCAAAATGGTAAATTCTTGAAAATTTTCTGTGCATGTTATATATATGTAAAATTAATTTTTACCCAAATATTTTCTTCCAGGGATTATATTGTTATTATTGGTTATTTTTGTAACTAGAATTGATTGTTCCTATTTTTCTGCAGAGCCTCAAAGTATTCAAGGTAATTTTTCTTAAATTCATTTAAAATATATTTTCATTTTCATATGTGTGGTGTGTGCAATATACATAATCATAAGTGTGGTGTGGACAATATACATATGTAATATGAGCAATATCTCAGTAGAAAGGAACTAAAATGTACAGATAAACTAAAACTCTACTTTTGTTTCAACATGCCTTTTTTCCTTAAGTTATTACTCAAAATCTCTATTACTGAAAAGTTATCTAATTTGAAATTATACATTGGTATTATCAGTTCAATATTTTAGTTGGTAAAGACCTCAAGTTAAGTGTTTACCACTAATATTTTATTGATACTTATTACAATAACTAATTACTTGTAGTATTTACAATGACTGCTATTTGTGGTGATACTTCTGCAGTATAGCCAGACTTCTAACCACTGTGCTTTCTAAGTGCTGCTACTGGGTATTCATATTAGCAAGATAAGTCTTTGCTGAGCTCCTTGGAAATTGCATTTTTCCTGAGAATCTCCATATAAAAATTTGCATATGAGAAATCATGGTGTATATGCAAATCCTGAAGTGTTTGTTGGTCAAAGTTTGATGCTGCAATATCTTGATTTTAAATTGTTTAATTTTCTTAGCAGATTTTAATTGAAAGCATCCTGCTAGACTTGATAGTACTTATCTAGAAATCTTGCAAGATGTCTTCAATGACATTCATTTCTTGTTTTAATATTGAAGCAATCATATAAGTTATGGTTAATATGTAGTTATGTTATTAGGGATGCTATTGTACTTTAAAATTAAACAAAAAATATAAACCGTATTATTTTGTGTATAATCTGGAGATTATGCATTAAAAAAGTTTCAAATTTTGTTGTGTGTATTATACTTTCCTGCATATAATCTAATAAACATTATTCATCAGAAAAGCTTACAATAAATTTTTATAAGAAATGCTATTTATGTATCGTAAAATAACAGATGGCGCCATGATTCAGCAGACTTATTTTAATTATAATCAGCATTGTCCAATTGCATTTAATAACGAATTTGGTTCCTCAGAAAGATTTATAATTGCATTAGCTAATACCATTACACATTCTCTCTTGATTTGAGTTGTTTTGTCTGAAAACTTTCAAATTTGTATATTGTCATGTAAAAATAAAAACTTTAAGTTCCAGAGTAAATTTTAAACTAAAATCTATAGGGAAGGTAAATAGAAAAAATGGCCACAAAAGTGTTATTGTAAGGTGAAAAACAAAGCATGTGTGGTACAAAAGCAAGAAATATTTCCAACATGCAGTTCAAAGATAATCCATTTCTATCATTTAATAATTAATGAAACAAATATATTTTATTTTTAAAACATGTCTAATCTCATTTTAACGGTTATTAAAAACTAAAAATTGATGAGTTTTACTAGAATCTTCTCATATTTTGATTTATGTCGTTCTTTTATCTTATTTTATTGCACTTTGTGTTGAGGTGAATCCAAAAAGATCTTTTTCATTATAAATCTTTTCTGTGCAATTTATTGTATTTTTAATCATACAGTGTATTTTTTACTTTATTTGGTACTAAATTATCAGCAGTATATATTTTGAATTATTCAGCGAAATATTGCTGCAGATTATGCAATGCTATTTTTCTTTCTTTTACTCAAAACAAAGATCTAGTGGATTGTTTACAGTAAAATATGGTAAAAAATTGTTGTTGAAAAACATAGTTTCAACTAAGTAAATTCTTCTAAACTCAGCTTGTTCAGATTTTAAAGCGCATTTAAAAAGTGATTCTTATCTTATTTTTTTTGCTGCTGTATTATATTTCCTGAACAAAAAAATTAGATTCAATATCTTTTCAATTTAAAATTTCCTTCACTTGATTATGATGACACACTGCTTTCATTTGAAATTAAGTTTACTTTATTTCAAATGAAAGCAGTATGTACTTTAAGTGTAAAAGTTTTTAATATTTTAATTTATCATTTATGTTTCAATATTATGTTTTCCTTCAACATTAAAAATTTGCAGTTTTTGATTTCACTTTACAACTGCTCATTCACATTTTTTTCCAATAGTTATTCCTATTACATTTTTCTTATATTCTCATAAAAAAATAAAGTATTGTTTTTGGGTTTTATATTGATTCAAAATTTGCAACCCATATCAAACTGCAAATCTCAGTCTAATTAGGCCTTGTGGTCAAAAAATAAACAAACAAGGAACATCTAAACTTGCACAGCAGTAAAATACAATAGTTTAATAGCTATAATAGTTTTTGGTTTCCACTTCTACAGTTCCATCTTGATTTTGACAGCATTTGACAGGTATGTGTAAAGTGGAAATCCACACACATCTGACTATAATCTCAAATGTTATTCATTAGTTCAGTGTATATAATTTTGGAAATAGCTGTGATTTAAAAATTGCCAATATAATTATGTAAAAATATAAGGAAATAGTTTGAATATGTATGAAAAAGTATTCTCCACAAAAAAGTATTTTACATTAGAATTGGAACAAAATTACCTAAGAATAAAATGTTAAATATTAAATATGTCCCTACGACACCTAATCTTTCCAATGTTTTTGGAAGAAATTTTAAAAGACACTCTGTAGTTAGTTCAGCAGTTGAGGAACACCTGAAATTTCAACCGGTGGTTATTTTAATTTCTTAGCATGATTCTTACAAATATTTCATATAAAATGATTACTTATTTTATTATTTAAACATTTATATGTTAACAATTTTTTCTCTTAATTTTCTTTTCTGAAAAATTTTTCAAGAGTTATATTTTTCTTTTTATTCACTTGTATAGTTTTTATTAAGTTACAATTAATAGTGCTAAAGATATTTTAAAAAGAAATTATTTATTTGATTTAAAACTCATTTAAAGCTAAGATAAATCGATTTTTTTATGATTTAATGCTAGTCTTCTTTTTTGTGTTGACAGCTTCAAAGAATAATAATGGTGGACTGTTATGTGTGTTAACAGTTAATGAGTTTGATTTTAGAGTTATGTGGAATGTTTGTGTGTATAAAAATTTATGTGTTAAAGAATGATTTATGCAAGCAAGAGTAACAGATAAACTGCTTGTTTTAATTTGAATTTTTTAAAAATTCACTATTTATCTCCTTTAAGCAGACTTCTTTAATTCAGTTGCACTTTATAATACTTGTAGTTTGTTCTTAATTATACTAGATAACAAATCTTTCAGTAGTACACTTCAGTGTTTTTCCGTTCTTTTTGTGCTTGAAGTACATCAAGTAAAGTTGTTTCCAAACATATCATTTATATTAAAATATTAAATTTGCATATTTTGGAAAATAAAACATTTTGAAAAATTAAGCGTTCATTTAATACAGAGAAGTCAATTTATAAGTGGTATTTATGTGAATATATAGATATTTTATTTCTATAACATTTTCATATTTCTGATTCATTTCAATTTATTTAATTATAAAAATTTTACATTTTTAATTGAAAGCTTCAATTATGACATTTACAAACTTTCTTATTATGAATTTGTTTGAAATTCAAAGTCTACATTTGCTTATAAAATTTCCTTTCAGGTAATTCATTCTAAAGTTATTGCCCCAAAATAAATTTTCTTAGATAATCCAATAAGTTGCTAATGTGTTTTATTAATTTTATGTTTTTTGTTCTCAAAAGATCCTAAATTTTTCAGATTTAAAATTATTTACTTTAAGCTTATAAAGCATTTTTTAAAATTCTTAAAATATTTGTTTGGAATAAAGTAAATGAATCATGGAAAAATTTGCATTAATTAAAGTGGTTTTCTAAATATTTTAAATTTCCTTTCACTTGTCATTTTTGAATTTCTTTTTTGGGGACTTTATAAGTATTGCTTTACTATTATGATTCTATTTTTGTAAATTTTATTTTTGAATAATATATTATTTTGGTTTTTATCTATGTCTACAACATGCTCAAGAAAATTTAAATTTCTCAAAAAATATCAAATACTTTCAAATCACTTATGAGAATATTTTACTTTAGCTATTAACACATTCGCTGCAAGTAAAATTTGCATATCTCTTCTCAGAAGCAGAATATATTGTCTGCCATTTTTAAAAATCCCCATAAAAAGTTAAAATATAAAATTTAGAAAACACACATTGAGATATAAAAATGTTTCAATGGCATACCTTGGAAACCTCTTCGTTCAATCTCCATTGTCGCACAAGTATATAACTTATTGTAGTCCATTAGCATCCCAGAGTGTCAACTGCACACAACATAGTGCTACTCTGACACTCCAGGGTGTGAGTATCAGGAAATGTGTTTAATAATAAAAATTTCTCAATGGTGTACTTTTGTTTATATAGGAAAAATTTTAAGCCTTTATAATAACTGTTTCAAAATTCTTGTTTTAGGTAAATTGTGCTTTTAAATTCTATTTTAAATTATGTATTTCCTAATAATTAATTTTTCTATTTATCAGAACTGTGTTCAAGTTATGGATATGTATACAAATTAGCCACAAATGGTGATCCGCAGCAGTTGAAATTAACTCACAATACTGATTCTAGAGATATTAACAAGTGGTATCAAAAATCTAAGCGTAAATGCCAGAAGGAGTTTAAAACTAACAATGGAGCCTATCATTTTGTTGTCTCTATATTCAATATGTCAATACCCTCCTGTTCTAGAAGATGCCTGTAAGCTATATTTAGTTTATTATTTTTTAATAATTTAAGCAATGTTGTATTTTAATTGTTTCCTGATTGTTAAAATATGTGCATATATTTAAAAGGACTATTTAACTTGGAACTATTTTATTTGAAAATCATTTTTTAAGCTGTAAAATAGAGAAGAGTGTTATAATTTTACTAAAACTTAAAACTTTTCGCTATTATAAATGCAATGAAAAAAAAATCAAGAATATTATGAATTACTTGTTTATAAGAGCATTTGTCTTATAACAAACATAAATTAACTAAATATTAAATTCTATATTATCATATGATTCTTTAATAATATTGGATATAAAATTATTACATATACTGTTCAATTAAATTATTTTAATAAAATAAAATTATTTTGCACACTGAGAAATTATTTTAGATTCTTTGAAAAATGCTGAATACAGTTTTATTTACGTATATATGTTATGTACTATAATAACATTTTATTGTATTTAGTTTAGTTGTGGAGACATAACAAAATACATGATCTAATATCCACTTGATTATTTTTAGGAATATATGCACTTGACTAAGTTATTTTAAAAAAAAATTAAAGTCCTCTATTATTAATTATTGATTCACTCCTGTTTAACTATTGTACACATTTCATTCTTGTATTAAAAGTTTTTAAAGTCAGTTTTGATTCTTTCAATTTTTTCTAAGTTATTGCTTGTATGTGAAAATCAATCATTTATATCTTATTCAATTTAATAAAAAAAGGAATTATTTACATTAATATTATTTGAGCTCCGTTGCTGTCTTCAAGTGAAAATTTAAAAAAATATACATGGGGTTTTGTAAGATCTCATATTTTTGAATACTTGTAAGTAGTAATCATTCAAAAAACATAAACAAAAACACAATTTTCATAAATAGATTTTATGAATGTTTCATTTCTTAGCACATTGCCTGTATAATTAAATTTGGTTGCTATAAGACTTTGATATTTCTATTTAATGATGGGAGAGTTAAGCTAGTAGCTGAATGGTTAGCTCTTTGCCTTTCATTTCAGTTATTAGTGGTTTTGAATCAACTTAAAACTGTAGGTTCTAGTCTAACCTTCGTGTGAAAAAAATGCCTGTAGAGTTACTAACTAACCAATTAATGATCTAAGTTCACCAAAATGAAGAATTTAATAATCTGGAAACTACCTTTTTGTTTATAAAATTTGTAATAGATGTTTTTTTTTTTTTTTTTTTTTTAGTTTTTTATATAATCTATGTAAGTTTTAAAATGTATTATGACACTGG
The DNA here is from genome assembly GCA_037975125.1 of Latrodectus hesperus. Taxonomy (NCBI): domain Eukaryota; kingdom Metazoa; phylum Arthropoda; class Arachnida; order Araneae; family Theridiidae; genus Latrodectus; species Latrodectus hesperus. The sequence goes on from CM075852.1 coordinate 76,723,624, forward strand.
CAGATCTTTACACTCCTGTTTTGACAACTTGAATTTTTTTTATTTTAAAGAAATTATGTCTTAGTATAAAAGATTATTCATCACAAAAGATATATATCACAATACCCATTACAAATTAATATAAAAGGACATATCATTTTTCAGCTTTCTTATAATTTTTGTGTGAACATAATGGGTTTAAATACTGTTAAATTTCAAGGGTTACCATTTCTAAAAGGCTTCATGAGAGAGTATTGTTTGCAAGAAGACTTGATATTTATGTACTACTCATTTCTGCAATCATGCAAATAGAAGCTGAAAGCATCTTTTTGTAAAAAGCAGAAGTTATTGGCTTTGTACTCTGGTCAGATTGTGTGCTTGAAGGGTTATTACTTTGGTCTACAATTCACAAGTTAAATTTATTCTCTCATATGTAGATGTTTGTAGTGGTTCATAGAATACACTTTAAAATGCTAGTCATCATCACTGCAAAAAGTTAACACAGAACAGTAAACATTTATCATGTTCTAAATGCAGTAAGGTTTCTTATCTGTTTTCTCTTAGACTTTAGTAAAGTATGCTTTTCTATTATTTCTTTTAAATTGATGCACAAATATTAGTGATATTACATATTCTTATTTCTTTTTAAGAGCTCTTTAAATGTGTCTGAGTAAAAAAATCTTTTCCATTGTTTTTTTTTTTCCTCTTTCCACTGTATTAAAGTAGATCTAGTTTTTTAGGTGTTAAAAATGTTTAGAAACATTAATAATATTTCTAAATTAAACTGCTTATATCTGTACAATTATGTCAGAAAAATTTCTGGAAACTTAATATTCAAAGTTTTATTAAAGGTGAACTACCATGGAATATTACACGTTTTTTCATTTATCCTTGGATTTTATTTTATGACTATATGCATTACATTGACCATCAAGAATGCAGTACTAAGAAGGGCAGACACTGAAACCAAATATATTTTAATATATTATAATATACAATACATATATGTTGATTTAAAGCATAGCCTTATGAGGTGAAGAAGAAAAGGTCAATGAGTATTGAATTCACAATTAATCACTGCTATCAACTTCTCATTGAATGAACAAAGCTTTGTGTTGGGAAAGGGCATTTTATTTTCCCTAGGTTCTTGTGAGGCATATTTGATGTATATTACCAGAACTTTAAACAAGTTTATAAAGACCATTATGATCATGTATAACTCAACAAATCTTGGATTGTAACTTTTCCCATGTTGCTTGGTTAGCACTGAATTAGTATTCTGATCAACAGTTCAACGTTTGGGGATTCAGTTTCTCATGCTTGTAAGTGGATCTAAATTTAGTTTAAATTGTGATGAGTATTAAAATCAGCCTTTAGTGAGCAAAAAACTGACAGTTAACCAGAAAACTTGCTATGTTTCCAAATTGTTTCTCCAAATTGGGGTGCTTCAATGAGAAACATAATTCAACCAAAAGCCAATGTAATTCGATTCAGATTTCTTTCTTCCCAATTTAGGAGATCATTGTAAATTCCAAATCTACTACTTTAATAATGTTATTAAGAAAAATAACTGAAGCAATGGGCACTTATGGATATACCACTGTACTGAATGTTTCATATAGACGTTTTTGTTCTACATTCTGCATTCACACATTGTAGCATACAATAGACATTGGCTTTTATGAACCTCTAATGTATGAATTAATGGCTGGTGCCTAACATGGTTCCATAGATGCAATGATAATTTTAATCATTTACTAAATAAAATTGAATAAGTTTGAAATTTTTTCAAATTTATTTTATGTAACTTTTATTTGTGTTTAACTTTTATCATATTTTCGTCATTTTATTTTGATTTCGTCATATCATTTGATTTTTGAGAAACTTGAAGTTTTTTGAAGAATCTTAATTCCTTTAAATTTTGTAAAATTAACTGCTTTGCAGATATTGAAATCCTGGATATTTTAAAACAATTCATGTGAAATTCCTCCTGCCTGATGTAATACCCATCTTTAGCTTATGTATCAGAGTATAATCAATAGCTTCAGTTGCAATAATGTAAAATACTTTTACAAGGTATAATCATGATTTGGAAGGATGTTGCAGAAAAAAATATATATAAATCATTTTAACATGCAGATTATTAAATAAATCACCATAATGGATGGAAGCTAAGAACATGTATTTTAGTAAATGGTATTCATTCAAATCCTCATCTTTGAACTTTATCAAAGAAATGCACTGCTGTATAAAATTTCATTTCAGAGCTTTTTTGAATGGAGATTTAGATTTAATTTTGTGCATCAGAAGTATCGGATGATTTAATGATTGAGAGAACATAATGAATGAAAAAGAACTTTCAGATACCAAAGGAAAAAAAATTAACAGTTGTGTGGCCATGTGAAGCAAGCAAATAAATGGCTAACCAGATTGAGGCATTATTTAGTGAAAAACAAAAGTAAATTCTTACATAAAAATAAAAAATGCATATTTAAAAGTGTAATTTTAAAATAAAAATAGTTTGCTTGATTTCTCATAAATGAAATTAAAGAATTAAATATAGATTTTATTTTACATGTGTTTCATGTAAAATACATACTAAATAATTTTTCTAATGATATTTTTTTATATAGAGATGGAAAAAAACAGGTTTTAAATATAATACTTATTTTCTATTTTATAAACTTCTGACTTTAAGATCTATTTTTTTTATCCATATGAATTCATAATTATAGTGCTTACTGCTATTGTTAATATTCTGGAATATTCAATCTGTGATTTGTGCTCAATATGCCTATCTTCTCATATATTGTTTTAAAATTTCAATCACATCTATTGTTCAGTTTCCTCCTTCATACACTGATTCCATATTCACATTATTTGGTTACATCCAATTCAGTGACTTATTTGCTGAAGGAGTAATCTGTAATTTCTTTAGTCAACTATTCTTCTTTCTTCAAAAATCAGTTTAAATTGCATTTGTTTTATAAGGTTTTTTGAAAATGCACATTTAAAAATTCCAATTAAGAAAATAGTTTTCCCTAACTTAATTATCTGTTCATAAGCGACACTTTAATCTCCTATGATATGTGCCTGAATTGAAATTTTTTGTAATTTGCAAATCTCATTACAGTGAATGCTAGTAGTAAATTTCATTTGGTTTTGAATATTCATTCTTAATCTTGGATTTTTTATGACTAGCGGTAAGTTTTCTTTTTATCTAGGAATTTACAGAGAATACAACTACACTAGATGTCTAAAAGTGTTATAGATAAATACTATTGACTAAATTTATTCTGGCAAGAATTTGTTTTCATATTAATTTATTGTACTTATTTTTCTTAAATAATCAAACTACTTAGATGACATGAAATCAGAGTTTGTTTCATGCATTTGAGTGTTATAAAATGTTATTTTTAGATATGTATGTAATTGCAATATGTTATATACTTTACCATTAATTTTAATACATTGACTAATCAACAACTTAAATTTATTAAACTTTTTATATTTTGTAGCTGTAATTATTTTGAAATAAGTGAACCTGGCAATACAGAAAAGTATTGTGGTGAAATTGATGGTCCTTTATATTTTGAATCAAAAGGAGACTATATTTCTATTGATTTTCAACATGGATTATCTATGAATTTTGAAGTAACATTAGTATTCACCATTGAAAGTAAATAACTATAATCTTTCTTCACATATTAAATTTTTTAGACATTTTTTTAATCATTGCCATAAAATTTTTTATAAATTTAAATGGTAAGAAATATAATGAACTTTTGCTTTAAAAAGTTATACTTTGCTTATTTTTCCTATTATAATAAAATACTGAAATATATTAAAGATTATATATTGATGCTATAATATAAATTTATTTTATACGAGGGTTACTCTGAAATTTTTGAGATACACGCAGATGAGAATTTACAAAATAAAAATAACGGTTTAATTTTAAAGTACAAAGTATTTTAACAAAGACAATTTTTTACTGACTTACTTCAACTTGTTTAGCATGGAATAAATTTTAAACAGAAGAGAAAATGGAGTTGACGCGAGAACATTTTCACTCTATGATTTTCTAAGATTTCAAAGCTGGATTAAATCAAGAAGAATGTGTTCAACAGTTGCAATTAGCATTTGGTGATGAATCTCCAGCTCGTACTACTTTACTCAGATGGTTTAGAGAATTTAGAAGAGGTCGCCACTTTTTTCAGGATGAAGAAAACACAGGAAGGCCGCCGTCGGCAGTAATCCCGGATAATGTGTCTGCCATACGAAAAATATTAATCGCTGTACCTATCAAATGATACAGAAGGAACTTAACATTGGATCCGCAGCCATACACAAAATCATTCATGAAGAATTACATATGAAAAAAGTAGTTTGCCTTTGGATTCCCCATAATCTAACTGAGCATCAAAAAGAGGAGCGTGTCAGAATCGGTAAAGAAACTCTTAATATGCTGAATGATGGTGGTCACCACATTATTTCTAAAATTGTAACAGGTGATGAAACGTACATACCGTTTTTTGACGTTCCAACACATCAAGAAAGCAAAGTATCGGTCTTTGAAGATGATCCCATGCCGACAATGGTGAAAAAACAATGCGCAATGAAAAAAATGATGTATGCCGTTTTCTTCAGAAGTACGATATTGGTCAAAGCCATCAAGTTGGAAGGACAGAAGACAGTAGCAGCAAACTGGTATACTACTAAATGTCTTCCAGAAATTCTGCTAGAAATGAATGCTAGGGGACTAATACTTCACCATGACAATGCATCTTCACATACAGCCGGATTAACAGTTGAGTTTCTTAAACAAAAACAAATTAAAGTGATCAAACATCCGCCGTATTTACCTGATCTAACTATGTGCGACTTTTGGTTATTCTTTAATCTAAAAAAGGACTTACGTGGACATCGCTTTCATTCAGAAGAAGAGATTGATGTGACTATAAATGCATTTTTTTCATCTACTCGAAGAAATGAATGGCTTGAGGCATTTAATCTGTGGAAAATTCGTTTACAAAAGTGCATTGATGCTGGAGGAGACTACTTTGAACGCACCTAAAATTTTGTATGTATAAGTTTAAAAACCTAGTTGTATCTCAAAAATTTCAGAGTGATCCTCGTATAATTGTATTATGTTATTAGTGAATTTTTTGTTCTAGAATTAGATTTTGTATAACTACTTTAAATAACTTTCCATTAAAATAATTATTAAAAATTAAAGAATAATAGAATAAATTTATCTATATTAAATGAATTATAAGTTTTATATAAAATTGATTATATTTTGTTTATTATTGATATAAATTTTATATTTTTGTAAATTGTGAATTCAACCATTTGTTTGCATATCAACATCTGCATTCCATCTTAGAATATCTTGCTTTAGAATCTTAGCCTGCATATATCTGTACTAATTTCTCTCATAATGTTTCTCAAATAATACAAGTTTCATGAAGGCAAAGAAAATTTTTAACTGTCAACATTTATTTTCATTTTTTAAATGTAAATATTAAAAAAGTGTTTAACATGTTCTTACTTTACATTTTAAATAATGCTTTATGATTTTTTTAGGCATTTCGGCAATCATCATAATCATTGATATTACATTTTTATAGGAAATGCATACATAATTACAGACTTGCCTAAAAAGGACTCAAAGCACAATGGCCATTCCATTGAAACTCCATACTTTCCAAACACTTATCAATCTGATTATATTTCTGAATATAATTTTCATACAGATGCCCCAAATGGTCGCATTATGCTCTTGTTTTTGGATTTCCAGATTTCTTCCAATTCATATATAGAAGTAAGCTGTTTTTAAAAATTAATACATTTAATATTATTAGTTTTTTTTAATGACACTTAATATTCTTTTAATAAATTTGTAGACCATACAAAGCTTTTAAATTTTATTTAAAAATTGTTTTAATTCTACTGAAATTGGGATTATTTTGAAAATGTTAATTTTTAAGTATTGCAACTAACTCTTATTGTTAGGATCTTTAATGGGCAACTCTATGTAATGAGAGTTCAAGTATATAAGAATTAACTCTCACCTAACCTATAAACCTGGTAGACATGTTTATATACAAATATAATGCTTGTCTCATTCTTCGATGGCTAATCTCGAACCTGGTTCTTATAATCTGAAAAGTGCAGTTTTATTATTAGGTTACTAAACCTGAAATACATGTGATCCTTAAAGTCAGTGTAGATGCATGGCCTGAGTTTTGATCAAGCTAGCAGACAGTTAATCCCTATAAATATCTTAAAAGTTCAATATTGCAACCTCATAGGAAAACTGTTCTATAGCAATTAAACATAGCCTCTTCCAAGTAGTACATATTGGATAAGAATTTTCATAGAGTGGGGTACTCATGTATCCCATGTTGAGAGAGAGATCCTAAGCACCCTCACTACAGCATATTTGCTTTCAAAAATCAACATTCATTTCTTATTCAACAGTACCTAAATCAAACCAGGAACCTTCAAAAAGCATTGTATTTCATTTAAGACATTTGGTCTTCAAAATATTTGATTTCAAATATTGCCTTTTCTTTTTTCCTAATTCCAAGTTAAAAATTTGTTAAGAAATGTATTGGTCTTTTATTAAATATTAAATAAGTTAATCTGATGCATTAAAAAAGCAGACATTTTTGTATAAAAAATATTGTTGACTTCTAAAGTAAAATACATTATTATTAGAATATTGTTCCTGAAAATCTTTGAAAAAAAATTTTTCACTTATAAATATATTTTTAATATCAGTCTATCCAGTTTCATTAAAATCACTTGAGTATTTCCAATAAATAAAGTCTTGAAAGGATGATAATTGTATCGCTTAATATATAACTTTAAATATTTTGTGTGCTTTTATTTTAATTTTGTTTAAGAAGAAAACTAAAATGAAATATATATTGTCTGTATACATAACAAAATCTTTGCATATAATTTAAAGTTGAATTAATCCATGAATTCTTCATTTTCCTTAAAAGCTTATGGGAATGTATAATTTATTTAGATTAATGGTCACAATGGATCCATCCCAGAAAAAATTTTTGGTGATGTTTTCCGTCCACCTGTTTTTGTTTCACAAGAGAAGGACCTTAGATTAAAGTTTGATGCAAACAACCAACCAGGAAAATCTGGTTTTCGAGCTCTGTGTTATTTTCTTAATGGTAAGAGTCTAATTTTCATTTATTCTTATAGTTAATATATAAGAATTAAGAATGAAAAAAATTACTTTTATATATAATTGAATGTAAACAAGTCTAAACATAAATAATAGAAGGAATTGTAGAAATCAAAGTGTCAATTGACCTATCTTTCACACATTATATTACTGACTTTCTATGACAAAGGTCATAATACATGAGAACATCGTGAATTTTTGTATTATTCCTTTTAGAGTTGGTTCAAAAATAGTTTCCTGAAGGTTATTAAAATTCCTGTAAAATATCAGAATCAAAAGGTAATTTAAATCTAAATGATTAAAATACTGTCTTTCTACAATTTGTGACTTTGACTCCCTTATGCGGCATAAATATAGTGGTTCAAAATCGAAGTCAAACTGTATATTCCAATAAAATTAATTTTGGTGTACAAAAAATGTTGATAAGGACTATAAAAATTTTGAGTTTCGTGTTGTACTGTTATCAATTAGGTGAGACCTGTTGTAAGAAATAGCATCATATACCATTATACCAAACATAATGGTTTTTACCTCTGTAAACAGGAGCTTTGAAATTTCAGCAGCTCCATAGAAAGCTAAATGTTTTTATTTACGTACTATATTACAGTTTTATTGATGTTTCTATTAATTTGTTTGACTGTTAAGTTCAACTATAATCATCTTTGTTTGCCTAATTGTGTGTGAGGGTGGAAGTTTGTTAACATGAATATTTTCTCATATCAGTTAGTAATCTTCTCACACAGTTCAAGGTTGTCTTACATCATTTGATCCTGCTTTAAATTTATTCATCTTTAGAATTTTTTATGGGAACTTCTAAATTTTGCAGTAGTGTATTTATGCTTTTATATTAAATTTCTTAGTTTTTTATTTTCAACTCTTAAAGTTTGTTTCTTATTTTGAAATAATTTCCTTAAGATTATATTTTATTTTTTCAGAATTTGTGAAAATGTTTAGGACCTTCAGACTTACTATCTACCTTTTTAAGCAAAGTAACATAAAATTTTTTTAAATTAAAGTGGTGGTATCTTACATTTAAAATGGTATGTTAAAATAATAGGCATGGCAATTCCACCAGGATTTATGCCTGAAGGTGTTAAAAACTACAGCAATTACTTTGTTACTTCTTCACAAATAATAAAAGATAGTATTAATGTAAAAGTAATAAGTACTGTGGTTACATTTATAGATTTTCGGTTTTCTTTATAATTTTTCTTATATTTTTCTTATTTTTCATATAATGTAAAAATATTAATATTTTGCAAGAAGATAATGCTAGAAGTATCTCATTGTCCTTAAAATCTAAAATAAATTGATCTTTTGAGTGAATTTATATGCTATGAACATTTTATTATATAAAAATTATTTTAGTAAAAATAAATACTTATATATATGTATATATATATATATATATATATATATACATATATATATATGTGTATATATATATATATATAATATGCAGGATGTGATTCATTAAGAATGGTTATTTTTAATGAGTCATGACGTGCATATAATTAAGAATTTTTTATTAGTGTAGTTTTTAATATAAAACGATGAAAGGAAAGCATGTTTTGAAATTTTTTAAATTTTATTATGATTTGTGTGTGTGGGCTCTAATTATATATATATTGGTTTAGTTGAATAAATGTTGAACATTAATTTTTAACATTTTTTTAGCTGAAGATGTGGATGATGTAAAACCTTTTACAAGTAAGTAAATTTATTTTATGACTTTATTTGCATATAAATATTCTAGCCGCCATGTGTAGTTTCTTGTAAAATGCGCAGAGATGATAGCCAAAAGATTGTATATATGTGGGCTCAAATCCTAACATGGGCTTGGATGTTTGTAATGGTTATTAATCCATTTTAAACTATAGGGGCTGGGTCCAATTGATCCTTGTATGAAAAAAGTGACCGATGAGCAACAAACAAATCATATTGTGTAAAATACTTTTAATGTGTAAAATTAATTTGATTTCTAAAAGCTTAAATATTAAATATAATTTTACTTATTACAGTTCATACATACATAGATATGTATGTATATGTATCTGTATATCGTGTATATACATATATAAAAGTAATTTTTGTAATTTTAATTTAAAATTTAAATTCTAATCAAAACTTAGATTCTTACTGTTCTTGAATCTTTAGACTGAAGAACAGTAAAAATCTAAATTCCCCCTTATATAATCCAGAATAACACAAAATAAAACCCAGTTTTACCTGAACACTGTTCGTTATATGAAAAGGGGCCTTCCCTGTTTTGCCCAAGCGCCGTTCATATGACTGATTTTTTTTACTGTATTGCAATGATTTGCCCGAATTGTTTCTTTCTTTAGTTTACAATGTTTCTAACAGATGGCTCTGGTAGTCCAGTAGAGGTATGGTTGCAAAAGTTTTCGATGCTTTTCTTTTAGGGGGGAAGATCTGTTTCACTAGCTTAGTAGATCACATGCTGCAAATTGAATTTCTTTTAAATTTGAAGCAGTACTAAAGAAGAATGAGTGATAAGGGGCAGCTCATCACAGAAGATAGCTCTGATATTGAATCATGAAGTGAATCTGAAATTTCTATAAATGATTCTGGGAGTGATAGAAGTTCCTTTTTGGACTTCTGATGCTGGAGAAGTCCAAAAGGTGTTTTATAATAATGAATTTAGCGGTGTTACAACTGTGCTTTGACTATCGTTTTCATGTTCTGTTGTGGTCCTAGTTCAATCTCTGGTATTCTGTTATTAAAATCTTGTTCTTAACTTATGATTGCCTGAATAATCTTAGTACTGCATTGTTACAACTATTATATTGTATTTGATCTGAATTTTTATTCATCATTTTGTAAGTTTGGTTCCTATCCTGACTATGTAATATGTTCAGATTATTCTAAATATAAATGTTTCCATTTGTATTGGTTCAAACACATGTAAAAATACGTATCCAATTTGAATTAGCCCTTGTGCAGAAAGTTCTACAAATAAAACCAAACAAAATATCAAGCCATTATTTAATTTTTAAAACCATCCTGATTTAATCCAATAGAAAAATTTTTTTTTCAAATTCTTACATAAATGTCAAATGAACATGAATCTGATATATATATATATATGTGTGTGTGTGTGTATGTATATATATGCCCCCTTTTAACAAATGTTTAAATTACACCACTCCTGTTGTGGTGGAATTCCTAAATATACATTACCAAATATGATTAAGAATGTCAAACTAATCAATGATGTCATCAGATACTATTCTCAATGAATTAGTGATCAGTATGCTGTACCTTTCTGAGGGCGTTAAGTTTTCTCGCTTTTTTGGTTGCTTTCTATCGAATGGACATGCCACAGATGTCATGATTGGTTTTCAACAAAGAAATTGTTCCTGTATAGTAAAACTTATTCTTGAAAATCTGCGTTTTTAATAATACTTCTTAATTTCACCAAGGAGGTAACTACTTTATACATATATATAATTGATTGAAACATTTGCCACCAAATTTTTATTTCTAGTCTTAAACATTAAATAATGTATGGGTCATATCACCAATATTGAACCTTGCATCAATAATTCTCAAAATTGATCTGTTTAAAGCCACATATCTTGTGGAAATGCAAAAGAAGTATTTATCATCAGATGGAAAATCTCTCTACATGCTAAAGCATGTGGACAGATTTTCAATTCACAATTCCAATGAAATTTTTGAGATACGAGCAGACGAAACGGTTTGATTTTAAAGTACAAAGTATTTTAACAAAGACAATTTTTTACTGATTTACTTCAACTTGTTTAGCGTGAAATAAATTTTAAACAGAAGAGAAAATGGAGTTGACGCGAGAACATTATCGCGCTATGATTTTCTACGATTTCAAAGCAGGATTAAATCAAGAAGAATGCGTTCAACGGTTGCAATTAGCATTTGGTGATGAATCTCCAGCTCGTACTGCTTTATTCAGATGGTTTAGAGTATTTAGAAGAGGTTGCAATTTTCTTCAGGATGAAGAACACACAGGAAGGCCGCTGTCGGCAGTAATCCCGGATACTGCCATACGAAAAATGTTAATGGATGATAATCGCTGTTCCTGTCAAATGATACAGAAGGAACTTAACATTGGATCCGCAGCCATACACAAAATCATTCATGAAGAATTACATTTGAAAAAAGTAGTTTGCCGTTGGGTTCCCCATAATCTAACTGAGCATCAAAAAGAGGAGTGTGTCAGAATTGGTAAAGAAACTCTTAATATGCTGAATGATGGTGGCCACTGCATCATTTCTAAAATTGTAACAGGTGATGAAACGTACATACCGTTTATTGACGTCCCAACACGTCAAGAAAGCAAAGTATGGGTCATTGAAGATGATCCCATGCCGACAATGGTGAAAAAACAACGCGCAATGAAAAAAGTGATTTATGCCATTTTCTTCAGAAGTAGAGATTGGTCAAAGCCATCAAGTTGGAAGGACAGAAGACAGTAACAGCAAACTGGTATACCACTAAATGTCTTCCAGAAATTCTACGAGAACTGAATGTTAGGGGACTAATGCTTCACCATGACAATGCATCTTCACATACAGCCGGATTAACAGTTGAGTTTCTTAAACAAAAACAAATTAAAGTGATCGAACATCTGCCGTATTCACCTGATCTGTGTGCGACTTTTGGTTATTCTTTAATCTAAAAAAGAACTTACGTGGACGTCGTTTTCATTCAGAAGAAGAGATTGATGTGGCTATAAATGCATTTTTTCATCTATTCAAAGAAATGAATAGCTTGAGGCATTTAATCTGTGGAAAATTCGTCTACAAAAGTGCATTGATGCTGGAGGAGACTACTTTGAACACACCTAAAATTTTGTAAGTATAACTTTAAAAACCTAGTTGTATCAAAAATTTCAGAGTGACCCTCGTATTTTAGTAATTTATATATTTAAAATTTCTTTGCTTTCTTTGTTTTGTTATTCAACTTTTTTGTGTGCTTCTTTGCTTGATAAAATATTAAGGAAAACTTCAATTTTTTAGATTGTGGGGGCTTGATACATGGTTATGGAGGCTCAATTATTCTCGAAAATCAAAAAAGTAAATTATATGATTGTTTGTGGCATATTGTTACCCCCATCATTCCCCAAGCCATATCTAATTTTTTGTCAGTATCAAACATTTCACTGAAAGATATTGGTAAGTATTTTAATTTTCTATTAGATTTACTTATTGAATATTTATAAATGTATATTATATTATGCAGATTCTAGACAGTATATATCTAATAATCATTAAGCATAGTTTTCAAATTTTTTTAAAACATAATTTTCAATCAAATACTATGAATTGAATTTTACCTACTTATAGGTTTGCCCAACAAAAATCATTAGTTTGCTAGAATGGATTCCTTTGTATAACTTTTCAGTCTGTAAAAAAATGTCCTTATAAATGCCATTTACTTATAGATTAATTAACATTTTATTTTTTTATATTTAGATAAATTTGAATCCTGTTACAGTAGTAAAATTGATCAAAATATCTGGAATCGAGAAATATAAAATTGAGAGTTGCTTAATCTGTTGAGAAAAATTTGGCAGAATTGTTAATGAGAAAATTAAAAATCCCACTCTGATTTTCTGTAAAGAATTTCAGTATTACTTATTTTTGCTAGAAAGCAGTGTTTTGAAATCGGTGGTTTATATAGTTTTATATTTTTCTCTTTGAATACATTGAGTTTTTTAAACAGTGAAATATTTGAAATGTGAAATCTTTGTATTCTTAAATTGAAAATATATTATAAAAGACATTTTAAAGTATGCTGAATATATATTTAAAGTTTGCGATGTAATGGATTATTGATTCATTTATTTATATAAATGAATTATCAGAATTTATTATTGCTAATCAAAGAATGTAATTACTCTCCTATTTATTGAGAATTATGCACTTATTTTAATTATAGCTTGTAATCATAATACAAAAATAATACAATTTTCCTATTATATAAGAACATTTTTTTGACATTTGAAGTTAATTTATACTTTTGAAATATTTGCATGTCTTTTTTAAAATATCAATAAATTGAAATTTATGCCTGAATTTTGACATTATTCTTCCATGCTGATATTTTACTAGGTCTATTTTTTAAAATATTAATAAATTGATGTTTTAAAAAGGAATATTTAATAGGTATCTATAAAATGTTAAAATAACAATGCATGTATTTCAAGTGTTAAAATTAACAATTTTCAGGAGCCAATGCTTCTCTAGAATTCCGGGAAGGGCTTAATTCTAAGTCAAAAGTTGTTAAAACTGTTGACTGTGCCAATTCTAGTTGTAATGAAATACCTGTTGAAATCACTGTTTCTGCTCATAGTGGGCTTTATATAAGATTCATTGGAGAACTGAATCAATTTTCATTTATTGGGATGATTTACAGTACTTACCACAATGGTAGTAAGTATAATTTATCAATTCTCTTCTCAGATTAAGAGATATTAAGAAAATTTTGATTATGAATTGCATATTTCTTAAATAAAATAAATGAAATTTCATATTTCTTAAAATTCTACCTTGATTTTGTATTTTAAAAAAAGTAAATTAAATTTTTATATTTATACAACTTCAACTGCTCAAATTCCAGTTAATACAAAATGATCTTGGAGGTTTTATATATTTATGATTAAAAGTAATACATTTTGATTATATAAACTTGTGATTCAGCTTTTAAAAAATCTATTGAGTTAATTCTTACTAACAAAAGGGGCTGTTGAGCAACAAAATAATTTCTAATACTAAATTTTTTAGCTATAATTTGTCATTATTAATATTTTTAGTATAGCTTATATCTGTAATGTTTCAGTTTCATTATTTGTTGTAATTCATTGATTTTATTTTGGGATTCTATATTAAATAGTCCTTTGAATATTTTCTGTTTGAAAAATATTAAAAAAATGAAATTTTAAGTTTATGCTAATATAAAATATGGAATTTGTTTTCATTGGAATATTAATTACTGAACTATTTAAAATATTTATCATAAATCTAATTAAAATTATCTTTAACCCTTTTAAACACACTACTCTTTAAAGTTGAAATATTAACAAAAAAAAATCTAAGCTGTCTATTTATGCCTTACAGAGTATACAGTGAAAATTTTGTATAGATTGCACTTACCATTTCAATTTTGTGGATGTTCCATCTCATGGAACAATATGTCGCAATGGTTGTGAAAAGTGCGACTAAGCGAGCATTGCAGTGAAGCACGTATATGCGTAAATGCTTTTGCATATGAATGAAAAAGCAATGCATTACACCTGTGCGTGGTCCAGGGTGCACCACAAGGAGGCCCACTACTCTACCCCCCCCCACCAAAAAAAGATTTTTGTACAATCTTTTTAGTTGTGAGATTTTGGGCCTGCATAGAGGAGCCTGGTTGAGATAAATCATCACAATAATGTTCACTTGCATCCCACACATTGCTATCAGACTGAGATTGATCAAGTGGTTTAGGAACATATTTCTCTGTATCACAATCCACATGTTTTGATTCACTAACAGAGAGCAATTTTTGAAGCATTTTTATTACTTCAGAAAGACTGACCTCTATATGCTGTTTATTTGAAATTAACAAATTAAATAAAATTAACTAGAAGTTAAAAATTATATTCTCAAAAAATAAGCTATAAATGTATATATTTTTTTAATTTATGTAATATTATAAAATGAATAGCTGCGAAAAGGAAAATCAAGAGCATAAAAATGGTTCTCTAACTACAGATGATTCAAACTGATATAATCCTATACACCAGTAAAGCTTCCCAATTCAAGAGGCCAAAAATGGTGTAGAAATATTACCCATATAAGTAATCCTTCCCTGTCAATTTCTCAGCATTAGTTCATTCCACCCCAAAAGAGAAAAACAGTAAAAAGTAAACACAGCTATTTCCCTTGTTATTGCGTTCAATGCTAAACACACTCTGAATCGCGTAAAGGAAAAATGCCATAGTAACGCAGTGTTCCAGGGGATGAACACCTTGTTTTATCAGAAAATCATATGTATACTATATGCGGAAAAAATTTAAAGTAATATAGAATAAAAAGTTCAAGGTACAGGCAAAAAAAAAATTTCTTTTCAAACAATTATTTTTGTATGAGTAAAAATTAACCAATATTCCTTCAAAATAAAGGGATTTAAATAATCTGCTATAGTTAAAATTACTGATCGTCTTATGTAGTGCTGCCATCTATTATCAAAAAAAGTTTAGAGAACATTTTAAGTCAAACTTCATACATTTATAGCTAAATGCAACGGTTTGGTAACAAATTTAAATTTGGTGTTTCATCACCTGGAACACTGAAATGCAAAGGCTTAAAAGATGAAGTTTGCAACAAATTTATATTTTATATCTAAATTTGTTATATCAGGTGTATGCAAATAAAATGAGACGATTGTTTTAAAAAAAGACAATAAATTTGCGAAAACTGCTAATATTTCTTTATTTCAAATAATACACTTTCCCCATCTTTCGGGCAATTTGTGAATACCACATCAAAAAAATGATCTATCTTTTAAGGCCAGCCGTCATCAAGCCAAAATTTGACGTTTTCTTGTGAAGTGCTGCTCAACCAATGTGTGCCACATTGATGCAAATAGGTGGTAATAGGAAGGAGCCAAGTCTGGAAAATAAGCGGCATGTGCTAAAGGCTTCAGGCCAAGTGCCTTAATGATGTCCTTGGTCGGTTTAGCATGGTAGCAGAGGCGTTGTTGTCAAGGAAAATCGCTTTGTGCTGCTGTTTCTTGTATTGCTCGCGTTTTTCGAATATAGCATCGTTTAAATCAAGTAATGTTGCTTATAGCGATCAGTATTAATGGTTTTGCTGGGTTTGAGAAGCTCATAATAGATTGGCCACTCCTGGTCATAGAAAATACACAGCATTGTCTCGCAGCTGATGCGATTCAGCCTTGCAGTCAATTTGGGGTCAATATATGATCGATTAAGCTTGGGATTCTCAAAAAAAATCTATTTTTCATCGCCAGTCACAATACAATGGAGATATGACTAGTGTTTGTAGCTGACAAGCAACATTTCGCACATGATTTTTTGGTTTTCCTGTTGATGGTTCATTAGCTTGTATAGTTCCTACAGTAGGAAAAATGATTATTTGTACACTGCTTTTTTTAAAGTTTAGAAAATATAAGCAGCTATTTTATTCCTTACAATGTGTGAACGTGAGTTTGTTTATTTCCAAGTAAACGAAAAAAATATTTTTATATAATTGAAAATAAAACATAAATTTTAACTTGGAAAATTTCTTGCAAAAAGTATATTTGTACACCTATATCTCCGGTAAGTATTACTATCCTTTCATGCAGTTTTTCACATGATAGTTAATTTTTTTGGATAGTTTGTATTTAGTAAATATTGAAGATTTTCTTTTTTAACAGTGAAGGTCTCTCGTAGAGAAAATTTGAGAAATGGCCACGAAATCAAAAGAAGTCTCTTTAGACATGAGAACTCGTATTGTTAACAATAATAAAAGTGGAAAATGATATCACGAAATTCAAAAGATGGTTAAGTTACCCTTTACAACTATTGGGTATATCGTAAGAAAATGTAAAAATACTGCACTCGTTGAAAATGAATGCAGGCCAGGTGACCCGAGTAAATTAACTTCAAAAAATAAATGAAGTATTTTTAAATCAGCTATTAGAAAATCACAAATTTCTGCTCAGAAAATTGCAAATGACCTTTTGGCGTTTTCTAACATTAGAGTGACCGCTCAAACAATAAGAAATGTATTACATAGTGTTGGTGTAAAGGACAGAACTCTGAATAAAAAAACCAATGATCTCTGAAGTTAATAGAAAAAAGCATTTAGAATTTGCTATGAAATACAAAGACAAACCAATGGACTTCTGGAAAAAAGCTAATTTTTCAGATGAGAGTAAGTTTGAAATTTTTTTAACTCCTAGTATCCGAAAAATCTGGCGAAAAATAAAACAGCCCTTGATAGTAAAATTATACTTCAGACCCTGAAACATGGTGGTGGAAATGGGATAGTTTGGGGCTGTGTAGCTCATGGTAGGGTTGGAAAATTACACTTTATTGACACAAAAATGACAGGTTTAGGTTACATTGATGTGTTGTGGCATAACTTATTAGACAGTGTTAGAAAATTGGGTATCGGAGACACTTTCTTATTTCCTCAAGATAACGATCCAAAACGCATTGCGATAGTGACTAAAACATGGTTGCTTTATAATGCGCAAAAACGCCTTGAAACTCCACCACAATCCCCAAATATAAATCCAGTTGAAAATTTGTGGATGCTATTGGATGCTCAAGTTCGAAAAAAAAATATTACAAGTAAAAATAGTTTGAAAGAAGCACTCGTGGAAGCTTGGGAAGAAATAGATCAAGAAACCCCCAAAAAGTTAATAGAATCAATGCCAAGACGTCTTGAAGCAGTTGTAAAAGCCAATGGAATGCATTCAAAGTATTAGATTTCTATAAAATAATTATGTTTAAAATTTGTCACTAAGTAAGTGTACAAATACTCTTTTTTGTATAGTTTTAATAAAGCTTTATTCATTAATAAATAATGTTTATGTGATTGTTTTTTTTTGTTATTATTTTAGCTCAATAGAATATATTTCTGCAATTTTAACTTTGGGCACCTCTGCTTTTATCAGCATTAACAATGATATGCAAATCCAACTCTAAGAAGAAGAACTCCGTTACCTTATTTTATTTTGCTATAAAATTCTAAAATTGAAGTGTACAAATAACCATTTTGTCAACTGTATCTACTGACTTTTATCAACTTTGCCTATTGCTTTGAGACAATGGGAAACAGTGCTCTGGTCAACATTCAATTGTTCTGCAAGATGCTCTTGCGTTTGGTCATCTTCATCGAGTAATGTTGATAATTCAGCATCTTCAAATTTTTTTGCTGGTCGGCCGAACTCCTCGTTTCTCGCATCGAAATCACCATTTTGAAACTTTTCAAACCACTTGTAGCACTGCGCACTATTCAGAGAATTGCCCTCCTTTGCTTCTACAAGCATTTTATGCAATTCGGCAGTATTTTCTTCAGATGGTAACAAAAAATTAATGCGCCCTGCAAATCGTGGTTGGAAAGCATAAAATTCGACATTTTCAATCTAGTAAAAAAAAAAAAAAAAAAAAAAATGCAAGCCGAAACTCATCCAATTGTAAACTAAACGTGAATATCAAAGGTCAAACTATAAAAAATCACATGTCACAGTTTTGTAATATTTGTATACATGCGAGGCGACATCTGTTAGCAATCCTCTCATTCGATATGCGTATACCTGGTATGTTTGATTCTGTCCTTGAGTTTAGATGATTATTGTGGTTTGTAATCCATTTTCAACTGTGGTATCATATATTATATTTCTGTGCACAGAAAAAAATTACCATTGAGTGGCAAATTATATTCCACCTCTGCCTTGAATGTCTGTTCTTAATCACTTAGTTCAGTGTTCTGAATCCAATTTTGAATGAATTATTGATACTGTGTGTTCAAATAAGTTTTTTTTTAATTGATCATGCAGCAAGAAATTAAATTTAATATAAAATAGAAAATTCTATATTGATTATCACTATGGATTAAAAAAATTTTAAGATGTCTCAGATTTTACTGTAACAAACTTGAATTATTTCATTTTCTTTTATTATGTAGAATTGCTTAGAAATATGTGTTTAAAAAACATATATTATTGCAGTGACTTATAACAAAAGTCAATTGAAGCAAATATTTTTAAAACATTTTATTTGTACGATTGTGAAAATTTTTTTGTACCTTGATTTAGAAACTTTAATTTTTTAAATTAAATAATTGATTATGTTTAGAAGTCACAAAGCTATAGTTAAGTCAAAACTAATTTTGTTTGATCTATTTTTATTGTTTAATAACGCTCTTTTTCATAGCTTTTTTATTGTTAGTTTTTCATTTTAAAAGTCTTGATTTCTGCCTAATGTATTGTAATATTATATTTAACATGTAAATGTGAAAAAATATATTGAATATTTTCAATATTTTTTAATTTATAGTTAAATTCATATTTAATATGAATAAAGTTTTGTTATTTGTATTTCTTGTTGTAAATGTACATTTATTTTTTTATAGATTGCAGCTTTGCACAATCAAACTGTCAAGGTCGATGTCTGCCATCAAATTTAGTGTGTGATGGATTAAAACATTGTCCTGATGGTAGTGATGAACTAGAATGTACAAGTATGTTCAATGTTAGTTTTCAAATTTTATTTAATTTCGTCATAATTTATATTTAATTACTCTAAATTGAATTTTGATAATGAACAATAACCAATTTAACAGTATCAGTTAAACTATGTAGATATACATTTCATATAAAAATTAAAAGCGGTATTCCATACCTCTGCATTCAGTGGAGAATCAGGCTGTGATCCTAAAAGACTTTATTCTGTTACTGTTTATTCGCCTTCCTTTTTTCTTTATTTACTTCTGTTAGCTTTAAGTATCCAAAAGGTGTGCTAGTTACTCTTACAATCCTTGATTCTGATTATCCATGAAACATAGCAAATTATTATACTAACCACTTCTAAAGAATATCCTATGGTACAGGCTCCTTTTTCTCTGCTTCTCTCAAATAGAATTGGTTCCTAATAACCTTTTCTCTTTTATTTCCCAATGCATTCTCACATACAGAAGCTGAACTGGTGCCTGAAGGATTTGTGTACTTGGCTTTTAGCTCAAAAGTTCTTATATTTGAATCACACCTCAGGCTTGAATATAAGAAGTAGTTCAGAATTCACTTTAAACTGTAGGTCCTAGTTTAATTTGCCCTTATCTTTTAGACACCAACAGAACCATATAGAAAGACCCAGCATCCCCATACAAATACCATACAACTGCATTCCATAAAAAATATATATTTATTGTAATCCAAGCTTTTTACATTTTGTAATCTATTCATGTTTGTGTGTCACTATAAATGACATTTGTCATTACTAATGTAGTTTTGATATGAACCAAAACAACTTTGCTGCATTTAGAATCAGAATACTTATAATTCAAAAATTTGCTTTAAATTTTGTTCCTATTCTCATTGCAAAATTAGTTTCCTGTTGAGTCAATAGTACTTAAAACTAAGATTTTAGTCTTCATCTAATTTGAAATGACTGTTGAATGGTTAGTGCTATGACCTTCAGTTCAATAGTTTTTTGGTTTGGTTGTTGACACAGGTGAAAGGGTTTGCTGTGTGTTATGGTTTGTAATCTACTTTAAACTCTCAGTTGAGTAACCTTATGTAGTAAGAGACCATAGAACAATTAACCAAAACAAATTAAACTTGTTTTTTTCCCTACTAGCTGAGCTGACTATTGAATGGTGTAGCTTACAGTTCAATTTGTCATGGGTTTAAATCGGGTGTAAATATTTATGGTGATTTGTAGAATCCATGTTAAATTGAAATTTCTTGTTTCAAATTACTCTTGTGTAAAAAAAATTACCATAAAATGACTAACAAACCCAATCTGGTTTTTTTTTTATACTGATTAAATTTTGCATTTACATATGTATCACCTTTCAGTCTCCATGATGGGTTTCTCTTCTAGCAAAATTTTAAAAGAATTTTTAATGTGTGTTAGATGGTTTAAAACTAAAGAATTATTTTAATATTTCAACCCTGAAAATAGTTTAAGTAATTATTAGATTTTAAAATTATGAATTCTCAATTTTGAGATTTAACAAAAATTACATATTAAATTGGTGATTATCAAATAAGTTTATTTAATCATACACTGTATGATTTAAAGCTAAAATCTTATTTTTTCAGCGAATATTAAATCTTGTATCAAAAAAAGTGCTTTTGAACATTGATGATTATTGTTCAATAGAAAGATAACTTTCTTAACTGATATCAAAGTTTTACTTTTATAAATTCTCCTTTCTATTTTGAAATTAAAGTTGCTTACATGAACTTCATGAGAAACCAAGCTAACAGACTAATGGTTAATATAATATTCTTGCCTTCGGTTGAACAGCCTGTGGATTTGATTCTTTCATGAGAGATGAGATTGTTATGGTTTCGGAATCCTTTTTAAATTGCAGGTTCCAGTCCACTTTGCCCTAGTATGCAAAAAGTGATCCTAGCAACAGTTGACCTTTCTCAAAAATGTTAATTTTTATTTGGTGGTAATACAACATCAGTCTTCATTTCACTCTTATTTGTTGAAACAGTTTTTTATAAATAATAGAAGCCCTGGAATTAATTTGAATATAATTAATACCAGAAATTGATAAATGTACTAATTGAAGTGATAAGAATTAATAGAAATCAATAAATAAAAATAAGAACTATTTATGTGAAATATAAGAATTATATTGTATTTCATCAAAAATCTTTCATTCTAAAAATTTTTCTCCTGGTTTTATATTATGTGTATGAAATAATTATAAATAACAAAACATAGAATATGGACTTTTTGCTGTATTTTTACAAATATCAGTGTTTGATTTTCATGGACAATGTATCACCTTGAAAGTTCTCTAGATTCATCCATTCCAAAATATCATTTAAAAAATTTTTGTATCTATTAATGTAAGATAATTGTGTAAGTAATAAAATAACAAATTGTCAAGAAATTACTTCAGGAAAATAGCTTACAAAGTTAACACAATAAACTGATCAAAACCAAATATGTATTTTGTGAAAATTTTGAGATTAGTGCAGTTGAGATTCTAAAAGCATTTTATTATCTAATATTTATTAAGTTTTCCATTCATCAGTACTAATGTATTTTAAATTAAAATTTCAAAAACTTCTCCCTAAAGGTATTTGATAACTGATTTAACTTATTTAGGTATTTTAAATTAAAAGCTTAATGTTCGTCTCTGAAGAAAATAGAATCACTTATCTGACTTTTGCTGATAGTGAAGTTTTTTCAAATGAATCATTTTTTGGGTTATATTTTTAATTTTTGAGAAAATTGATTTATCACATTAAAGATCTAAAATATTCTTCAAGAGGTACTTATATTTCGAGATAAAATGCCAGAATTATTACAAAGAATGTTTTTTATACCTATTTTTAATATTTGCTTTAAAGATTTGAATTGAAGTCCATTGTTGAAACCAAATTGTACATATGGTAAACACCGATTACAGTTTTTACCTATATGATGTAGCATTAAATTTACATGTGGAATAAGCTTTTCACATAAAACAAAAATAACAATTTTTATATAAAATTATTCAAAATACAACTTTTTTTTAAGTTTTGTATTTGAAATTAACAACTTCAAAAACAAAGTACTATTTGTATTCTGTTCCGTAGCATTTCCTCCCAGTGTTTTATTTGTACATTTATAATTTAATAGTTAAAAATTCATCTTTAGTTACAATTTTTTAAGAACTTTTTTCTAACTAAAAACTGAGTCTTTTGTAGTTAACAAGATTTTCCATACATTTATATCAAACACATTTGTGAAATTGATATTGGAAAAATTATTTTTATCATGAATGTTTTTTCTCTTCTGCAGAACTTATCTATGATAATTTATTTCAGAAACTACCCTTATAGTTTCTTCATCAGCTATACCAGTTATTGAAAATAGGAAAGCAGTCTCTTCAAAAATATTAGTTGGTTTAAGTATAAATCTTTTTTTAGGAATTTGTGGTTTTTTAGCTGTAATTATCATTATCACATTTATTTTCTTCAAACGTATTAAAACAGTACCTACAGTAATGCAAGATGAGCAGCCTGAAATAGTTAATGAATTATCAGGTATAATTTTTTTAATGTTAATGATTTTTTTAACTTAAATAAATTTTCATTTCAATTTCAATAAAAAACTTTGATTTATCAAAATGTCAAAACAAAATTTGTATGTATTTTTATAAGAATATTTTTATGTTAGAATTGAATTTTTTGCATAAAAATTTTTATTATTCCAAGAATTTTTTCTAGAAAATGCATGTAAAGCATTTTTATTAAAATTATGTTGTCAATTTTTATGTGCAATAAAATTAACATCGCTAAAACATCTATTAAGTTTGTTTACACTTCTAATACACTGCTGGACAATTGCTAAGGACGGATAACACTATCATCCATAGCAACCACAAAATGAAAGGAAGCAAAATGGGGAAAATTAGAATAAGTGCGGGATATAGTAAGAAGAAGTATGCGTATGCAAATTTTTCTCCACGCCTGTTCATCACGTGATAGCGTTCATAAGAGCTTTAAAGGTTTTGACGCATGTGGATAGTTGTTGTTTCAAGTCAAAGTTTTACAGAAAAGATTTAATAGACGAACTTGAAATTTTTGGCATGTCTTCCCGACATCACTTAAATGATTTTATGCGTGGCCGAATTATTGGAAAGATCGAAGAAGGGCGAAAAATAAAAGATGTTGCCAGAGAGTTCGACATCACTCACAGCGTTGTTTCACGACTGTGGAAGTCACATTTAAAACTACTGGAATGTGTAGTAGGCGGCACGGGGGAGGTCGTGTTAGAAGTACGACGCCTGCAGAAGACAGATATATCATCCTATCAGCAAAAAGGAACAGGCGCACCACAGCTCAGCAGGTGGCAAATCAGTTTCTTGCTGACTCAATAAAGCTGATCTCCCGAAAAACTGTTGCCCGACGTTTGAGGGGAGGAGGACTATATGCCCGCAGACCTGTTGTGTGTGTCCCATTGACCAGACACCACCGTACTGCCTAATTGTTTGCAATGGTGTTGAGCATCGCAATTGGACTGAACAAGACTGGGCATGCATATCATTCTCAGATGAGAGTAGGTTCAGTCTGTCATCGGATTGTAGACGCCAATTGATTTGGCGCGAGAATAGTACTGCTTATCGTCCAGGAAAGGGACCGATATCCGACATGCAGTGTCATGGTGTGGGCCGGCATCAGGATCAATGGCCGCACGCCTCTATATGTGATTGCGAATGGGAATATGACGGGCTAACGATACATTAATGAAGTTCTACTTCTTCATGTTCGTCTTTTCCGTGGTGCTGTCGGTGATTAATTTGTTTTTATGGACGACAACGCAACATGTCATCGAACACTCGCTGTTCAGGATTGTCTTGACAGCGAGGATATTCAATGCCTCGTATGGCTATCACGTTCTCCAGATCTAAACCCCATTGAAAATATGTGGGATGCTTTGGGGAGGCAAGTTGCTGGTCGAAACTATCCTCTGACAAACAAGAACACCCTCAACCGTGCACTCCCAGGGGAATGGGATAAATTGCCTCAACAGCTGCTGGATAATGTTGTGTAATGTATGATACGGCGTGTGGAAGGTTGCATCACACTCCACGGTGGGCAAATCTCGTACTGATACCTTTCTTCAAGGTGCCTGCTGACTTTTAGATGCATTGTTCCATTTTTCCGTATGCACCATCAAATGAACATTTTTTTTCTTTCAGATGTTTTACAGCTTTTGTACTTTCCAGAACAATAAATATTCTTTATTCTAATGTCTGAACAGTGTGGCAACTATATTTTATCTTACTAGGCCTCATGTCTCGCGTAATGTTATGCTACATTGCATTTTGTGATCCGTCCTTAGCAATTGTCCAGCAGTGTATTTAATGATCTTTCTTTAAAATAAGCGTTTTTCGTTTTTAGTAATAATTTACTATGGAATTCTAATCAGTTAATTTGATCAGGTCAAAAATTAAAATAGTTTTATTTTTCAAAAATGTCACTCACTTTTTGCCAAATAAAAATATTAATTTGGTCTAAAGTATCATTTATTGATTGATGGAGAGAAATATTATAATACACAACTATTCTAAAATATGAATTTTTAAATATTACTTTACAATATTATTTATATAAGAATTTCTTAAGTAAACTATATGTCAAAATTTGAAAACTAATTTTAATTGCTTTTAAAAAAATCTAATTTTTTCATTAAAATAGAGAGATAAAAGGGAATATAAACTTTAAATTTAAAACCTGTCTTGTGAAATGATTACAAAATTTTATTAATCCAATGGCTGTTTTTTTAAAATATATATTTTGACATTTGAAGGTATTAAAAATTTTTAACACCCTTCTTAATTTTCTACTACTATTAAGAAAAAAATTAATTTTTGTATTTTAAGAATTTACAAACTAATAACCTTATTTGTAAATGAATATATGCATCAAAATTTTGATCTTTTTTTGCTATAAATCTAGTGTTTTGAAAGAGTTTTATGAATTTTTTGCATTTTTGTTTATATGTGTGAGTGGTATATTTTTTACAGTCATTTTTTTCTGTGATCATATCTTGCAAGCAGAAAAAAATTTATGCATATTTGATGTAATAATTTTTATCTTGTGTCTTAAAGCACTTAAATTTCTCTTTGCTTATTTTACAAGAAAAGCTTTTATAATTTATAAGAAAAGAAAAACTTAATATAATTTATAAGCTTTTCTTATCTCTTTCTGCAGTTAAGGTTTGTAGAAATGAGATTTTTCAACTCGTTTTCATCTGTATTTTTATAGGGCCCTTACCCAGGCTACATTCTGCAGAATCAACAGTTGATTATTTACCATCTTATGAAGATTTCATTCAAGCATCGGATCGCTATCCCCCTCTGTTGTACACAAGGGCCGAACGTCTTCCTGCACCTCAAACTGTTCGTAACATTCTGCACACTACAAGCTTCTGCGGGAGAATGGAATCGCGATCTAGTTCCACAGGCGATGCAAATTCACATACTATATCTTTTGAAAGCATATTTACTGATGGTAATCTCAGCTTGACAGAACCCAGTTGCTCTTACAGTAGAAGCCCCATAGAGAGGTTTTTTAATAAGACTGGGAAAAAGATCACCAAGTCTGAGATGAAGAGAGTTTGGTTTTCTGATTCTAAGTTAGATGAGATGAATAAAAGTGATTGTCATTTACATCTTTCTATTACTCATTGTGCTTGTCAGAACAAACAATATTGTTCACTTCCAATAAATTTTAAGATTAGTAGCTGTAAAGATAATGATATAGATATTATTTTTAAAAGGAATTGTAGTTCAAATTTTAGAAGTCGGCATTTATCATTTAATACTAAACCTAAAGTTTTAACAATTAAAACTAGATGTCAAAGTGAACCATGCGAGTTCAGTGTTTATTATTCATTATATCCATAAATCTCTAAATTGGTTAAAGTAAAAACTATTATTTAATCTAAATGATTTTACATGTAGTATAATTTCTTTCTTATCAAATGTATAAGCTAAATTTCGTTTATCTACTTATGTTATGAGATTAAGTTGTCTCAAATTTGATAATTTAGTGCATGTGTTTGAATGTAAGTTGAACGCAAATGAAACTTTATGGGATATATTTTCAAATTTTGCAACTTGTGAATCAGTTTCTACAAAGTATTCAAAGACATTTATAAAAATTGTTAATTTAGTACAGAATGTTGTCGTTATTAGCTATTATTAACAAATGAAATTGTTTTCTTATTTTTCAGAATAACTAATGTTGACTTGCAATTAGAAATGTATTTTTCTTACTGGAAATAAAGTTTTCATTAAAGTTTATTCATTAATTGGCTACAAATATTCAGCTAATGTAATCTTGTCATTGTTGAACTGTTTTGAGTTTTTGTTGCGTTGAAATTTATTTTATTGGAAAAACTTGTTTTTAAAATTTAAAATTGTTTATATTTTAATATAATGCAATGAAGCTATTTTTGTGTTTGAGCTAATAGAGCTATATTAATATATATTGATAATTTTCAGCAAAATTCGTAATCGTAGTATAAAATAAGTTGATTACTTTTTTAAGCATTATATTTCTTATTTGTTAAATGAAAGATATTTACTAATTTTCACTAATAATATTCACAACTACACATAATTTTTTTACTTCATAAGACTGTTCTTTAACTAGTTTTGAAGTTGCTTATTTTTAAGATGTTAAGATTTTTATAACAAAAAATTATTTTAAGGCTACAGAACCAACGTTGGAAACATATTTTGTTGCTTTTAGAAATGAAGATTATAAATTTGACTTATTAGCATTTCATATTTTTATTAATTGTATTGGAATTTTGTGTATAAAGTAAATTATATTAATATCTAATGTTTGCATAAAAATATTTAGAAAATCAATCTATAAAATTGATTTTTAAACTTCCGTTTTGGTTCTTTTTCTTAGATTTTGACTTACTTTTCAAGGTAGAGTTCAATTATTTTCAAAAGTATTTGTGAAAAGAAATTTATTTTTTGATACTAATTGCTTGTGATATTGTGCTTTGCTGTGCTAATATTCAAATGCAATCTTGATTTAACTGTATTTAAAAGTTTTGTATATTTGAAATGAATAACAAATTTCTTGCAAAACAAGCATTTATTTTAATTTATATAATAAATATTTATGTATGATTTCACACTCGTATAAAGTTTTCAAAGTATAAAAATTATGATTTAAGTTCTTAATGTTTCTATTCAATGTATTGTTAAGAGCATTTTTTATCATTTCAATTACAAAAATACTCTGTATAAAAAAGCATAACAGTTCATAATGAAACCAGTTCAGCTCCATTTATTTACCTCTAACTTCTTGCTTACATAAATTATTCCTTTTTATATTTTTTGCATCGACAAACTTGAATAATCTATTAGTATAATTTAAAATATGTTAGTATGAACTCATCTAAGTGGCTGATTTAATTCTGTTTTAATAATTAAAGTAATTAATTTTTCATTTGAAAACATTTTTTTTCCTTTAGCTTTGAACTTTTATGGATTTGAATTGCAATAATGTAATACATGTTTTAAAAGATTCTTGTAACTGTCAACTATACTTCACAAAAGAGAATATATGCAATATACTACTTGTATACTTATCCTGATTTTTTAACAGACAAGGTAAACCTTAAGCAATCCTCTTGAATAGAAAAATGTAATCGTTTGATCACATTCTAGTTAATTCAGTAGATAATTAAAAAAAAATTTTCGAAAGTGCAGAATCAATTTCACTCTATCTCCCATTCTCCATTTTATATGAGAATTGGCTACAAATTAACTTTCATAATTTGGGTAGCTAATTAGTAATTGGATTCCATTTCATTTTTAAAACTAAACATTTTTTCATTGATAGCTTAAAATTTAGTATGAATTTATAAGTCAAAATTTAACATTGTAAAATGTATGCCTTCAGATGTATTCTATCATAAATAACGTCTAATTTAACAATTTTTGACTTGGAGGTTTTTTCCAACCATGGATACTACAGTGAACCAATTTGTTGTGATTATCCACACATTGTGAGTGGCAGGTTGAAATTCACTCAAAAATTTTTCTGGTCAGATAGGTATTTTAGAGAAATTTAAAATTGTCACGACTAAACTGTCGCTAATAATTACTGAATTACTTTTTCATTAAGGGTTTTTTTTTACATTAAAACAAATTTTAAACACATGCAATATACCTAATGCTAATTAAGATTTCTTTCTAATTTTACAAAAGTTATTATGATTTTATGCATAGAATTAGTTTGATTTTCATCTGGAAGCATGAAATACATTGCAAATTACTATAATATCAGTTACATTCATACTGGGGTGTAAGTGTTTAAAAGATATTCTAAATTAAAATACATAAATGAAAACAACCTTCAAAATCAGTTTCAATCTGGTAGTGTGAATATTTTCAGTATTTAATATAAATCAAGCTTTAAATTGATTTTAAAAAGTGTAATACAAATATGGCATTAAAAAAAATTATTCTCTGCTTAAATTTGCAGAGATTTAGTGACAAACATCACCATGATTTCTTTTGACTATATATACATTCAAATAGTTCTAACTTCAGAATTCATCAGCACAATATACAAAGATTTGTTTTACCATTAAGTTTATTTTCAGTTTCACATGTTGTATCGCTCAAATACTAATAAGTATTTAATTTGTAAAACAATTCTATAGAATCAATACCAAGGTTGCAAAATGTTTTCTTACATACTTTTTTTAAGATAACACTTCTATTTTCACATTTTGTAATAATTCAACTATATCTTAAGATTGTTAAAATGAAATTAATGATCATAAAATGTACTTTGATCCTTCATTAATTTTTTAAGATATTTTACATAAGATATTTATTAGGAACATGTTCTAATTCACAATAACCATACTTGAACAAATATATAGCACTCATTTTCCTATAGTTTAACTTGAAAAATCATTGTCTGCCATATAAACTAACTTTTCGCCTCATATCAAATTAAATTTCATTGTTAATACTACAAGAAGTTACTGCTGCTAATTTTTTAAAATTTTGTTAGCAAATGATCAACCACTATCACTTTCTTCCATCTCTGCATCTGATTTTTTTACCTTTGCTAAATAATCCAAATTGCTTGTTATAGTCACTCACTAAGAGGGTCACCTTCAATCTTAAAGTTCAAATGAGATCTCTCATTTTCTAGAATAGTTAATAAACACTACTTTTCACATTGATTGTACATCAAACACAAAGCATTTATTTTACATCTACAAGGAATGGGACTTATGCTACCAGTGGTTCTTCTGATCAAATCCTCACTCCAACACAAATACAGTGCAATTCTGTTCCCTATATCTCTACTGTTGCCAGAGAATAAAGCTCTTGGTTACAGTTAATTGTCTGATTTTTCACAATTCTCAATTTTTTTTTGGGGGGGGGGGAACCTTTTTTTTTTCTTTTATTTATTTTTTAAGACAATTTTTTTCAATATTGACTGTCCAGGATTCAGAATACAAAGGCTCATACCAAATTGTTTTAATCCATGTAATTTCCAATGAAGCATTTTAAACTGGCAATGAATGGATAATTTTTGTACACATATCCAAAGGTCCAATATGCTTTTTTTTTGTCTAAGAAATAATCATTAGATTGAGTAAAACTGAAACAAGTGTATTTCTGAAAATCATTGGTTTTAAATGAATAGAATTCGTAGCTGGTTATTTTACAAAGCTGAACTTTTCCATAAATTTAATGCAATCTAGATTAATTTTGATCATTATCTTCAGTAAAATGTTTGGATGTAGTTTGTGCCCATGTACAAGTTAATCAAATTTACAGTTCTTGTATTGTATTATACTCCAATATTTATGTAGTGAATTCTACAAAATTCATTAGTTTTTACTTGCACTAATATGAAACTAATATCAGTTGGAAATTTTAGAGCTACTGTTAAATAATATTCAATGAAATCGTTATAATTTGAAAGTGACAATTTTTTATAACATAAAATGCTCTGTAAAAGTTAAGAGAAGGTTAAATGAGTCATTTAATTTAAAATAAAATTTTACATAAGTAAAAAAATAGATGAAAATCAGCAATATTTTTGTGAAATGAATTTTTTTCCATGAGAAGTATAACTTTGATTTTTTTCTTTAAGAGAAATACTAATGTAAAAAAAAAGTTAATGGAGAAATTGTTTGGCCAAAAGTAACCCTAGAACACAACAAATAAACCTAGCTTAATTGAAAACCTTTATTTCTCAGTAAATTTAAGCAAATAGATACTGATTTTACACAAGCTGTATCACATTTAAAATAATATACACAAACTAATATAGTCAATAAAAATTTTATTGCATAGTCATTTTACATCAATAAATTTGAAAACAAAAATACAATTAAAATTGTAATAAATAATTAAATACATATATAAATTTTACTGGGTTTAAATATGTACAATTGAAATGAATTCACACTCGAGGACATTTGAGGAATGCATTCCTTTTATTTACAACAAACCGAGAAATTTTTTATTCTATAATTATCAATAACAAAATTTAAGTGTGTATTTTCACATTTAAAAATAAGATCTCCTTTACACAGATTATTGCTTGACTCTGATACTAAGTAGCATAGAAAAATTGGACATATGAGTAATCTTAAAATGTGGCATCAAGTAGGGCTTAAGAGATGTTTAACATCAAACTGGTTCAGTTATAAAAATACTCATTTTTGGTATATTAGACCACAATCCTTAGATGATAGGAAAAACCTAATGAGATTTTTTTTAGTCAAAGTGAGTTGCAGAATACACCATAATCCATGTGACCTAGTAATAGAGATCTTCAATTATTTAACATAACAAAAAGTTACCAAATCTTCTGACAACAGCATTTTAAAAAATGTAGTTACTATAATCTTACAAAGCAACTGATTGACAAAAAAAATTAAAAGGTAGAACAATGTAAAATTATATTTTTTTCACACACAAGAGGAATAATCCAAATCACTAATCATTTACACTGAATTTGGCAATCAAGCTGGGAAATTAGTGGATTAAAGGCATGAGCATTTGTTAATAAGCTTGAATATCATCAGTTTAATGGTTCTGTGTACATCATTAAAGAACTATTAATCCTTTCACAAAATTTTTTATTTAAATGATATTCTTAATATATTACTGGATTATATGTTGTATAAAATAATGAGTAATTTTAGAATTTTTAAACATCTTCAATAGATTTCAGTCTACTTAATGCATTATATGTATATAACAACCTCTTTTCAAATATACTTACTCAGAACAAATACAACTATTAGGTAAAGTTCCTAGGATGTGACTTTCCCCCAATTATTATTTAATCAAAGCAATCCTAAATTTTCCATCTGTTTAGTTTCAAACTCTTAACAAATTCTAGGTTTTTTTATTTCATTGATAAACGAAATTATATGCTATTTTTACTAAGGAAGATAAATTATATTTTAACTCAAAAATTTTATATTTAAATATTAATATTCAGAGAATTTTCATACAATATAAAAGAAAACAGAAACTAATAGAAAAAGAATCGATTAAAATAGTCTGATTGTACAATGTGACAATCTTGTCCGTGGATACTCCTTAACACACATAAATCTAAATACCATATCTGATTTTAGTCAACAGTTATGAATACAACATTTTAATATTGATCATGCAGTGAGCTAGTACTCAATTAAGTTTTTGAACAGTTTCATTTAAATATTTAATCAAAAAATCTTAAAAAAATTATATTTTCTGAAAAAAAATAAATAAATAAATGCATCATGGTAAGTACAGACCTGCCAACCTTTACACATCGCGCGTAAATTTTACGCAAGATCCACAGGTTTTACACTTTTACTGATAGCATGAATTATTTTACGCGTTTCGGTTCTTCTGGGCTAAGTTTAAAAAACTAAAAAAATTTTTTATATATTAGCACATAATGGTGATCTTTTCTTGTTAGCCATGATGAGAAGCGGAAATTAGCACCCCATGCAACCCATCTGTGGGAAGAGAGAAATAACTTCCCGGACTGTGTGATTACAGAGGCTCCGAAAATGCACTTGTCAAACCATTTTTCCATCGGGGGGGGGGAGGAAGCCTCCAGCTTGAAAAACTATAGATGGGGAAAATAAATGCTAGAGGTATAATTTTTTCCACAATCGCATGGATTAAAACTGAAAAGTTTTACTGAAATACTTTTCTAAAAGTTGGCAGGTATGTAAGTACACATTTCTGGAGTAATCCACAATTTTCTAGGAGTTTCAAGGGCCCTTGAAAAATTTGTTTCATATTACAAGAGTTTCAAGGAGTTGTGAATTTTGTTTTATGTCAAGCTCATAGAAGAATATATAGAATTAAGATTTTACTAGTGTCCTGTTAGTTAATTCATTGCACACAAAAGCCAATTTGATCAGGATTTACAACACAAAATGAATTCTGAGCCACAACATTCACATGATGTTGGCATACAGCTGACAAATTATTTAACCAATAACAAGGTTAATCTAGATTGATTAAGGAAGACAAGAATTACATGCAGTTATATATTAATAGAGTACAATTATTTGAGGTAGCATTCCTATAGATTAAATCTAGTATATTTTGCATAGGAGATTAATTTTGGATGAATTCATAAAATTAAAGATTGAAAATACTTTTTATACATTTACATTAAACATTAACAGCATATGATCGATTGGCCCAGACCAAGCAAAGAATAAATATAAAAACTGAAGTTTAATTGAAGGCTAAATAGCTAACCAATTAGCTCTCAGCCTGTATATATATTTTTGAAGATTTCAACACATTTATATTTAATTACAAAACATTACACATATAATTCATATATTACCATACTTACTTGATGACACTGTCAAAAGTAGTTCAGAAAAATTTCACTTATCGATTGATTTTATAGTTAAAAACTTTTTTTCATTGATAATAAATTTATGATATTATTCAACTTGCATGAAGACATTAATAGCAAATGAATCAACATACTTTGTAATCTTATTTAAGAAAAATTATTATTTAACTGCATACAAAAATAGTACAGCAAAATTCCAATTATCTGAACTTTTTCTATCCGAATTGCTTTTTTTTTTTTATTTCCCAGAAAAATAAATTAGGCATAAATGTACTGTGATTTGCAAAATAATTATTTTGGCTAAGCACCCACTATTGTCCTTTCATCTGCAAAGCTAGTGCAGATGCGCTACAAATATTAATGGGATAATTCACCTCTCATATTGCAATTCCATTACTGGTAGTCGTGCATTGCCAGGTAACATGGAAAATTTATTGAAAGTGTCTAGCAAAAAGACTACCTTAATTACCATGTTGAAATAGACACAGGATCATCAGCCAATGAAGCATCAGACCAAGTGTGATTGCCGGCAACTTCTGATTGTCGAATGGATGTGCGACTGCTGCTCAAAAACTGATGAAGGCAGTGAAACACATATAGTTCATACTCTGGCTGAGATGTACACCAAGCAATGATTTTGATTTACAGCACTTTACATACATGCTTATTAATGTACAACTTTTGTAAGTACCTAAGTATTTAAAGCCTTTTTATTTATTAAATTAATTAAAAGTTCTTATAAAAAATATGTGGTTTTTTCACTCATTTTCAACATACAACAATTATTTAAAATAAACCCATTTTTGAAAAAATCCAATCATTCAAATGTTTGATTATCTGAATTGGGACTCGCCCCTATTCATTAGTATGATTTAAGTTTTACTATGTTTAAAATTAATTAGATATCCATGAAAGATAACAAGCGTTTGCTTAATTGGTGCAGTTAATGCTTTTAATATGTTTAGTAAAAGTCAATTATAAAAAACAATTTTTTTCAAAAGTGTTATCTGAAGTAGTCATATTTTCTAATCACTTTATTTAGACTATTAACTACTTATAAGATTGAGTTTATATTTTTTTATATATAAAGAATACATCTTTTATATATGTAATGGGAAAATTCTTCAGTTCTGTTAGCCTAAATTAAATACTCTTTTAGTTATTTAGTTCTCAAAACTTAGGAAGGATTTTCTTTTCAGTTAAAATTTCTACAGTAAGCCCAAGCCTACATTAATAAATACCTAAAAAATTGGTTATTATAAAATTCATTCACACTATATTTGAAATATTAACTCAACTAATGAAATTAACCAAATTTTGTAATTTTTAAATGTTTTCAAAATATTTGAATTTAAAAACATTCATGTCAACAATAACTATATTAGCATTTAATATATTCATAATTCTCTATACAAAATTCAAGCAATAATCATTGAATAAGTTCAATGCATTAATGTTTGAAATAATTTGAGGCATAAATTAAATATATATATATATATATATATATATATATATATATATAATATTATATTATTTCAAATCATTACCAAGAAGCTCGCAAATGATGTCATAAACCCTTCTTTTATTAGTTCCCAAGCACCTCCATATTCTTCATCGTCTATTTTTTGGAAAGATGATGCATAAGTATGTAGTATAAATGCATTTGAAACACAAAACCTGGAAGGTATAAAGAATGGATGTAAAATAAATATTGAAAAAAAATCTCACATTTCATTAGCATATGTTTAAGTTTCTAATTCTGAAGTATCATTTTACCCTAGTAAAATATATTCAGATTTCTAAAAGATATGAGGTACAAGTACAGAAATATATTAACACAGCAAGTGCAAATGTTTCTGTGGAGCCATTTTTTCTAAAATTTTAGCTGAAATAATTGGATGATTAATTTTTCATTGCTCAATAAATTTTTTTCACTGTATGTTTGTCAATTTTTCTTTCATGCATAACAAAAGTAAATGGGCATATAAAAGGTGTGCATTTAGAATTTATATAAATATATAACACAGTTACAGTAATAAAAATATCATAAATCAATTTTTGTTTTGAATTACAAAAATATTTAATAAAATTTAATGAAATAAGCAAATTATTGAAATTTATGGTAACAAGCTCTAATGATAGGATATTACTCTTCAGAATAAAAGATTAAATTCTAAGCTACTTAAACAATGGGAAAAGGATGTGCTTCTACATGCATGTCTATAAGATGGGGGGCCATGGAATCTTCCAGGTTTCCTCCCTTGTGATATATGAATATGGTACACCTCAATGAAAAGTTCTTTTAGAAAGCACAGTGAATGTTAACATTCCTTGCAACAGCTTCAGCCATTTGACAGTTCACTAAACAGTTTCAAATTAATGGTAATCAAGGCATTTTGGTAGAACTAGAAACATTAAAAATTTATTTAGTTCACAAGATTTAAATCTGGATCCTGTAAAATTATTTTTGACAACATATTTGATTTATTTTTATATTAAATGCAATAAAGTTTCAATTTGAAAACTTATTTATTAGAAAACATTTTGTTAGTATAAGGCAAAATAAAATTTAAAAAATTAAGACATTTTACAAAGCAAATAATATTTTTAAAATATGAGTAAAAAGCAAAAACTGATTAATTTTTTTTAGTTATATCATTCCACTCCAATAAACTTTATGTTTAACACAAAAAAATTATTGACATAAAATGTATTCATTACTTTAATATAATTAACTTGCATTATCTTCAGTGATTTTTAAATGTTGATGAGAAATAATAATTTGGAATATTTATCCCTAATAATTTATTGTAAATTAAAGTTATTTATAACAAACTGAAAATAGTTGAAATTAATATAGTCCATCTTAATTTTTGGCATTTTATCTTCTAATATATTTGTTAACATATTTTAATAAAAATATTCTGATTAGAGCTAAATTTCTTGATTGTACTTTTTCTTCATTAGCTTTATTATCCACATTATATAATTGAATCAATTTAAGTTGCTATATATATATAACACCACAAAAATATATGCATACACTATCACATATTCAAAAGAATGTTTATTAGAATGAAGATAATTATGCAGTTCATTTTTAAAAAATAAATAATTGCATACTGCCAAGATAATTTTGTCATATATATGTTAAAATATCATTCACATCAGTATATAGATAAAAAATACTGTAGATTCCAATAAAATATCTCAAAAAAAATTGTGACATATACTTATATGTGATAAATAGCAGTTAATAGCAGGTTTTTGTTACATTGTATGAATTTATATTTTATGAGAGAGTCGTAAAAAAGTCAACTGTATACACACACAAATATACTCATTTTGGTTATTTTTTTAGACAGTAAAATTTTTCTCTTATTCTATAATGCATATAAAAACATTTTAGTACATATATATAAATAGTAAAGTTAATGTTTTTTAAGACATTTTTTAAGACAAATCGTATTGCAGCAAAATAGTTGCAGTATCTCTTTTAAAAAATCTCTCATATTTTAATTATTTCACACTAAGAAGAGTATTTTAAATGACTGAAAAATACACAACAAACTATAATTGAATTTTTGACATAAAAAATCTGTTAAAAAAGAGTTCCAGAGTGGTTGATATAGTATAATTAGGGGGCCAATGAACAATTACCAAAGTTTACAATACAAGGATTATTGCTCATCTAAATACAATGGTTGTTGAGATGCATGTTTACAAAGATTTAATAAATTGTTTGAAACAGTCACGAAATTTCACAAAATTAATACAGCCTTAAATGACAAATTGCAAAAATTATAATATTTTAATCTGACAGATAAAATCCACCGGTATTCAAACAAGTCTACATTAATGTAGAAGGTATTATATTAATACCAGCCAATGACTTAGAGGTTAGAGTTCCTGACACTTAAGCTGTTGGTTCTAGGTTTGAATCTTGGTTCAGGCATGGATGCTCCTTTCTTTCTGTTTCTATGTTTTCTTGTCCTTTCATACGAGGTGAATTAATATGGCCTATCATATAAAACAGTTTGTGCTGGAGTGATGTGGATAATGCTACTCCCCTCTGTGACTTGGTTCACAGGAGCAAGTCAAGTAATGATAAATGAGTAGCTGATTCCAGTCTTGCAGAAATGAGTTAATCACTCAGAGCCAGTTATTAGAGAATACTACATTAATTCAAACCAACAATTATTTTAAGATTTTGAATTTAATTAAGCTTGTTTAAGTTTTCAATGATAAGTAAAGATTCAATATTTCTTAGATTTAAGGTATTAAATATAATTATCAGTGAACACAAAATGTATGCAAATCATCTTCAAAAATTAAATAATTTTAAATCATACTTTGTCTTTTGTTCCCATTGGTGCAGAACCTTTTTGTGGGATTAATTTGAAGACCGCATAAACCAATGTTCTTAGATGGGAAAAACGGAAGATGTATGAAGCTTGACTCACCACTCCTGGTCAATCCCACGCTAAAAGTATGATCTGTGGATCATCAGCAAGGATTGCCTCTAAAATTCTTAGATGCTCTAGGCAGAAGATACGTTTAATCATAGGCTTCATAACTGGGCACTACTATTTCAGAAAACACCTCCATAAAATAGGACTGTTTCAGCAAGACCCTATCAGCAGGAAGTGTCATATGCAAGAGGAAACGGCCAAGCATATCATTTATGAATGCGAGGCTATTGCCCTCCCTAGATTAACTTCTTTAGGCATTATCCATACTAGAGAATTACACCTAGACTCCATTAAAGGGTTATCAGACTTTATTAATAAAGTGGTAGACCCGAGTAACTGGAACTAGGAAACATTGGGTTTGGAGTTAGTAGTACAAAATGCTGATTAAAGCAGAGGTGCCAATGACAAACAAACCCAACTTTAAGAAGAAGAAAAATTATACTTCCGAGATACTGATAAATATAAGGCTCACTGCAGCCTAGAAAATTTTTTTAGAATGGAAGGTCCCAAGTTTAAAACTTGCCATTGTTGAAAAACATCTGAGGAATGTTGCATTTTTGCTATTAGTAGGGACATAGACATAAATAGACTAACTTTTAACAAAGTTACTCCAAATTTTTCAATGGTTAATTTTTGCACATGAAAGCTGATTAGACTAGCATACTGAACTGAGAATAGAAACAAAACTGAGATGGGAATCAAACCCATGAATAGTTGAATTAAATTAAGAGCACTAATAACTTGGTTGGCAGTTCAGCAAGTTCTCCCATAAATTTTAATTCAGGATCGCTACAAAAAAGTTTCACAACTGCTGACACCAGTTAGACAGTACACTATGTTGTACCTAAAAAAGTATAAGCTCTAAGCATAGATGTACAGAGATGCTGGGAGATATGTTAACTTGTTAATTGTTTTCATAAACACAAAATGTCAGATGTGTAATTTAGTAATTCCATTACATGAAGTTCCATTTCACATTTTTAGCAGATGCATACTTTAAATTTATAATTACCTGTATATTTTCTGTAACCACAACTAAAAAAAATTTGGAATTTAAAATTGAAGCTTTCATTTACTTATTTTAATGTAGATACAAAATAATTATTCTGTTTTTTTTTCTTTTTTACATTTACTCACTTTTATTTAAATCAAATATGCCATAACATTACAAAAACAAAAAATGCTTAGTTAAATGTAACATTTTCTCACATTGCAATAGAAAAAAAATTTAAATTAAGTACTTACCTGTACTGAATATTAATGCAGTCACAATCCCTCTTTACAGAAATAAAAAAACGGTTAATTAATATTGACATGACTAACACAAAACAAAAATTTTCGGCATTAAGCCTCAACATATGGGAAATTATTTTGGTGAAAATTATAGATAGAATAATATATAAGTCCTGAAAAACTAAAAACATATTTTAATCTAACTTTAATCCATTATATTAACTTTGATGTGACAATTACCACATATTAGACAATTTATAAGGAAAATTGTGAACTTTTAAGTTGTTAGGAAACTTTAATTTTAAAAGCATAAAAGAAAAAGAATACTCACAAACACAATCCTAGGAATCCTTTTAAAGGAATCAATCCAAAAATTAAACCCAAAATAACACCTATGATTTGGCGGGCCCAATATATAACATCTAAAAATTCCTCCTAGAATATAATAAGGACATATAAAAATATGACATGAAAATTTATCTGTTATTAGAGCAATTATTACATTTTATTATAATATATAGATCTAACACATTTGATCCCTTTAATCTTCTTGAAATATTTTTATATTAATTTATAGTTAAAATCAATTTATATATCATAACCGAACATGAAAAATGATGATTCGCTTCCTTTGAATAATGAAATTCCACCTTGTTATAATATTTAATGTAAATTTTTTTCTAAATGACTAAAAAATGTAAGAGTTTGTTGCATTACTGACTTTGTTTTTCTATAACTTTTGCACACATGTTAATATTAGAGGCATAAAAATGTCAATTTTTATGGACTTACTCAGCTTAATTTTATAATTACATGATCTTGAAGCTCACTAAGAAACAGTAAAATTATAGTGTACCAAGAAGATAAAATTAAAAAGCTTTATAGTTAAGAATATTTAGAAATCTAATAGCAAAACTTTAAATCATGTCAGCCAATTTTTTTTTTGACATACATCTTCCAATACAGTATAATATGGAAGTAGAAAGAACTGCAAAGTTATCTTGACAGTGAACAGGAATAAGGGAGAGGCAACTAAAAAGATGTTCTTCAGTCATTTGAATAGTATTAGAGAAAAAGGTCTGCCAGATCAATTGTGAACAGATAAGCCGGCCGATAATCAAGTCCAGCGATAATTCTAAAACACGCCATTTCTCCCAGCCTATGAAGGAAAGAAAATTGAATAGGTCTTTGGCTGTCAAGCAAGCAGGCCTAAGATTAACCATCAGCCAACCTTGTAAGAGTATAAATTCTTTGTCGTTTAATTTTGTCCCCAAAAAGTTGCTTGACATTTCAAATGAGAATTTGGGAGAAAAGGTGGATAAAACATTGAAGTATCTTAGGCCAACTTGTTCATTGCCATGTAAACTGCAATAAGAAGGGATCCACTGAAGGATGACCTCTTTCGTTGCCAAGGAGTGTGATAATTTGCTTGCATTTAAATTAAAGTTCTGATGGGTAAGGATTGTAATCAGAAATGGTTTTAATTGCAGCCTGAGAATCTAATATTTTATTTAGGGATAGAAGCAAACTCTAAGAGCTATAAATATTGAAAAAATTTCCCCAGCAAAATTTTCTGACCAGGCACTAAGAAGTTTCCTAAGAACGAAGAAGTCA
The DNA here is from genome assembly GCA_037975125.1 of Latrodectus hesperus. Classification (NCBI taxonomy): domain Eukaryota; kingdom Metazoa; phylum Arthropoda; class Arachnida; order Araneae; family Theridiidae; genus Latrodectus; species Latrodectus hesperus. The sequence continues at coordinate 76,764,259 of CM075852.1, forward strand.
AAAGACTAACTCCAGAGGAAGCCGTGGTAAATTTATCAGTATATCAAGTTTGTACAGACTTACAAGAGTTTTCCAGAAATCAAAACAAAAATTTCGAAGAGGGATAAGCATTCATGTTAAATAATTTTTGATTTTACGAATTGTTCTTAACCAAATAGGCATATATTTATGTATATATAATGGTTTTCATATTGTAAATAGAAATAAATAATTTTAAAAATTAATGACAGCTTTTTTAAAATTTAGATTAGTGATAAAGTGCGGATTACTGTTCCAAGTGCAAAAAGTCCCCAATTGCGGTCAAATTTGTCTTTTTTTTTTTTGCTAATTTAATTTATTAAAAGCAATTAATCACCAAATAAGTTGCCAAATGTAACACTCATCCACATGCAGGAACTCCATGACCACAATTCTCGTTTTCAACATGATCGTTTTGGATTTTGCATTGGAAATAGTAGTCGCCTGGTTCACAAAGCTTCCTTTTACATTTTTGTAATTTGAGTCAAGTGAATATTGTAGGCTGAAATGGAATCTATAAACTTACGAGAAGAGAAGATTTAAATTTTATTTTATTATCCTTTTTTAAAAATTTTATTGCATTGATAATTCAAATATATCATCCTGAGAATCACTATGCACAGAAGAAAAATGAAAGTAAGAATTCTATTCTAATTATATCCTGCGGGCACAGAATTGCCTTTTAAGTATTTAAATTTTCAATAATGAACGAAACTACAAAATTTTTCTGTGTTCTAAATACCTAGAATTTTTTTAAGAATTTAAATTTTCAATAGGAAAATGAAACCATAAAAATGTTAAATTTTCAAATTATTCCAGATGTTTTCTTAATTTCATAATCATTGCAGAAATTTTCAAATTTAAGGAATTGCATGAAATATTTTTGTATAAACCATATTTATGAATGTAAATGTTTGACGGGATAATATTGCATAAACAATATTTAAAAATTTTTTATTTTTATGTGCTAGAGATTTGTAGAACTCTATCTAAAATCATAGGGTTTATCAAATTTATTTTATTAAATATATTAAAAAATTCATTTATTAATTCTGAAATTCATTTTATTTTTAACTAAATGTTATTAAATGCAATTTTCATTTACTTTTTTTATTAATTTTGCTATTTCCTCATATTTTCTTCAATTTTAATTCTGAAAATTTCTAAATAGAATATTTTAATCGGTTCTCATCTAATAAATTTTTATTCAGTGTTAGGCTTAGAAATTTGAAAGAGGAAAAATCTTCGATTTCTTATATGGTTATTATTCTCTCTTGGTGCTTATTGTGGGTTGCCAATGAAATTCCAATACCTATTCTACATGATGAAAATATTTTCGTTAACTGGCCATAATGTTCACTTTTACAAAGGTTAGAATTTTATTTAATGAATACTTTAAAAGACTTCAATGAATTCACAACTATAACAGAAAATTTTTTTTATTTAAATAATCAATATCAGTAATTAAAAATACAAAATTTACATTTTTAAATTATACATTAAATAAAATAATGGGTAATTTTAGAGTTTTTAAACATCTTTGTTTGATTCCCATTTATTAATCTATTGAATATTTCAAAATTCACAGACTTCATATAAACTTCTAAAATTTACAAATTTTAGATTCTGTACACTTTAAAAAATTAGCCATTTTTGTGAAAACGAGCCAGTTCACTTTCAGATCATCCATTTACAATTGGAGTAATCCACTCATTAATAATTCTAAGCACTTCTCATTCACTTTTACAAATAAAATATCTTCATTTGAGTGACCTAAAAAAATTTGACAAGTAATGCCATGTTTTAACAATATTTTCAATATGTTTCAACAATTGCTCTGGCTGAGAACGTTTCAAAGAAACGCATATAATTATTAACAGATTCTTAACTTTTTCTTTCAATAAGTTAGAAAAATAAGGTGCAATTCCAAAAACTATTAAATAAGTACACTTTTTTTCCGCTACAAATGAATTGTTTTGCAATAGCTTTGTCTGAAAACATTGTTTGAAAGAATTTATATTGCTACAAGAACTGTAGTTGAAGTCAAAAGTTTAAGGCTTCCCATACCATAGAATTTCAGCCTTTAAAGTTTTTTTTGAATAAACAAATGAATCAATTTATAGAACATGCTTTGCATTCACATTCTAAACAGCAGTAGCGAAAAAAATCTTTTAAATGGGTAGATTTTTTTTGGCAGATACAATCTGCTTTAATAAATACATGTTTTTTTCCCTCATTCATATGATATTTAATAATTGATTTGCCTATATTTGAAACACCAAAGTCTTTTATTAACTAAACAGACAAGACCATGTGTTTCTTCTGAACCATGCAAAAATGCAATCTTTCTACGGCTTTTCTCGAGTCCAATAGTCACAAAAGATTTTCCACAAGGCATTCATCACAAAACTATTGTAGCTAAACTGTATCCTTATCTTAGGCAGTCTGCAAATTCCTTGACTGATGCACTCAAAATTCCAGAAGTTTCAGGGACCTTAAAAAAATTCTTTTTTTAAATTACATGAATTTCCAGGAGTTGTGTTTAAACCTTGGTATTTACATGTAACTAGTTTTGACCAGGATATCTCTCATAGATAATAGCCACAGCAAAGAACTTCCACTTAGTCTAAAAGGAATTTTGCCTATTTACAGACCAAAATAAGTCCAATTTACAAGTAGTGAAATTCACATTACCTGGGAAAGTAGGCAGCTTAAAAATAGGAAGTTTGAAATAAAAAACATCGGAAATACTTTCAAATCTCTGGAAAAATGTTGAGTTTCGAACCTTGTTTAGAAGAAAGGACATAGTAAGCCTAGGAAATGTTGCTTTCTCAATTAGCATTTCTCAAGAGAAAGGGCAGAGTAAATTCATCTTTTAAAGGTTTGGTTTGTTTGTCGCTTAACAGGCATTTTTTGCACACGAGGGCTAATTAGACCCATCTTTTAGACAGACTAAGAATTTCAATTTACAGTTAATGGTAGAAATGAGGGTTGAGATGACAGTTATAGGAATTACTATGAACAATGTTAAAGTTTCTGACTGTGCATAATATGACATGACAAATAACTCATAACTGCAATCTATAACCAGTTTAACATAGGATTAAACGTGGAAGTTAATCACTTTTAAAATACTTTATTTCACACCATCAATTCTTTTTACAGACAAAGTCTACTTATTATATTTTTAACCACTTAGGGTATCTGTTTAGTTCAAGTTAGTTTGGAATCTAGGTTTATACTCAGGTAAGTAGCAGTCTGTCTTACTTCTTCTTAAGGTTGGGTTTGTTTGTCATTGGCACCCCTGCTTTAATCAGCATTTTGTACCATTAACTCCAAACCCAATGTTTCCTAATTCGTTGCTCGGGTCACCTACTTTGTTAATAAAGTCCGATAACTCTTTAATGGAGTCTAAGTGTAACTCTCTAGTATGGATAATGCCTAAAGAAGTTTATCTAGGGAGGGCAAGAGCCTCGAATTCGTAAATGATATGCTTGGGCGTTTCCTCTTGCGTATAACATTTCCTGCAGATAGGGTCTTGCTGAAACAGTCCCATTTTATGGAGGTGTTTTCTGAAATAGTAGTGCCCAGTTATGAAGCCTACGATTAACCGTATCTTCTGCCTATAGCATCTAAGAATTTCAGAGGCAATCCTCACTGATGATCCACAAATGATTCTGGTCAGAGAGTCAGTCATGCTAGCGATAGCTTCCTGACTTTCACCAGAAGAATATGGTTTGGAGGTCACTTCTATCTCCTGTGAAGGATTCATTGCTGCCCCTTCTTTCGCTAGGCAACTAGAGGCTCCGTTAAGACACCATTACCGCGGTGCCAAATAGCCCTAGGCACGGGTCACATAACACCAGGGTTTACGGGAGCTGGTTCACGGCCTCTGATTCTATATTCAAGGCTATCCTGTCACTTCTACAAGACATTTGGCTATCCACCACCTGCTGACACGCTTGCTAGAAGCAGTCTGTCTTAAGTACAGTACTATTACCATAAACCAGGTTTATGAAAATTTTATTGTTGCTGTGGTTACTAATCCCAGATGGCTCAATTCCAATACTAGACCAACTCCACCTATCCATAAACAGCCAGGAAATCCAAAAACATAAGGTGCTTTGAAAAAGCTACATCCAAGTCAAAATTCAAGCAGCTCAGGCGATGCCGGTTCAGATTTACATTTTATGTAAATCTTTTGACCCTGCACATATTTGAGAAGACACTGAAGCTGTAATTCTTTCCCTTTATAACGAGTCCAGTTTAAGTCAGATAACATAAAATTTTTAAATACCTACAAAATTCTTGTTGTTTAATATTCAAGGTTTTGTTAAACATTTACCAGGAAAGATCATACATATAAACACTTTCTACTCCCGCAGAAACTGTTGAAAACGACTTTATACATAGTATTTTCAGTCTCTTAGAACTTCATTGGTTTATTTAGTTGATCTACAGTAACATTTTACATAAGGACCCAAATTTAAAACAGCAATGTTTAAAAGTAAAAAATTGTTATCACCGTAATACAGTTATCACCATAATCTTCACCAAAAATGCAATCCAACCTACAATTTATTAACCTGAAGATTAGGGCACAAAGCAAACAGCCTTTTGCAGAAATCATTGGAATGTAAAGTTATTACTAAATGAATAAAATTATAGATAGTTGTAAGCTATTAAGATAACCATTACAAGTCTCAAGATGCCAGGATTACTGAGGCCTGGCAGTAGATCTTTGGAGCATAAGGTTTTAGATTAAATTCCCCAGCCATTATTGAACAACAAGAGGTAGATATTGCATTTTTGTTTTAACATGCATGTCTATAGGTGGATGTTTACAAGAGTTTTCCAAGATGCCACCCTTATAACATATGAATATGATAAACTATTTATGAAAAGTTTACCAATGTGTAAATTAATTTCAAATACTTAAAACAGTTCTTGTCTGTCTACTACATAGTGTTAGGACTAAAGAAGAAACACAAAAATTGCATTTAATAGAAGTTATTGCAAAAATTTATCCAAATGATCAAAAAAATTTTAAGATCTTATATGAATCAACAATATACATCTTGATTTTAACCAATTCTAAGTTGATACAATATACTTCAGAATTATTTTGCAGATTTGTGATAAGTTTAATAGATTATAAAAATATAATTTATTCAGTATATCACAAACTGATAAATATTTGTTAAAATTTCACAAAAATATCATATTTTTCAGATAAGGGATTAGAGATATTGCTTAGTTTAAATTCGAAAAATTTATCAGGTATTGATTATACTAGAACTTCTAAATTAGTTACCATACAAGTAATCAGAATTTTCATCAATTTATTTCTGAATATCATTACAAGTAATTCATAAAACGTTTCTTTTTGTACAATATAATACTTATGTATTATATCCTCCCACCGACGTTTTTCATTATAAAAATATGACGTCGGAATTTTTCAAAATATGCAGAAGTAAAAGAGTTTACTTATATCTTCCTTGTAAGCAAAAAAGACTTTTTTGTAACTTACATGTTGCTGAATCAAATCATTGGACGACATAAATATTTTCGCAGATATAGTTGACAGGATAATACATAAGTACTTATAATATTATTTGTTCATTTAAAATTATGTTTATAGATTCAATTAATCCACAAACATTATTTAAAATAACAAATGCGCAATCTAGATAATATATTTCTGTTACACAAAAATAAGAAAAGCCTTTCCAAAAAATATAACTTAAGACTTTTAATAATAACTATATTGATACAAATAAAGTATTTAGTAAAAAACATCAACTATAATAGGAAAAATATTTTAAATTTACCTTATCAGGCCATTTCGAATTCGGAGTAAATGTACGCACCCATACAGAGGGTAAGGCACTTTTAACAGTACCATTTCTTTCAGATTTCTTCTTTTGTATCATTTCGAAAAATTCTAATCCAACATAGTATTACCTTTACACATCCTCAAATCCACGCTGTGATTTAAATGGATTTGTCGTCATAGTAAGCACTTACACAGTTACAGTTACATATTTGTTTTTCATATTAAAGAAAAAAGATGCGATTTTTTAGAATTATGATTCGTTGCGTAATGGAAACATGTAGTAAACCAAAATGTTTAGTATATTAATATCATCATCGCAGTTGTTAACTTTTCTTAAAAAATGTTATCATGTATAAAAATTCATTTAAAATTAGAATTGAAAAATTCAAATAATTCTTTTTTTAATTAAACAAAATAATTTTGAAGGAAATCTTAAAAATAAATTGTTTAAAAGTCTTTGTTTAAATTGACTTCTATTTACCATTCGAGAAATACTTTTGAGTTGCGGTAAAGCAAAACAAAAATGGGCGGTGTCATTCGGCGTTCATAAATTTCTTGTCAAACTTCCTCGTCAGATCGCCTCATTCTAATTTTCATTCAGTCACTGTAAAAACAGGATTAGCAACGCTTCAGCGTGTTGTGTTCAGGAGTTGTGGATGGTCGCGGAATTTGTAGTGAATAATTTGTTGAGTTTTGTGTTTATTATTGTATTATATGTGAACAATGAGTGCAAAAAGGTGCTCGCGTTGTGAAAAAACTGTTTATCCTTTAGAAGAATTAAAATGTTTAGATAAGGTAATACATATATTATTATTTAGGCTTAGCTAATATCAGAAGATCTTAGTAATATGATATTGTCCTAGATTTTTAAAGTTGTCTTAATGCATGTTAACCTTGTAAGGGCATGTCTTGACATTGTTTTAAATTCATTCTTTCTAGATTTGCTTTTCTAATACTTAATATTTTTAAGAACTTTAAAAAATTTTTGCAAAGATTTTCCTAATGTCTTATTTGTTTACCTTATCTCAATCATTAGATTTGATTATTTATAACATACTTTATCATGATAAATCGCATGATTTATGCTTAAGATGATTCTGCAGTTAAAAAACTTAGTGCCTTCAATATTCTTATAATTTTTTTATATATTTGAATAAACTACTGGAGATGGATGTTAAATTTTGGATGTTCTTAATGATTTGTTATTAATTACTGGTAATTAAATTTTAGGGAAAGAGGTTTCTTTTATTTTAACTTCAAGCAAAATGTTGTATTATTTATCAGTTCCATCAATCTTACTTGTCATCATTAAGAAATTCCAGATAAAGCCTCTTAGTTGCAAATGTAATATGCAATGATAAGTTTCTTCATTTTTAATCTATGATTTATTTGAAAATAGATAACTGTAGCTATTTTGGTACTTAATATCTGATAACTTTTATGTGAAAATCTGATTGTCATGTAAAATAATCCTACAAATTCCTTTTTTAATTAATGGAAGATATAACAATGTAAATATTTGCTTTGTGATGCTTATGGGATTGATAAGCTTTTTCGCAATGAATTTTTTGATATTGTTACTAATTAATGGAAGACAAGGCAATTGCATTGATTAATTTTTTAAAAAAATGTGTGTTGAAAATATGCTAAATGTGAATTCTGAAAAAGCCTATGCAATCATAATATATTTGGGAATGACCTTTATGATTGTTGCTAGGCATTTTCTTTAAATAAAGCTTTTAAATTATATAAAGATCAATGGATGAAAAAATTAATTTTATATAACTCTGACAGTTATAATTTTTTAAACTATTATATAAGGAAGTAAAAATAAAATCAATGATCATTTTTCTGAGTTGAAAACTTATATAAAACATAAAATTTGGCAGTTTACTGAAATGTTTTTTATACCAGTAATATTTTATTGATTCTAAAAATATTATTTGAGTTTTGTGTATTTTTTGTACTAAAAACTTTAATCTTTTTTAAAGAAATCTTAGAAAATTTTAAAATACTTTAATCAAGCAAACTTTTGTCAGTAAAAATTAATGATTTTATATCATATAATCAATTAATAATTTTTTTTAAATATTAATCTTTGTAATTAATAATCAAAATCTATATTATGATCACTGGTGAGTCTTGTGTAAATATGCATAATATTCCTTACTTTCACAAAGAAGTTCTATATTATTTAATCTATTATTTATAATTTTTATTGAAATTCTGTAGTAATTTCATGCTTAAAAGTTAAATTTCACCAAAGTTTCTATTGTTGCATAATAAGAATGATTAAAAAATATGAAATATTTTTATTTTAAACATGGATTGGAAATCTATGAGAATCAAAATTTTATTTCCATATTAATATACAAAGATAAATAATTTTATTATCTCTTTAATTTGTATAACATAGAATCAGGTTTATAAACCATCATATAACATATGGATTAATATTTTTATTCTTGTGTTTGCAAAACTTAACATTTTCTTTTTTACATTAATTGAATGTCTTATAGTGAGTGATATTTATTATTACATGTTATGAATACAATTTACTACGTATAGACTTTTTTATTGAGTAAATAAAATTACATTGTGAAGTTCATTGACACTATTTCTTATCAAAATATTATGTTAATTTTCTTAATTGCATTTTTCATTATTAAAGTCATAGTTTAATGCATTTCATGTCCACAATAATGCTTGCAATTTAATCTAATATAGTTTTAATTGTTTTAAACCATTTTCTATACAAAAGTATTGCCTACATTGATATAGGCTTTCTTCCGGAAATTACTGTACTGAGATAAACAATTAGAAGTATTAGAAAATCAAATTTGATTAATTGCATAAATGTAAATTTCAAAAAGTAATATTTCTGTACTTACAAAGAGTAATTATTGGAATAAAATTGTTTATATTATCCAAGGCTAAGTTAAATTAATTTAAATATTAATAAAAAAATAGCTATAATACAAAAAATTAATAGAACATAAAATATATGGAATAAAAATGAATGTATGAAAATAGAGGCAAAAAATATTACAAATTAAAAAATTATTTATTTTGGAAGATAAATAAAAATTTTATTTATTTGATTCTTAGAAGTGAGTAATGATAATTAAAACTGCTTGGAATCATTTTACTGTAAGGAAAACATTTGGGTTGGGATAGTAAAATATATTGGAAATTCTCTGAATAATTTTTAGCAATTTCAAATCTGATATGCAAGGATAACAAAAAATGAATTTGTGCTAAAGGAATTAGTTTATCTGTACTACTAGCTGATACAAAAGTTGTCAAAAATAATGGAAAACTCTTACAAAAGATGTGTTTTTATCTAATATGGTTTGAAAACCTCTTTGTCAATTGAAACCATATCAATCAATTTAAACTAAACAAATATAAGTATGATCTCATACCATTCCTCTTAGAGAAACTGCTCAAACACTTTTTTTAGATACAAGAAAAATATAAAGGAATCTTATATATATATATATATATATATATATATATATATATATATATATATATTTAAAAACATATTACATGTTGTCTATGGTAAATCATTTTAGTGGTGGAGCCAGCCACAAAAGGTGAACTAAATCTTATATGTGAAACCACAATTTTTTGTAATCCAATTTAGAAAATTTGACTAGGATAAATTGGAAAATTATTTTCTAGACTGTTGCAATCTCTAGACTAAAATGGAGTCCATATGTGTAGAATACAGTTGGCCAAAAGAATGGTATCAGTGATGGTGACCTGTTTTGTGTAGAGGGCTCTATTTCAAACCAAGATATAAGACTTTAAATCATTATGTAAATTTCAGTAGCCCCTCGCTTCACACTAGAAAGGAGATAGTCTGAGTTGCATTCTTTCACTGGTGGGAGTTTGTTTGTTAGTAAATTCATTTTGTATTGGAAAATTGGTTAAATATACTTTTTATACCTGTGTAGCTTTTTAAGAAAGCAATGACCAGATAGTCTCATCTTCTAACATTTTGGAACACTGACAAATTTCTCATTTTACCTTCATCTGATATGCAATTAAGCAAACAATGTATATCATACTCATATACACCTTTAAAAAGGAAAATATAGCAAAAAAAAACTAGTTATGTATTTAATTTAGTGTTATCATAAATGGAAGTCACTGTTTTCATCGAGGCTTTCCGTTATTTTAGATCTAAATTGATGTATGAATGTTAAAATATAGATATTATAGATATATAATCAATATTTAAATACCAGCATTATAAAAAAATAATACGAGCATCAATGGAAATTTACAGAAAATGTAATTTAAGATAATAAGAAAGAAAAAACTGTGGCCAAATTAGTCCATCTGCTTCTTATCAAATCGGGTGTTAGGCTTTTTTTTTTAATAATTATTTTTTGTAAATTTAATGACCTTAAATTTAACAGATTCTGTGTTTTATGTTTGAATCTAAAGTAAAATAAAATGGTACAAGTTTAAAATCAAATGGTTTCCTTGGCTATACTAGCCAAGCTGGCAGCTGAATGGTTAGTCTTTTGCCTTCTGGGAAATGACTGTTCAACAGTTTGTGGGTTCAGTGTTGCCTGTTATCAAGAATCCATTGTTTGGGCCAGATATCCATTGCCTCTCTAATATTTTTTTGCATATTATGCCTGTTTAAAGTGAAATGGTAACTGTTCAAAAGCTTAACTTAACGGTTCAAAAGCTTAACTGTAATAAAATATAGACGAATTTCATGCATGTACACAATCACATTTCTCCTTTATAGAAACATATTCTGAAGTGGTAAGCCAGTAATGCGTATTTTATATCCCACACTAGCCTATAACCATTATTTTTTTTGATATTAGATTCTTTAATTTATTCTAATCAATAAGTGATTAGAACTGTAGCTTTCAAATTAATAGTTTGTGAGTTCAATTCCTACTTCAGCCATGGATATTTGTATTAGATCTGAATCTTATAAAATGTAGATCTCAATAGAATTCATATTCATGTAAGAAAATTCACTTTATAGTCAATGATTCATAAATCTCTGATCAGTATATACATATATCATTGGAAAACCATCCAGAATAGGAAGATTCTAATGATTAGAAATGAAAGTTTCTATTTCTTCATTGAAAAAAACCTTTACTCTTTATGTAGCTAAATCTAAGAGTTTGAAATTTAGGTACAAAAGGCTATTAAAAATGAATGGGTTTTTTTATTAATTCAATAAAAATATACTGCAATATTTATTTCAGTTTAAAAAAATGACAGTTGTTTACAATTTTAACTGACAATATTAAAATATTTTATTAAAACTTCTTAAGTATACAGTTAAATGAATTCTTAAATGCAGAAAGTGATTGTAGAATGATAAAATCCTTTTTTATCATTTGTTGATAGCTAGTGTCTGAATGATTAGCATTTGACCTTATTGTAGAAATTTTTAAGATCAATGAAACATTTTTTGTTACTATTCCATTATATCCCTTTAATCGATCATCAATGTGATTCATCAAAAATTAACTTCGGTGTTTAAGTTGTTAATAAATGATAATTATTTGGTTTATAAAATATGAATCAAATGTTTGTATATTCTGTTGGCAGTAGTTTCTAAATATATAAAAAATTTTGAACAATACATAATACAATGCAATATTTTAATAGTAATTTTTTCCCTCCTGTTATGATTATCATGTGGGATTATAATGTAATTGTACCAATTTTTTAAACTCATTTAATGTATAAAAATTAAATACATTATAAAAAAAATTTTTAAGCAACATGAATAAGGAATATTTCGTATTAACAGAAATTCATGTCAATAAAATAATGCAGTTTATTGTATTTTATAAATTTTCCTTTGAATGATAAAATTTTTTAATCCAAAAACTTTTTTTATCACAATTGATATTTTTCCATACCTATAAATTGAACAAAATTTGATTGAAATGATTTTTGTATTCAATGAATCTTTTAGTATCTATAAAGTAATGTTACAAAACAATTTAAATACTTTATACAGTTTATAAATGTTTGAACAAATTTTTAATAATCAATATCTCTCAATATAAAATTGCTATGTTAATAGCTTCATAATCTGTAATTTTCAGTTCAATTATTAAACTACTAATTAGCTCTCTTGTACCAAAAATGATCATGAGATGGCAACCTTCAACTCTTGAATATAACATTACTTTCTGGTACTTATGAAGTCAGGTTTTGTATTGATATTTTTCATTAAATATACTGAAAGTCTTATAAAATCGGGAAAAGGAAAATGACTGAAATGATGTTTTAAGTGAATTTCTCAAATTGTGGAAAATGATTTTGAAATAATTCATTTGAGCTCAATGATCCATTAGGATTGTATTTAAAAACAGTTAAAGGTTTATGATTACAATCATTAAATAATTAGAGACGTATTCTAGTTGATTGTATTATTAAACTACTAATCAGTTGCAGTGTATAATTAATAGTTTATTGGTTTCCTACCCTTGAAATAATTCTAGAAAATTTATTTTGTATAAAATATTAACTTTCATGAATTTCAGAAATACTGCAGAGAATTGTTATAATTCTTACACTGAAGAGATTAAAAAACAAATCTCATGTTTTATATTGATATGTTTGCAATTAATGCTACTTTTAATATCTATATTGTAAAATTTACAATGTGTGACAATTTTTTAAATTAAGTTATATATATGATTAATTTCTGAGTTATGTAAGAAAGTTTTCAAAACTCAAGAAAATAAAAAATATGTTTATCAATTTTTATGTCTTCTGTTAATTTTTATTATTAGATAAAGTCTAAAGGTGATTATATATATTTTGAATCTGAAAGTATTCTGTGCATTTTGTTCTTTTGATTAGTGATAGCTAATATTATGATAATAAAGTAATCAAGATAAGCTGTAATTTTTGCTTTATGTAAAAAAAATTTTATCAACAGAAGCAAATTTTGTTTTATTGAAATTATTTGTGAAGTAAAGCTTTGACCTTGGAAAACAATCTTTACTCTATTTTTAGTATAAAAACTGTTAAAAAAAAATATTTTTTTTCACCTTTTAAAATACTAAAAGCATTACATGTTTACAACTTTAATATCAAAAATTACTCTCCTTAAGACTTTTCAGAATTTTAATCAGCATCAAATTAACTATTAATTCATCTAAAATTTATTATAATTTTTTATATTAATATTTGAGAATATTCTAATGAAAATACAATTAAAATTATTTTTTTTATATTTTTATAACTTTTAGGTATTTATGTATTGTGCCATCAAATATTTCTGCCAAAATATGCCATTGAAAGTTGCAAATTTTCAATATTTTTTTAAGTGTAAAGGAAAAATCAAACAATTAAGTAATATTTTCTCATTAAAACATATGAATTTGGTTTTAATTTATATGGCACTTAATTGAATTTTTAATGACATACTTAATTGTTGAAATCGCTGATGGAATAATATGTAAGTACTTTTTTTTTATCATGAAAACTTATATTAGGAAGTAAAAATTTCTTTTTTTATCTCAACGTTACATTTATTTATATTTTAGTGTTTTAACTATTTTATGTATAATATTAGCATATTTTTTAAGTAAACCAGCTGGATATTTGTTCGGGGCAAAAGAATAAAAAAAATTATTCATGTTGTCTTGTCTAATACTTTTTCTTTAATTTTTCAGCTGTGGCACAAACAGTGCTTCAAATGTCAAGAATGTGGAATGACATTAAATATGAAAACTTACAAAGGTTATAATAAACAGCCATATTGCAATGCGTAAGTTAGTCTTTTAATGATTTTTATTTAAGTTAGCTTGTTAAGAGAAATTTATTTGTTAAATATTTTAAAATTTTTAAAAAGTTTCATAATAGAGGCAAAAATATGAAATATTTGTGAACTAAAATTTGTAGATTCTCATATGTGTGTGAAATTAATAAATAAAAAAATAAGTAAATTATAAAATATTTTTAGTTTGAATTTCCAACTTGAAATTTACTAATTCATAAAAATTTTCGATTGTTCTGGAGGTGTTTTCAAGGTAAAGAAGCCTGAATTCTACAAATTTATGCATATATCAAAATTTAAAGGATTTCTGGCTAAGCAGCTTGTTAAAGAATTGTTAATATTTCTACATTATGATCTAATAAAACTAACTAAATCAACAATCACTGAAAAACACTATGATTTTACCTAATAGATTGTATATTGAAATCTAGAAGTATTTGATTGCTTACTACTGAATAGATTGTTGTCTTATTATATAAATGTAAATTCTCTTTATGAATATAATGTTGCTAAAGGTAATTTAACACTAAAATGTATTTTGTTTTTATAAACAACCTTTTATGAAAGTTTACTTTTGCATGTTCTTTTTACTTTCCAGAACATGGTTTTTAGTTTCTAAAATTTTCTGTCTATATGACAGAGTTTGTACAACTTCTGAAATATGAAAAAAAAAAGTTTTTATAGAAGAGTTTAAATCATTACAACTGACTGTAAGTTTTCAAAATTACATTGATGAGAAATTTGAACCTATTAAAGATTGAATAGAAAATTTTTAACTCACTCTCAAATAGAAAAAATTGTCACTTAAGTATATTTGCTTTTATTATTCTCTCATACTCAAGCGTCTGTTGAATGTAGGTTTTCTGTGAACAAAAATTTGATGGTAAAAAATTAAAAACAATCAAATGCAACTAAATACTTCATTGATGATCACTTCAAAAACATAGGAGTTGTCAACAATATAATAATTAGCAGAAACTTACTTCATTACTGCTGGTTGCAGACAAAAGTAAAAATTATATTTAGATAAATTAAAATAGCTAATCCTTAGTATTTCGTCGATATGGCCTCCCCTGGACATATCTTAACTTGCCTAAATTTTAAAAAAGACGATGTCCTTTGGGACCCAACACATTTTTTAGAAATTTTAGATAAAATATCTAATTATGGTTTTATAGTTTTTTTTTTTTTAAGTTGTTGAACAGGAAATTGAAATGAAGGATTTGGGTGATGACATATGAACTTGAAAATTCTACAAAAAGAATTGCTGAGGAAGCTGGAAAAACTAATAAATTAACATTAATTTCAAAATCAAACATGTGTCATCATTAATCAAACATTAGTATTAATAAGGAATTTAACACAAAAGATTTAGAGGTTGAAAGTTAGTATTTTTTTAAAAGTAATATTGTATATGTATAAATAACTAATCAATATGGAAAACTATTGAAGAAATAGAAAAATCTAGAATATGGATATGAAATATTATCGTTTTAAGAATTTGACAGTAAATAGAAGAAAAATTTAGAATTGCTTTTATTAAATAATTGGGAAAGGGTCACATCCTGGAAACTATCAAATATATTTCTATTTATTTTGTTTTAAATAAGTATATTTATTTGAAGGAAGTTGTTATACACATCTGAAAATGCTTAAAAATCTTTAAAATGACCTATTTTGTACAATGTATAATTCACTAATGTAAAGAATATTGATTATTTAAATAAAATTTTTCTGCTATAGCTATAAATTCATTGAATGCTTCTGAAATAATCAGTAAATACAACTCTAACTTAAATAAAAAAATATTCTCATTAATTATTAGAAAAATTTATTTCTGTTATTTATAAATTTAGCTAAAGAAAAGATGATGATGATGTTGAACATACATAATAAAATGTATAGAGAAAAAATTTTTAAATAAAAAAAAAATTCATATCTAAGTCAATTCCTTATGGAAATTCTTGATTTAACTCCTTGAATTTAATTCTTTGAAATATGTGTGAACCATGATGTGAAGGGGTTTCTAATTTTTTAGTAAATCAGTTCATGAATGTTTTTTTTTTCTTCTTAAGTTCTAAAAATTTAAATTTTATGTGTACCAAAATCTGATCAAAATAGTTTAAAAACTGAGATGTGGCTTTATTATTATATTAAGCAGTATTTAATTTTGCAGTATTTTTAAGCACTCTATTAAAGTTGTTTTAATTTTAAATAAGAACAAAAAAACTTTATTTTTTGTTAAAAATTTTGCTGTAGTTGAAAACGACTTAATAAACTTTTTTCTTAAAAATTTGTTGTTTTTGATTTATTTGATGTAAATTAATGTTGTCAAAAATAATTCAGCCATTTTTACTGCAGTTCAGATTGTATTTCTTTCTTAGTATAAAAAAATCATAATATTAATTTGTCTTTTTTATTTTATTGAATTGCACAGACTTTTCCATTCAAAATCTCTTCATTCCAGTGATAGAATTATGAAGTTTGAATACTAAACATAGTTGGCTTATATTTTAATCTCTTTTATTCTATTTTGGGAATCAACTTTTTAACATCTGTACCATTGGTAATTTTTTTTTCTTTGATGTAATAAAAAAAAGTTTTGCCGTAGCTTAATGATGAATAAATGGAAGAGAAATTCAAAAAGGGTCTATATTTTCTCCAAAATTTTAAATTAATGTATGTCTGCAAAAAATTCTTAATGTAAATAATGTATCTTAATCTAACATTTAAAAGCATTTATAATTGTATTTTTTCAATTATTGAACTAAAAATGTAAATAATTTAATGAATGTATTAAATTAACTAAATTCCCATTGTTAACTCTGGAAAGATGGAAGTCTTTTAAATTTTTATTACATTGAAGAAAGGTAGCGATATATTTATATTTAAATATAAATTTTAGAAGTTGATTATTTAATGGTAAATATAGTTTAAAATCTGTAACTTTACGCAGGCATTTTTATGCCATCTTTTATGAATGCTCCTACTTTTAAAATTGATACTTAGCTAGCTGCTTGTAATTAGATTATTAATTTATTTAAGTTCTAAAAATTTTAATATTCATGAGTCTTGTGAATTTGCAAAAAAGTGTTCTTACTGATTAATTTTTTTTTAGTTCAAACTGTAATCTAAGAATGAATTGCTGTATATTTCAGACATTAGTAAATTTTTTAAGGGTACAGATTTGATCAATTTCTTTACTAAAACATCAAGAATGGCATTATTATATAGGACAAATGTGTACTTCCAGCAAATTAATTTATGAAAATAACTTTATATTGAATTTCTGATGAGCTTTTAATGCACGCATGAAAGTTTTTTAATAAATTTTTTTATTGATTTTAAATTAAATTTTGCTGCATGTATGCATACTAACTTCATTGCTGAATTGTTGCATAGAATTTGGGAGATCCTTAATTTTTGCTTTTAAATGAAAGTGTAATGATGATGATAATATATTAAAATAATATTTACATTAAGAATTTTTTGCCATTTTTTTATAATAAGAAAGTTTTATAATTTCTTTCACACAATTATTTTAAAGTTGTAACATTAAATTTGATGACTCCTCGTGTTTTTTTTAATGAATGCAGGTGTTTGACAGCGTAATGCATTATCCCCCTTATTGCTTAATTTCATTCTCGAACGTGTTATCCAAAAGTTGTATCCTTCTGAAAATTGAACCTCTAAAACAACTTAAATTTGTATATTTTCTGATGGTATTGTGATTTGGAGCAGAAACAAGTATGCATCGGATACAATTGAGAGAAAAGTAATAGAATCTGCAAGCAATGTGTTTCACTTCATGAAAATAAAACGATATATGAAGAAAGCTAGATTCCCCAGTTGCTAAAGAAATTGCCTGATTATAATCATTATAGATTTGAAGCTGTTAAGTGTTACATATTTATGATCAATAATTAACATTTCAAATACAACTTTAGGCTTGATTAGTTGCAGAAATTTTAAAGGGGAACAGATGCTTTTTTGTATCAATATCTTTTAAAAAATAAACTAATACCTAAAGTAATCAAATTACAAATATGCAAAACAATATTATCCTGTCTGTTGTGGTGTAGTTGTGAGGCTTGGACACTGACATTAAAGGATATTAATTAATAACTTAAAAATATTTGAACATAAAATGTTGAAAAAGATATATGGAACAATTCAAGTAAATAGTAATCTATGGATGGTAAGAATTAATCAGGAAATAGAAACACTTATTTAAGAAAAAGACATTGTGAAATTTACTAAGGCATAATGTTTATCTCTCAGCCATACTGATAATCTGTGTGGCAAAATTCTTATACTGAAAGTTAATGTGCAACAGATCAATGGGAAGACCAAAAAGAAGGTTGCTAAATGGCCAAAAAGAGGAATATTAGAGACAGTTGGAAAAAGATCGTCCTTCAAGCAAAGGTCCAAAAAAAAAAAAAAAAAAGGAAAAACATTAAATTTGAATCAAAATGTCACTTATTAAATGCTTTTAGCTGTAATTTTTAATAATTATTAATTGAATTACACTTAGCTCCCAATAATAAATATCTTAATTTTGTCCAAGCTGAAAGGAGTGCTTTAAAATATTTAACTTTTCTCTGCTAATAACGTAATAGAATATAAATATCTCTTAAATTTTGTTGGCTTTAATTCATAATGTTTGTGTAATTTTACTTCACTTAAAAAACTGTTCCAATTTTTTTATGAATTTTTTAAGTTTCTCACCATTATTCTATTCCCAAAGATTATTTACAAATATAATGCTGAGACTTTTAATCTATATGTATTAATCATTCAGTTTGGTTAACAACAAAATGCTATATTCTTTGCACATGCTGATTTATATTGATTTCATTTGTTTTGCTTTGCAAGGGGAGTACAATAATCCTGGTATTTGAATAGTGAAGGTAGATGTGCGTGCAATCATTTTCCTACATTTTTGATTTCATTATTGATTGTTTTTTATTTTATAATACAATAGCATAGTTTGTTACTAAATCTTTTTTTGTTTTGTTAAAGTTAAGAAATAAATAACTATTTATTCTGCAAGTTTTTTCAAAATTAGTTTAGCAAAGTTGCTTTGCGTATTTTTTTAAATATACAATGAGCTGTTCAAAAGAAACTCATAAAAGGAAAAGGTCAGACAACTTTAATTTATTCATGATGTATTAAATTTCTCAAGCAACTCTTAAACTATAAATATTTGTCCCTTATCGTTATTTTTGAGACTCCATCAGTTTTCTTATTTTTAATCTGCTGAAGATGAAAATCATTTTCCATATAGAAAAAGAAATATATTACTGGTGATTGCCTATTTAAATTGTGATTATGGCAGTTATAGAAACAGCTTATTTTTGCTTATAATAAACTATTTGTAATAACTCTGTAAATAAAATTATCTTTGTTAATAAGTGGTTAATGTTTTCATTTTTTGTTCAGTAATTCATAAATTCGATCACGTTGGTCATATATGTTTATATTTTGGAATACCTTTTAAGTTGTAGGTTTAATCAAAATAATCTTAATCTGTGATGGGGGTTCGTTCTGTTTGATATTTTAAAAATTACTTTATTTTCAACTGAAAAAATTACACACTTTTTGTAAGAGTCGCCCAACTGAAAGTTACACTTCAGTCACTTTGATAGATGGTTATTAATTAATATACAAAAGAAAGAAGTAATACAGAAATATAATGGATAGTTAGACAAAGTCACCTTATAGATTGAAATGAATGTCCCATTAGTTCATAAGGTAATGGATACTCTGTATGAAGAAACTTTGGAGTTGATTGTAAAATCAATTTTTAACATTAGCTGAGGCCTCGTTATCAACAAATCATTGTCCCTTTAGAGCTTTCCTGAGGGGGCCAAAATTTGGTATCACAAGGTAAAAGATCTGGACTTAAGGGTTTTTTTTATAATTTCTTATCAGAATTATCCTAACAATGTTTGACACATAGATAGTGTCACTATTCCATGTTCTTGGTTGGATCAGAATACTAGCATCATGAATCATCAGTTACAATGATAATTAAAATTAATTGGTGTGACCCCCATTTTATGGTACAGTATGAAATGTTACAGAGAAGCAAACATGCGATGAATCTTCTGCATCTTTGCCAAATCGTTTGGGCCCTGTAGTGCTCAAAATTTAGGTATCGCAACCTCTCATGCGTGTTGTGTGAACAATTGCTTTGTGCTTAAATGTTTTCCCCGCTATCTCGCCGATTAATTCTCATGACTAAAAATGCTTCCTTGGTGATAACCACATGCCCTTAACCATATTGTAATTTGTTATTTTTCCACTACAAAAATTCCTACATCATCGGAATACCTATCTATTTGATGATCCCTCCTTGCCATTCGTATTTGCAATTTCCAAGATAAATTTCACTAGCACTCACATATTTCTTTGTTAAAAATTGCTCGACTCGTGTTGACACCATTTGAATGTATCCATGATGCAAATATCTTTTAATTTGCTTGCTTCCACACCATTATAAACGTGTCTGGTGAGATCTGACAATATTGCAATAATTTTTCTTTTTAAATTGCAAAGTTATTACAGTTGTGTCATTTTCATTTTGGATGATCCTCATATTTTAGTAGTAATTAGAAAATACTTATTTGTCTTTATTGCTCCAGTACCGTTACTTTAATTGACTCTTGCTCATCATCCAAATTGAATAATTACACTGCTGGACAATTGCTAAGGACAGAAAACACTGTCATCCATAGCAACCACAAAATGAAAGGAAGCAAAATGTGGAAAATTAGAATAAGTGCAGGATATAGTAAGAAGAAATATGGGTATTCAAATTTTGTTTCCATGTCTGTTCATCATGTGATAGTGTTCATAATAGCTTTAAAGGTTTTAACTAGTGTGGACAGTTGTTGTTTCAAGTCAAAGATTTACAGGAAAGATTTAATAGACGAACTTGAAATTTTTAGCATGTCTTCCCGACATCACTTAGATGATTTTATGCGTGGCCGAATTATTGGAAAGATTGAAGAAGGGCGAAAAATAACAGATGTTGCCAGGGTGTTCGACATTGCTCATAGCATTGTTTCACTGCTGTGGAAGTCATTTAAAACTACTGGAATGTAGTAGTAGGCACGGGGAGGTCGTGTTAGAAGTACGACGCCTACAGAAGACAGATATATCGTCCTATCAGCAAAAATGAACAGGCACACCACAGCTCAGCATGTGGCAAATCAGTTTCTTCCTCCCTCAGGAAAGCAGATCTTCTGAAAAACTGTTGCCAGACATTTGAGGGGAGGAAGACTATATGCCCGCAGACCTGTTGTGTGTGTCCCATTAACCAGACAGCACCGTACTGCCTAATTGTTTGCAATGGTGTCGTGAGCATCGCAATTTGGCTGAACAGGACTGGGCATGCGTACTATTCTCAAATGAGAGTAGGTTCAGTCTGTCATCGGATTGTAGACGCCAACTGATTTGGCGCGAGAATAGTACTGCTTATCGTCCAGAAAATATCCAGGAAAGGGACCGATATCCGACATGCAGTGTCATGGTGTGGGCCGGCATTATGATTAGTGGCCGCACGCCTCTATATGTGATTGCGAATGGGACTATGACGGGCCAATGATACATTAATTAAGTTCTACTTCCTTATGTGCGTCTTTTCCGTGGTGCTGTCGGTGATAAATTTGTTTTTGTGGACGACAACGCAACATGTCATCGAACACTCAATGTTCAGGATTGTCTAGACAGCGAGGGTATTCAACGCTTCGTATGGCCATCACATTCTCCAGATCTAAACCCCATTGAAAATGTGTGGGATGCTTTGGGGAAGCAAGTTGCTGGTCGAAACTATCCTCCGACAAACAAGAACACCCTCATCCGTGCACGCCCAGAGGAATGGGATAAATTGCCTCAACTGCTGCATCACAGTCCACAGTGGACATATCCCGTACTGATACCTTTCTTCAAGGTGCCTGCTGACTTTTAGATGCATTGTTCCATTTTTCCGTATGCAGCATCAAATGGAACATTTTTTTCTTTCAGATGTTTTACATCTTTTGTACTTTCCAGAACAATAAATATTCTTTATTCTAATGTCTGAACAGTGTGGCAACTATATTTTATCCTAGGTCTCATGTCTCGCTTAATGTTATGCTACATTGCAATTTGTGATCCGCCCTTAGCAATTGTCCAGCAGTGTAATATGAGCATGGTGTCTTTCATGGAGAAAAATTCTCACACTGAAAACAAAGTAGTGGACGATTCTTTGCCATAAATATCTTGTTACGATAGCCGCATTCATTGTTTTTAATTAACTGGATTGATTCTTAGAAAAGCTAGTTTTAAAGAAATAGACTTATTGAGTTCGAAATTGAATTTATTAAGTATGTTTTAAAACGGGGATTACTAGTATTCTACATTTATCTCTAAAAAAATCACTTATTTATAACTCGTTCTTAAATGTTATAAAAGTCGGATTATCGAAACTGAATGCAGTAACATTGAATTGTGCGAAGAATATCTGTTTTTAAGAAAACGAAAAACCATCTACCTAAAATATTGAGTGCTCCAAGACTCTCTCTCTTTAATTTGAAAAATTCTATAAAATTGAAGTCATGTGATCAGTTAGATGCACAAAACCGACCAGTTTTGATTATTTTGTAAAATGAAATCAGTTCCCACTCTAAAAGCGTTTTACAAACATGCTCTAAATCAGGGGTGCACAACCTTTTCAGAATGAGGGGCCAAAATATGAAAAAAGATCATGTCGAGGGTCAAAGCAGTACGTAAATGTTAAAACATGTTACAAACGTGAAAACACTGTTTTTTGTGGCAATATGCATGAATTGTATATAATTGTAAATTTACTTATTTACTCATGCAAACATTATACAATAAAGTAATAAAACACAAACATTATAGATATGCTTAAAATACTTTATTTCCAGAAAAAAACTTGAAATTGAATAACTGGCGAAAACTTTTTGGTAATTATACAAAGAACACAATTTAAATATTGAAAAAAATTAGTAAAATTTAATGTGATGGCTATGACTGAATATTTCAAGTTATTGATTTTATGTTGGACTTAAGATTCATTGTGGCAATACTAAAACAGAAGAAAGGTTCTCTTCTGCTATCCTATTTCTTATTTTTGATTTGTTTAAATTCATTAAAGAAAAAGTTTGCTCACAAATGTAAAATATTTATTCTGATGTAGAATCGTTTTCCTATCAGATTTTTTCTTTTGTTTATTTGAAAGAGTCTCATTTCTTTTTAAATTCGTCTTATTTTATTAACAACATTCGCGGGCCAACTTTAAAGGCGACGCGGGCCAATTTTCACCCGCGGGCCATAGGTTGTGCATCCCTGCTCCAAATAACAGTGGAGTTCGAACATGTATTAGTGCTATATAAATATTTCCATTTGTACTTCTAAATTCTAATAATTAAAATTATTTGGTTGATAAATTTCGTAGTTTTCCAAAGGAAATTAATGCGACTTTGACCAATTTCGAGATATCGCCGTTTTTGCTGTTAAATACGAGTATATATAGCGTTGACGAAAATTCGACTGTGCATAAACTATAAGCAACAATTTTAGTGATTATTGCTTTACTTCGTTAAATGATCGAAATATTAATAGTTGTATTATAAATGTTATAAAAATTATTAATTTCATTCTAATTGAATATGGCACAGTTTGTCCTATCTTGGACCTTGTGCTACAAAACCAAACTAACCCTAGTTGAAAAATGTATGTAGTTTATTAGAATTAAATTCAAATAACCATAAATGTTTTTATTATTCCATTTTATGCCATCAGCTATGTTACGTTCAATTGTACCTAACAAAGGTACTATCAAATTTTGTTTCGAAAGTTTTTTTATTGAAATTTAATGGTTTCCCTTTTGGTATTTCGGCAAAAATTCGTGGGTTCGTTTTCCACCCGGGGCATTTATTGTTTATATAGTGGTTTAGAATCTACTTTAAACTGTAGTTTCCCATCGAATGTGTTATAGTTCTGTCCTTGTGTTCAAGAAATGATCGTATAGTGCATAATTAAATCATATTTTAAAATTGCAAAAATATTAACATTTTTATAGAAAGTAAGGAGAAAATGTTGCATAAATCAAACTGAAAAATTTCTTTTTAATTTTAAGAATATGCTAGATTGGTCAAAGATGATAGAGAATAGTTTTTCATGTTTCAAATGTTTTTCAACCAAAACGTAAATTTTGTATATTAAATTTTTATGAATATTAAATGAATTATATTTTATTTGTATTAATATCCAATTCTATTGGAAGTAATTAAAACAGTTGTAACTCGGGAGAACCAGGTGGTTAAACTATTACAACGCGTTTAAAGTTTTAGTGTTGAAATCATTTAACTGTCTATCACATCATCGATATACGCCTAAAAAGAATATATTTAGAATATTATAAATAAAAATATTTGAAAATTTATCACTATTAAATTTTGCTTATACACACTATAAAACTAATTAGACAAAATAGAAATGCCTTAGCCAAAGCAATTTCTGTACATTTAATTCTATAATTGATTCAGAATTATGTTTATAGGAAATGCTTTTTTGTTTATTGTATTCTGATTACTGTTTTTCGTGAATTGCCAGGTTTGTTTTTCAATCCATTTTAATCTGTCTATTTTTCCATTTACTTTTAAGTGTGGAGTTTAATTTTTAGAATTTTAAAGGTAATGTGATTTGTAGAATAATTTCATGAAACAATCGTGATTAAAGAATTATTTTGTATGGCTTCTGTTTTATGTCGAACTTCTTTGTAATTTAAATAAAATCTCATGGGCCAAATCATGTCATTGTAACCGAATTTTGCCGGATTACAATTTTAGTGACTAAGTGGTCAGTGGTTCTTGCCTTCAATTCAAGAATTCATTTCTCGACTCGGGGTGAAGTTTATCTTTCAGATTTAATTTAAAATCATTGGTCCCGTTAGAATGTGTGCAGAAAAAGTGAGAGTCGAGTGTCAAATTTCTTTTTCATTTATTATAAAACTACACTCTCTCAACTCTACACAAAATCGCTTGAAAAACTGGAGAAAAAGCAATTAAAAAATTTTTTAATCAAGTATAGTTCTAAAGCCTAGTGAGGGGGGGAAATGGTTCTCGTATCCGTAAAATAAATCGCTCGATTCATGTTGTAGTTGATAATTGTGTTAAAAAGAACCTATAAACCAAATGTTTTTAAGATTCTTTATCCATCAGTTGTGCTGCAGCGTGAAGATTTAAAAAGACCGGATGTGTTGACCTCGTCATATGTGTGTGACTTAACTGGTTCCATATTGAAGCTAGTGTGAATTTGTGTAATGAAGTGGGTATATGAAATTCATTTTTCGGTGTATAAAATTATCTCGTGGAGATATAAAATCAAAATTCTTCATATATATATATATATATATATATATATATATATATATATATATATATATATATATATATATATATAATTTGTCTGTGTATTCCTCTTTTCTTTGTGTTGTGACTGTCTAGACCGCTGATACCTGATCATCCCTATTAGTATCCTATTCGCAAAAAAATGTCAGGACTAAAATTCGCCTTCAAATTATAACGATTCTAACATTAATCCAAAATTAGATTTTTATGTCAATTATACATCGCTCAATGACTTTCAAATGATACGTGTTAAAGTTTCATAATCACCTGCCATTTATCTCTCAATTTACAATAGTTTTAGTGATGATACTTTTGAAATTTTCAAAAAGTGAAAAATTCTGGATTTAGTATTTTAATAAATCATTGATTTTTGTTGGAAAAAATTGCTATTCAAGCAAAGCGGTAACGTTATTCGGATTCTGCCCTGTATCAAAAAAAAAAAAAAGTAGTAAAGTAGTTTGCAGATATTAAATGCGGCTATACAAACATGGATAATGGTGAACGTTGTATTCACTCAAACTCGTTAATTGTTCCAGAAAACGTAAAAAATCCACAAAGGAATTTTGTCCGAATGTAAATTGAAATCTGATACGTGGGAAAGTTATGGGCAGCAGTGTATTCAATATTTTGCTTGAACATTTGTTTCGCAATGCTTGAACATTTTTTCAGAGTGGAGCGTGTTTGTCCGCAATCTGCCTAACAGAGAACATTTATAAATAAGAGCTATATTAGACACTATTTCGGCGCAATAAAGCCTTTTTCATAGTTTATTAAATAGTTGATTAGGAGGCAATAAGCGAAAGTGGCCAAAATGTCAACTCGCAAGGTTTTGTCCTCCGTATTTTGGATAACTATGGTATTTTATTCAATAATCATCTTTTGAGAAGGAAACCATCAATGGCGAATACTATATTTGTGCACTTGAAGAAATAGCGAAACCACGATCGTAGATGAAAAATAAAAATGTGCTCTATTATCAAGACAATGTTACTATTCCATAAGCCGATCGCAACTACAGGAAAAGTGCCCGAATTGCACTTCGAATTCCTGTCCCATTTCCCATATTCGCCGGATCTGACTCCTAATAATTATTCCTTTAGAGACCTAAAATAATCCTCCAGATAGAGGTTTAGCTCAAATAATATTTATAGCCGAAAATGAAAAACCTGTAGTGGTTCTTTTTAAATCATAGATACCGGTCAAATTAACACTCGTACAAAAAATGGCATTTGAATGGCAAACCATTATAAAGTGTCCGTTTGACCTTCAATTAAATAATCATTACAATTGATTTTCATCTTGATTATAGATATTTGTTATAATTTTTGTTTGATTTAAGACCGCAGATCGCCGCCGAGTTGTCAATTGAACAGTTAACACAACTTCGGTTCAACAATTTGCGAACTTCTGGCATGTGTGTTCGTAGTGTTTCGTCATATATTTTAAATTGTGTACTCCAGTAAAATAACCCACATTAATAGTAGTTATAATTAAATGACGCAAATAAACTAAACCTAAGAATAAGACTATTTCTTTGACTTAGCCTTCTTCTCAAAAGTGGCATCAGATTGAAATTTCAAACGGGCAAACGGGACTTGAGAAAGATTGGAAAAATGCTTCACTGTGGTATAAACTAAATGAGTGCTTAAGGTAAAAAGTAAAAGAATGAAATTCCATGGCAAGTGTATTTATCTAGATACAAATAAAATTGCTACTTTAAATATGCTCTTTAGAGAAAGTTTATTTAGAGAAAAACACGGCTTTAAATTTAACTCTAAGTTATGGAGGAAATGAGCTTGAAATATGACTGGTGACAAATTTTTTTATATTAGTAAAAGTAGATTAGTCAGTTCTCTGAAGCTTTTTTAAAAATAGACAAATGCAAATATTTGTGAAACACACATTTTATTATTTTTTTTCTCTTAAATATTCAAACTCTGAAAAATGTAGTCAGAAATCACTCGGCCATAGTTGAGAATTCAATGTAAAGGAGTTGTTTTTGTAAATTTTTAAAGATTTAAAAATCATTGGTTAGTATGAAAATTTCTTTGATTACCCACACACACAAATGTAAGTTTATTGCAGTTTTCTGGGATTAAAGGTGAAGTTATTTACGGATTTTTTTAGACCCTGTTGAATTGATTGCTAAATCCACAGGGCTTTGTCTTCAATTTAACATCTTTTGGGCACGAATAATTATGATTTTTAATACATTGCTGCCAGCTTGTACCGTAAATAGTTTTTGGTTAGCAAATTAATCTGAATATGTAAAGATTTCCCTTTTTGTCTCTTCAACGCGATTGGTTATAAGATATTTGTAAAGATGTTTATGTTAAGAGAAGAAAATTATAGAATGAATATAGTTTTTTAAAATTGATTTTATAAATCATTTTTATTTTATTATTTAGTTTTTAACTGTTAGCATTGAGTTATCCATTTAATTTAATAAATATTAAAAAATTATAAGATAACCCTTTAAATGTATGCTTGTAAGTATTGGAATGCTTTCCGTTTGCATCCATACTTTTTTAGTTCATAAAGTTTAATTGTACTAAAAATATTTCTTAATAAAAATTTAGTTTTCAAATAGATTGTTCATAAAATAAAAATTATTTCATTGTTATTTGAAAATTTCATTTAAAAGTTATGGGCAATACAGGAAAGTTCAAGACTTTGTAACAGTTATCTGTTTTTTAAATTCTAAATATTCCTTTCACAAAAACGATGTCCATTTTACAGATTCCTATTTTTATGAATTTTAATTATAGAAGAAAAGTTAATAATTTTAAATAATCAGTTTAGTTGTTATATAAATTTTTAATAAATGTTTACAGAATTAAATAATATATGTATGTATATATATATATATAGCAATTTTTAATATATTTCCAAATCCTTTATGAAAATTATTCTGTTATGGTGTACAGGAAGTGTGCTTTAACTTAAGAAACGAATACAAGAAATATTTTTATTTAACTCTTGCATATGAAATTGGTATGGTTTTATTAATAGCTCATTTTATGTCTCAATTCTATTCCCCCTCCCCTCCCTTGTTTGGTGCGTTTATTGGGTGAAATGAATATGCATGTTTTGGATGACATGAAAAACTGAGTTCATTTCATTTAACCTCTTTATCTGTTTCCAGTAGCTTTTATTTATTATCATTAAAAAATTAAAAGTAGTTTCATTCCTAAGCAAAAGCTGTTTCGCGTTTTAATGTAAGAACTGGTTGTATGTAATGGTAAATGTAATACATCTTTATTTCTTGTACAATTTTTAAAAAAAATGTTAACTTAAATTTTTTACTGCATTGTTTTATTTTCATATAGAAACTGAGTTGGAGTGAATGGAAGCCTGAAACAAAGTGGTATTCTAATCTGTTTGCGAATTCGAATCCCACTTTGGGCGTAAATGTTTTGTAATAGTTTTCCAAATCTTGTTTAAGCTGTAGATTCCAGTCGAATCAATCCTCGTGTACAAAAATGACCTTTGAACTACAAACTAGTATACCTCAATAAAATAATAAACATTTTTATTTTATTTTCATCTTGTCGCAAAAATTATTATTCCTCTTGATGAAAAGATTCATTTTTCTTTTGAATGAAAATAATATTGTAGTATGGTCAATCTGATATACATAACAATGGAATGTTGTCATTAGAACCTCTGTTGCTGGAACAAATATTGCTACGTATACAGATCATCTTCTCTAAACATGAATCCTAATTATATTTCAATTGTAATTTTTCATAAATTCATTTTTTATAAATTTTTTTTATCATAAATTCAATTTTTGATAATCTCAATTTTTCATAAAATACATGTCTGAAATTAATCATTTTAATGTACAGATGCTTTAAAGTAGCTCATCTACAAACAGTGTCATCGTAATCGAACCCTGCGTGTCATATCCATTCAACCATAATTATAATATCCATTTTTGTGTATTCAGCTCATTATTTTAATAAACTTTTAATTTGTTTTTGATATCATGAGATGTAGTCTTAAAATGCTGCTGTTTAAAAAAAAAGAAAATCTTATTGAAGTTTTCATTTGAATAGAAAAAAATATGATACTTATAATTTATTTTTCTCGTTTCATTAATTTAAGCTATTAAACTTATCGATTTAAATTATTTCTGTTTTATTTTTCGTGTGTTGTGCTTTTAATAATTGAAGTTTGTTTCTTACATTTAAATATTTAATGAGTCTCAATATATACCTAAGCCCTTTCATTTTAAAAAGAAAATATAATTGAAATAATGTTATCACACTAAATGGAATAATTGTTTTGTAAATCCGCTTTTTAAATTTCATTATATGGCCATCGTGATAAAAACTATAAATCTTACAGGCTTATTTTTCTTTAACTCTATATATTTTGTGAAGAATAGTCTCATTTTTTATTATGTGCCATATAAAATATCTTTTTACAAAAGAATCAATTCACATGGATTAATTGCTACCTTAAGATCCACTTAAACTTTTGCTCCCTAGTTGCATTGTCTTGCATGCAAATGACCGTAGTGACAAATAAAATTTTATACGAAAAAATTTTTAGTTTCAAAACTTATTCTGGTGGTAGAATGTTTATTCCATCGAACCTATAACGAAAAATATTACTATCTTTTCATAGTGTATTCTTTTTAATTATATTTAAACTATAAAATTAAAAAAAATTAACTTATCATGGAATGAATGTTGTCCGGGAAATAAATTTATATTTAGTGTTATCATTAAAAATGTTATAAATTAACATTGATCCAGCAATTTAATTTGTCTTTGCATGATTTGACATGTGTATTTTATGTTCACCGGATATCAACAAACTCTTTTCATTTGGGGAAAAAATCATTCATTGTCCCAAGACATGAAAAAACTAATTAAATTGGATGATAAAGAATTTTCTCCTAATGAGTAAAATAGTTCTACCATAACTTATGAATAGAATGTGCTGCTTGTATCTGTCACTTTTCCATCCCGCTTGACGACTATTCAATCCCATTTTCAGGTATTTATGTTTGAATAGACAAGACGTTTAGTGGAAGAGAAAACGGTCGTAAAGCGGAAGACAATCGAAATACTTCTTGCTGCGGAAAGTGCTTCGCCGTAGCTGTTACAAGATGCTGCTGTTATTTCTGCTCCCCGAGTGCCTCCTTGACATTATAGCGCATATTTGTTTTTGTTTCCTTTTTCTGCGAGCCTCTGACTCAAGCCTTCAGCTTTATAGCTTATAACTTTCATCTTCCTACGACTTCTTGACGTCATCGGGTTGTCCCAGCGACCACCCTACTTGGATCTGGGAAAAACTGTCGAGTTTTGTGTTACATAAATTGCCTCATGTGTGGATGATATCGGGTAAATGTACTCGTGGGAGGAAAAAATGAAATTGCTTGGTTTTGATGGTTTCATATCGTGTTGATGTTTGAGGAACTTCGATCGTATAGTCTCTGTAAGAAGTTTACACTCTTTTATTTGTTGCAAACGATGGTTTTGTTGATAAAAGAGCGTATTTATCGTTTAAAATACAATGGTATGTCTGAAACAACCATACTGTTTGAAAATTTTAACACTAAGTTTAAGCTCTTTAGTATAAGATTTCTTCATTATATTAAAATATTTTAAGACAGTCAATCCTCGTGTCGCTTATAAGTTTCGTACATTTATTAGGTAGAATTAAGATGTTTTCTTGCTACTTGATGTTAAACACTTCACTATTGTATTACATTCAGTTATATACAATTAGCGTATAGGCGATTCTTATTCATACATAATTTTTTTCCTCTAAATAAAAACAAACTTGTTTCTGCTTGTATTTTATGCTTTTATCTGATGAGCACTATTTTATCTAAATTCATTTATTAATAATTTATTTAATCTTACTAAAGATCGAAAGAATGATAAATTTTATTATAGAATTTATATCAAAAATTACTTAAACGCATAAAATTTATCGTGAAAGATTAAGCCGAAATTCCAGGTAACACAATTCCACTGTAAAATTTCTGTTCCTTATTCGGTTGATATTAAGCGAATCCGGCTTGACATTTCATGAAAATTTAACCTACGTTATATCGAACATTACCTCAGTATTGTAAGCAAGATTATATATAATACTATTTTTCTCTTGGAACTTTAATTTGTGTCTTCTAATGTTGGGCTAAAGTACGCCAAAAATATCATTTCTGACATAATTTTCTCTTGGATATATTTTTTCTGATTTTTTTCAAAAACTTTCAAATTTATTTTATTGCGTATTTTACAAAAAATATGAAAAGCAAATTGTTAAGCTGTGATGTTGCGGCTAACAGTTACAGTTGTTTGTCTCTTTTTGCACACGAGCTTTATTTCGACTTTGACTTAATGTCTAAAGTAGGTTCAAAATCATTACGAATGTCCGTGCCCCGACTGAAAATCGAACTCGCGAATCATTAATTGAAGACTTAAGGATATTCTTCAGTTGCGAACTCAGCTGCCACAGTTGGAAAAAAAAAATAATCGTAAACAAGTATGAAAATGTTGTAATCATAACTTCATAGTGTACATTGTGTGAAAAAGTGTAAAACTAGTGTAATAAAATTTACAAATATAGATTTACTTTATCGCGATTTATTAACTGGATGCTAATCATGGAATAAAATATTTCATTTTTTTCCCCTCTGTTAGTTTTATCATTTCCGCTCATCCATTAAATCGAGTGATTGTTAGAGGCGAAAACAATTCCGAAGTCGCTGTCAAATTCAATTAAGACTCTCGTCCTGCTTAAAACATGTATGAAAGTAATTGCGATAATACCACCTTGCGTTTAACAAAAACATTTCTTCCTTGTTCTGTTCAATTATGCATGTGTAAACATCTATTCGGTAGGGCGACACTTCTAAATACGGCCTCTCCCATTTATTTGAAAGAACTGAATAATTGGACAATTTGCTTGACGGCGTGTAGGTTATCATCAAGGCCATCGAGCTGCAAGCTTTCGTGCTACAAGAAGACCTTACGTGCACTTTTAAATATTTTAACAACGCATTCCACTATTATAAAATATTTACAAAATGCATTCAGGTCTGCTTTGTCCGATACGAGCATCAATTAATGATTCGTATTCAATTTTGTTTGTAGAAAAAAAGTTTGATTTTATTTAGGTTCCTTATAAAATTGCAAATCTAAAGTTTTCAAAAATCTTTAACTGAAATTTTCTTATGTTTATACACAGATATATTTCGCAGATAAAGTTTAAATAAAATTTCTGCAACTCAAAAAATTCTGCATCGATTATAAAATTAAGCCTTGCAAAACTGAAGTTGTGTAAATGATTTGATCACGGCAAAAGTATGCGTACCACCCCTATTTCAAAACTCGTTTTTCTCCCAAGATTATTATGATTCTAAAGCTGTAATTCCTGGGATCTAATTGAAGTTCGGTTCTCGTTTCCCTTTTGAAATATTTTATTGTATTCAAAGTTTATCAAAATAGAGAGAATTTCTAAGTTAAAAATTTCAGAACTTGAATGTTTGGTTTTGAAAAAAAGCTTTCTCCCGCATTATATATTTTATTAATTTTCTTATTCTATCTTATTTTTCATATTCTATATTGTGAATACAAAAATCTGACAATGTTCACATTTGTATGGAAATCGTGTAACGATTCCCATCAGTATTTTTTAGATTAAAGCATATTTATATCCATTTAAGTCTGAATATTTAGATTCTGATCAATTTTTTATTAGTAAAAATTTGTAGAGTAGTAAAATTATTTGTTCACCTATTTTTCATTCAGGGAAGGAAGTCTGAATTTTTTTCTGTGACTTCATTTCCCATTTTTTCGATTGGCAAAATTCCAATTAAAATTTCTACCTTTAAAAATTCCAATTTATATTTTATCGGAGAAAATTAAATTTTCTTATGTTCATAGTAACTCGTTCAACATCATATGATAATGAATTAAATGGGCTTGTCTAGGATTTCCTCAAACTTTAGTTTAGATTAATTAAATTATTTTTTAATTCCCCTAATTTTAGTTTATGTAGTTTTTGCAGAAGCTTTTTCTTTTTATAAAACTTAATGTTTTCATAACAGAAATATGCTTATAAACTAGTAAAAATTAATAAACTACAAACTAACTGGGAATAGTGATAAAGTTTTTTTTTTTTTTTTTTAAAAAATGGAAAATTGTGAAAACTGAAACCGATTTCGATGATCAGCGTATTTTTTACGGCTAATTACTAACTCCGTGGCGTGACAGATAGGGGCCAAGGCCTGCAATGCTCATATCTGTTCTGGTGACCGAGGACTTTGGAATGAGAAGCTTATGTTTCAGTCAGCCTAATGTGAAACTTCCAATGTTTAGTCAACACCCCCTAGAATACAGGGGTGTTGGTTTAGTTCCCAGTTAAACTTGGTATTCACTTTTATCGACTCACTGCAGGAATGGAAGGCTGAGTGGACCTTGCCCCAGCCCGAGGATCGAACCTCGGACCTGTGTCTGTGAGCGTAAAGCCACCAGTCCTTACGGCCAATAATCAGGTTTATTTTTGTTTTTTTTGTGTCGTAAAAGAGGGCCATTACTACTTTATAGTTATTTCTGGATTGTTAAAATGTTTGAATTATAATTTTTTTATACTTCATTCTTTATAGATGTTATATCTCTAATTTTGTTGATTGTATTTGCCGTGATTTTAAAAGCTAAAAATTCCAAATTTGTTTAAATACGATTTCGTAAGAAATCCTATTAAATCTTAGATAAGTTATTGATATAAGTTGATTATATAATAATGAAATAAGTATTTTAAAATTAAATAAGAAATAGAATGAATTATTTAAAGTAAGTGCAGTTTTTTGTTTCAAATAATTTCAAATGTGGAGTTTATAGTAAATTGCAATAAAACATCCTAATCTATGAATAGTCATGAATTTCTCTAGCTGATAAACATTTTATTAGTTTTTGTACAAGTAAATATTTTCACTTATGTAAAAAAAACGGTAAATACATTTTATTAAATTCTATCAAAAAAGTAATTTTATGACAATTTTATACATTTTCTTTATTCTGTTTTTAAACTGCATTTAGAATTTTTGAAGAACACGAAAATCCATCTTTACGTGTCAACGATTTTTTGTAATTTATCAATCTATTTTCCATTTCATTCATTTGTATTTGAGTTTTAAAAACTTTAAAAATGTAATTACTTTCTCTTTCATATGTATCATTTTTCTAATTAGCATTGTAGATGTGACTAAAAATTGATTTCGTATTTCAGTCATTGTCCTCAAGTCAAACATACTGCAGTTGCAGACACTCCAGAAATCCGAAGGCTAGCAGAAAATACAAAACTGCAAAGCAATGTATGTAATCATTTTGAGTGGTAATTTTTGTTTCAAGTTTTATATAATAATGTTATAATTTATACAAAACTTTAATCTTTATAAACAAAAGAAGCTAGTTTTATTATTATTTTATACAAAACTTGGTATGAAAACAAAGATTTAAATAAATGATAATCTCCTCAAATTAAATGCGTAACTTTAATGTTTTATAAGTGTTTTTTTTATTTTAATCGCTTTAAAAATGTGTGTTAATTTAAATGAGGTGAATTGTTTTTGTAATGGGATTTTTATACAAATGTTTATATCATAATTAAAACCATTAACTATTTACAAACTTCCAAAAATGATTTTAAATTTTGAAATAAGAAATTTTAATATTAAAAAATTCTTTTAAAAATAATTTATTTATTTTAATGTGTATATAATATTGAATTTACTTGAAAATTCAAAGGTGTAAACATTTGAATTTGATAACTATAGAATTATCAAAATGGTTTTCATTTTTTCATAAAAATAAATTAATGCAATATTTATTTTAAATAATGCAATATTATTATTTATCAAAGTATTCATTTAGTTCATAAGTTTTGACAGCTTACAAAAAAAATTTCCACCTTGATTTTGAGAAAAGTAAAATTTTTGTGTGTGTATATAGTGTAAACAAATTTAGAAATTTCAACAGCTTTAAACGGTAAAATTAACACGAAATTTTAAATAAAAATTGAAAATTTTCTTTAATTAGAAAATAGTTTATAATACTCACTAGATGGCAGTACCTCCAAAATTAGTTTAAACTCTCCATCATTAATCTTTTAATAACGTCAAAAAATGGAAACTATCGATTTTTTAATCAAAAATACTCATTTAAAAATGTAATTTTTTGTAAAGAGTTACAAATTTTGTCAAAATTTCTAATTTAAACTTTTAATAAATGCAAAGTTTATTGTTTAGAAATTTTATTGTGCTGTTTAATTTTGAAGTGCAGCTTTTAAAAAAAATTTCTTTTTTCTTTTCCTTCCTAAAATGTTTAAGTATCATTTATGCCAAAATAATATTTAAGCATATTTTTGAAATCATATATTTCAAAATTTCTTTTATCAAAGTAAAGAAAGTGAACATTGTTCAAATTCCATTTATTCATCAACATCTTTCAGATCCTATAAATATTTTTGACAGTTAATTTTTTCTGCTACTATTTCTACTCCTCACTAAAAATGAAGTGGTATGAATGTGGTACTCAACTTATTAAATTTTATTTTAATATACTTTTTAAACACTGCATGTAGTATTGCAATATTTTATAAAATGTATGCATTACAAGTGTTTGTCACAAGTTTTATAAAATTTTTCCAATTTCACTAAATCAATGTTTTTTTTTATACTTTCAGAAATTGTTACTTGTTTTATTAATTTATTTGTAACAGCTAAACTTGTATTATCTTCTATGTTTTTTAGATATTCTGATACTGTTGAAGTCTTTAGATTTTTAATATAACAAGTAAAAGATTATTTAAATTTTTGGATACAAGTATATATTCAATATTATCAAATCAAAATATAAAATAATGATGCATCAACTGTAGCTAAATTGTAACCATAATTGTTTGCATGATTTTATTCCTGTTAACAAAAACCAGTAATTTACTTTCAAAAAAACATTTAGTATGCACAGAATACTATAAATTTAAAGAATAAGGAAATATTTTAAAGGTATTTCATTTTAAATTTTTTTATTTTATTTTAAATTATTGATAATTATACTATTTAATATTATCTAATTTATATTAAAAATAACAATTTTTGTATTAGAGAATTATGTAATTTTAGACTGCCATACACATTAATTTTCATGTTTTGATATTATTTATTAAAAGTTGCATAAACTCTCAAATATTAAAGAAAACCAAAAATATAAAATCTTAATTTCATTTTCTATAATATTTGTTTTTGTGTAATTGCATACATTATGTAAAGAATAAAACATAATCCAAATCGTTGCCTGTATTTCTTTTAGAAAGTGTTCAGTGGGCTATCTCAGAATTACATAGAACAAGTTTGACTTAACTCTGCAAAAATTTATTTGAAATTTTTGCTAGTGTAAAATTAAAATGCTAATACCGATAATATTATGGGAGGAAATTAGTTTTAAAAAAAGGCCTTTGGGAAATTTGAAAACGTCAAAATGTTATTTTTGATATTAATTTTTAAAATCTGTATTATTTTCATATTAACAAATGAAATCCTTCACATGTTACCAATACATTTTTAGCACAGAATATTAATATGTGAAATTTGGATGAAAATTTCATATTGCACAATTGCAATGCATATATTTCTGTGTACTGGCAAATTTTACATTGTGACAATATTAATTTATTTATCTCCACCTTTTAATAATTGATTTAAAATCACTCTGTAATGCATGAGTTTTTTTTATCAGAAAATCAATTCATTAGTTTAAATAGCTTCTGTGGGAAATATTTGGCTCATTCATAATGTAAAATAGTATTTTTAATTTTTTCTGAATGCAATAGACATTCCTTAAATACAAGATATTGTTAAGTTTGTTACATAAGTCAGTTTTAAAGCTTTTTGTTTTATTTATAGGTAAAATACCATGAAGACTTTGAAAAAGCAAAGGGGAAATTTACTCAAGTTGCAGATGATCCTGAAACTTTGCGAATTCGTAACACTTCTAAAATAATAAGTAATGTTTCTTATCATGGAGAATTGGAAAGAAAAAAGCAGATGGAGCAGAAGCGTCATTTGGTCCCTGAAGCAAAGAATGGGGTTCCTGCTCCAGTGAATGGTGTGTAATTATTATATATATTTGCTAAATTCAAATTTTACACTTTATAGTTTTATAAATATAACTTAATGTTTTAATTATTTAAATTTGAGTCTGAAATTGTTTTCTAAAATACTTTATTATATGCTTATTTTCTGTTTTTACATTCGAGAAATAAAATGTTTTATCCAGAAAATTGTCAATTTTAGTGATAGAAGCAAAATAGCAGTTAGGAGTTGTGAACTGGCAGCTGTTTGGTTTACTCCATTCCATTCAGTTCACACTTTGTAGTTTAATTTTCATTTCAAAATTGAATATTTACAGCAGTTAGAAATCCACTTAAAATTGCAAATCCTAATCAAATTAATCTAGTTCAAAAAGAGGTTGAAGGGTTATAAATCAGTAAGTGTGAAGATGCAAAAATGAGTCATACAGTAACTACCAAACCAGTTAAGGAACTTAACTATCTTTATGACCAGATCTGCTGTTGTGTATGTGTATGTATATATATTGTTTCTTTTTAATTCGTTACCACTTTCAGAAAATCGGGCACTTTTACTTTCCAGGTAAAAGTAAGAAATTATAGGAAGAAAATTAATGTTCTTATTTTGTTCATTGTATACAATTCCTTAACATTAGTATTTTAAAAATCATGTAATGTCAGTTACTGAATTATTAAAACAATTATCTCACTTTTTGCTGTAGGAGAATCTGAATGATCTTGAAAAATAAAGTGTTTGCAATGTAATTATTATTTTTAAATGACTTTAAGAGGTAACACTCTACATTGGTGGTTTGTGGTGACAGTGAAATATAGTACAAAATAAAATATTAATGTGTTTAATATAAATTTATTTTCTTCACAGAATGGCCCTATGTTTCCCAGCATGAGTTTTGACTCTTGTCTGTTTTTAATAATATTAAATGCATTTATAAGATTTATATATAATTAAAGAATTAAAGACACTACAAAATTTGAAATTTTCTTTTTGATCAAACATATTTTGTGAGATAACTTTATGAAATCATGCATGAATTTTTCAGGATCTGCATAATTAATTAAACATAAGAATTAATAAGATAAGTTATTTATCTCTGTCAGTTAGAATAATTTTTGCTAGCAATTTTATCTTTATTCTATAATTTTAGTTGGTGATTTTGTTTTGCATGCCTAATTTAAAAGATAAACAGCACAAACATTTAAATTTATTATTATTTATCTGTCATTTAGTTTCATTTGATCTATTATCTTTTACTATTTCAGATAAATAGGTAAGTTGAAACATTAATCTTGTTTTATTGTCTGTTAGGTGGTGGGGATTTAAATAGAAGTCCAGACTTGAATGATTACAATCCTCCACACACTGGTAATCTTCCCTTTCAAAATGCATGCAAATTTTTGTTTTTTCTGTTTATTAATAATTGAATGTAGTATAGTAAAATATGCTTTTATTTTTCTTTACATTTGCTTTGGTGGCAGTTTTTTCTTTTATTTTTAAATTACCTTTGTATTAGGTCAAATTTAAAATTAATAGTTTTACTTTATTTTTCAAAGTCACTTTTCATGGTTTATATTTGCAGAAAATATTTTTAAATATTTATCTCAAACATGCATATGTAAAGTGTTTAATATTTGTTCAGGGATATTTTCATTTCCTTTGCTCTTAATGTATTTATCAATCTGTTTTTGTATGTATTTAATTGTGATGTGCTGAATGATATTTCTACCTCTAACAATTATCTTTTATTTAATCTATTTAACAATACTTTTAAATATTGCCTTGTGATGTTTTCAGTGTTTTACGAGATTTTTCTTTCATATTATTTTTCTAATTTTATTGTTTAACATTTTAAAACAATTTCTCTCATCTAACATATTTTCTCTCCTTTCTACTATAATTGTTGCTTTGGTGATGGGAAATGTGTGTTGTTGCTGTTTGAATTTGTGTGGCTAACTTTACTGTTGATGACAACTCTTAGCAGCTGCATCCCAGCCCCATCACCCACCTCATTCCCCTCCTGGCCGGATTTCTGATTATGTACCTAAAATTGCCCCTGAACAAAAAGACTCGCCATACTCTGCCAAACTTACTTCCACAGTCATCTACACTTCTCAAGAAGGTCCAGGTATAATGAACTTTTTCTTTTCGCCCCAGACCATGCTGTATCATTTCCTTTACTTATTTTGCATGATACTCAATTATGCATGTTGATTTTTTAATGTATCAAATTATACATAATTGTTGTTAATGGTTGCTTTTAATTTTGATAATAAAGGAGAAAACATTGAATATATGAATTAAAAACATTGGTATCAATTTAAAAATTTCTATTCAGTTTTGAAGAACTATAGTATATATTAGATTTAAATCAATAATATAAAAAAATTTCAAAGAAGTGTACTAAATTTTGTGGAAATTCATAATCTAAAACTGCATATCAATTTTGTATCTTTGTATTCCATAATTCCTGTAAAATGTTTCATTTTGCAAATTTATGTTTTCATTATGAAGAAGAAATTTATTTTTAAAACTATTGAATACTTTTTGCTTCAGAACATTTACACCTGAAAAAATATTGACCTATTAAAAATGTTTTATTGAAAATAGTGAAAGCATATTATCTGTTTAGCTAATTTTTATTCAGGAATATATATATATATATATATATATTGTTTCTGAAAAGGCAAAAAATGCTCATTTTACACATTTGTGAATTAATTTAACTTAATGTGAATATATTATACTGTAAAAATGCTTAATATGTTATTTGAAATTTTTATTAATATATATTTTGTTCTATCTCTGCACACACATGATTAATTGAATATTGATATTGCACATATGTAACATACTTGAATGTGATGTCTATTTAAAAATGGAAATTGTTGTGGGACAAAAATTATATTTCACTACTACTACCTATTTCAATTTTATTGCAATTGAAAAACTAGTACTATTTCTATTTGTAAAATTGTGCTACAGTATATAATTCCTTTTATTTCAGTTGTATTTATCACATATACATGTCTTAGTTGTGCTGATTGCAGAGGTATCAACAAATAATGACTTTAGTACAGTTTTTATAGTTCCTCATTTATGGTACATTATGTTTTTTATACCATTATGGTTGCATGGAATATAAATGTTCATGGTAGAAACTTCAAAGTTTAGTAAAACTTATGAGTAAAATTTTTGTGTTTGTAAAATTTTTCTTTTAAAAAAAGTAGGAAAAGTAATAAAAAATCTCAAAATCTAATTTTTTTGTTAGTTTTTTAATATTACTTTGATACATTTGTGTCTTTAATGAGATTGCATTATGTATCAAATTTTATAATAATGTTCTTCAATAATATACATTTCTAATCTAAATTTAGTTTCAAAAGAGATATCCTTCAGAGACCTCTTATGTAGAATAGTTTGTACTGTATTCTATAAAATATTTTTCTTGATATGAACCATTTTCACCCTTATGCTACAGATTATTGTTTATAATTTTTTTATTGTGTTTTCTTTAATATCAGCAAGTGGTTGGTACATTTTTCTTCATTATTAAGCTTACTTGTTTCTTTTTGTATTGTTATAGTTTATGCTTGCCTTTTACAAAATGCAATTTATTTATGGACATTTTAACAAAACTCCAGAATTATTTTGACTTTATTTTGTTATTTCTCATTATTTTCAAAAACTTATTATTTTATTTTTTAATTAAATTTGTTTTTATTTTATTTTTTAATGTTTATTTATAATTTTAATTTTTCTTTTGATTTTTGTTAATTTATGCCTTATGTATGGTTTTAGTTCACCAACCACCTTCACGAAAAATAGGATCAATTGCTGATTATGATCCTTTGAATGAAAATTATGGTTCTTTAGCAACTGGTTTTAGATCAGCTGTCCCTCAAGATGTTTCTAATATGTACAGAGGTAGGTTATTGAGTGAAATAACAAATAGCAGCTTATTCAATTGCCCTTAATAAGGATTTAAAAACTGTTGATCCTTGTTTCATAAAATCACTTCAAACATTCATCAAACTTTTAGAAAGACAAAGATCTTAATAATATGCAAATTCCATTTTCATAATTTTTAGATTTTATCTTTAACAATTTTATTATTAACTGTATTACTTTTCTATCATATCAAAAATAATCAATGGTCTAAAGCTTTTTTTTTTGTATTAAACACATCCAGGATATTAACAAGACTATATGTGGTACAAATTTTAGTGAATTATGAAAATTAGAATATCGATCCAATCAACCCTTCTTTTTGTACACCTTGTTTTTATAACTGTGTAAGCATGTTTCCACAGGAAAATCAATTATCTACAGTGGTATTAACTGAGAACTATTTGGATTCAAAAGTGACAAAACAGTGCAAATCAAAAAAAATTTTTTTTCATAAAAATTATATTAAGTAAGGATTACAAAAGTATTTTCAAGCTTCTATAATAAAAATTGTCAATTCAGATGTTTGTAGTTATTAAAGTAGACAAAGAAAAGTTGGGGGGGGGAATTGTATTCTCTGCAAAACTTAATTACTTGATTTGTAAAAATATTATTAGAGATTGCTTTAAAAAAGAGGGAGATATCTCCTCCACAATTGTATCAAATATGCTGGTAAATGTTGTCTGTCAATACCATGATGTACCTTTTCAATACCTTTTTCTGCTGAAACCGCATAGACTATACCATTTGCGTATAAATGCCAGTTTCTGGATCCATAAAGCTTAACTTGTGATTCATTTCATAATGAAAATTGCCTCCTCTTTCAAGTTCTTCCATTTTGTAAACTATCCTACAATCAAAATATGATGGAACCTTTGTTCACATTTTCTTCGATGCACTTCAGCAGGCAGTCTGCACTTCTATTTGTAACAGCAATATGCAATGTATCCTTTGTATCATAAGTAAATTCCACCAAATGTCATTGTGGTGGGAAAATATCCCCAGTGTTCTTTTTCCTCTTGGTGAAATAGAGTTTTGTCTATTTCCATGACTTGGCCTGATCCTTTTATCTTTTTCCATTCCTGGCCTAAAGTGTCTTTGTTACAAATTTCTGCTGGATAATGTTTCCAACTGATAAAAACAGTGTCTGATCATCAGAAGTCCTTTTTATAGAGTTCTACACTTGTCCATTCTATTGACCATAAATAAATAAATTTTATGCTTGCTATAAAATGGATACTATCAAAATTCTCAAACCAATTGCCCTTCTTGATTCCAGTTTCTTTCCTGCATATGTAGCATTGTCACATACCCAATTTTCATCGAGAGTGAACTAGTGTATATTGGAAAGGATAGTTTGAAGGGATGATTTTAGATTGTTGAAAATATGCTTTGAATATACTTTGTTGTTATTTGTTGAAAATATGTTGTTAAATATACTTCATTGTCTACTTCAAATTCTACCTCCTTTAGGGTATCAAAAAGAATCATCATTAAAGGAGAAGCACTTTGAAAATTAATTAATAATATGACTATCATAATATAACAAGTTTCAATGTTTATCAGAGTTATTTAAAAATTTTTAACTTCTCTCCAAAAAACCTGCAATTTATTTAGGATATTTAAGATTGTTGGGGTATAATGGAGTAGTTGCTTTTTCCCATACTTTGTAATTATACTTAAGATTATTTACCTTCCATTTTGTATAAATCTGAATTTCGAAAAATATGATTTAATGAATGCAACTGTCTTTACCTTTATTAATGTTTAGTCCAAGTAAAATAAGTAGCTATTTTGTCAATTAAGTTGAATTTTTTTCTTGATGGAAATTCTTTAGTGACATAGAGAAGAATGGCTGAAAAAAGTGGGGGTATGATGACTCATAACCATGCCATTTGACTGATCTCAAGTGTCAGTTTTTTATTTCATACTCCGGAAAATGGAAATATGCATAAAAATATGTTTTTAATAAAATTTTCTCCATGGTTCTTATTCTTCAAATTTTTGGTTTTGTTGAATTCCTTGGAATTCCATGTACTCATAAACAACTTATTTGATATATTGCAATTTTCTTTTGATATGCAAACATGAATGAATGAAGTACTTTGTCATTAAAACAGCTCTAAATCTGTCTTCCAGTTTTTTATTTATTAGTTTTGACACACATTTATACAAATGCTCATACAATTTTGTACATACAAATAATTCATATATTGTTTTAATAACATTGCAGTGATATCATTTGATAACAGAAAACTACTAAAAAGTTTCCTGTTTAAATCTTTTTTTTTTAATAAAGTAAAATAAATACCTTGTTTTTTAATTGATTTTGACTTAAATGTCATTTTTTTGCTAATATTCATAATCCTGTTAAATAATTTTGGTATATAAAAACTTACTGACAAATTGTTAGTATCCAACACTTATCGTTAACTATTTTGTACTTGCAGCAACTGAATGCAAGACAAAGCAATGATTTTTTTTATTCTAAAAATAAAAAAATTATATCTAACATAAATGAAAATCAAAAGTTTAAAGTTCAACATGTTTATCACAGAATGGGCAATGTACATACGTGCATGAGAACATAAGCAACAAAGTTATTTAGAAATTGTAAATAAAAAAGAATCGATCATTCTTTATGGAGACCTGTAATTTGTTCATTTTCATGCATTTAAGATGAATATTTTGTGAACCTCTTTTAGTACAAAAAATGGTGAAAATAAATCGAGTTTTTATCAATTTGCAATTGTATTTACTAACTTTATTTTTTCATAAAATAGTTGTTAATAAGTATGTTTAACAAAGTTTTTTTTTTCAGCACATGAGGCAGTTCCTAGTGTTCCCAAAGCTGTTGGAGTGAGTAAAACATTAATTTATTTTACATATTTTTTGTTAATGAAAGACTTTGATAAATTACAATTAGCATTACAATTAATATGGTATCAATTATCATTTTTAAATTAAGAAAATCTTTTTTTCAATATGAGAGAGAAACAAGAAAAACTGCAATATTAATTTTTCTTGCAACCTTCTTAAATGATAGTTTATTTTATTTAAATTTATATCATTATAGAAATGTAAAAAAAATATTTTTAATTAAAAGAAGTTCGTTATCATTATGCTACAATATAAACTATCGTTAAATTTTTAAAAGAAAAAATCTAATCAAAGTATATTTTTAGGTGGGATTTTTTTTCTTTAAAACAGAATAATGATTATTTTGTTAGAGATATATTTAATAAGATCCTTGGGCTGTGCAAGGTTGACTCAGCATTTCATCCCTTCAGTGGATTGATAAACTGAGTACTAAACATGCTTGGGTACTGAACACTAGAGATTACGCATTAGGCTATCAAAATAATCTGGACACATGCTTTGCACCCCAGAGATTTTGAAGATTATTTAAACTGTGTATGGATAATTTTATATATGCTGATACATCTGTTTACCAATTGTAATAAATTGTGGGAAGGAAGAACTTTATTCAGGAATAAAATTATTATATAAATCTCTGCCAACAACTTATCAGGAAATAACTGAACTTAATGAAAAACTTTTTCTTCAATATTTATTTTTTGTTATTTTATTAATGTTAGATTTATTTTTTACATTAGATTCAAAATGCAAAAACATGTACAATTTTATCAATTTTTATGAATTGATGTCGTCTTTACCTTTTGTGATCTTTGAAGGAGAATCTATTTGAAAAATCAGAATTTACTCAAAAGTCCTGTAGCTTTGCAATATCTAATTCCAGACATTAATGTTAGTTATCAT
The DNA here is from genome assembly GCA_037975125.1 of Latrodectus hesperus. NCBI lineage: Eukaryota > Metazoa > Arthropoda > Arachnida > Araneae > Theridiidae > Latrodectus > Latrodectus hesperus. The sequence goes on from CM075852.1 coordinate 76,809,165, forward strand.
TAGACAATATTAAAGAAAAAATCAGCTAATGTTGAAAAGTTAATTGTTGCACAAGCATGCTACCTTATGCTTAGATCTACCAATTAGAAGCAGCTTTATTATTTAAAAGCCAGGACCTAACAAAAGACCAAGAAATCCCCTGGCCCTGCCATCCCCAGAGGTATCATTCCACATGGAGGTCATTGAGATGGAGACATGTTTAACACGATTCAGCTGCAAGGATTCAAACTGTCTTCCAATAATGAAAATGAATACCCTAACTAAACAGGCCATTGTGGCCTTTGGAAAGTAACTATGCAAAGGAAATTAATTTTTCTCAATAAAAATATTTTTAAAACATATTGTATGAAATTTGATTGTTTTGCATTATGTTATTGCCATTCAGACAGGAATTGATGTGCTGAATTGGTAATTGAGCTCAATATTTCTGTTTAAAATTATGTATAATGATGTATTCTTTGTTTAAATTAATATGCTGTTTACTGTCATAGTTACCAAAATCCTTATCTGTGTTTTCATACCCTTTAACATAAATGTTTCACTGCATAACTGGGGTATATCAGATTAATTCAAATGATGTACGATTTTCACAAATATTCTTAATTTTATTCCAATTATGAGGTAACATGCTACTAGATTTGAAAAGAAAATTTTTCTTTGACTTAGGCGATACATAATTCCATATTTTATTGTAAAATATTTAAATTAAATAAAGCTTTAGTTAATGTGAGAAAATACATTATCAGTTTGTTTGCATCTTGTCTTTGTTTCTTGTACCCAATCATTTAGGGAAAGCAATCAATAGAGCTATCCTGGAGTTGGTGAATTCTTGTTATAATGGTTAATAAAAGAAAATTTAAGAGTTCTTCCATAGTAATTGTTTATGTTTTATCGAAGCTAAAACAATATTGCAAAATGTTTTCCATTAACAAAAACTTAATTCAAATAATGAACATTAAAATAAAGTTTGATAATATAATGAAATTATTTAAATATTAAAAAAAATTTTCATGTTTAAATTTCTGAACTACAAACATTTTGTATACTTTTTCTTATTTTCTCCACTTTTGCATGAACATATTTCCACTATAAAGGAAAGGGAAAAAACTCTTAGATTTGACCGATTATTATACAAAAGTTCACAAATATAGTATTTCAACAAAAACAATAGGCAGTATCTTGAATTATTTTAAAGTTTATGAAATTTTAAGTCATGTATATATATTGATATTTTTTTAAAAATTCATTTCTGATACTGCATATACTTTTTTATTTGTAAATTCTTTTACTTCAAAATTTTATCTTCCTAGTTTTAAGACACTTGACATATTTTAAGCAACACATTCTGTAGCTCCAGACAAGTATGTCAAAAAATAGTGAGTTTATTTTCCCCTCTCCTTTGTGTCTATGTCTCTTTGTATAACTAAAATTAATTTAAAACCATTTTCTTAGAAGTTTCAAACATGAAAAAAGGAACCGCAAAACTTGTATTATATTTTTATCAAGCTTGAATTTTCTTGGTAGTTTTCTTAGTGAAACTTTATTATGTTATAAAAGTGCATTTTCATAAGTGCCAAAAAACATTGATTCCCTAAATAGTTAAAAGAATAGATTGATTCATAATTTCTTCAGATATTAAACACTTAAAAATGTCTTTTCTTAGCTTTTATTTTGTTTACCAATCATATTTTAAATAGCAATTTTTTAAAAACAAACAAAATTAGTAAATCGGGTCATAAATATTTGATCAATTTTTGAGACTTATAATAAACTTTTCATATTAATTGGAATAATCCCATTAAATGAATCTCAAAAATTTGTTTTTACTGATAATCATCTTACAAAATTATTTTTTAATTTATTGGCTTTTTAAAACAAGATGTTCACATTAAAGAATAAGAAAATGTTTGTTTTCAAGTCTGCTTACACCCCTGAAAGGAATATTTCAATAAATAAAAGTTTATTATTGTGGAAAAGAAGACTTAGATTTCGCCAATTCATCCTTGCTAAACTATCCCGATATGAAATTAAAATCTATAAATTAAGTGAATCTAAATCCGGATATACATACAATTTTATCATTTATACTGGAAAAGATTCAGTGTTAAAGGAAACTTTAGTATTATATTGGGGAATATTTGTCAAATCTCTACTTGAAAAACTTTCTGGTCAAGGGTACCATTTATATATTGATAATTTTTTATGTCTCCCTCACATTAGCGGAGGAACTCTTCGGAGTACAAACAAAGACTTAGGGAACTGTAATGAGGAGAAAAAAAGGAATGCTTGAAAATTTTCCACCGCCCAAAAGGAGAATCGGGGAGATGTTTGATTTTCTGAAAAAGAATTTAAACTTAACTGCTTTCAAAGATAGATGAAAAGTGCTAATGATATCAACTATGCATAATGCAAAAATTTGTGATACTGGTAAAAAAGATGGAGCAACATAATCATAACAAAAAAGATAAAGCAACATAACTAATCCTATAATGAAGTCAGGCTGTATCCTAGAATACAACAAAAATATGAGAGGGGTAGATTTAAGCATGCCGTCGTAATTCATTACCCAACTATCAGAAAGAACGTTAAATGCTATAAGAAACTTTTCTTTAATATCATGGATATGGCTGTATTTAATGCCAATATTCTTTTCAACATAAAAAGTAAGTACAATCTTCGTCTCTTTAATTATCATCTTAATTTAGTTAATCAAATCCGCTCAGGTTAACTAAAAGACATTTTCCAAAACTTTGCTCAAAAGAGATTGATAAGAAAGTGAGACAGTAATGATTTGTTTGCTCATGTTCCCGAAAAAATCCTCTAAAACGGCAAATGAGTTATTGCGAGTACAGGGACTGTAATGTAAGACTGTGTGTAGATCCCTGTTTTCAAATTTTTCAAATGAAACGAAAATTTTAAGTAACATATTTAGTTTTCCGATATATAATGTTAAAAGTCATTAAAGTAAATAATGAAAATAAAATGTGTAAAATATGTATTTAAACAAGAAATGACTTAAGTAACTAAAATATGTATAAATATATTCAAAAAAAGCATATGCCATTCAAATTTTATACAAAGCATTATTAAACAATGCGTTGATACTTCGGTAAATTCATGGATTTGGGCTTAACAGTAAAACAGCCTCCGGCCCTGGACAGGCACTTGCAAAAGAAACTGCAATAAGCACACATTAGTGCTTCCCATCGTAAAAGGGTTAATATTCATTGATTCCAATGCTTAATTTTTATTATTATTATTTATTTATTTAAATTTTATCAAACTTTTTGGTAATTACCCAATAATTCTAAAATCTTCAAAGAATTTGGAATTGTTGTGTGGTCAATATTATGGCTGCTGTGAAATTCTTGTTACTTTTTTTTAAATAACTATATTCATAGTAAATTTATTTTAATGTCAGACATTATTTTATAAATATTAAGATATGAGCTTTAAGATCTACTTTTTAAGAGTTCAACTATGTTCTATAAAAATATTTCAATTTAATTATTATATGATAAAATGATATATTTTTCTTTTCTAGCACACATTTAAAGCCATGTATGATTATGTTGCCCAAGATTCTGACGAAGTGAGCTTTTTGGATGGAGATACAATTATTAATTGCAACCCCATAGACGACGGCTGGATGACTGGAACAGTACAGCGAACCGGACAAAGTGGAATGTTGCCTGCCAATTATGTCGAGCAAATTAACATATAACGGGTGTTGTGCTTTATTCGTTTGTGAATGAGTGTGACAAGTTTTGTAACAAATGCTTAGAACTGGAACCATTTGGCTCACTTGTGCTCAAGAAAGTCCTTTGGAGAAAAAGTAAAAATTGTCTCATTTTCTAGTAGGAAAAATTTAAAAAAGTGAACATTAAAACAAGTACGTAGCAGTCATAGTATTAACTTCAGAATCTCAGATTTTATATAAACTGTAATGTATCGTGTATATAATGGCTCCTAGGCTGTACATTTAATTTTCTACCCTTAAAAAGTGCATGAAAAATTACATTTATTTAACTTGCTTTAAAGTAAGAGAAATAACTAGGAGTAGTGATTGATTAAAAAAAAGGTGCTGATCAGCATAAATTTTAATTGGAAAATTTTGCACTTTTATTAAATAGTATTTCTACAGCAATTTTTCCCAATGACCTTGTGTAATAATTAAGTGTAAGGTTGGTGTATTTGTATTTCATCTTGCAATGCATTTGAATTTATACTTAATCATTGTTTGATCATCATTTAAAGGCATTAATATTATATACAAAATGTTCACTATTTTTTATGTAGTTTTTATTTTTCCATTAACTTTTTCTTTGTGAATTTTATTGAGCCAAACTAGTAAAATTCATTGAGCGTTTTTAAAATACAAAAAGATGTTGTGAAATTATTACTATGCAATTTTTTAGGGAGCCACATTTATAATGGTTTCTCAAAGCTGCCATGTTTGTTTGTTTAAGGCAGAGAAAAAAATTATTCCTTTTTATATATGTATAAATATATATAAATATCTTTATATTGTTGTTATAATGAATTCTTTTGTGATTATTTAATTGCAAATGGCGTGATTTTAAAATGAAATGAGAGATTCGTTTTGTGAGGCAAAGCAGCACCAATCAGATTTTTATTACTTTTCCCTTTTTCTATCAACTTCTTATGATTCATCATGTATTTACTTATGCTTTTTTGTATTATAAAAATAAGATATATTTTCAAGCTGTATTACTTTTTATGAGCTAGTTGGAGCAATTAAATCATGTTTTATTTTTTCAAAACTGCTCTAAATCTTTTAATGTCTTATAGTGTAATACTTCTTGTACTGCAATCCATTCGCCTTTAAAATAAATTTGTTTTTCAATCAAATCTTGTGTCTTGAGTATTTTTCCTAAATTTCTGAAATTCCTTATTTAATTTGTAATTCTTGTAGAAAACAAAAATTTTTATAGTTATGTGATTAAATAGAAATATAAGTTGTATTGTTTTCTACTTCAGAGTGAAATGGTAAGTGTATCATTTGAAGTTCATGCATCAGGTGTAATTACCTCTAATGTGTATGCTGTGGTACAAAGTCCACTATAAATTATAGGTTCTAGTAGAATTAGGTTTTGTCTGTAGAAAGTGGCTCAATAGTGACAACCAATTCTATCTGAAATTTCATTTATTCATAAACATAAATGTTATATATTATACTAGAAAAAACTGAAATTGGAATTTTAATAGTCCCCTAATACTCTGTTGAAATAATATAAAAAAGTGTTGAAAAATAGCATATTTTAATAGAATTTTTATCATTCAAAGGATATAGCCAGTAGCATAGAAAAAACTTCATTACAAGTACAGACATGATCTTTAAGAGTCGGGAATGTAAAGTGTAAAAATTTTTTAATTGATATTTTGATCTTTTTCTGTTTTATGAAAAATAGAGAGCCTTTTTAAGAACCTTGAAAAAACATTTTATGCCATATTATTCATTAAAAGGAGTACTAACTTCCAATAATTACTACTTAATGTTCTCTCTTAAATATTAATATTTACACAAGAACTATATTCACACACCTTTTTTCTTATTTAATGATTTATTATTTTTAAAAACATAAATTTTCCAACTAAAATATTATCTTGGTTTATTAAAATGCATTCTTTTTGAAAGAATAATTTAAATGAATAAAAAAGATATTTGAAGTAAAAGTTTATAATATATATATTAATTTTATTCCTTAAAGATTTATCTTAAGATACATAAAATCTTACAATTAACCAATTGTAAAATTTTATGTAAAGAACCAATTATAACTTTAAAATATGATGAAGGCCTAGTTCACCTGTTTAAAAAATATTGCATTTGATTGCTATTTTAAGTTCAAAATGCTATGAAAATAATAAAATAAAAATAACAAAAGACTGGTGACATCATTATTTTCTTTGACAAAATGTTTCATTACAGATCTGAAATCGAAAGTTCTTCAAAATAAACACATAACATAATTATATATTATGTTAACAAATATAAAATGAAGACAAATCTTATAACTCTTTCATTATTCAATAAATTATGAATTGATACTTTAACGATTGATTGTATTTATGGACTGTTATTACTGATTATTAAAAAATAGGAATTTTTTTATGTAATTCTAACTTTATGGAATATCTTGTTGTATCGTCTTTTATCTAATCACATTGCAGTTCTAAGATACAAATACATGAATTTTCTATATTTCAATATTTCCCATACAATTAATAGTACATCGTAAATTTGGAAAAATTAAAAATTATAAAAGATAATTAAAGACATTTATGTTATAGAGTAAAATTTGTTTTAACATTAATATAAATTTTTTCAATTTAATCAGATTACAACAATTTATTTATACTGTTTCCTTAGAAATTCATAAAAATTGCTCCAAAATTTAAATCATTTTCACTAAATATTAAATGAGGTTGCTACTTATTGGTGTGCAACAAAATCATTTTTTAACTTTTATTAGGTATATATATATATTAAGAAAATTATTATTTATAAATTATTAAATTAAAAAAATTGAACTATTTTATTTGGTTTAATTTTTTACAGTTAAAATATAAACCAATCAAATAATAATGAATAATTTCTTAGCTCAAGCATGCATTTTAGAATCAAAATAGTATAAGTTTAAACTTAGCTTATTGAATAAGTTATATTTATGATTTAATTTCATCAAAATTTTCAAGTTCATTGTTAAGATATATTTTTTGTTTTTTATATACAATTAATATCAATTTATAAATATTTAATTACAAATTTTCACTCGAATGAAAACTAGCAAATTTACAACATCACATTCTGCAACATTGTATCCAGTGTTTAATTTCTTTTTCAATAAATATCAAATAATATCCGATGCTTTGGCAAGGTTGACTTTAAACGATATTTTGTGCTCACTTTGAGTCAAAACTAAATGTAATAATATAATTAACTTTTAAATAAATTATTAATTTTTAAGTTCTTCGAAATTTACAGAAAAATTCTCAATCGATATATAACGATGTCTTCAGTGTATATGCATTCGTATAAATAGTATAAGTTATTACTTATGTAAAAGTACAAGGGTCAACTGCTCTATGGGAAATCATGTTGATTTTGAATAACGTCTTTATTTTGTTTTTCCTTGAAAGAAATTATAATTTAATAGCTTCCCCTAATCCTACTTCAATTATTTTTTTTTCCCCTCAGAAATCAAAACCACACCCTTACAGTTCTAGACCTTGCCTTCAATTATACAGTTAACGAATTTCGATTCCCACCTCAGATCTTAATACACTGTTATACTGTTATAATTGGATTTCAGGAAGAAATGTTCTCACAAACATCAAAATCGCATAAAAGGATGTTTGGATTACACAAATAATTAGCATTTCATGGCATTTAAATTACGTGTGATACCAATGACATCTGAAACTATAAAAAGCAATAGATTTTACATTCGGAAATATTTCTGGGAAAGTCGTGTTATACCTTGAATAAAGACTCATGATAACAAATATTAAGATTCAAAAGCGGATGGATCGTTGCCTGTAGAGGGAGTGGATTTTCGTTCCTTGATTTTGCCACTCGCGCTGGTCAAAATCCTATTAGTGTGCAAATATGGAATATGGTAGATTGGTGAGAGTTGTACTGGACAGCATGCAGGATCTCGACAGCCTCTCGAGACTGACGCTCTTGAGGACAAATCTTGTAAGGTCGGATTTGTAAAACCATACCACCACATCACAGAATATTGGTCAAAAACTGGTTTGCTTGTAGCCCGTCCACCGTCTGCTTGTACAGTGCAACATTTGGAGCAACAATGCGTCTCTAGGATACTAAGCTACAAAGGTGAATGATGTCTTTTCAGACAAGTCCTGATTTTGCGTTTAAACAATCTGGTGTCTGTGTTCGTGTCTGATGGTTCCAAAGAGAACGCTCGTTACCTGGTTGCTTTCGATGTCGTCATAAGAAGCCCTACAACAAATGTTATACCAAAACATATATGAGCAGTCATTGTGTGCATGACAAACACATCTCTAGTTCGAATTGATGCAATCTAAACGACGATCGGCATATTTAAGGACAGTGATTATGCTTTAAATTGGAAGCCTGCGAAATGTCATCTTTCAGAAGGATGATGTTGCACATCGTGTTCTGAACTTCCTCTTTACAGACGGTATTCCATTATTGTACAGATTTCCACAATGCTAATGTAGGGACGTAAGAACAAATGGAAGTTAGAATACAACAAAACATTTATTACGACATTATACATGATTAAAACACTTAAAAAAGAAAATAATTATAATAATAAACAAGGGTATATATTACCAGTGCATTACAAATAATAAGTTATTTATGAACCGGATGGTTCGCCTTTTATTTCTCACAACTCTCTTCTGTATTCCATCTATCTCTATTTCTTATTGGATATTCAATATTGTGTTAGTTCACTCTATTGGGCAGTAACGCCATCAGTAGAGTTGATATAGATCTGTTAAACTTATACTTTTCACTATTTGAAAATATGGTCAGTGGTCGCTGTGAGACTGGTTCGCCACCCAACTCCTGCTGCTGTGGCTCATAAATTGCTACAGGGAAAAAATTACCCCTTTCTGTCATCCAGCCCCAGTTCAACTACATGCCTTTCTGTTCTACTGTAATAATTTTAGTTATATTTCAGCGCTTACTAACTTTGATAGAAAAATGAAAACAGCTAATTTATTTCTCCACTAAGCTCTTCCCTGTTGTCAGGTGACATTTTTTTTTTTTCATTCTAAATGAACTGATGCAACGTGACAATGGCTCCCTACTCGATTTTGTGAAGACAATTCTTTCAAAAGCTTTTGAGAAACATATATTGTATATAATACAAATAGTGGCCCGTTAAAAATAGATAAAAATATATAGATTTTCCCATATAAAAATGTTAGTCTTTTTTAATAGATTTACATTTTATTTAAGTTAATTTAGTAAAAATAGGTTAAATTTTAAATTTTTTTACTATGTATCTGAATTAGTTGTTTCAAATTTGTATTTTCGTATACGAAAACCTGTTGAAATTCACTATGACAATAATTTCACTTAAAAAGTGCCATTCTTTATACAAAATATGCCGTAAAATCCTATAACATGTTTCAAAGAATCTATTTACAATGCTGACCACCAAAATAGAGCACCAAGAGCGACCGAAAATATCACTGTTTGTTTGGCTGATAACACGTTATACAAAGATCTAATTGTAGCCTCTTGTGAAGTGTGGTTGCTCAAAGAATGAATAATGCACGGGTATATTTCCTCGTATCTAATCATTAATTTTAACCATATCTAATTACTCATTTTGTTAACAAAATGAGTAATTAGTATAACCTACGTTATTAACTGTAACTGCTGCCACACACCTAGGCATAGAATCAAAAAGGCTTTAGATGTATCCTTGGGAAACAGCCTTATATGGGGTTTTATACACTGCTGGACAATTGCTAAGGACGGATCGCAAATTGCAATGTAGCATAACATTAAGCGAGCCACGTGAGGCCTAGTAGGATAAAATATAGTTGCCACACTGTTCAGACATTAGAATAAAGAATATTTATTGTTCTGAAAAGTACAAAAGCTGTACGATATCTGAAAGAAAATTTTTTTTATTTGATGCTGTATACGGAAAAATGGAACAATGCATCTAAAAGTCAGCAGGCACCTTGAAGAAAGATATCAGTACGGGATATGTCCACCGTGGAGTGTGATGCAACATTCCTCTCGTCGTATCATACTTTGCACAACATTATCCAGCAGCAGTTGAGGCAATTTATCCCATTCCTCTGGGCGTGCACAGATGAGGGTATTCTTGTTTGTCGAAAGATAGTTTCGACCAGCAACTTGCCTCCCCAAAACATCCCACACATCTTCAATGGGTTTAGATCTGGAGAACGTGATGGCCATACGAGGCGTTGAATACCCTCGCTATCTAGACAATCCTAAACAGCGAGTGTTCGATGACATGTTGCGTTGTCGTCCATAAAAACAAATTAATCACCGACAGCACCACGGAAAAGACGAACATGAGGAAGTAGAACTTCATTAATGTATCGTTGTCCCGTCATAGTCCCGTCATCATTCGCAATCACATGTAGAGGCGTGCGGCCATTGATCATGATGCTGGCCCACACCATGACACTGCATGTCGGATATCGGTCCCTTTCCTGGATATTTTCTGGACGATAAGCAGTACCACTCTCGCGCCAGATCTGTTGGCGTCTACAATCCGATGACAGACTGAACCTACTCTCATCTGAGAATGGTATGCATGCCCAGTCTTGTTCAGTCCAATTGCGATGCTCACGACACCATTGCAAACAATTAGGCAGTACGGTGCTGTCTGGTCAATGGGACACACACAACAGGTCTGCGGGCATATAGTCCTCCTCCCCTCAAACGTCTGGCAACAGTTTTTCAGGAGATCTGCTTTCCTGAGGCAGCAAGAAACTGATTTGCCACCTGCTGAGCTGTGGTGCACCTGTTCCTTTTTGCTGATAGGACAATATATGTGTCTTCTATAGGCGTCGTACTTCTAACACGACCTCCCTCGTGCTGCCTATTACACATTCCAGTAGTTATAAATGATTTCAGCCGTGAAACAACGCTGTGAGCGATGTCGAACTCCCTGGATACATCTTTTATTTTTCGACCTTCTTCGATCTTTCCAATAATTCGGCCACGCATAAAATCAGCTAAGTGATGTCGGGAAGACATGCCAAAAATTTCAAGTTCGTCTATTAAATATTTCCTGTAAAACTTTGACTGAAACTACAACTGTCCACACTAGTCAAAACTTTTAAAGCTCTTATGAACGCTATCACGTGATGAACAGACGTGGAAAAAAATTTGCATACGCATACTTCTTCTTACTATATCCCGCATTTATTCTAATTTTCCACATTTTGCTTCCTTTCATTTTGTGGTTGCTATGGATGATAGTATGATCCGTCCTTAGCAATTGTCCAGCAGTGTATATTTTCAAAGTTGATCTGGTGTAACAACGAGTGAATTGTCCTGGATCAGTTATTGTGCAAGCATGGACCACACAATGTCGATTGGCGATAGACCGGGAAAAGAGCAATTCAATCTGATGGGTAAAGAACTCTTGAACATCGCATGCAACCTGTGATCGTGAATTATCTTGTTGGGATAATTTGGTTTATTGCAACCCTTGAAGGTATTGGAGGGCTGCGACTCTATCAAGCTCCAACTCCTCAGAAATGTAGTGTTGGTGGTTCAATTTACCAGCACCGCGTGTTAGTAGGATGTGGAAATGAAATTTCATACCACTCCAAATCATGATACCGGATGAAGAACCAGTGTGCGATGCGTAATTCAACAGTTCAGCTGTTTCTCCCCTCGATATTTCCAGAGTCGAATCGACCAACGTGTTGCAAGCAAAAATAGGATTTCTCAATAAAAATAATGTAAAACATAACAGTGTCAGCCGAATTGATAGCAAAATGTTTAACACTCTTATCTTCGGTTAAACATCTCGTGGGTTCGAAGCCCACCTTGGTCTTGGTTGCTTGTAGTGGTTCGGAATCTACTTTAAACTGTTGGTCCAGGTTTAATTAGCCTTTGAGTCAGAAAAAAAAAGATCATTGAGCTACAAACAAACCTACCCATAACAGTGTCCATGTCCATCGCTTATCGCACTATTAGCGGTGTGAGCTCCTATGGTTTTGAGTCAAGGGTAAACGAAGCAGTGAGCTTCTTGCGGATATTCCACTAAGCTGCAAAAAATGTTGAATGTCATGAAAGGAAACCGAATGATGCATGAATGAATCTGTTGTGCTATAATTTGTGATTCATCACTGCCATACGCAGAATATGCCTATTATCATGTGCAAATGGTGTAACGATGTGGGTACAAACAATCCCGCAATGGCCAGCAGTATAAATGCTTTTATTCTACTTACCTGCCGAATTTTCCCGGAGTTGAGTTGAGAATGGCTATGCGAAATGTTGAATGAAATTTATATCAAGATATTATTCTCTGACTGATTTAAAAGATAAAGATCAGTTTCATTTTAAAATTTGGTTTGCAATGTTTATTATTAATTTAATCCGTAATTAATTCTGATTTGAAGTTGCCTATACCGTGATTAATTTAAGCAATATTACACACCGTTTGGAATTCTCGCTCAAAAACGGAAGCATTTTTTTTTCTCCTTAAAAATTGTGATCTGTGCATAATTGCTGGGGTAGAGAGAAAAATGTAGATGAATCGGCTTTTCCCTTTTGTTATGTCACGAACCTGTCGTCTCCAGAATCGTTTCAATAACACAAAATGCCTTCATTTCGGACGACACATTTATTTTACATTAACATACACTTACATTAATAATTAATACAAATATAAATTTAGACGTTTCTTTCCATATTATTCAAAGACACGTGTATTTTTATCGCTTGGTAATGGGACCTCCGCTACCACTCGTTTTCACAATCACCCCGTTTCTCTCGTTCCGACACGACTCGGCCAATATGTCTCTTGTGTCTTTCTCATCGGCTGACAACGATGCAACTGAGCCCCAGACTGTACCTTTAGGTTAAGGGGTTTGAAATACTCGCCTATCAGCAAGTGCCTCGTAATTTTGAACTTCAATTCGTTGACAAGGTCACATCTGAGCTGGCACCTACCTCTCCACATCCACGCCACACCAGCGGAAGGACTTTCGATGTCACATATTAACGTGGACACGTCCCAAACCCAAGGAGCTCCAGCAATCCAGTGAAGGAGAGAACGTGGTCCAGCGTTTTGACATAATAAATAAAAAGTATCGTTATTCTTCCAAATCTCAATATTCTCCTGAAAACTTGCCAGTGAAAGAAGCTGCGTCTCACGAATATTTTATAAAACAATCTTGTTCTGTTAAAACTTTATCTACTGTCAAAGTACCCTGGCAAGAGTTACAATAGTTTTTTTTATTAGAAATTATCTAATATATTCCTTGTTAAGTAAACTCTAAAAATGAATATAGAAGATCTCATCAACAAACATAAATTTACACTTGACGGCAGTTGGAAGTTTATTTCATTTTACAATCCGAAGATAAATTTATGTTAATGGAGGGAGGGAAAGAAATTATTTTTTGTATTTGAATTCAGATTAGGAAAATCATGATTACAGTTTATTTCTTACCTTAAAATTTCTGCTTCAAAATATTTGAGTTTTCACAAAATTTTTTTAAATATGACTTTTTATCAAAAATAAGATTCGATTGGCATAAAAATTTGAATAATGTTTTACCATAGATTTATTAAGATATTTTAAATTGTTAAATTCGCATTAACTATTTGCTATATTATTTAACAAGATTATCAGAATTCAGAAAAAGATGATGTGACAAAATAATCGATTATTTGACAAAAGGTTATAAAGTAAGAGCCTGCATTGTTGGCTTACATCAAACAATTTTGAAGAATTCTGTAAGTAGCAACACAATTCTCTCTTGCCGATTTTCTCAAACTACATGCTCTAGTACTTTTCAGAAAGATTATTTTTTAGAACGTTTTATTATTGGTCGTAAAAATTAGAACTATGTTTTTATTACAAAATATAACTCAATTTTAGTGCAATAACTATTTTTTAAAGTAAAATTAAAATAATTTTTGATTAAAGATTTTTTATAAAACATCTTTTATTTGTTTCTTTTTATTATTATTAAATTTTTCATATTTGTTAAAATAAATATCAAAAACAATTTTCAAATTTTTTTCTTTTGCAAAGAACTATTTCTATAATATCTCCTTACTTTTTTATTTTATGTTCATTTTACTTATCTTCCTAAATATTGAAAATTTTAAAGGTCTAAAATATTTGTCCCATCGTTCAAATAATTTGAAGATCAAATTCAGCTTCTGACACTGATGAGGGTCTTTTCGATTCTGAAGACAAGATCACAACATACGGATGTAATTATTATCAAGACTGATTTTTTCTGAGATTTTTTTTTGCTGCATCTTGAGAGATTTGGAGTCATTATTTATAAGAGTTTTATTCTAATAGAAGAAGGTTATGGTGTAATTAGGAAATTTACTACTCAAGGACGTAAATGTTCCATTGCAATAGAATGTTCTGATGTAATTGCGTTCTGAATTAGTTTATCAGATGTAATTCTTTAATCAGATATCATATAGTTTGGGTTTCCTTTAGCTTCCAATAGAATATTTAGAGTTATTGACAAACAGTCTGCTCTACGGGTAGGTTTTCTTTTGAGCATAGCTCGGATCAGTTGAAATGCTAGATACCACTCCCTACTGAATCAATAGAACTTTTTCCGTATAAGCTGAAAAATATTGCTCATGGCACTCTGTTTAGTGAGGGGTGTAATATGTGTACAACACCTTAACATTTAAAACTGACAGCTGGACAAATAAAAGGCTCAGTCACAGCTTAGGAAGCTTAGAGCCTCTAAGTAAAATCCACTACTGTAATGACTTCCAAGAATTATTTTAATATTGAGGGCCTTTTGGTGTCTGGATCTTATTATCTGCCTATCATATTTACAGCCGAATTATGGTAGACGCTCGTTTTTACGTACACTCACGTTTTTTTTATGAAATAGTGGTCAACCTAATGCGAAACCCTCAGTATTTAAAAACTCAAGCATGCTTGGTACTCTGTCTATCGACCCACGGAAGGGATCAAAAGCAGATCTACTGTATATAGGAACACGTGTATTATTTTATATAAGAACATCTTGTTTGTATACTTCATTTATCATTTATGTGGGAGCATCAAATTAACATAAACTTTCACGCTGTTATCAATGCAAAATTTATTTTTGGTTTGATGTTTTGCAGCCATAAGTGTTTTCATACTAAATCGTGTTAGACTAGGTTTATTGATTATGAATGCACTGATTAGTTTTGTTTATAATTTTACGAAACCTATTTATATAAAAGGTGTGAAGAAAGAATTAAATATTTATTCTTCAGTATACTTCACATGTTGCATTGCTAAAATTGGTTATAAGAGAAAGAACTGGTTTGAACATCAATTTCCGTGGTTTGCTGAGTAGTCTTGAAGTAACTGTTTACTTTTAATTTTATCAAAATTTTATAACATTTCATTTTAATTTTTTAAAGTAAAGGATGAAAATAATTTTTCTTTTACATATTTTCCAGGGAAAACTTAAAATAGCATACAATTCTTCCTTTCGTGAATGACTATTCTATGTTATACCACCAATGAAATTCTTTATAAATAAAAAATGATAGATGCTTTAAACAAGAATTAAATTTTCAGTAGTTAGACGTGTCTTAAGTTATTAATACATATCTTGTTATAGTAAATATGTTTATGTACCGAAATAATCATTTACTAACAGATTTTTCATTTATTTTAAAAATTTTAAAACGGCATCAATTTCTCAATCTGTGAGTGACTGTTTGCTAGCGCCATCTATTAATCTTTTTCGAGTTCATTTTAGACTTAATAGAAGTTAAATTTTCAGTGATTAAATATATGATAGGTTATTAAAATTCTTTTTCGACAATGTAAGAGCTATTTTGAAATTATAATGGCAAAAAAGCAAAATAGTACAATTTATTATTTTCCCTCGTATTAAAAGAAGGTGAAGTTAACTTAATAAAAATTAACTCCTTTCTCAGTAAAGAAATATAATTTCGTATGAATATAGTTAATGTTCTATTTCTTTCTAATGATTTGAAAAAAAAAATTTTTCCAATGATTTTTTTTTTTGAAAACAGCTGATTTTCAGAGGGGATACTTTTTTCTAGTTTTGTTTTTCATTTCGGTCGTCTGCTGCACTCCTCGCTAGAGCGCGCAGTATAATGTGTATTGTCAAAATGGTGGCTAGAGTGAAATGGAAGGGAGCTGATGTGTGGCTAATATTAAATTTATTTATGTTATTTTTAACCGTTCACTGTCACCTGCATTCAAAAACATGCACTCATAAGCACCCTCAGCCTCACGAGGTAAGTCTATTAGTAAATCTATCCTATTCCATTATTTTAGAAAGCACGTTGTTTACATAGCTTCTGCTAGACTCAGTTCTGCTATCGTTTGATTGTCAAGTGCGGTAAACAATACGGTTAGAAAATATGAAAGAAGCACCTTATGTATATTGTTTTTAGCAACGTTTCTACCCTATTTCTGGAGCGTGATAAGAATTTTTTATAAATAATAATTTTATATTTTCATTAATAACAAATAAAAATCATTTAGGAAATAAACTATGAAATCCGGGTTTTTTTGTTTTATTGAATGCAAATGTTTTTCATTAAAAACAACGATCTAAGCTACTTTTTGCACAAAAAAAAAACTTGAAAATATGGCATAATTATTTTTTTTTAAAATTAGTTACATATATTCTGTAAAAGTTATTCTAATTTTATTCTAAATGCTTAATAGTATGCTTTCAAAAGCATATTTCATACACATTAAAATATTTTGCTATTTAGTTACTTATTTGAAGTTTATTTTATTACTCAGTTATTTAAAACTAATTTAAGTTGTGTATAATTTATATGTATTATATTCTAATGATATTGCAATAATATTTTTTAACTGTTTTCAAATTAAATCAATAATTCTTGAATAAAACGACATTTTAAATATATAATTTTTAAAGATAAGAGTGAAGTCTTCAAATTTAAGAAATTTCATTTTATTAAAATATTTTACTCATTAGTTTCTTCATGTGTAATTAAATTATTTATAACATGTTAGAAATTATTTGCAAATTATTAAATATTAATGCAGTACAGTTGAGAATTCTAAATTCCTATTTTAAAGCATTTTTTTTTAAAAAAAGTTTTATCATGTTTAAAGAGGTTATTATCTTATCAGTAATGAGCCAGGATTTTTTTTTTTAAAAAAAGCTAATGTGAACAAATAACTACAAAAATTGTTACCTTGATTTAATAACATTTGTAGATAATAAAGTTAAATATCACATGAAGAATGCTGCCATTTCACAACTTTTTTATAATATTTAAAAATTTCTTACTTTGCTACACATACAAATTAATTAATGTTGCTTGAGTAATAAAAAGAAAGACATATGACGACAATATTCATTAATATTTAAAGAAAGATAGAAATCTGTATTCCATTTATTCAGAATTTTAGAAGAACCTTTTCATTTCCTTTTTCTGTATTTTTAAGTGTGCAAATTATTTTTAAATAATATTTATGTAAGAATATGCAGCTAAATATTTTTAATCATCTCAAAAATTTGCAATCTTTGTGATATTATTATCATGTAATAAAAATTTCATGCAAATTATATTTCTTTTATTTGTGATTTGGTTTTAACATATAAGGTTTATATGATTTGGTTTTAGCATGTTCCATTAAATATAATGTATCACAAGAAAATAGATTAAGATGGTTTAATATACTGCGCTGATACATCTGAATATTACATCTAATATTTTTTATATAACCCTGTTTATTATGTCAGTTTGCCCCATAGTGAAAAATTTATTAAAATTTCTTAAAAATTGCATTATTACTTTTTAAGTCTCAATAGCATTTGAAATTCTAGCCTCTGTTATTTTCCATCTAAATCTAGAAAACAAATTTTAGTCTTTTTAAATCCATTTTAATTTTCGTTAATTACTTTTCACTAAAAATTCTTCGAAAGTATTGAAATATATAAATACTCATAAAGCTTTCAAGTATGTGTCATTGCTTTTAGTTTTAAATCTGTGGATAAAATTTTATTTTATAATATTGGTTTTTTATAAGGATTTTATTTCTTATAAATTAATTTATTTTCTCATTAATTTTCTAAGCTTGTTTATTATAGTTTAAAAAATCAATTTGATATTTTATTTATATTATATGCATGCAAAAATAGATAGTTCAAGATTAATTTTTCAGAATCTTATTCAGTATTAAATCTTCTTGATAATGTTTTATTATCTGATATGATATTTTATCAGTATATAATTACGTAAAGAGGAAGTAGCATGAAACAAATACACATGGTTATAATATTTCTTTTTTTGAAGAATTTTTGGAATAATAAAACATCAGCTTAGTATGTTTTTTTAAAGATTGAATAAAAATAATGATATAGAGGAATATACTGACAGCTTATTATGCTGGAACAAAAATAAACAAAACAACTTATTAAATAATTGTTAAGGTTTTTCTACAATTTTGTAAAAATCTCTTGGGATTAGCAATTACATCTAATTTGTAGTCTGTTGTGAATATTTTCAAACAGGTTTTCTAATTCATAAAAATTAAGAATTATATATTTTTCTTTAATGCATAGTGCAGACTATAGTTTTTAATATTGAGAATAATACAACATGTGCCATTAAATATAATGTATCCTGTTAGTAAGAAAATTGAACATAGAGTTACCTTACAAGAAATTAATGTTCATTATTTTTTATTACAAATACTGGTACAAATTTTTATTAAAATCTAAGAAAATATTATAAAGATTAAATATGAAAGGTTAGTTTGAGCAATCTGGTATGTACATAATTTACATGATATTATGCATAGTTTACCAGCTGAAAGCTTTAAAGCCATTGTAATGTTTTTTTAGTATGTACAATATTTTTATTTTCATTTCACTTTTCACTTTGTGGGAATCTCAAAACTATGTCAATCGTTAAAGTATTGTTCATTGTGCCTTAATAATATGATTGCATTCTTTGAATTGGAAGGTCCTTTGTCTTGTATTAGCCACTGTTGAACAATGTCAGATATTTGTTGATTATCTGTTGTATGCATATGTATCTATGAATGGGTGTTTGTGGAAATTTTCTGTATTTTCAATCTCAAATAAGTGAATGTATCCCACTATCTACAAAAAATCCTTCCTGCAAGCTATACAAGACTGGTTATTCAAAGGTCTATCTGATATTTAATGTCTAAAGTGCATAGCACAAATGTATAAAGAAATATTTTATCTTTTGTTCTATAAGGGCTAAAGATCAAATCCTAGACCTTCCACTTTAAAATGCATGGTGTTAACATTAGTCTAAAGTAACTTGCATAACAATATATGAAAACCAGATAATATCAATAGCTTAATGAGTTAAATCTCTACATATATGCTTCATTATTATAAATATGGCTAATGATGAGGTTAAATACCTGAGATGACCTCCTCTACCCCATTGGAAGAACATTTAAATCATTTGAATATTTAGCATGCATAGATATTCATTGCACTATAGTTTTTTATACATTCAAAGTTGACAAATTTAAATGAAATCCTTAACTGATTCAAGTTTAAGATGTACCAAAGTATGAATAGTGCAATTAAGTTGGAAAATATTTCATTTAAAAGTATAGTTAGTAATCAACTGTGCTTAACTTTGATGTTCGGAGCCTTTGCCACTTGTTGCTTACAATACAATACTGCACTGCACTACATTTACTATATCTAGTATCTGCAGAAAATCATTCTGATGTTTAATCTGATTTGTATTAGAATTAATTTTTTTTGTGAATTATTCAATTTTTGAATTTCGACAATTTATTCTTAAATAGCTTTTGATATATTTTTTTAAAGATTATAATCCAAGAGTGCTACAGGGTGTCAACTTTATACTATTGACAAAATTGTACTACTTTTTATTAGTTTAATTCATGTCCACCACTTTTTATTATTCATTTGCTTAACAGTTAATGCTAGTAAAACAAATAGGTAGTTTTTGTTTCTTTGTTTGAAATAATATAATATGCCAAACCAACGACGACAAATAATTGCTTTATTTGAGGCTGGATTAAAGCAAATTCAGATTCCTAGAAAGCTGAATATCCATAGACAAACAGTATCACGTACTATAAAATGATTTTTGGAGTTTAGCCATGACGGTGCTAAGCCCCCCCCCCCAAAAAAAAAAGTGAATACAAATGAAATTCGCAAAATTATTAAGAAACGAACTAACCGAAATCTAAGAAACTCAATGAGAAAAATAGATAAAGAGATAGGGGACAATAGAGAATCAGTTAGACAAATTGCAAAAGAACTTGGACCTAAGGCATATAAAGTTCGAAAAGTACAGAAACTAACTGAGCAAAATAAGCGTACACGGTTGCAAAGATGTTCAGCTCTCCATCGAAAGTCCTCAAAAAGCGCATGGACGCATTTCATCTTCACTAACATAAAACTTTTCACAATTGAACAATCCTAAATAGACAAAATGACCGCTACTGGTCATCTGATCGCCCTGCAACTTCCACAAGAGTAGAACGTAGGCAAAAAACCACAGTCAGTTATGGTTTGGGGAGACATTTGTGACTCTAGAAAAATTCCTTTGGTTTTCATAGATCAAGGTGTCAAAATGAACAAGGTCATAAACTGCAATGAGATTTTACAGTCGGTTTTACTTCCTTGGACCCAAAAACATTTTAAAACAGCATCTGGACAATTCAACAAGATTCTGCCCTTTCTCATAGAGCAAAAGAAGCGCAAGACTGGTGTCAAGCAAATCTTTCAGATTTCATACCTGTGAGAATGTGTCCCCCCTATTCACCTGAATTAAACCCAATAGACTATAGTGTTTGGTCTTTTCTGCAATCAAGAGTATGGTCTAAGCCACATTAAACATTGGTATGCCTAAAGGCTACTCTTAAGAAGGAATGGGCTAAATTAACGCCTGATAAACTGCAGCCCATTGCAGAAAATTTTACGCGACGTGTAAGGCTCTTTATCGATGCCCAAAGGGACCATTTTGAAAATACTTAAATATGTTGTATCTAAGTAACAAATGACTTAAGAAACGTTAGTTTTTTAAGATAAATTCCATGCTTTTAGTTTAATACAATATTTTTTTTGTCAACAGGATAAAGTTATCACCCTGTAAATCTGATATTGCTGTCAAATGTTACTCGCAGATTATATTTAGGACAAATATTTTTACCAAGTTTCCTTCACAATAATTAAATCATTATATTTCAAGCCCTTCTTGGCCTGATATAGCTATAGCTCTTATTAGGATGTTAATGTTACTAAAACTTGTTAAAAGCAACTATATTTTAACATAAAAGTCTATAGTTAAACTTTTAATTTCCTTAATTCATCCGATTTTCTTTATAAATTTTTCAATATATTTTTTTAATTAAGGGGACAAAAATTGGAATTGCTGAAGATATTAGGAACGATTTTATCTGGAAAAAATTCACTTGTATTTATATAAAGTTATACTAATTTTATTGGTGATTTATACCGATTTCTCTTTTATATTTTAAAATGGATCTATTCACATTCCACACATCATTTCTAAATCGTAAATTCATGTGAAATATTTCCTGAAATAAATTCTTCATCCGATGTATTAACTGATTAGAAATGTATCAATAATTTTTAAAAAGCTTAAAATATTTTTAGTTTTAGAAGTTTTTTTAAAAAATAATTTGTTGGTCTGTATATTTTGTTATAAAGGCTATATAAATTAACACAAATAATGCGGTAAATTTAATGTGTATACAATAAATTAATTTAAGGAAGGGTGCATAATGCTTTTATAAAGAATAAAATAGTTAAAAATATTTAGAGGATTTTAGCAACTGAATTCATTTTACATAAATGAAAATTGACCAATTACGTTTTTAATTCGCATTTTGTTAGTTATAAAATATCGATAAAAATTGATATTTGCTGTGCAGTAATTTGTTGTAGAATTATTTTTAATCGTGTAAAGAGGAAAAATAATTAATGTATTAATTTTTTCCCCTGTGAAATATATTTGGTATTGGATATTGTATAGCATGCATGTGTTAATAAACTTATTATTCTAATAATTTCAGAATGGCGATACATAATTTTTATACTATTTATATATTAAAAATATGAAGAGAGAAAACTGGTTTTTTTAATGAAAAATATTGTCTCGATTCTATCGAAGTCCTAACCTTCTTAAAAGCGTCGAAATATTTCAATTGTTTGTCTTCATTAATAAATAGTGCTGCTCAAATTGAAATCGTTTACTTCCTTTTTCAGATATTGTTATTCAGAAATTATTTTAGGAGGGGAAAAATTCATATTATAAATCGTTTCATTATCCTGCAATCAAAATTTTGTGGAACTGAGTCACAGTTAAATTGGATTATTTTTTAATAAAAAATCTGGAAACTCCGAGGAAAATATTCAATATAAAGAAGTGAACGGAGAGTATAGAAGTGTATTTCTCTTTCTTTAAATAATATTCCATTTGTGTAAGAAGCAATTTTTAATAAATATGAGAAAAAAAGTAAAGCATTTGTGTTCTATTGTAAGCAATCTGAATAATTGGTAAAACTATTAGTTAATAACATTTTTTATTAATACATTAGCATAAAAAGTTTTTATTATAAGGCTAATTAAATATCAAAAATAAATAAACGTTGAATTTTGATTTGTATTTATAAGAACTTTCAAGATGATTTTTTTTTCATTATATACATATTTATTTAATAAAATATATATATATATATATATATATATATATATATATATATATATATATATATATATATATATATATATATACACACACACATATATATATGTAAACTGACAAAATTTGAAAAGCTGTCTTACTGACAATTTTAACAATCACAGTAATTCCCTCTATAACAAAGTACTCTTAGTTTTCATATTACACGATTTTATGTCCCTCGCATAACATGTGTTTTTCCCCATATAACGCGTTATGTATTCCTTCGTTATATTCCCTATGTGATATTACGTTATATTCCCCATGTTATATTTCTGGACTGCAAAATTTCTAATGATTTGTACAGTTCATAATCAATTTCGCGTGCGTTTGCATTGTGTCAGTTGTGTTCTTATAAAATTAAATTATTCTTTGAATATTTTGCTAAAAAAGATGTCGAAGGAACGTTATTTCAGATAGCTCCTACAGCGAATAAACATAAATCTATTTTTAAAATTATTTATTTGAAATTAACTGTTTTTTAGTTACATTTAAGTTTTTTTAAATTTAAAAGTATTCTTAATTTGATTTTAATAAAACGCACACATTTCGTTCTTAGCATATCATTCCTTAATATTCGATTTAAACTACCTTTAATAAGAAAAATTAAACGTAAATCACACATTTGTACATACAGCGTTATACGCGGTTATATGAACGCGTTTTCCGAGACTTGCTCGTACACAACGCGTTATCCTTTCACGCGGAACCAATATACGGTATTATAGAGGAAATAATGTGTACCCCAATTTCAAAAAGATCTAAGAAACGCATTTAATAAATTTAATTCGGGAAGTATATAAAGTGTAACATAAATATTGAAACTTTTGCATAATTTGATGAAATTATTTAATCTTTGTCAATTACAGAAATTTACATGCATTTTTTCTTATAATTTATGTGTAACTTATATTTATGAGCTGGGAAAAGGAAATTTTTCACATCATTAATTCAAATTTCTGTGTATACAAAACAAAAGAAAATGTTTCTATTTCTGCTATATATGTTTCTGAATATACTGTAGTTTTCAGTGTGCAAGATTTAATCGTAAAGCAAGCAGTTTACTACAATTTCGAATGATTCAATTTAGGACACCACAAATATTTAAACATCCTTTTTTATAATGTAAATTTGTGATATAACAGTTTTATTTAATAGTTGGTGTATAAAATTGGTTGTTTGGTTTAATGTAGAATATATCCTATATAAAAATATCATTGTGTTACAAAATATTAATTAATAATTTTCAGTGATCATATTGTAAATATTTGAAACATATATTAGTATTTCAGTAGTCATATTAAAGCTAACTGGATATGTTCAACTGTGCCAAAATGTTTGCATTATTTTCCTGGTTTACAGCAGTTCGTGAATTTGATTCATATTTCGGGCTGATGTGCATTTTTTGTTAGTGTATGTCTTGGTGGGATGAATTGTCTGTAGAAAATGACCTCACAGCGACATAACAAATCATCATTCAATTTACGTAAATGATTAACCATTTCTTTAAAACTTTCTGCCTAAAACATTTTTATTCTTATAAAATGAAAAAAAAAAAAAAAAAACGAAATTATTTTATGGGAATTAGAAATTATAGCAACTTTTTGCAATTACTTTTCATAGCAGTTATAATTAGTATGTGTATCAATATTTAGAAAATATTAATCCAATCAAGACTTGCAAATAATATTATTAACAGTGTGATTGTTTCACGAACCTGTCGTTTCCAGGATCGTTCAGTTATACACAAAATATCTTCTTTTTTTTTAACGACAGATTTATTTTACATTAACAAACATGACATTAATTACAGACACAAACATAAATTTAGATGGTTTTTTTTACATCGTTCGAAACACATGTATTTTCCATTGCCTGGAAGCCGTACCTCCGCTACCACTCGTCTTTACACACCCTACCGCTCCTCTAGCTCTGACACACTCCCACTATGCCTCTTGTCTCGTACATCCGCACATAAGGAAATCAAAAGTTCTCGTCTTTTAAGTGTTTGATTTCCACAATTAGATACTTCAAATAAAATAAAAACTAAATAGAGAGAAAAATAATGCAATTCACATATTAAAAATTAGTTTAAAAACTTCAATTAAGGTAATGTTTTTTCAATAAGAGTAATGATGTCTTTTAAAGAGTTAAAAAAAATTGAAACTGATTTTGCTGCAAGAATTGAGAATCAAGTCTTTGTTTGGTTTGCTTATACGAACCTCTAATTTACGAACACTCACAATTTTACGAACTAGTGACCAATCCCTTAACATGGTTTTATAGATGTATAATTTTAGTGCTCATTTACAAAATAAATAAATAAATAAATAAATAAATAAAAATAAAAATAATAAAATAAAAAAAAATAAATAAAAATTTCATTTTTTACGGAACTCATTTTTATGCATATTTTGTTTACTTGCATTTACGTCATAATTTATTTTTATTTGACTGAGAAACTTGAATTAATGTTTTATTGAAGAATCATAACCATCGAATGGTTGGTAATTAACTACATTGCTTATTATGAAATTCCGGACTTTTCTCCAAGCCTAATCTATCTTCCGTCTGTTAGCTCATCCCAGTATAATCAAGTTTCATGTGCATATGTTTTTACTTTTGCAAAGAATGATTTAGGCTTGGAATCGATTTGGCACTGACATTCTAACGCAACTTGTCAATCTATGCTTGAAATGATGTTATAGAAAAAAAAATAAAGATATCTGGATAATTTTTACATGCAGGCTTTATTACAGGAACCATAGTAACTGAAGAATACCAAGAACATTTGCCTTATGGTGTGAGTGAAGATAAATAGCTTATCTATAATTATTGGAAAAAAAAATACCTTTGCTGATCGAAAATTTCTAGACTGTTTGAATGTGGATTCAGATATTATTAATTTATATGTAAGAATTAGATGATGGAATAATTATTGAAAAATGGAAAAGAGAATTATCAGATTTTTTACATTCATAGATAAGTGGCTTAAAATAGTTGAGCAAAACAAGCGTAAAAGACTGTCATATATTGAGAAAATGGAAAAATATGTTTTTAAAAATGTTGTTTTGAAAAAATAAAGGATTAAATTTTGCCAGGTTTTTCATCAATAAAATGAAAATAAGATTGTTTTTAAGTATGAATTTTATTTTGTACTTGTTTCTTATCTAGTGCATACTTAATTTTTCTATTAATATTTTATTTAAAAAATGAGAGCAGTTTGGTAAAAAAAAATAATTTTAAAATCTAACATTTTTTTTTATATATATTATGAAGTTTCGATTTTTAAGAGTTACTGGTCCTATGAGTTCGTAGAAACTAGCGTCTATTGCATCAATATAAGGCATTTATTGGGGCATATAAGTTCCTAAACTATCTTCACGATCAGGGCTACATTATAAGAGCACGAGATACGTGGTGTATAATATATTTTATGAATGTTGAAGACATAAACGAGGTTTTGTGGAATGTAGCTTGGCCTTTGAAATTTGATACTGCGTGACGATGTTATTGGATGATCATTTACCTGTTGTCTGCATTAGAAAACCGATGGGAAATTTTAATCAACAAGTAAGACTTTGTATTTTGTTGGACAACATGCA
This sequence comes from Latrodectus hesperus, assembly GCA_037975125.1. Taxonomy (NCBI): domain Eukaryota; kingdom Metazoa; phylum Arthropoda; class Arachnida; order Araneae; family Theridiidae; genus Latrodectus; species Latrodectus hesperus. Next base: position 76,835,250 of record CM075852.1, read on the forward strand.
AGTAACGCAGAAAGCAATTATGACTCATATATGCATGTGACTCCATACATGATGGCGCTTGAAAATGAAGATTGTAGTGTGCTGAGTATATTAGTTTTCAGGTTATTACTATTTAGGTTTGATGAGATTTTTGCATTATACTCCCATCAATTTCTTTCTGGTTTCTGAAGCCATCGAACATTCACAATTGACTCCCCATTTTAAATCAGGATGTAGATACTTAAGTTAACATTCTCTTATTTAAGATAACTAATGTAGGTGCATTTGAATTTACGGATTGCGAATATATATTGGCTCTTTTAGTACGAGTTTTCAGTTGGGTATGGTATCGAACCTGATACATGCCAGATTATGAACGACGACTTTACCAAGTAGCTCTACCACAGATTCATGACTTCCTTGTTATTTTTTGATCACCATAACGGTCTAACCAGACAAGGAAAGAAACGCAATTTGAAATAAATCTTTTTTTTTTATATATATTAATAAACTTGAGCAGAAAGCCAGACTATACAGTTGGATTATCGAATATTTTCATACAGCAAAAACAAAGGAAAACAAGACTATCTTATAAATCATTACTTTTCATTTGGTTCTTATTGTAAGGTTTTACAATAATAATTTTTAAATGGTTGTTTCAAGACCGACTAGTTTACGTTTTCATAAAAATGTTAAGCTATTGATAAAACAATCCTATAGTATGAATTATAAACATTATTAAATCAGTTAATGCAAGATTTTTATCAGAAAATTTCTATTAAAACAAGTGATCTGTTAGTTTCTGTCGATCGAGCTATATGATTTTCAAATTTAAAATTAAAACTTGTTATATACTTCTCCAGAAAAATGAACATAATTATGGCTGTTTTTCCCCATCAAAAACGGCATTATTTAAACTAGATTGTAAAATGTTACTTAACTTATATTCCGATTGAATGGAAAATCTGTTTTTAAAATAAGCTTTTCATTAAAATCTATATGAAGAAGATACATAGCTGAAATGTATTGTATTTGCAAAAATGTGTGAATTATTTTTAAAAATTTTTTTGTGAAATTTGTTTGTGCCAATTTAGTTGAAAGTTGATGTTAGAAGCAACAATTTTTTTCTAATAGTGCTCTAATTTATTTTAGAATTATTTGTAACGGAAATGGAGGAAAATATTTAACATCTTGACTGTTTCTGGTCGCTATTGAATTTTTTCTTAGCACTTTAGGTCAAAGTATATTGAATTTTATGACAGGAACGATAGCTGAAACAATAATTTTATGGAAAATGAGGACTTAAAGAACTTGACATTTCTTTGTCTTTTTATTTATTTATCTAATTACCACTTTTAGAATTCGAAAATTATACTCCGAATTTGCCCGGCCACAGTTACCTTAAATTAATAGAATTCATTGTGAAAATGTATTATAAATGGAAATATTATATTTCGTTTAGGTTTTCCCGTGCTAGAAATATACGGAATTCTATTTTTGGTTGTCCTGAAATAAAGTGAATTAAAATGATTACGAAAGTCTGATGTTTGTATATTTTTCTCTCTTTTATATCTGTTGTTTTCTATCAAAAGAAAAGTGGTAATTTCTTTTTTTATCATTTATATAAACAATAAATTTTCTTGTTATTTTTTTATGGTGAGCTTCGAAAAAAATATTGTTCTTTAACTTTTGAAGGCTAGTGTAGTTTTGTGTAACGTATTTTATTGATATTTATCCAGCTTTTGGACATCAGTTTTTACTGTCAATAATTTATGATATTTTTTGGTTTGTTTAAATAAAGAAATATTACTAGTTCCTTGCGCTATTATGTAATTCATTTGGGTCATTTTAATGCTATGCCTTACTGATTATTGCTTTTGTTAGGTTTTGCTTAGTTTATTTATTTTCCTGGTTATAAGGGCAAACATGTCTCTGAACAGACTACCACAGAATTGCTTCAAGACTATTTGTTGAACTGAAGCTGAATGACTGCCACTTTGGCCTTAGATCCTGGGTGTGGATATTTGTGATCATTTGAATTCCAATTTAAACTAAATTCCTCTCTAATTCGTGTGTGCAAAAACAAAAACAAAACATTGAGCGAAACCAATATTTTATTCATAGGTGAGTAAAAAATTTAATACTTCAAATATCGTTTTAAGTGTGGAAAGGTTTGAAAGAATAATTTTGAGGCCTAATTTTTTTTAATCATGGCTTAAAAGATAAATGCTTGTTTTTGGAATTATTTACTATATATTTAAGAGAATACTCTTTGTATGTGTGAAGAAATAAAATTAATTTTTATTTTGTAAGGAACAAAATGATTTAGAAAAATCCCATCGTTCACTATAATGACCGATATCATTCACCAGAGTTTTGTGCCGAGCTGGCAGCCGAATGGTTAGCGCTCTTGCCTTCGGTTCAACAGTTCGTGGGTTCGAATCCCACCTTGGGCATGGATGTTTGTAGTGGTTCGGAATCCACTTTAAGCCGTAAGTCCCGGTCTAATTAGCCCTCGTGTGCAAAAAAATGACCGTTGAGCGACAAACAAACCAAAAAAAACCAACCACCAGAGTTTTGTAGTAATAGCTGACATTTCTAGACTCGTTCACCTGTTCTTTCATGAATGTAGTAAAAATAAATGAAATATGACCAATGTAAATTTAGAATTTATTTAGTTTTGGTGATTTTCAAGCACACTATAGGCGCTTTATTCCTTTTGTTTTCCCCTCCGATCTTGAATAAAATAATAGGTTCATGGGATTTTCTTTAATGCTTTATATATATATATATATATATATATATATATATATATATATATATATATATATATATATATATATATATATATATATATATATATAAAGCATTAAAGAAAATCCCACGAACTTATATATATATATAAAGGTTGACGTCTTGAATTTTTTTCTATCTGTTTCATCCGTTTCTTATCCATCAAAGTCATTTTCTTCTGAAGCAGCGGAGATTAGTTTTGTTTTGAATGTATCTCATCGGCTTTATCCCAGTATAAAATCTATTAAAAGCGCTCGTGTCTCTTATGTTCATTCCATCTTCTGTTCGAAAGTTTTGTCAATCGAACTCTGAGTAGTAAGTTTGTTTACTTATTTAGCTTTCGTATTTCGATTCTTTCGGAAGAAGATTAATTCGGTTTATATTTTATATTCGTCTTTTTATTTTATATTTTTTAACTTTTTAACATCAGTATTTTTTCATCACATAGTTATTGGTGTTAACGCAAAACGAATGAAGCTCCTCGTTGATTCTCTGCTAACAGCTTGCAGTTCCCCTACTTTTGTCTAGGATCAGTTCAATGAAAACCGACATAGTCATTCGATGTTTATGGCAAAAGTTTTGATATTCGACACTCCACCCTATACACTAATATTTGTACGTATTATAACGGGTCATAATATTAAATAATTTTAAAAAATTAAACTAAATTTTAAACAGATAAAATTATCTAGAATTTACACTCTTAGAACTTTTATCAACTTTCAAGGTGTCTACTTCCACCTTGTAATTACTGGTATGACTATGGGTTGAAATGACATTTCTAAATAATAGAAATCGATTAATTCTTTATTCTAATAAATTCTAATAAAAAATTAATTCTAATAAGAAGTATTGATTCTCTAGTACTTATATATATATATATATATATATATATATATATATATATATATATATATATATATATATATATACAAGCTGACCCAGCCACGCGTTGCAGTGGCTGAGTTTTTAAAATACATTGAATCAATTTTTTACTAATTATTGGGTTCAATCAAATTAATATTTTCTAAAAAATTTAGAATAGGTTCATTCATAGGAGATTAAAAATAAAACGTTTCACCAAAATTTAATAGTAATAGGTAAAGTATCGAAATTTTGAAATTAAGCACAAATCAACATATACTTTCTGAATTTTCATTTTATTCATCTTATATTAAATTATAGTTTGTAATCAGTGACTTACTTATAAAATATACTATATAAATTAAAGACATCTAAAAATAAATTGTTATAAATGAGGTAGATAACATTGATATCGAACTATTATTATTTTAATTTTAAATTATATTAAAACTAAAAATTTTTTCCGCGGCATTATACTGAAATAAAAAAATTAAAAAAATTTATCATTTGAATAAATAAATTAGATCAAAATGTTCTACTGAATAAATTAATAATTATCAAATTATAAAATAAAAATAATAAATAATAAAAGGCTATAAAGAAATACTTACATATTTTCGAGGTGGTATGAAAATTAGTAGAGAAAAATAGTAATAAATAAAATTTTATTTTACTATTTATAATATTAAAAATATTCAAACTGAATACTGCACACTAATAACACAATACAAAGTATAATTATGAAAATGATTCACGAAAAAATGTTATAGTATCATTATACATCATGAAAATATTTGTAAATTCTATATTTAACCACGTGCTTGCGCGCGCACGATAATTTTCTCGAAGATGGTATAATCTAGAAAAATAAACACGTCGCCATCTGCTGAATACCTGTGCAACTTAGATGCTAAACCGCCATCTATTAGGAACTTACAGAACTAACCAAAAAAATAAAATAAAAAATTTAGGGTTGTACTATCCCTAACATTTAGGGGGATGAAAAATAGATGTTGGCCGATTCTCATAGATACCGGATAAGCACAAAAAATTTCATCAAAATCGGTCAAGCCGTTTTGGAGGAGTATGGCAACGAAAACTGTGACACGAGAATTTTATATATTAGATATATATATATATATATATATATATATATATTTACAGCAGTAAATTCAGTATAGAATCCAGAGCATTCGACTGTTAATGAATATAAGGATGTTTATGAACCTTTTCGGTTATTTACGTATCTACTTATAAATTGGTGTATATCTTGTGATAAATCGTCAATTTTTTTGCTTATCAGAGCTTAAAAAATTATTCGTTCAATGATGCCGGTGAACTTTTAAATTCATTACGAGGAAAATAATTTTTAATATTGGGGTAATGATTCAAGAAAAAAATTTCTGGTCTTAAATGTGATCTCAATTGTAAATTTTGTAAATTGTAAATTTATTGGTCTCAATTGTAAATTTAACTGGTCTCAATTGTAAATTTTAAATTGCACGCAAATCGCGACTTCTGTTAAAACAAAGATACACAAAGACATATATTAACACTCATTCACATACATAAATAAACATAGAACATTTTATGTGCTCTAATGCTTTCGTTATATTTTGATGATGATTGATTGGAAATTTGAATTTTATAGTATAAATAATTAAATTTTATGGTATAAATAATTATTTAACTGAATGTGTGTATTATGAGTTCTGGTACAGTTTATTTAACAGTTGCAATGTGGACAACTACTTATTACCGCTTAAGAATGTTCTATCCCTTGTAACACATGATTCTCTGGAACATTACAATCACTATTGCTTATAGGAGTAATGCGCGTGGAACACATTCATTCCTATTGTTGCCATATAATTTTTTCCTTCCGTTTCGGCGAGAATTGCCAAATTTGCAATCGCCCGTGAATTATTTAAAACACTTCCATTCCCCGTACAGAAAGGGTGGAGAGCCTATGTGAAGTATGCATTATGAAGTAAGCTTAACACCTTTGGTTGAATAATCGATCGGCTGTTGGCGGGAAATACCGAGAATAACCGCGTGGCACACAAACACCAGGTGTAGCGCCCTCTATCTGCAGCGCCACCCATGGCATCGTCAACGAGAAGGCCAGTCCCTCTCCAACAACCGACGGTATGAGACATGTCCATATGACTCTCATGTTTATTTTTTTCTTCAAATTTAAATGTTTTAGATGTTATTTAGTATCATTTGTAGTATCTGTGTGTATCTGTGTTGTGCTCAAATTGTACCTTAAATTGTAATAAAATATTTTGAGCTATTTAAGGAACCTATTTCTTTGTTCCTATTAAACCAGCTACATGCTACACGCTACAAAAAATGGCAGCCCAACGTGAGACCCGAGTTCGAGTTTCTTTTTGCTCTTGAAAATTCTACCCAGAATTAAATTTTGTTGTTGGAGGGGAACTCAAAATTTTACAGGTTACCTCCTGATGTGTAGTGTTTTATGGATTCATTAGAAGTATAATCTCATCCGAGATCATCATTATTATTCGATTCCGAAGTGTAATCTCATCCGAGATTGTAGTTGTAGTTCGTTTGAGGAGTTCAGCGATCTGAAAATTCCAGATAAGTTGCTTTTATACTGTACTAAGAATTAAAATTAAGTTATGTTTAAGCACAAAAAATGTTAATGTTTAAGCACGTATGAATATAAAACTGTATAAAAAGTTTCTTTATAAGTTGTGTTCCATAAAAGTGTTATTATTTTATGTTCTTGAATTTTGAACAGTATTATTACTTGCGAGTATAATTATTTGTTTGATTTGGTAGATATGTTTCACATATTATTAAATGAATAATATTTTGTATTAGAGTATTGAATTAAAAGATATATTTATTTTATTATTATATTTGAAGTATTATAGTATGTGTACGTGAATTAATATCTCTGTTACTTCTGAATATTTTATATTTCTCATATATTATATTTCTTAATTCTGAATAGTTGAAAATATATTCTTTACAGTGAGATAGTGTTTAAAATATAGTATCTAACAGAATTTAATTGTCTGATGACTGTTCATTTTTCATGCGATGATACTTTTGTTTTGATTTAAAACACGAAACAAGGCGCCGCAAACGACCGTTGTTATTGCTTTCATATACGCCTCACTGTCTAGCCTTTCAATATCTATGAATGCTATTTTTATTTATTTAATTTTTTTTCGTCATTCACTTTCTGTTTAGAATCTTTGTGTTTTATTTTTTTAGTAAGTGGTTTCATTGAATAAAGAATGAAAATATATTGTATTCCATGTATATATTTAAGGTTATAAATTAAGATTACAACATTATTATTAATATTTTGGTAAAAGGTATCAGAATTGATATTCTAGAAAATTGAAGAACTTTTAAGTTAAATAAAAAGTCAATAAAACATTTTGTTATTTTAATATAAAATATTCTTTGAATGCATATGATTAAGTTATCTCAATTAATATATTTTGAATTATTGAATGTGGTATTAAAGTATTGATAAAATATAATTTATAAACAAAGGTACATATTTAGTGATTATTGATAATTATAAAACGAAAGTAAAGAGTTATAAATGAAACGAAAATAAAATTCATGGTAGAATTGTGAAATGCTTTGTTTTGGTTTTGTTTGATTACAGTGAATATCATATGAATATTTCAGGTTTATTTACAATAATTTAAGAGTTCATTTTATTTGCAGTAAATATTTGGATAAATAATAATAGGTTATACTTTACTTATGTTTAAAGTTAAAATGTTTATATTTTCACATAATATTGTATTTAAGACTGATGGTGTTTAAATTTCGTTTTAACTAAAATAAATAAACACATATTTTAAAAAATCAGTATTTTAAATCAGTTGAAAATAACTTTAGAACTCTTAAAAATAAACTCATGCAAAAATGGCCTTCCTTGGGAAAGGGAAAAAAGAAGATTTGAGAAACCTCGCTATAGAAATGGGGCTAGGGGTAGCAGATGATCTAAAAGTAATTCAACTGAAAGATATTATAACCAAATCAAACGATTATGATGAAGAGTTAGTGAAAAATATGCTAACTAATATAATAGAGGAACGGCTTGAAAAAGAAAAACAAGCTGAATGCGAAAGAATTGCCAAAGAAAAAGAACTGTGCATTGAAAAAGAAAGAGCGTATGAATTGCAACGCTTAGCACTTCAAGTGGAAGCTCAGAAAGTACTTTCCTCCACTGCCACAGCTCCAGCCAGTGAAGCAGAGAAAACAAATTGGGATCTGAATCGTATTCTCCCAAAATTTAATCCCAATAAGGATGAAATAGGACTGTACCTGACAGTTTTTGAACGTCAATTAAAATTAGTGAATATACCTGAAAGGAATTGGATGCCGTACTTGATAGGCTCATTGCCAGCCGAAATAAATCAATTAATTGCTAGAGAAAATGAAGAAGATGTTAACGACTACTCAAAGGCGAAAGAGATGCTCTTGAAGCGTTTTCGCCTTACATCAGATAGGTTTCGGCAGATGTTCTCGCAACATAGAAAAAGTGCAGAAGTAACATGGAAAGACTTCTATTTTGAAATTAAATCATATTTCGAGGGATGGGTAAAGGAGTTGAATATCATCACTTTTGAGAAATTGCAAGACTTAATTATAGCTGACCAGTTAAAGAAAAGAATACCTCCAGAGGTAAGAGAACATTTTGTTGATCAATGGTCAGAGCTGAATGATCCTTTAGAACTTGCAGAAAAGCTTGACAGTTATGAAAATGTAAGACTGGGAATGAAGAAAAATTCACCTATCTTTGCTAAGAAGCCAAATTTCAAAGACTATGTTAAATCTATTTCAGAAAGAAACTATAAGCCTCCTAACTCTAGGGAACATAACAAAATAAAATATTCCAACTATGAAAGTCCAAAATTTAGTAAAGACAAGCCAGAAAGAAAATTTTCGGTTCATTGCTATGGATGTGGTAATCCTGGTTTTATTCAGTCTAAGTGTCCAAAGTGCAACATATTAAAAGAAGAGGCTAAAACAGTTGTTAATGGTGTAAAATTGTATACCGCACAAGCTTCAGATTCATTGTCTAGCTCAATTTTTTTAACTGTTTGTGGTGAAAAAGCAGCTTTTTGTGCCGACACAGGTGCATCAAATTCCATTGCGGGAGAGAGATTTTTTTGTTTATTGAAAGAGAAAGGTTTTAAATTTCAAAAGAAGAATATTACAATGGTACTTGCTGATGGAAAAGAAAGAAATGTCCCAGCCTTGACAACAGTCGTGAATCTTAATGTAGAAGGAAAGAAAGTTCGTATGAAATTTATTGCGTTACCAAATGCTAAAGGTAATAGAACATTGCTTGGCACTGACTTTCTCCAGGCTGCTGGTATTGTGCTTAACATCCAGAATGGCACTTGGCATTTTAGTGAATATCCACACAGACATTATCCATTTTATCAGGAAACATCTGAAACCGTAAGTGCTGCAAAAGTAATAATGTCGCAAAAATTAACTTCGCCTGATATGTCTGCTGAAATTTCAGAAACCTCTAATTCTGTGCAATTGAGAAATGATGAAGGAAAACACTTGACAAGAGAACAACGTCATAAATTAAATTCATTGCTGGAAGAATTTGAAAATAACTTCAAACCAGGGGGAGAACCTACTCCTTTTATTGAACACAGAATACAGACTGGAAATAGCCTACCTGTTGCTGAACCTCCATATAGAATGACACCTGCAAAGAAAGAGTTGTTGAAGAAAGAGCTAGATTCCTTACTAACAGAAGGAATAATTGAGGAATGTGAATCTCCTTATGCAAGTCCTGTGGTATTAGTGCCTAAACCGAACGGTACCATCAGATTGTGTGTTGATTACCGTAAGTTAAACTCAACGACTATTCCGGATAACTATCCACTACCTAGAATGGATGATTTATTGACTGAAGCCAAGTCGACGAAATACATGTCTACGATAGACTTAAGATCTGGTTATCATCAGGTCAAAGTTCATGAATCGGACCAAGAGAAGACTGCATTCATCTGTCCATTTGGAACTTTTAAATTTTTACGTATGCCTTTTGGGTTGCGCAACGCACCCGCAACTTTTCAACGTCTCATTGATAAATTTAGATCTGGTCTCAAAGATGTTTTTGCATTGTCATACCTTGACGATATCATTATCTTATCAGAAACTTTTGATGAACATTTATCAGATTTACGAAAAGTGTTTGAAAGACTTTCTATATTTAAACTGAATGCTAACAGAAGCAAATGTCATTTTTCTTGTGACAGAGTGAAGTATTTAGGTCATTGGATAACTGAAAAAGGTGTGGAAGTGGATGCTGACAAAGTATCTTCTATTCAAAAAATTCCAACACCAAAATGTGCTAAAGAAGTTCAGTCCTTCCTACAGACTTGTTCCTGGTTTCGGAGATATGTTCCCCATTTTTCTGAAGTTGCTAGACCCCTTAGTGACTTAACAAAAAAGAATAAACAATGGACATGGGGTGATACCGAACAGAAAGCATTTGATGAGTTAAAAAGACGGCTGATTTCACCACCTGTGTTGTCTCAGCCAGATGGATCTAAACCATTCCTCATAAGAACTGATGCTAGTAATTACGCTCTAGGAGCAGTCCTTATCCAAGGAGAAAGGCCGGAAGAACATGTGATTGAGTATGCCAGTCGATTGCTCAGTTCAGCAGAAAGAAATTATTCAACTACTGAAAGAGAAGCACTAGCTGTGGTATGGGCACTTGAAAAGTTCCGTGGCTATGTGGAAAATCAAGAAATTATCATTGCATCTGATCACCAACCCTTGAAGTGGCTTATGAGCATTAAATCGCCATCCGGACGCTTAGCTCGATGGGCTCTTCAAATCCAGTCATATCATCCGAAAATTCTTTACACTCCAGGAAAATCTAATGTAATTGCAGATCTTCTGTCCAGACCAGTTGATAAAGAGGACAAATTTGTTTGTAACTTGAACACTATTTCCATAGATTTGCCATCCAGGAAATCTAAAGATATTCGTGAAGAACAATTGAAGGATGAGGATGTGAGAAAGATAATAGAGTGCTTTGAAAGTGGTCGGAAAGATGAAAACTATGTAAATTGGACTAGTAGAGGGTATCTGATGAATCAGGGAATACTGTATCGATATTCGCCTGAAACAGAGTCAGAAGAAGCACAGTTAGTTGTCCCTTGTCACGAGCGAGAACGTGTCCTACAGCAATATCATGATACTCCCACTGCAGGACATTGTGGAGCTGAGAATACGTATCATAAAATTGCTTCTAGGTATTTCTTTCCTGGCATGAGAAAGTTTATCGCCGAATACGTGAAAGATTGTGCTGAATGTAATCGGTACAAATCTAACAACCAGAAACCTGCTGGATTACTCAGAACGCCTATTTACTCACAAAGATTTGAGACGCTGGCAATAGACTTGTTTGGCCCTCTCCCAGAGACCCCAACTGGAAAAAAATGGATTTTTCTTGTTGAAGATACAAGTACACGATGGGTCGAACTTTTTGCCTTAAAAGATGCTACAGCTATCAATTGCTCTAAAATATTGATAGAAGAAGTCTTCTTACGCTATGGCCTACCTAGAAGGGTAATCAGTGACAATGGCGTACAGTTCGTCAGTGCTGTAATGCAACAAACTTGTAAAATCCTGGGTATTAAGCAAGATCTTATACCGTTATACCATCCTCAAGCAAACCCTGCTGAACGAAAAAATCGAGACCTAAAACCCAAATTAGCAATTCTAGTTGGTGATTCACATGATACTTGGGAGGACAAACTACCCATGATACGTTTTGCTTTAAACACTGCAAAATGTGATTCTACAGGTCATACGGCAGCTTACCTTCAGTTCGGAAGAGAGCTTCGAACCACAGATGATGTCAAGCATGATATAAGAGCTGTCATTGATAACGATAACTTCGTCGCAGAGATAACACCTTACTTGAAAGAATTTGCACGTCTTACACCATTAATTAGAGAACGTGTAGAACAAAAACAAGATGCAAGAAAGGAGTACTTCGACAAGAAGCATAGACCCGCTTATTATCAACCAGGTGATAAAGTTTGGATCACTTTACATCCCATAAGCAAGTCTAAGACCAAAACAACTAAGAAATTCATGCCCAAACGTGAAGGACCTTATATTATCCTAACAAATAGATCACCAAATACATATGATGTTGCAGACCCTGCTGCCCCTGATCAAGTACTCGGTACTTATCATACCAGTATGTTGATGCCTTATCAACAATCATCTAGAGATAACGGTCCCGTTTTCCCTTTGAAAAGTAGAGGAAGACCACGTCGACACCCTCAGCAGCTTCCTAATCTCAATCCTGTCTCCTTGCCGGGACGTCGGCGGAGCCAGAGGGGGAGTCTGTAGCGCCCTCTATCTGCAGCGCCACCCATGGCATCGTCAACGAGAAGGCCAGTCCCTCTCCAACAACCGACGGTATGAGACATGTCCATATGACTCTCATGTTTATTTTTTTTCTTCAAATTTAAATGTTTTAGATGTTATTTAGTATCATTTGTAGTATCTGTGTGTATCTGTGTTGTGCTCAAATTGTACCTTAAATTGTAATAAAATATTTTGAGCTATTTAAGGAACCTATTTCTTTGTTCCTATTAAACCAGCTACATGCTACACGCTACACAGGTTCTCATTAAGAATTAAGTGGGCTGATTGTCAGAGGGGAAACCTTAATCATAATTCTCAACCCTTTTTGAAAAGAGAAAGCGTTGGGCCTCTGTTATCAGGATAATGAATTGCTTACGACGGTTTCTGGGAGGAAGAGCAGAAATTCTTGGACTTTTCATTGTTTCCATCGAGTTTCTCACCGGAAAAGCTGCGTTTTCGCACCTTAGCGTTGCAAAGCATTGTTATTGTGTGAGGAGTGTGATCACATTATGGAAATAATCTCTCTGTGCAATATTTTTTGTTACCATGAAATCATTGTCGTCCTGCTGCTTTGTGTTCTTGGCGGAGAAGGCGAATTAGCTACTTTCTTCGCGAGCGCGCCAAAACGATTCATTTTGTGGCGAGGAAATAAATGAGGCCTTTCAGAAGTCTTTTGAAGCATGCTCCGAATTTCACTTCCGAGTCACCTCCGAGGACGGAGAGTAATTTGAAATGTTAATTTGTTTTCAAGTTGGAAGAAAAGTTCTGTGAATTCTCGGAACGGATGATTCTCTTAAAGTCGATGCTATTTTATTATAAAAAAAGTCTGCTTGCATTCAATAATAAATGAATCCAACTCATGAATTAACTGGCTTGCAATGTTTTTAAGCTAATGGACTGTTTAAAATGTGTGCCGACCTTCAGTTACTTTACGTCACTATATGTTTAGTTCTGAAGTAGCCAGTTTTGCATGTCGATGCTAAATTTACGTATTATTAATTATATTTTGAAAAGTTTATCTCTAATAAAATTATTTCCTGTCCATGAGGTTAAAATAATCATATTTGGAAAAACTATTGAAATTATCCTTTGTTTTAATACTATTAAATAATCCATCAAGATGCATATATTAATATTAATATATGTCGAAATACGATCAAGAAATAATCAGTTTTTCATTTGATAAGTCGAAATAATTTTCATAATAGCTAAAAATTAGCATAGGATGTGTAAAACCCTGTTATATATAAGCCTCTAGAATGGTTTTACTAACGATGGACTTCACATATTGCAATGGAGGAAACCTGGAAAATTCAGAAGGATCCATCTCGAAAAATGTATACTAAGCTAATGGTTAATCTTTAGTAAAGTTCGCTTGCTCGACGATATCGTTTGTGGATGCTTTTAATGGGCAGATATACATTCAGAAAACATAAACTTTACATCGATATTTCTACCCTACCTTTGTATAGTTGTAGGATTGCGGTTCTCAGTGTAGGAAGTGCCTCAATTTCGATACCATCACTTGTTGAACAAACTAAGAAGGATGTCACTTTGTATTGTCACACACAAAGTCTGCAAAACTTCTTTTCATTTGTAAATGCTTGTCTTTTTGCTAATCTTCTACAATAGTTGTAGAAGTGATTGTATTATTAATACGCACAGAATTAAAATCATTTTGCTGTCGTCCTAAATTAAATTGTCATTTTTTTCGTATCAATTTTTTAAAAATAACTTTATTATAAAGGGAATCAAACTCTTGTAATTTAATTTATAAGAAATCAAAATCTGTTATAATGCACGGAATTATTTCACTGATTATTTTACAAATATAATGTAGTTGCATTGATGAAAATCAATATATTTTGTGAATTACTTGATACAATGAATCATCCATTAAGAAAATTCATGTCACTCTATTGGGATAGTTTGTTTTTATGTGAAAAATCGGTGTTAAGTAATATTTATTATCAGGAGAAATCACAAAGTTACACATTGTTGTTGTACTTTGTTAAAAAATTGAACAATTGAATTGTCTAGGAACAATGGAATTAAAAATATGTATATGCATGAAAAATTTGTCACCGTATAATGAATAGCCTAATTGCTTAAAACTATTATAATTTTTTTTATTATATTTACTTTATTTGGTCGTTTCCAAGATGAATTTTAAAGTTTTGTCACAAACCATTTTTTTAAAAGAATTTATGACAAAGATAGAAACTTGGAAACTCATCAAAAATAAATTTTCAAACACTTATACTGAAGGCAAGAAAGCAACATTCGCCTTACAGTTTTGCAATGATTAGAATCAAACTTGTAACTTTGCACTTTTAAAATATGTTTTTATCATTAGCCATAGTAAGTCTTCATACTGGAAATTAAAATATAAGGCAGCTATATATTTTAATTATCATTGGATGTTTGGAGCGAAAAGTCATAAATATATTGAATTTACGCCGATGTTAAAGACTCGCCGATTTGAGTCTTATATTTCAGTGCTCACTGAATTGAAATGAGAAGAGATTATATTGAGGATGATTTGATGTCATATCCATGGAGTACGTACAAAAATCCTAAGTGTCCCCGAAGCTATCGAAGATAGCCCTGGCGATCTCTACAGATTTATCTACACAATGCACGGAAAAAAAGTTGCCATAGCCCCAGAGCGGTTGATTATATTGATGAGAGTGAATGTTTTAAATCTAATTAAAAAAATATACAACACACTGTATTAATAATAAGCATTCCTGGATAATAAAACATATTATAGACATTTGAAAAAAAAAAAAAAAAACTTAAAACAGCTTTCAACCGTAGCATCAAAAATAATTTAGTAGCTGCTAATTATTTGCTCATTAAACCAACATTTAAATATGTTACTTTGTACAAAATTTTAAAAATCTTATTTTGTCATAATTTCACCTAGAATTTACTATCAGGAGATCACCGTAGCCTAGTAGAGGTAAAACATTTCGGAGCGAAATTTTCCGGGTTTGATCCCAGTCACTGTTGAACTACAGGAGTTGGATGTTGTGTTTTTGCCTTCTGTATGCACGCCTGTCGGGATGGATGTTTCTAAGATTTCCGGGATTCCTCCTTTGAAAGCACATGAATGTCGCTCACTATGAAAAATCTCCTAGAAAGTAATTATGCGGTATTCATTAAAGGGTCTTGCAACAGCCTTTGGCTATTAAGATGTCTAGAATCCTGTGTGTCAAAACATCTAATTATTAATAGAATTTAGTATCTGGTTTTAATAGTAATTAATTGTACATTAATTTTTTTTACAAAACTGAATATTTTAATCTTTACTTTATCCTTCTCTTGCCCTGAAACATTTCAACAACGTTTATTTTTTCATATCAATGCTATTGTTTAGTTTTATGTTATTGAAAAAATTGAAAAACAATAACTTGTTTTCTGTAAAAGAGTACACCATAGTTAATTTGGCAAAATAAAAGTCACGTGAAAAAATAAACCTTGCTGCTTTTAACTTAAATTTTGAAGATCATTGTCATCTGGATTTTATTTTGAAGCCAATTTATATCTTATCAAAGAAACAACCTCATTACTTTTTGTCTATGAACTTATTTCATTCTTTTTCAAGCCAATTAAAAAAAATATAAGTTATTGAATAGCATATGCTCTCGAATTGCTTTGAACTGTCTGTGTGAGTTTGTTGAAATGGTATCCATTTTTACGATATCTTGTCATTTTTTAAAAAAGTTATTTTTAAAAATAACTGCTTTTTCATTTTAAAAGTATAATCAAATTTCACTTCATTTCAAAGTCTAATACAATATAAGTGAACAAACCCTATATTTGCAAAATTTAACAGTCTAAATGTTAAATAATATTCAAATTAAAAGATTTTGTAATATTGATAGATGACTTCGCGCATAGATGACATTCGAAGTTACTGCATGAAATCTAAAAGACTATCAATATAAATTTCATATTTGTTAGGAACATAGATATAACTAAACAATTTCTATAAAATTTGAACAGATGATCAGTATTTTCAATTCATTAAGGCATAAATCTGGAATTGAAGGCAAAAATATCGAATTCTTGTGTTTTCGTTGAAATTCAATCAAAATAACATTGTTTCCTAAAAACAACGAGTTTCTTCCCCCCTCCCTTTTTTGGCTGGGCAAATTATTGTTGGTTGAAATTATGAAAACTCTATTCGAGAAAATCTCGAAATTATTATTTCAATCACAATAAATAGATGTTTGGAGTGTGTAGAATTGGAACGGTGGATGATTTTTTGGTGACAAAATCAATGGCATCCACTATTTCACCATTCAGCCATGGGAAACCTTTTTAATTGACATGTTTGAGATTGTAGTCTTTAATTCGAGAATATATTCAATACATAGAAAAACGAGAAATTGAAAAAGTGCCTAGATTTCTTTTTTTGGATGCGTTTTCTCCTCTACAGAAACATCACTAGTCTTTCAAATAATAAATTTATGGTTAAAGATATTGTATGTATGCCTGCGCGTAGATATTTGCACTAGTTTGGGATGTTTTAAAACTAAATTTTTCAATCCAATTTGTATGCAAAAAGTAACCGGTAAGTTACACACAAACATTGTTCTCGTCCAGCTCTCAATGTGTTCGCACGGTCAAACGCTGATACCAGTAACTAATCTTGTCGCAGAATGTTCAGGATTCTGATCATCCTTTCAATAATTAGATTCTGATCACCATTTCAATTGACTCCCAACTTAGACGCTAAAATAGCAGCTAAATGACCTGACGCTCAATTCAAAGGTTCGTAGGTTTAACTCTTACTTTAGTCATGGATGTTGTAATGATTCGAAATCCACTTAAAGGTGTAAAATACAATCAACTTAGCCTTAGTACGTAATAAATTACCATAGAGCGGTAATCAAAAACTAAATTCATCTTAAACAAGACTATTTTGAGTAGTTTGGAATTTCATTTCGGTCTCGTTTGGGCAATTTGTCTTTAGCAATAAACGATTGTATCGCAGCTTTCAATTGTAGATATTGCACGTAATAGTATACCGTACTCGAATCTCTCATTTCTAATAGGTAATTCAACTGGTCAATGAATGGGAAGAACACTGGTCATTAATTAAACAATTAATGTTACGAATTTTTATGTATAGAAAGTGATCTTCGCATAGATGACAATTTTAAAAAGAAGCAAGATTCGCTCTTGAAGCGAGCTGGTTCCCGAAGCGATATATCTTTTAACTCAAGTGTAGGTATTAAAGGGATCGTGATTGACCGGTACAACGCCAAAATATTTTGGTGTATTGCCGATATCAAATTTTATGATTGGCATGCTCACAAATATACTTGTTAAACCTCCGATCGTCATTGAAGTGAGACTAATAAAATATTAACACACACCCAGCGCTATTCTCATACAATAACAGGTCGAGCGAAAAGCAAAAGCATAAACACCTCTGAAAATTTTACTGCAGAGAATTCTATGACCCAATACTAATGAATGGTTCCATTAAATTTTACTGCTGCACTCTTTAATTTCGAGTATATTATTCGACCTTTCATTTGAGGCATCCCAGTTATATGCAAGAATTTATCACTTGTATGTGAGTAATCAAGGCGGAAGAAAGGAAAATTTCCGCATGTTCTTATGAAGATCGAAATAGAGTGATTTACGAAAGTTAAATTAGCGTATCGCCAAGGCCTTATCTTTGGCGATGAGGTATATATTTTACCCTTGTCAGGCTATTGTGGACAATGGTTTTTAACTATTTGCCAGCGAGGTTGAGTTGAATAACCGGTTCACGCCGACATACTACAGTATATAGGAAACAAGCATTCCTTATTTATTGATATGCAGCACAATTGGAACCTTTTAAAAACTTTTCGGATGTTGCCCACTTGTTTGCGCACTCCGCTTCCCTTTGTGTCCGTTATGGTTCGATTCTCGAAAGGATATATATTTCTGTTTGTCGGTTCACAATCTTAGTTGTTTGTTAGTTGTTGCTAAAATAGCTGTGTCAATGTGCCTTTGTGTTGAATTTCTGCTTCATGTTGTCATATTGACTTCCAGTGTTACATTCATATTACAGTTATTTAAACTTTTTATTAGCAGATATATATGGTTTGAAATGTTAATGAAGTTACTGACAGAATATTTGGTTTTCCTTCACGATTTGGTCGGTTTGGAATCGAGTCGCCCCCCCCACTTCAAAAATGGTATTTAAATTTGCTGCTCTTCTAATCTAAAATTTATGAAACTTACTATCTTCAAAACTAAATTTTAAAACGTTTAGAATCAGTCACAATGAAAATCATTACTTTTAAATATTAACTCTGATGTTCTAAAATTTTGGAGTATTACAGAAGGAAAGAATTTTTTATTTCTATTTTCTACAGCTAAACATAATATTCTAAAATTTTTAATTAAAATGAAACATCTTTGAAACCGAGTTTGCTCAGGATCAGAAGTATAAAGAAAAAAATTCCTTTAAAAATAATAAATATTACAATTAATATTAAAATTTGAAGAATTAAAAAAAATTATTTCTATTTTCAATAATTAAGCATAATAGCTTGACATTTTTAAATAAAATGACACATTTTGAAATTGTTACCGTAGTTACTAAAGATAAAAGAAAAGAAAGTTAATAAGGATAAAATTTGTTAATAAAATGCATTGTTCCCAAAATTTAATTCCAGAAAATACAGAATCAGAAATATGAAAGAAATTGCGTTTTAAAATTATTGGGATTAATACTCGAAAATTTGTTAATGAAATGAAATGTCTACCAAACAGAAAATAAAAACATTTTTTTTAAAAATCGCTTTTCTGTAAATCTAATACTCCAAAATTAATAATAAAATGCAACATATTCGAAAGTGAATTTCAGAAAACAAAAAGGAATTAAAAAAATAAATAAATTTCCTTAAATATTGAACCTGATATTCGAAAATTTGTGAATAAAATGCCTTGTGGATAAATGCATTGTGAAAATTATTATAAAATCGATGAAATTACCATTCACAAATATAATACGTATACTTTTTATATATATCTGATTTTATATACAATACTGCTTGTAAAATAGTTAATAAAATGCAACATCTTCGAAAATGTATTTTAAAAAATATAATATCCGAACTAAAAATGCTACCTTTCAAAAATTAGTGAATAAAATCAAGCTTCTTCGGTATTAAACTATACATTTAAAACTAACTTCATTTGAACTTCAAATTTAATTCAGTTCATAAAAGAAAACTCATAATTAAAAATGAATATCACCCTTATTTCCAGCATTAATCCTAGCACTAAAATATGTAGTTTTCTATGCAAGATACCAAACAATATTCTACTGTGTAGCAGCGTTTATAAAAACGTTAATCGTACCTCAAGGTTAGACGTTGCGCTTATAAAAAAATGCAATTCTAAAGATGTTTCTGTGGAAAAAAGAGATTATTTATAACTCGAAGTGCTGAGAGAGAACAAAATGAAAAATACCTTTTATTTTTCATTTCACTTCTAAAATAGAATTTCAAATGAAGAAGCAAGACAAGATGTTGAAATCGTCTTTTTCCCAAAATACTCAAAACGATTATAAAAATTGTTTTCGTTGTGTTTTTAAACATGAGTATTTACTGTTTCGCATTGATTTTCGTAATTAGTTAACTGTTGAAAATTTGCTGACTATTTCAGAATGAATATTTTGAAGTGGTTTTATGGGTATAGTTTGATGGAGAGAGAAATGGTTGGGAAATGTGTGAGTTCGATATATGTGACGTTGTCGAGCATAATTGTCTTGTGAAAGCTTGTACGCAGTAAACTTTCATTGGATCCCATTGTTATGAAACAAACTAATGACTCCAATTTTGAAACATACATTTAATTAAAAAAAGAACAACATTTACAACGGAGTCATATCTGGGTTCGCGACAATCTCTCTCGCCTGCTTCGCGTACAACGAGTCTTCGTATCAAAACAAAACAAACAAACAAAAAAAAAACATAGGCTCTTAAAATCGGAAGTGCCGATGGCGAGACATTACAGACTAATTTATTCCTTCCTTCCCCGGAGTTTTTTTTTTCTTCTTATTCTAAGGAAATCAACCTGCAAATAAAAAAGAAAAAACACACACTAACAACAAAGAGCAAAATTTAGTATAACAGATAGCCCTGATCAATCGGACTCTGGCTGATACACAAAATTATATGTAATTATATAATATTAAATATAAAATAAAAATATATCAAAATAGCACAAAATAATTATCTAACACAACAGAATCTTCAACACTAACTAAATTTACAAATAGACACATTTTTATTATAAAAAACATTTTTTTTATTATGTACACATGTAACAACAATTGAAATTTGTATTAAAAAAAACATTTTAATTTAATATCTAAGAAAAAAATTAAGTTTGGTTATTCAGCATTCTACTGAGATTATCGGCATTCTGATGTAATTTGCCCTTTCTGTGAACAATATAAAAATTTAGGCTTTGAAGCACCAAAGCCCACCTTAAAAGTCTGGGATTAGATCCTGTATGATGTTTTAACCAAACTAAAGAGTTATGATCAGTTTCGATAATAAATTTATACTGACCATCTAAATAATATTTTAATTTAGTAACAGCAAAAATTATTGCTGCACATTCCTTTTCTATAGTGCTATAATTTTTCTCAGATTTTGAAAATCTTTTACTCAGAAATAGGATTTGGCTTGTCAAAATTTGATTTGAAAAGCAGTTTTTTTTTAAAAAGCTTCAGTTAAAACCAATTTTTACTAATAAGATTTTGACAGAAACAATTATACCAAAAAATATTAGCTGGGATTTTAACTGCTCATTTTTTTAAAATCAATCTACATAGAAAAGTTAGTTCTTAAAAGGTTGCGTTGATACTGTGCTTTGTAATTGACTTCTGCATAACCAGAGTGACATCCAAGGGTGTTCGCCATTATTTCCGGTACAATTGCATATGTACCTGTTGAAAAAGCACCAGGAGGCCTTTTCAGCCACGAGAGCGTGACCCGGTCGTTCGCACGCGTCACCTGAAGGGCGATTCCATTTTTTTACCATCTATCAATCGGCACGTTATCGTTTTGTTGCGTTAGAGCTAACGGGCTTAAAATCTGTTATTTGTTTTCGCAGCACCCTTGGTATGAAATGCACGTGACTTTCTCACATCCAGCATGATAAGAAAATATCGTTTCTTACATTATTAAATTTTTCTTGTTGCACCACGATATTGTTTAAAAATTACATTCCGTTTGCTTTTTTCTATTGTATTTCGTTTTTTCTATTTTTCTTTATCCCTTGAAGCTTTATTCCATTTTAGTTTAAAATGGAACGTAGCCTTATTCTCTAGATCCAGATGGGCCAGTGTCGAACTGGCAGCAGAACATATACCATTTTTGCATTTAGTTCAAGAGTTCGTATGTTTGATTCCCATTTATCTGTGTGTTGTAGTTTGAAGTTCCAGTTTAATCTTAGGTCCCGATCAAATTAGCTCTCGTGTTTAAAAATAAGCACAGAGCACAAACTAAATTATATTAGGCGTGCCAGTCAAAATCATAGATAATTCGAAATATTAATCACCTTATTTTTTTAATTTTTTATGATTTTTTATTTGATATGTAGAAAGCTTTCTAAACGTTATGTAATTTTTTCAGTGTCCATGCGTATTTTGCCTTTTTTGACGTTTTTTCTTTGATTGTGGGCTGGGTTTAGTGCCTCAAAGGAACAGAATCGAAAAACTCTCACGC
Organism: Latrodectus hesperus; assembly: GCA_037975125.1. Lineage (NCBI taxonomy): Eukaryota > Metazoa > Arthropoda > Arachnida > Araneae > Theridiidae > Latrodectus > Latrodectus hesperus. Next base: position 76,857,062 of record CM075852.1, read on the forward strand.
ACTCACCCTGTCGGGCATGCGAGCAAAGCATAAATTCTACTTTCATATACCATCCAACATCTATTTTACTCTCCTAAGAACTCGGTCTTACCATTAGCTCATGGAGAACTTTATAATTTTTATTTGATAGCACGAGCCGGATAGCTGAATAACATTGCAAAGGTTTTCGTAACATGCATCCGATTTTCCTTTTTTAAGGATTTTTCACTGAAAGTGAACTGCATTCCAATAGCTTAAAGGAGGAAACTCGAAAGATGTCTAGGCATTTATTCTGATAGAGGTCCATATGGAAAACACACAACACGCATCTAACGTTTTTTAACAATGCATAGAATTAGATCGTTGTCTTGTCATACTACTTCATTGGTGAAACAGTTGTTATAATATATTTGGATTAATAATAAAATTCTGAAATGTGTCTCCGTGATTTAATTTGCTCTGAACAAAAGCCATTAAACCCGCTCTGGTTATCAGTAGTTGTCAAAATTGTTGTTTGGCTCTTAATTTGGTTTTGAGCTGATTGGTTAAGCACCTTGGCCTTCAGTTCCTCAATTCGTATGTTCGATTTTCACCTTGGACATAAATGCTTGTAGTGGGATCAGAATCTGGCTGCAATCGAATGAGGCGTCGTGTGCACAAAGTGACCTTAGAGCGACAAATTAATCAAACTAAACTTATATTCTCCAATCGGAAGCATTTTGTCAATTTGGTTTCCTCTCATGCATTGGGATTTCATATTTAAATGAAAATGTAAACCAGTTTCTTGTTTAAAGAAATGTTTTACATAGAAAAAAACAGCTGAGTTCAGTGCTTTGGAACGAGGCTTTCCGAGAACTTCCATAAAATTTGTTTTCATCGTTTATGTTTAACGTTTTACCGCTACTTTTGTACGCGAAGAATAAACTAATTGGGACCTACAAAATTAAAATGGATTCAAAATCATTACAAACACACACGCTTGTGTGGCAAGTTGTTATTATGAATTATTAAACTGAAGACCAAACCGCTGATTATTTATATTGCAAGTGTATCAAGAAAAATGTTAATATGTTTAATTCAGAAATTTAAAATAAAGCTTATTTTTTTAAGAAAGCATTTTTATTATTTTTTTTTACATTTGTCTAAAGCATAATATAGTAAACATTTTTAGCATCTAAAATAAATGATTGGTTATTATTTTAGAAATGAACGGTTGCTATAATCATTCTTTTAACTTAATTTCAAACTAGCCAAAAATTATTTTATTTCATGCATTGCAAAATTGAAATTCCTCCCCATTTTTAAATTTGGATAACTTATATTCGTTAAGTTTTTAAGAAAATTGAAAGCATATATTTGAATGTATTGTAAATGTGTGTTTCTTCTTCTTTCTAAACATATTTTCTTCTTTCTAAACACATGCCGAACACAGCAATTTTCATTTCCATTGAATAAAAATTTGAATTTGCTTGGATGAAAAGTTACAGTACTTTTTTTGTGTGTTTTTAATGCTTTTTCTTATGTTTATTGCCTGATACATATAAATATTTTCTCATATTTGTAAACTTTTTTTGTTAATCTTCTGAGAAAAATTAGAAAAATTAAAGGCATTTTCTGAATTTTAAAATTCTGCACGATTTTACTGCTTTTTTTTGGGATTGATTCTTCAATTCGATAGTGATGAAAAGAGCCGAATGAAAAAAGTCACATTCGTCAGTAAAAAAAAAAAAAAAAAAAAAAAAGCCATTCCAAACATCATTTATCCTCTAAAGCAGCGCGTACATTCCGAAGAATCCATTTCTTTCTTTTTTTTTCCGGAGAGCCTTATTTTGTACACCCTTTTTTATTTCCTTTCCCTGAAAGTTACACATTCCGAAATCCTGGAGTAATGAAGACTGCCGCCCGGGAATTAATCCGGGAGATTTCTCTCCTGCTGTTCCTCATCTCGAGGCAGGCCGAGATGAAATTCACATGTGATTGTGCACGAAAACGGCGAATTAAGGAGCACTTACTTTTCTTCCTCCACCCCTCACTTCAGACTAAGAGAAAGTTGAATTTTAGAATGTACCACTATCACCAAAGACAGGATGGAAATAACTTTTGGATGCAATATATCCGTGTTTATTTTTTCTTAAGAGTAATTGGCTTGCATTTCTTCCGTAGGCCTGGAGGTAAGAGATTTTAATTTTCATCGCGAATTAGTTATTTTCATGGGCACAAACAATATTCATACAATTTATAAAGCCATGTTTTTCTGTATGCATTTCTATTGATTGTATATTATATACATATATTGATTTGAATATATGAAAATATTTAATAAAATAATTTTATAAATTACTCCAGAATCTTTTCTTGACTCTGCGAAACATTACTATTTACACAGATAAGTTATTCCGAAATTAATGCAGATTTAAATTAAATAAAATAATTTCTTTAAATAATTATCTTTTTATTAAATCATAAAAAAAACAAAGGATAGGGTTATTAATGGTGGTGCGTATCAAAATAAGAAGCGTTTCTAAGCTAATTACATTCATTGCGTTTAAACAAACACACCACATACAAAAACACAACATTACATTCATATTTTGAAATAATCACATAGAAAAGAATTAAAATTTGTGGGCTGTCTAAGCACCAAGACAGTCACAATTCGTTTTCGAAGTCCACTGGCCGACTCCCTGATTTTCCCTCTTACACTTTCGTGATCCTCTTGAGATTTTCTCAAGTAGGAAGAAGGGATTCTTTACAATGGCTTAACACACAGGGCACATAACCTCTATCACTTTGCTGGTATATTTTCACACTTTTGTCTAAATTTTCCATGACCAATTTGCATAAGTGTGGCTGAATTTCGATGGTGCATCTTTGAAAATTTCCTTTTTCAATGCACGCGTGCTTGTTGTTGGCTTATTATTTTAGACGCTTCACTTCAAATAATTCCATAAAAAGAAATCTAATGATGTTAAATTACACACTTTAGGTAGCCAATTCTTATCACTGAAATAAGAGAACGTGGTCAGGAAATTTCAACAATTAAAACACGTTGTTCTCTATCGGAAAGGTTCCTTTTTTACTAACTCTTAATTATACGTTGTCAAATGGTATTTTAATAGGGTTCCCAACACTTTACTACACTAATAGTTGAAAATTCAAATCTTGAATTAGTTTTGGGACATGCTAAATAATATTTTTAAATATTTACGAGAATTATGAATCGTTTAGTATAAACTGGGGGCACCCTGTGAAAACGGCTGATATCACTCCCAAAAAGTGATTATTAGCAGAGCGTGATTAAAATAATAGAGCCTCCTTTTGTATAGTGATGCTGCTGTAGGTAAGAAGTGGAATGAGAATGTCTTGCTCAACAAAAGTAGAAGAATCTCCAGTTGTCTGTTTCGATCTGTTGGAGTTGGTTTCGTTTGCTTACTGGAGTTATTTGCATGAAACTGTAACATCTTATTGGAGTCAAGGATTCTGCTTGTTGCCCTTCGTGCCACCCGGGGCATATAGATGGTGACTACCTCGGGCAATGTTTTATCGTTTTAAAATTTCTTGAAGACTACTTTGCGGACTCTTAGTTTAAATTCTTTTTATGCATATTTGTATAGGTTTGGATTTTGTGACTCTCCTTTATGTACTCTGTGCAGACAACATCAAATTTTTAATGCTACTCATTTCAACTCGCGCTCTGCACTTGTGTTTTTAAACTGTAGAGTTCAGAAATATTGGAAGGCTAGGGAAATAATGGCGTAGTAGCCAAATTTCTGGGCATTTGTAATAATAAATTCTTTTTATACTTGATTATCACTTTATTAGGCTACTCGTCAACCAATGGTAGAGATGCCGAAGATATGCGTAGGATAAAAAATTGGAATATTATTTTAATTATATTGATGTATCTTCTCCATAGAGAAAAACATCATTCGGAGAGAACCTTTCACACTGAAGAATATTCTTTTTCTTCTGTTTAATCTTGTAGCCAAATATGTTTTTAATTGTTTTTATTTATAAGCATTGGTTAATAATATTTAATGTTTTTAAATGTAAAGTCGTTTGATATATATATATATATGTGTGTGTGTGTGTGTGTGAATGTATGTATATACACACAGTTAAGTAATTTTTATTAAACTTAAAACAATCGCTCACTTTCATAGATTACTTAAATTTCAGTCAATACTGTTAATTTTTTTTTAAATTTATGAACATGTGTGTTAAAAAGATATTTTAATTTCTATTAGTCACAATTTTGGGGATTTAATTTTTTTAAAATAGTTATTTTTGGTATTTTTAACTATAAGTTCATTATTTTTAATGTCACAGACGCTTCATTGAGAAACTATCTTTTAACGACTACTGAATGTTGTTAAAAGGTTCTATAAAGTCGGACAGCCTTTTCTTTCTGAATAATTGCTTTACTGTAATTTTTTTCTCGTTTAAAATGTTATCCCTTAAAATCGTTGTACAAAAAATTAGAATTTTTCTTTTAGTGTTTTTAAAAGGGAATTTGTCATTTATTGAGATTTTTGTGTGTCGTCATGTCCTTTTCTGAATTATCCAGTGAATTTTTAGCGTAATGAAATAAAAAAAATCGTGATGTAACTCGATCTTTCTAAACCCCTGCATTCTAAATCGGGCATGTTACTTCCTACAATCCATTTTCACTCTTCGTTTGTTCTTGTCTCCTGCGACCATTCGGTGTTGGGGATGGGAGTACAGGTTGGCGAGCGAAAACTGGGTGAAAGCTCTCAATCACGCCACTGTGATTAAAAGCTACGCCAGGAAAGACAAGAGGCTTAAATGGCCGTTCGGGGTCTAATGATGATAGAGGTCCTACTCCGTGTGTGCCCGGGCATGTGCTTGCGAAAGACAAACGAAGCAGTTGATGAGTGGGCGTGCGGGGAAATGAATATTCGAGTGACGCAAACTGAAAGGGGTGAATTAGGTTCCAGTGAAAAGGCCCAAATAATTTGTTGCCCGATGCTCGACTGACTGTGATTACATACTGGGCTCAGAGTGCCGTCGGGTAATGATAGGGAAAACGAAATTCTCGGGCAAGTCTCATCCCCCGATGAATTCCCTGTCGTGTTGATGGAGATGTTACACAAAAGGCTGTGGTCGTTCATTTCATTCGAATGTTCTGGAATAGTTCTTATTTTTCTAAAGGTAGATGTCCCAAGAAATGAATCTCTGACACATATCATGATTTTTAGTTATTCTTTGTAAGACAGTGTGAGTTTTATGCTATTTTTCTTAATTCTGACTACAAATGAAACTTCTCCATCTTTTTTCATATCCTTTCTTTAATGCGTTAAAATGTTAATTTTAAAATCTTTTTTTGTGTAATTAGTACTTTTTTTATAATAACTTTGCTGAAAACGAAAACTGCTCTAACTGCTGTTAACATTCTAGCCTTCAATTCCGTAGTTCACGTGTTCAACTCCCATTTCGGATGTGAATTTTTTGGAATTTGTTTTAAACTCTAAGCTCTGGTCTAATTAGTCCTCATGAGCAAAATATGATGGCAGAGCAACAGACAAATTACACTAAAGCGAACCAAGTCATAAATGAACCGACTCAGTGATATATGTTGAGCTAGTGACTATAAACGGTCAGTTTATAATCATTAGCATAAACTTTTTCTTCAACAATTCTTTGGCTCAACCTCAACTTTCTAGTGGGGATGCTTTTCAAGATTCCATTTTTAAACCTTAGATCCTCTCTGATTTAGCGTACATTTGAAAATTGTCGCCTATGGCTGACAAACTAAAAACGTTGTAGGAAAAAAAAAAAAAAAAAAAGAACGCTAATCTGTGTTGCCTTTCTTTCATTTGTTTGCTTTTTAAATAATGTTGAGCACATTTGCTATTTTGTAAAGGCGTGTCTTTGTTAAAATAGGGTAACACAAAAAAATGTTATTAGATAGTAAAAATGTAACAAATGCTTATGGCCATGATCTCTCCTAGAAAATATTTGACACACTATAACGGACTCCTAAACTGCCGAATACTATTAAATATTTTGAATAATTGCATTATATTGTTACTTTATAGGAGGATTTTTACCAGTTACTTTGATCACATGTCACTAATACGTAAAATTTCCATCCATTCATTCGGTATTTAAAAAGCTGAAACGCAGCACTTAATAAGAATTCAGTAGAGGTTGGAAGAGCGAAGTATCCTTACATTCTGAAGAGCGCAGCACTAAAGTTGCCCCATGGTGAGCCCGAAATTCAAACAATAAGAAAAGCTGTTAGCTAGTATGATAAACTTTTGACAAACCTTTCCATTCAGTAAGTCTCATTAAATCAGATTCAATTCTAATCAATCAAAATCAGATTCAACATTAAATAAGCAACAAATATGCTGTATGAAAATATCGCATGTCCAAAAGTGTGATGGATCTGGCATACATGTGCATAATTTTGTTGCTTGTCTAACCGAATCCGTTTGTTTCTCAGATCTAAGTAAGGATTATGCTAGACAGTGCTGAGTTCGGATTGTTTAACATGTTTTTTTCTAGGTAAAGTTCATAAATTCATTTGCTTCAAAATTACTTCACACTGTTTCAGTTAAACATTCATTTCAACGCTAACGATGTTTTTCTTCTGCTTCTTTTCATAAACATATTGAAACAAAGTCGAATCTTGGTTTTAATTGTTGTATCAAATTTGAATTTTGTGTTTGCAATATTAGCAAGTAAATCATGAAACATTTTGACTTCACGTTGGTGCTAAAATTATAGAATTTACCTAATTTACCCTACCAAAAAATTACCGCAGATTATTTTTTTATTAGAACAATAAAAGAAAACAAATTTTTTATGCAGTTAATAAAATATAATGTAAGTATACGAGTATGATCTATTTTTTTATGAAATAAAATATTGAAATCTACCTGTGTATACTGTATGTATTTTTGGTTATCTGTCAAGTGCAGAGCCGAGCTGTTAGCGCTCTTCAGCCGAATGGTTAGAGCTCTTGCCTTCCGTTCAACAGTTCGTGGGTTCGAATCCCACCATGGATGTTTGTAGTGGTTCGGAATCCACTTTAAACCGTAAGTCCCGGTCTAATTAGCCCTCGTGTGCAAAAAATGACCGTTGAGCGACAAACAAACAAACAAACTGTCAAGTGCAGAGGTCGACAGATGAGCTTTTCTTACTCTTCTGTATCACACCAACATAAGAACATGAACAACATAATTCCCCAATCAGCCTACTGAAGTTCCACTATTCAAGCTTTTAGATTTTTCGACTTACTATCATCCATATTTATATACAAATAACCTTTTATTGCTGAACCTAATTTTATTCGTAAAATGATATTGTTAGAATTAAAAATTTTATACCATTTAAGAATTGTTAAATTTTATGATAACAATTTGTTATATTTACATTTTATGATTAATATAAAAATAATAACGGGGTATTATTGAAATTAAAACACAATAACACACAAATATTTGGATTCATTAAAAAAATTTTATATTTTAAAAATCATGAAAAAAAAAAAAAACGATATTTTCAAATCCCTTTAGAAGGGTAAATTCCATTGATCTTGATTGTAAGAGATTGATAAAGTGCCAACTATTAAAATGAATAAAAAATTAAAAAAAAAGTTCTCAATAGATTGGTGCGAATCGATGCAATTCATATTTTTATTTTATTTTAATCTATTAATACAATTTTTAATGTTTTTTCCATCAACCATATTCACAATCCAAACACCTGTTCCGACGTTAGGCCAACATTTACGTATTTCCTTGAAGTTTTATCAGTATTTTCGTTTTTCATCGTCGTCTGTTAAATAAAAAGTATTAAGGCGTTTTTTTGTTATCATTTATTGTTTGTTTGTCTGCGCTGTACCTTTCACATATTTACTTTTCGTGATAGTTTTTTGAAGATTTTTTCTGAGCTGATGGGAAGATCCTTTGTATGGGACTGTTTGCTGATAAGTTATTCGATATTGGAATGAGAACATACAGCGGTTCTTGGTGATTATTGTGGTCTGTCTTCCTTGCTTCAAAAACATGAACGGGTAAAAAGTCTATCATAAAGCGTTGGAGTTATGGTAAAAAAATTTCACCCCGCACTTACCATTATAAGAAATGAATTTGTAAAGTGGCCTCAGAAGTGTTGCGAAGAAAAGTGTCCGAGTTTGATACCTGATTCAACCGTAAACCATCATGCTGAGATGGCATGCCTATTTCATATATTCTTTAGTATCCAGTGTCATTCCGTTGGTGTGGAAGACAGAATGAAAGCTTCAACATTTGGAAGGTGCTAATAGCTGTGTTTAACGTCTACGTTGGCTGGAAATTAATAGCCAAACGTGTAATCTAAAAAATAATAATTAGAAAATTTTGATTAGTTAAAATACCAAATTTAAATAACGGACAAAGTTTGTTAAGTATAAATTCATATGCTTAAAATTCATTGTTAAAATTCAACTAGAAAAGTTCCAATATCAAATATCTGCTTATCTTTTTAAAGATTTTTTCTTTGAAATTACAATGTATAATGAAATGCGCTAATTAAAATTTTTAGCGCATGCATGCGACTGGTTTGCATAATGTAGTCAGAAATTGGAAAAGTTTGCATAAAACTAGATCACGATTTTGACATTTTGTGCCATTGATAGCCAGTTCTTTTCTTATTTGAGTTATTGTCTTTTATATACTTGGACTTCTTGAACTGTAATTTATTCTTAGTTTCAAGTTATAATCAACAGTGATTGAATTAGGACAGGTTCAGAATTTTAAATAAGTTAAATATGATTTTTTTTTTCATTTGCGTCTTCATTCTGCGATTGCTTAATATTTTGTTACATGTTTTCATAGCTCACAAGAAAGTTCATTTTGCAAAATCTTCGTTAATCATGGGTTTTGCTTTATTTGGTTTTCGCCCGTAGAAACAAACATTGGAAGTTATTAGATATTCCTTCTTAGCAACCATAAAAGCGGCATACTGTCTCTAAAGTCCTTCCTTCTTTTAAAATTCTCCCTTCTAAAAATTGATGTCAATGTTTCAAAAATTCTTACAACCGTTTTCAATTGTTTTACTATTCACTCAACATTGTTTAAAAAATTGCATCATCCACAAAATAATGATTTATATTTCGTGAATGTATAAAATGTATACCTATGTCGTAAGTATTCTCACGAATTGGTATCGAATTGTGTCATATAATGTAAACTCAGTGAAATAAAAATAATTATGCGCTTTATTACAAGCCCTTCTTAAACGCTTGCCGAGTTGGCAGCTGAAGATTGGCTCATTATGCTGTTATGTTAAGATCATGTTCATCGCAGTACTCGGTCCGAGTTCGATTCCATCTAACAACGGAGATGGGTATTGCGTTTTTGCTTTGTGCATGCACACCTATCTTGGTAGTTGCTTTGGAGTTTTCCGGTTCTCCTCTCTTGCGACATGTGGTTACGGCCAACTTGTGTACATGAAAAATTTTTCTGGAAAATAATAAGTATTTAACAGTTAATTCCTACTGTTGTAGTTAATTCTAGCTGATAAATTTGTCCATTCGTTTTAAAGTTGAATGATTAGTGCTGTAAATTTTAAAGTTTAACAGTTTGATCTATTCTTCCTACACGAACATTTGTTGTCATTCAGAATCCATTTTAAGGAGGATATTGCGGACTTTGCTCTTGTAGGCAAAGAGCAATTGTACAATAATAAACCAACCATCGCACAAGCATATTATGTTTGGGAAGTTCATTTTAAAATAATGAAATTCCCAAATATTCAATATCACAAATTTCCAACGAACTGAGGGCTGTCTCTATCATTCCTTTGACACATTTATTCTATATATATAAAAAAATATTTGTTTAGAGCTCAGCTATAGCTAAAAAATTCTTCTTTTCATCACTTCGTACATTTTTTTATCTTATATTGGCATTATTTTTACGTCTTACGCTTAAAGTCGATAAAACGTATTTCTCCTTTTCAATATCTGTATCGATCCTTTCTCCTCCATCTTTTTTTTCTGAGCCTGAGATTTTTAAAACTTCAAATTTCCCGAAGTATGGGAAATAGGATGTAGGGGAAAAGTTAACCCTTTTTTGTGTTGCGTGTGTGTCCTCGGAAATTGCCATTTTACCTAGCATTTTTTCGTTGGCTCCTGATAGATAGGAAAGCCGTGAATCTATATCTATATATTTTTTTGCAGTTCTTCATATTTACTATGTATTGTAAAATGTGGATTCTCACAGAAGTGGTTTGCCCTGAGTCTATCTGCGGATGGCTTTACAAGAGAGAAATATGAAACGGTTTCGCCATTCTTTTGTTTTGATCTTTCTAAAGGAATGTATATATATTTTTCAAAAAGTTGTTGGGCAAAAATTTTTGCTAGTCTTTAACGAAATCAACATTTATCTATATAAATTAAATCATTTTGTTTCTATGCCGATTTTAATTCTGATTTGAAATGAGAATGACTGTATGAAATGAAGTCAAACTTTTATGATCTGGGTATCGGTCTCTGGTTATTTTAAAATGAAAGTTACTTTTCATTTTGATTACAGAGTTCGTAATCAGTTTATAGCATAATTAACGCTAATTTGAACTTGCAAAAATTAATTTTTGTCATGATGCAGTTTAAGCAATATAATGTTCCGTTTCAATACAGAAAGTGTTTTTTTTTTTTTTTTTTTTTTTATCTAACAATGCCATCTGCACGTACCATCTGAGAGCAAAGAAAAGTTGCATTCTGCAATGGATTTCCCTTTCTTTTTACATTCTGCAATTGATTTCGTTTAAAAATCACTCTTTCTTTTTTAATATTTGAAAAAATAACTGTTTTTTTCTCTTTGAAATCCATGCGGTTACTCTTCCAACATATGGCTTTCCAACATATTTAGAAAATCCGTTTGAACGTAGATGAAAGTAAATTTAAACATTTAATGACTTTGTAACTTTTTCTTTAAAACTTTCAATCGTTCAGCCCTCCGTTCAATTTGCCTTTACCTGATCCATGATTGAGACCACATTTCTTGATGCTAATCAGCATTTGAATAAAGTGAAGTAAATAATGAATATTGTTACTGTTCCAAATCGCTAATTTTCTCGGAAAGATACGTACACGTTTTCTTCTGTAAGCTCATGAAAGCTGGCGGGCTTGGCACTCTAGTTGACATTCATTTTTTTATATTTTTTTATCTTCATTTTTTGATTTTAAAAGATTAAAAAAGCAATGAGTGTTTATTTGCACATTAAATTACAATTTCTGCGTTGACTATTCTTTCTGCCTTATCATTAACGAGATTATCTATGGAACCAAAAGAAGTGACCTATGTATCATTTTATTTATTATGAATTATATATGAGAAAGAACTAAATGTTTAACACACTAGTTCTTCAAATGTTTTCATTTTGGCTGAATATTTTCCTTCTGAATATAGCAATTAAATTTTCTTCCTGTGTGACGCATATTTTCAGAATATTTACTTGCTACCTGCGTAATTCTCAGGATATATTTCCGTCCTGTACTTTTTCCTAGTAAGAATGAATTTATTGACGACCTGAATGGAAATAGACTTCCTTTTTCCGTTTCGAGAGAATTTCGTTATTTCTTGGTTCTGAAATGTCCTTGAAAATTATTAACATTGATAAATAAATAATCGAAAATCGAATTTTATATATATTTAAAAAAGTTCTTTATATTTTTATGTATATTATTAGCAAAACAGGTAAATATTCGTTCTGCTCCTAAAAGTCTCATATCTCTTAAATAAAGTTTAATATAACATATCATTTGAGTACTGAAAAAGCAACTCTAAAAAATTATCTAAAATTTTTTTATCAGTTTTTAATACAGCGGACGCTTGTTTTTATGAACCCCGAATACCCTTTACGAACACTCAGGTTCTTGCGAACTTGTGGCTAATCCCTACTCTGACACCATAGACCAAATGATAATTTTACTCCTTAGCTAGCTACTACACTATCTAAAATTGAAAAAATCCCTTTTTTACGAACTTTTATTTTTGACATATAGTGTTCTTTTCCGTTTTTTACTTTTATGATTTGATATTTTTTAAATTTTTTATTTGATTCCTTTTTATATAACGCCTGGGAACTGGATTCATTCTTGAACAACGAAGGGACACGTGGAAGCATTCCAACAATAGTCGAAGACACGTGGATACCAAACATTTGATGGGAAAATACTGTGGTTCCGAATTCAATTTCTGTGTTTTCCGTTCGTAAGGAAGTGGAAAGAGGAAGAAATTCTTCTCTACTTCCTATACGTTTGAACATAGGAAGGGGAAACACATTTTAACAGCTTGTGTGCTCTCTTGATCTGAAGGGATTTCATTTGAGCAACTCAATTTATGAAGTTCAATTTGTCGAGAAAGGTTTTACTGATTCCGTTGTGGATTTGTCGCGATTGAAGAAACGAATGTGTTTATTAGTGGAAGAAAAACAAAAAATATTGAATAAGACAGAAATTGGAAAAAAAGAAAGTTAAATAATTTCTTGACAAATATATAAGCTCGGAAAAAAAATCTGGAAAAGAAAACAGTACCAGCGAAAAGAAACAATAACCTCCCTGTCGAAAATATGGTCGGGAAACAAAATAAACTTATCTGGAAAAAGCTTTGCTTGTCAGACTGAGAAAAATGAGAGGAATGAACATTCCTGTTGAAGATAATGTCATTAAAGAGAAATCCAACTGCTTTGCTATGAATCTCAACAGAAAAGATTTCAAAACACCAGACAGTTGGCTCCAAAAATTTAAAAATGGATTGAGCTTTAGAAAACTGTATAAAGAAGTGCAATCAATAAAATTAAAAGAAGTGTTATTTTTAAGTATGAATCTTATTTTGCACGTGTTTCTTTGTGAATATTAAATAATTCTTTCGAATAGTTTCTTAGTTATAAAGAAAAAGTAGTTTGGTAAAAATAATTAAGATCTTAATACCTAAAACATTCTCTCATTCATTGTTCTATTTTACGAACTATTTTACAGGTGTTTACGAGTTCGTAAAAACGAGCCTCTACTATATTAAATTCTGAATCAGGAAGAAATAGTAACTTATTACGTCACGGCAATGAATTTGACTGTTTTCTTAAGTTCGTTTGCAATATCGCTTGTCTGATTGCTATCTTCTGCTTTTGATTTGGGGGCTTCTACGATTTTGAGAATTACATTTTTTAAAAGTTCTGTGCCTCGTTAGTAGAATTGTACTGCCCGCAATGGAAGGATCCTGGGTCCAGTCCTAGCTGTTGAAAAGCAGGTGACGGGACTGGAGTAATGCGCTTCTACTTACTGCCTAGAAATTTTTCAGGTTTCATTACTTTTAATATTAAAATACATCCTACAATCTGTGGAAAGTTCTCCCGAAAAAGGATAAACTTGACAGATAATCAGATGTATTACACCTACCTTCAAATGTTAAAACTATCCATTCTTAGGTGTTAAAATAAGAATCCACCCTAAGAGGCGTGAACAAGTTTCGGCAGGATTTAACATCATTTTTTTAAATTTTATTTTTGTTATCAGATTACATATCTATCTATATCGGTCTATCTGCCTATCTATATGTATTCAGCTTTCGGTATACTAAAAACATTGATGAATGACCCTCAGTTTACTAAAACGTGGATCCGAAACTGCGTGCATATTTAACATCTTGTGGTAAGTAGTTTAACAACCAAAAATGTAAGCTCTTTTAAAAATCTCTCAGTTTTGCAAAGTTTTTTGCTCAGTTTTTACAACTCGGACATTTTCCATGCATCTTCTGCTTCTTAAGTTCCATTCAATGTTAGGCTTGAATATATAAAGTGATTCTGAATCCATTTTAAACTGCACGTTCTGGTCGAATTAGATTGTGCAAAAAATGATCCTAGATCGACAAATTAAATGCTGAACATAGGCCCTCAAACAAGACAGACGTGCATGTTGAACGCAAAAGCGTAATGTCCACCTCAATTGTTCAACAGTGATTAGGATCGAATTCATTTCCTTTCACTTTAAAAACTATTGCCCTATCATTAAGTCATAGTGAGCATGAGCTTCAATGTTCGGAATCCAGTTTAAAAGTTACACTTTCGATGAAGGAACCTTCTTGTGCGATCAACGAAAACTGTGATTTTCTCCTATGACATGAAAACTATTATTATTTCAATGATGAAAGCAATGTAGATAATTCCTTTTACTACTGATATCGAGTGTTTGAATCATCATATATGTAAAAGAAGGAATATATATATAAATACAGGGTGATTCTAAATTGTTTTTACAAATTAAAGGGGATGATAGTACTCATCCATACAAGCAATAATTCCATAGGAACATACGGTTGCATTCCACTCTGAGAGGCAGAAAAGAGAAAACACATCAAGAGTCTATCACGAATTTACCATATGCAAATTTCCACTGAGAAGCAGCAGCATTTTGTTCTTATTGGTTACCGCGGAAAGCCAATCAGAGTAGACCTTGTCCTTTATTAAAAACGCAATCAACACGTTTAGTCTGACAACAATGCCCACCGTACGACCCCTCGAAGACAACAGCAGAAATTTTCCGTTAACATCAGGGCAAGTATCCTTGATGATTATCTGGTATGCCCTTACATTATGACAGACCGTTTGACCGGCGCAACATTCCAAATCTTCTTAAACAAGTGCTTCCCAGTTTATTGCAGGCTTTTCCACTCGCCATCATGAGAGATATGTGGTTTATGCACGATGGAGCTCTAGCACATTTTTCCATCACGGTCGGTAACTTTTGAATGTCACATATCCCGCACGATGGATTGGACCTAGTGGATCTGTGGCTTGGCCTCCTCGCTCACCGGACCTCAACCCACTGGATTTTTTCATCTGAAGAACATGAAATCTTTAGTGTACGAGACGACGGTTGATTCAACTGAAGATCTCGTGGTTAGAATAGTTGTTGCCGGGATCAAAATTAATACGGCACAGGAATGTTCTAGAGCAGTATTTCTCAAACTTATTTCTTCTACCGCCCCCTTTGAAAATCAATTATTTTTCATCGCCCCCATTTTTTATACACTCCTAAAACTTAAAAACCACAATTTCTTCATTACTTTAATTAATTTAGTTATAGCGTAATATATTGATCGGTTCTGGTGTTTAAACTTACATTCTAACTAGAAATTTTTACCAGTGAGAGCAATTAAAACGCAACTTTATAATATTAATAATAGATTTTAATCAAATTATAAGAAACAATATATATAGGTAATCAATTTTAGTTTGTAAACTAATCTAATGGGATGGATGAATTTGATGATTTTTAGCAAGTTTGTTGATATCAGGTGGGATTTTACTCAAAAACAGTTGTAAGTCGCCGCGTTTGGTAACTTGCAAATGATTTCTCTTTTTAGTGAGCAGCGTTGTCACAGTGCTAAAATCCTCTTTCACGCAAATATGACGATAGGAATGATATCCAAAAATTGTTGAATGATCAACCACAATCCAGGGTACAACTGCGGAATTGACTTTTGTAGCCAAAAATTTTTGGTAGCCATTTTTAAATTTGATTTTTATTTCCTTGTTCGTTGTCAGTTCTATAAGTTCTTCTTCCAGCTGGGGTGATATTGCTATGTTGACATTTGAAAAAGTATCTAACACCCAGTCTGGTATTTCCAATTTCAAAATGTCCTGGAATCTTTCAATGAAATCACTGTGAAGATTTTCCAAATGTTGACAATAGACGAGCAAGTCGTCGTTGTTGCAGGATACTGATAAATTGGGAAAATTATGGAACTCACGTGTGCCGATATTCTTCTTGTGTAAGAGCAGCTTGGCTACGAAAGCAGCGACGATATTTTTTGTTTTTATTTAAGTTCAAGTCATCGTCTTAAAGTTGGAAATTCATATCATTAAACAATGTATAAAGGTCTGTCAGGTATGCGATATCATTCTTTGATGTGATGAGGTTTTCGCGCAATGTTGTGTCTTTGTTTTCCAAGAACTCTATGACAGAGTCAAACAGATTGTAAAAATGAGTCAGACAATTTCCTTTTGATAGCCAACGCACTTCCGTGTGAAAGATCAATCTGTTGAAATCTTCATGATTAGCAACACAAAGCTGATTAAATAATCTGTCATTTAAAGAGTTGTTTCGGATTTTATTGACTACTCTGATGACATGTTGCAATGATTGAAACGTCGTTCATTTAAATTTCTAGCAACTAAATGCTGTCGATGTATAACGCAATGTACAGCAATCACATCAGAAAGTTTGTTTTTTAAGTACGACATGAAGCTTTTTTGACACCCTGTCATAGCTGGAGCACCATCTGTAGCAGCTCATATAATATTCTTCAAGGGAATTCCTTTTTCATCACAAAACTTTTACTGTGTTTTAAATATGGCTTCTCCTTTTGTGTCTGTCTCTAAATTTCTAGCAAATAAAGTTCTTGACATATTTTTTTATCGTTAATGAACCTCACGTAAGTCAACAGCAATGCTTCATTAGTTGATAAAGTGGACTCATCCAATTAAATTGAAAATTGACTAGTCTTCAGAGGATTGCACAATGACTATCCAATGTTTTCAGTCATTTCACCAATTCGTCTTTGCACAGAATTATTGCTCAAAGGAGTATTTCGAATTATATCTGCCGCCGGTATGTGGAGCACAGTAGTTTTAACTTCTTTTATCGCCGGCAAAATTAACGTTTCTCCGACGGTGTGTGGTTTACCGGTTTGAGCAATTAAGAGAAAGATATTGTATGAAACTCGAAGTCCATCATCGTCTTGCTTAGCAGCCATCGAAAAAAGTTTCGATATACTTGGCTGAGCATTATGCTTCTTTTCCAGATCTTAAAAATAGGCTACATTTTTGTCCTTCTTATCTGGATGCATTTTTTTAAAATGATCTTGAAGGCTTCATCGCTTCGTTTGAAAATGTTTTTGAACAAAGAAGGCACAAAGGCAAAGATGAGTTTGTCGAATTTTCTATGAATCCATATTTAATATATTCTGCATTGTATTGCCGTTTCTTCTTTTTTGCTTGCGACATGGCTTTTTTTTTAAAAAAATATGTAAATAAAGTGTTGAACTTTAATACTCGTTTAAAGATAGCGAGCGAAACTACTAATGAAAATATAAGAAAAATTGCGAGCTTTTATATAGGATTTAAATACAGCAAGCATCGACAGGAATAAGGTAAACACACATAAACTCGTTTATCTCTTACGACGCTCAATCGTACTGAGCAAGTTAGGACAAGTATCGATGAACCAGCTGATTGCTACCACGTACAGTCCATTTTTGTATTGCAAAACCGCCACCTGTCGACCATTATATTCTGAAAAGGGGCGATTCGCTGAGATTAACTTTTTCCTCAGACCGTTTTTCAGAAGCACGCATGTTAAGTAAGCATTTCTCTTTTGTCTCAACCCTATTTTGATGAACTTGAAGCAGACCAGACGCATGCGTAAAAGCGCTGAAGGTTTCTGCAAACGAAAACGGACATTACGTCTACGGAGCACAACATCATAAGTGCACCGGCTCCCGCAGTTAGTCTTTATCCCCGGAATGTTTGCCACATTTGGCAATTCATGCATTTACACAGCTGTATGCCTTTAGTCATTTTACAACGTACGTGCATACGGCGTGCAGTCTATTTACGAAATCTATGTTAAGTATTTTAAGTTTTTATATCATTATACAGGGTAGAAATATAAACTAAGT
Organism: Latrodectus hesperus; assembly: GCA_037975125.1. NCBI lineage: Eukaryota > Metazoa > Arthropoda > Arachnida > Araneae > Theridiidae > Latrodectus > Latrodectus hesperus. Next base: position 76,874,734 of record CM075852.1, read on the forward strand.
ATTCGTTATTGTGTAGTAGGTAGGTTTTAATTCTAGTGAAATTTAAAATATAAAGTTAATCAAATTACAAATCTACCATCGCCCCCTAACCCACGTCAACAGCCCCCATTTTTTCTGGGCCCCTTAACGCCCCCTCTAGGTTTCAAACGCCCACAAGGGGCGTTATCGCCCACTTTGGGAAAGACTGTTCTAGAGGGTGCTCCAGTCGTTCCTTCGCCGGTGTCAACTGTGCAACGACATACTTGGGCGACATTTTGAAAATCACATTTCTATATATATAGTTATTAAGAGGTATCACATTTTTATATATATAGTTAAATGCTGTGAGGTTTTCACTAAACAATAAATATGATTGTGAAACTTTTGATATTATTTATTCGCTTACCCAATACTGTTGTAATATATATGTATATATATACACACACACTCTGTATGAACAATATGTTCAGAATAAACTCAGATTTATTCATTTTTACAGACTTAAAACTCAATACATTTTTAAATAAATGTATTGTTTTCAAGTTGTTGATTTCGATTGCTTTCGTTTGTATATCAATTCAATGGAGTAACAAATCTAATACAAAAACAATTTGTTTTACCTTCGATAAGAACAAGTCAAATGAAAAAAGAATATATACATTCCTTGCATAAAGGAAATCGGAATTCTTTTTGGCTTTGTTCAGATCGTAAGAATTTTCTCTTCCAATAAATCCATATAGTGCTTAGATTCTTCCAATCCATTGATCACTGGTACTTAATATGCATCTCAGTTACGGTTGCAGTGGATCTTAATTCGTTACTTAAGCATTCAAAACCCAATTTCTCTTGAAATGGGTAATGAATAAAGTTTTTCCTTCCATCTGCTTGCTGGGGACCTTTTCCCTCTGAAACTAACCAGATCGCCGTTTGAGGTTCCTTCCCGGTTATTGCTTCTAATCTAAATTTAATGCAAAAATCAATATTTTGGACGAGGCTGAAAATAATAATAATAAAATAAGGAGGAATATTTTTTTTTTATTCTTCTCCTTTCATTTTTGGATATCATAAAGCGGCATTCTGGAATCTCGAATATCTTTTCCTGTATTTTTTAAAGAAAAATATTCGCCCCCAACGAAATTTTTATTTACTTTCAAAAGAAATTGTGGGGGAGGGAGAGGGAAGGTTAGGCTCCTGACAGTGAGGGAATTTTTAAAGATTTGGCCCACATTTCTTATGAGATGAAACTTAATAATGATCCGTGGGTGTTTTTTTTTCCTTTTTAGCTTTTGTACCCCTCACCAATGTGTATTTTTGGCGGTGAATATTCCGCCGAATTGAATGCGTAATTTGAAATATCGCCAACATTTAGCAGAGCAGTTCGTTGATATATCTATTTGCTTTTAAGAAAAGGAAAAAAAAAAGTTAATTTCTTTTCAGATTGAACGATGATCATTAAAAACGGAATGGGAATTGTTTGCTGAGGAATAATATATTTTTTTCATTTCTTTAAAACCATCTTTTATCGCTTATGCATTTGGGAATAATAAATACTTTGCGCGCTGGTTATAAAAGGGGAACATAAATTTTAAGTAGTATTTTCCTAAAAGTGTTGTATGAGAAAACATTCCATTTTTAATTATTCATTATTATTGATGAAAGTGACATAGTATTTGAATATATCGTAAAAAATTTAGAAGAATTTTAAACTGTTTCTATTTTCCTTTAAGTCAACTGAGATTGCTCAAAAATTCGAGCATATTTCATTCAATTTTTTAGCATATGGTTTGAAATAGCATTTCTATGTTCTTAACGTAAAGATATTCTGAAAATATTCTACTGGAACTCAGTTACAATCCTTAAAAGGAAGCGAAGAGAGTGATTGAGAATCCAAAGAACAATGGGGCGGCAACACCAAATGATATTATATGAATTGATAAACTGAGACAGGGTGATGTCCTTGCTTGCGTACCTTTCTTAATATCGGCCTTGAAAATAAAATATTAGATGCCTATATAAATTATAACTAGAAGCTTCATTTCTTAGAGACTGGTAAAATTGTGAGCATATGCGAGGATCTCAATATTATTAGGAGAAGTAATGTAATAGATATAAGGACTTATTTTTTTAGAATCGAGCCAGATACGTTGGACTGATCATTCATAAGATTACATCAAATGCTTATCAGAAACAGTTAGAGCACATAATCCCCTCTCACTGCGAATAAATTCTTATACTTTTGAGAGCTTTGCTCAGTTTATGTATCTTTGTGCTGTTATCGCTTATGGCAATAAAGCTAAATTGAAACTGATAATAGATTATATAGAGCTAAATGATATTGTCATCGTTTAAAGAGTGTGTCTTAATTGTAACACTTCAAAATAAAATAAATATTTATACGATTCTTGTTAGGTCTATTATATTATATGGTCAGGAATACTATCTATTAGTATTAACAGATGAAGAAAGACTTCTAATCTTTAAAGAAAAAATGCTTTGAAAATATATAGTCCTGTTAGAGAAAATAATAGATGAATTCTGTTTAACTATGAAATCTATTGGAGACTTGAACTTTGTTGAAAAAGATGATCTTTTCAACCGTAGAAGTTACCAGGGAAACAGAAAGATTTCACCATATTAGATGGCAGTTCTCAAAAATATATTATTGTTTGTCGCTGTAGGCTTGCATCGACTGACATGGCTCGTTAGAGGAAGTTTATTGAATCCTTATTCACATGTAATAGGCTGCAATGCAAATGAACAAGAAAAAGAATTATGTGATGAAGTCTTTATGCTAGTGAAATTGAATTACTTTGTGTTAATGTTAGCTCATTGTGGGCTAATTTCAATACCCGAGGGGAAATTTTGTGGTAACATTTCCGTTTCTGTTTATTAACGGGATATATAAGTACATATTATTTGTTTTCTGCATGTTCATCTTTCCAGAGCGTATGAACTTTTCGGATATTCTTTCTTGTGACAGTGAATAATGTCTATGTCTGAAAAGTTTTTTTTAAGGTATTACACTGTGAATGTTTAAAAGTGTCTTTCCATAACTCATTTATACGGTACTTAGTTATCTTGTTATATATTTTTGTGTGAAAAGTGAGAAATTGTGTTATTTCTCTTAGCTGAGTATAAAATATTTTGATAAAATGTACTTTTTTGTCTCGCAATTAATTTATATCGTTTCAATGCACCAATTGCTGCTCTTGAGAAAGCCTATTAAGAGTTGAAATCATTGTAACATTAGTTTTTAACTCATTAAGCTCATGATGAATAACATTTGTTATTACAAGTTTAAACAATACTTGGATTAAAGCCAAATTAGTGAGAGGATGTCTACAAGGAGATGTCCTTTCACTTCTCATTTATACTCTAGTGGTTGATAATCTAAGATTAGCACCACAGCAAAGATTCTACTTTGAAGTTTATGCTGATACCACTTGTACGAGGAATGTTCCAAAATATTGTAGTGATTTTGTACAGAGAGTACTTAACATAGTTAATAAGTGGGATATTAACAGAGAATTATACTGATTTGAATAATGACAGTGAATTAATCAAGAAAAGTTTTCTGTTATATTATTTACAAATAAATGTATTATAATCTTTATCTCCAATTTTAAATTAAATAACTAACCTATTTAATTTAAAATTGGAGAACGAGAAAATTTCCTCCAATGGTTGACAGTGTTAAATATCTTAATATTACTGTGGACATCAAATTGAATTGGAAGGTCCATTAGTGTATTACGTATATAAAGCTACCTCTATTTAATATCTTTGTAAAAAAGCTGCTGACAAATCATGTAGTCTGAAACCAAAGCTATTTTTGGCTCTATAACATGATGGTAATACCAATTGTTGTCTGGTTGAATATTCACCTCAATTGTGTTAAAACCAACTAGAAAATTTTTTAAGGATAATCTGTCTGAAGTTATTAAAACAACATCTGGAATGATGTTTGTTCTGCCATTTTTACAATGTGTTATTTAGGTCATAAATGTGTTAAATAGACACATAATATTATAGAGGCTATGATGAGAGCTCTAAGAAGCTCAAAGGTCATTCAAATTTTATAGGTACAGCTATATACTTGATGATCATATATACAAAATACCTACCTGTCCATTAATTTAAAAAATCAAAACACTTTGGTTTAATGTCCCATATTTTTTTAACCAAGCATTGTCTTCAACCAAGAATATTTGTGTAGAAGACAATGTGTAACATGGATGCGATTTAACTATTTATACCGATGGCTCGAAAATCGAAACCTTTTTTGAATCTGATGTGTAGAATTTCATATTTCATTTCAATATTTCTATTTAGTTTGGAGAATATTGTTTGATATTCGTGGATGAATATATGTTAGAATAGTTAAATGGATCCCCAAACACTGCGGAAAAGGTGTCTTGAATCAAAATTTGTACTTGAATTCAAATATGCTTTGTACACACTTTGCAATATTGGCCAAATTATTTTGGTCTTATCTCCATGCTATTGTTAGATTTTGGGCTATAAATCAGCTGATAGTTTGGCTAGCTTGCATTCTTTAAACAGGTCATTTGCAGCTCCCTACTCTTTATTCCTGTTTCTCGTTTTGAAATCTGAAGATCTTTCAATGTAAGATTAATCAAGAAATGTCAACTTGGGAGAATAAGCCTTAAGGAATGAACCAGTCTCAGCATTTTATAAATGTTACTTCTAAGCAAATGCAGAATTATTCTAGGAGTAGAACGGTAGTCTCATTGGATTATGACAAGTTTTAATATTGTTTACTATCTCAAGTATCCCCTCAGAACAATAAAGATTGTTGAGGATAACTTATGCAGAGAGAGAAGTTGGAAATTCAGCTGAAATAATAGAGAAGTTGGAAATTCAGCTGAAATAATAGGGTTCATTTTTAATGAATGTCATATCTTCACAAATCTGGGATTCAGGACTTGTAATGTTAGACAGATTTCTTAATTTATGTAATATCCATTTTATAATCTGACTTTTTCCAAATTATATTAAAGTGACTTTAGATATTATATGAGATGTACGGTGGGTTACCTGGCCATATATATGTACATATGGCTTTTTGATCTTCTATTCTAATATAGAGTACACCGTCACTCTGATATACTAGTTAATGCAAGCTCATGTTACTTTTGAACCTTAAGCTGTTATTCTCGTATGTAAGTGATTCTGAGCTTTATATTTAATTGTACTATGCTGTAATACATTATAAACTATAATGTAAGCAATTTAGTATGAACAATACAAAATCTGTGTTTCGTACTATCAACTTATGCATAAATTTGTGTTGCTTATTCTTTTTACACGCTCAACTTCAGCACATCGGTTTCACGCACATCATCACAGATAGCGCTTTCTCATTCATGACAAGTTATGTTAAATAGCCTTCATGGTCGTTTATTTTCTCTGATGCTGTTACTCCAGTCTCGATGCATTTTAACCACAACGACAGCACGCTAACAATTCACAAGCTAAATAATTACCGAAATACTGCTGAATGATCTAGCAGTAGCAATTTGTTTTTTAATTGAACAATCATTAGTTTCGTTATTCATCTATAACGTGTATACTTGTCATGGTTCAGTGTTTCGCTTTTGATGTCTGAAACTGGTGGTGGCCAGAGTAATATAACTGCATTCTGTAAAAATAAGTTGAGAATGAAACAGTTGTTCCGTTTTATATGAGTGAAAATGTAAGATTGATATACTATAGTATTTACCGTTTCTTATAGATATTTATTTCCGTTTGTGCTTAAAAAAATACAAAAAATGTGTGGTTCATTATCCAATTCTTCTGTGTAACATTACCTTGTGGATAATAGCTATGTTTGTCACTGTTAGGATATCGAAATGCTAGAATAAAAAAGCCTTGTCTAAATAATTTAAAATTCTGTTCATTCTACCTCGTTCATTTTTATACAATAATCTTTATATAAATTTCTTTCGTTTCTGTGGTTTCTTTGGTTCAATAGTTCGTTTTATTTACTCTTTAGTCATGGTTGTTTGAAACGAGATCGGAATGAGAAAACTGGATTTTATTTGTCACTTTTGTATGCTTCATAGTTTAGCGATTCAACCTTTATTTGTGTCAGTCCACTCATTTTCACATCCAAGTTATACAAATTCTTGGGCATGGCTGACATTTTACGATTTCATATTTTATACAGTCTACTAATTTAATAATACATTATTAAAATAATTATTTTTTCATTGGTGCTTAATAGTGATTTCAGTTAAGATGCAGTGGGCTGTGTAAAATGTTTATTTTCTCGGCTAGACTCTCCCTGACATAATGGTAGAGCTGCATCCTTCGTAATTAAAAGTCCTTGGTTCTATTCCTGATATAGTTGAAAAACGAATGATAAATGTTACGTTTCTCTGACTGAAGTTAAGCGAACAGTTGAATGCTTAGCGCCCTGATTTTCGTCTCATTTTCGTGAGTTCAACTTTCACTTTGAATGAGGATGTTTGCAGTGGTTTAGAATCTACATTAAATTGTAGGTCCCGGTGAAATTAAGCTTTGTGAGGAAAAAAGTACGGAAGAGGACAAATAAATCAAACAAATGCGCCTTCTACATTCCTATTTGTCAACAGTGTGTAATTGGTAGTTCTCCTACTCATGGATCCGTAAAGAATCATTAAAAAGTTCCTTCGAATAGAAATACATGGGCGTATGTTAAGTATTTTTGCTGTATTACTGGAATGAGTCATATTACAATCAAAACTTTAGTAATTACTTACAATTTAATAAAAATTTTCTCGTACGGACCAAGAAAATTTGGAATCTGCCAAGTCATGTAAAATCCTTTATTTCGCAGAAACTGATTGGTTGATTTTATCCTCCTGCTTTATCATTAACCTTTGTATCTCGTGCCGGATCGTTACAAGTCAACTCTATCAAGTTGTTTCCTCCCTTTCCCAAGATAACTGTTCCTTTCCTGAGCTGAATATTTTATGGAACGCCTGCCCTTCCCCGTATTTCCATCCTCATTTCATATTAGAATACTTGAGTAGCTTCTCCTCTCTCGCAATTCCTTTGAATTATAGAGGAAGAAAGGAGACGACGACTGAGCCGGGGGTTTTTGCCGGAATCTTTCCTCACTCTAATCCCACGTGCTGCCCGACCTGATGATAAAGTTTTCCAAAATTATTCCCGGAGAGAGTTTAAGCAATGCGTAGGTACATATGAATGGAATTAAATATTTGTGATGGACTTTCCTTTTTTTCCGAGGCAGATTAATGTCTTAAAATCCGTGGCGCAGTTTTCTTGTGAATATTTCATGCTCGAAATGCACGACTGCGGCGCATTAATTAATGTATCCTCTTTTGCAATTTCGGTGGATCGTGTTAGATTTTTAAGGAATTGTTGTATCAAAGAGAATTTTCCCTAATTAGTTATCAGAGGTTTCCTTACAATTAGCAACTTTACGTTTGTACCCGATAACTACCCCGTGAAGGGAATTTTCACTTGGTCTTTGATGAAAACTTATTAATTCGTGAGAAATAAATTCTCTACTTGGGTCTAGAAATCTCTCTCTCTATATATACATACTATATATATATATATATATATATATATATATATATATATATATATATATATATATATATATATATATATATATATATATATATATATTAGGAAATATACTATTGGTAACGGTAGTGATCAATATCGTTGAACTAAATTATGTAAAAAAAAAATATATGAAGTGTTCAAAAAAAGTTTTATTTCATCCCTTAATTTTATAAATGCCGACAATTATGGTCATAAGTCTCTTCGGACCATGAATATTTTCCTAACAACATTAACACATGAAAGAGAATGAGATATTTTAAAGCAAACTCTAACTTTTGTATTAAAATAAATAAAAGAGTAAAGTATATACAATGCAGTAAGTATGTATGAATTTTTACGATTTCTTCCAGAATATGTTATTTATGAGCACTCGCAATCCTTAGCTTTTTTTAACTGAGTTCAGCTGTGGTAGAAACGCATCATTTAGTGTGAAAAGCTCTGAAATCTTTTCCATCCACTTTTGTAGAACGGAAGAAGGCAGTCCCCCATGTACATTTGTTAGAGTGAGGATTCGGAACTCTTTTGTTTTATTCCATTACAATTGGTCAATTTGATTCTCTATGAGGAGAGTGTAACTCGCGAATGTCTTAGAATTCCGTTCAACAGTTTTCGACTGTTGAGCTGCCAACTGCTAGCAGCCCCAAGTCTACTTTTTATTAATTTTTCTCATACAGTAGTCATAAATATAAGATTAACGTTTCCTCAATCTAAACAAAATTTCTGCATAGAATTTGTTTTGGCAGTGATTTGATGTATGGACTCGGTTTCTCAGTGGGAGAAAAACTGCACCGAAATTTATATATATATGTGTGTGTGTATCTATTCAAGCACAGTAATATGATAAACTTTTCGATTTTAGTGATTTGTATAAAATAAGTCTTATTGAAATTACAAAACTTATGAATCATAAAAAATTTCGAAATTTTTCTATGAATGCTCTTATTTATTTCAATAACATTTGAGGTAATTTATTTTCTCATTCCATAAATTTTTTAATTGAGAGTAAGCATTTTAGCGTTAGTTAATGTCTGGAAATAGTCATTCACCATCTTTTAAATAAATATTTATGCTTCGATAAAACTGATACAGAATGCAAAAACATATTAAAAAGGAATCTGGTGCATCTAATATAATATAATGTTTTTTATTTTTTTTAAATTTTGCGTACTGATTATAATTTTCTTTTTAAGGGTACTTGGGAATTTTCCGATATTTTTCTCCCTGGTTAAATGTGAGTACAAGCAAGTATTTATGAAAAGGCCTTCCGTTAAGCGAAAATTATAATACTTTACATCTTCCGGATGTTTGATAATACGCTACATGGTGAGAATTCCTGTTGTTTAACAGCTTTTAGGATTAAACATATTACTATTCCGAAAAGTTCACTATATTGTACTTATTATAATTAGAAAATTTTTACTGATTTGAGTACCCCTTAAATTTGTGTTTCTTACGTTTCTTTTGTTTTTCTTCTAGTATAAACTATTTTTTATGAATATAAGCATACACATTGTATGTAATATCGCCTTAAGTATGTGTCTTTTTAGTATTCATTTATCCTAAATTTTTCCTCATATTCTTTGAACGGAAAAGGGCTTAAACTGTCGACCTAAAGAAAAGAACTACGATTATACTTTAATTACCTATTCCGTTTTCCCGAAATTCAGTTTTTTTTTTCCTGGCTCTCTTCCTAAAGACTGTCGTGCCTAAAAATTTCCCCCGTAATCTCAAACCCAGCAATCTTTTTCTCACATCCGGGGTTTTTAATGCGATGTAGTTAATCCTTAAAAGTGGAGTAATCTGGAAAAATCGGATGCGAGCGAGGAATTAAGAGTGATTAATTTTGTCCGGAGAACGAGCATCTTTCGTTTCGGCGTTGGTGTTAAAAATGAATTCGTCTTTATTCATTTTAATTCCTTATTAGTTTCTATGTACATCCTTCTGTTTATTAGTGTTATTATTTCTCCCCATCGTCAATGGAGCATTCTTCCAATGACGGTAAAAATCCCTCTGAAAAATTTACATCCGTTAAATTGCACGCACAACATCGACTCCCATCCATTTTCCCCACCCCCATTAAGCCCCACGCGCGTATTAAGTGTTGGAATTAACCGACTTGTAATTAAAACTTTTACACTGCCTACGCTAATAGTTCCTGTTTGATGGCTGAATTTTTAACACTCCAAAGGAGCAAGAAAAATAATAAAAATAAAATAAATAAAAAGAGCGGTTAAAATGGGATTAAATAAATATAAAAAAGGGGAAAAGTTAGGAAGTCTTATAAAACGAAATGCTAATCAGTTAGCGGATAAATTTTCCTGCTTCTCGGAAAGAGGAAAATCGTGTCACACGCAGGAAAAAGGAAAAATGACATTCCATTAAATGCGGAAGTAAAGAAATGGGATTTTTTTTAAGGCCAAAGTCGGGAAAAATGGGAAGAAGTGATTTTATCACATCGGAAGAGAGTGTTCCTGGGATTTTCTTATGATTTTGAAAGTAATCATCATAAATTTGCTTATAATCATGTATCTTCCCCCAATTATGAATTTTTCTCGTGGTTTTATCGATTTACTTTTTAATCTATGCGACCTTTTGAAGGGTGGAAAATGGCATGTCATTAGTTTTACATCGTTATTATCTTACACAATCTAAGGTTTCCTTTATAGAGTATATAATTTATTATCATTAATTTTTCTTTTTATGATTTCTGATTTTAGGTACGGGTGCCTTATTGAAAATTAACATACAAATTTTGTTGAAAATGTCTGATTCAACATGGTTAATTTAATATGAGGTTGTATACAAATTTCAATTGACAGTGGACTAAAAAGGAAGGCACTTGGTTGTAACAAGGGTTAGCAACCGTATGCTTATTTCTCTTTAACTGGCTAGTAAAATATTAAAAAATGATGTTTCGAGGAGTTCATTAAGTCATCAGCTTGTGACTGGAATTTTGGTGTCGGTAGGCACACGTTCAAATTCAAATTTATGAGGGTCTTCATTATGTTGGTTATGGGACGCTGAGAGTCTGTTGTTGATGCAAAACTGAAGATGTTGGATAAGTGAGATGTCTGATTGAGATCTTATGTGGTTGTAGTCTCATTTGTAAGTTCAAAATGAATTTCGAACTTCTACAAATATTTATATAAAAGAATATCTTTTTGGTAACGTGATTGTTGGTAATCACAGGACTAACTTATGTAGAATGAAAAACCTCCTTCTTTCTTTTTTTCTACTCAAAACTTTCAGTGATGTTGTTGTGTGACTGTCAAAATAAAATTGTATTCTTAAATATTTCTGCAAACAACGTTATCGCTTATTAATTGAGCATTTGATTGTATTTCACTTCTGTTCAGCAATTAAGTAACGATGGAACTGTTTTGTAAATAAAATCGTAAAAACATTGAAGTATAAGTTTAACACAAAATTGCTCCTTCTTCAAAGTTTTTTCCTAATGATAAAATTAATAAAAATGGGAAAGCATCTTTAAATAGGTTGCGCTTATGTACTTAAAAGGTTTCCACCCCTGTTGACTTAATGACGCTTGTGTGTCTCCTCCAAAGAAAAACTGAAACGTCATCTGTAGAATGTTAATTTGTAAACATTTTTGTAACTCCCAACACTTCCGTAAGTTAAAAAAAAGCATTAGTATGCGCAGGTTCGATCTGGTAAGGGGAGAGAGACCATTAAAATGAGTTGATAAAGTTACTTCGGAAATCGTGACTTGTTTTAGGCTTTAAAATAACTGCTACAGTTGCGGAGGAAGATTTTAATCTGTTAGCGAATGGAACTGACTGAACGTGAGGGAGAAGTGTCATTCTGTTTTTATCTTGTCTATACCTTTGAGAACATCCCGCTCTGGGGTTATAGATTGTATTTTTTATGCTGTGCGTACTAAGCAAGAGCACAGTCCTTATATTTTGTGACTTTTTGCTTGTGTGTAAATGTAGACATAATACACTTGTAAAGCAATTTATTTTAGTTACGTGCTTTTGACGAAAACGAGAAAAACTTATAGTTGTTAGTCAGCTCAGTTGGTTTTGTTAAACTCTCCGCATAATGATTTTACATTTCAGTGTAGCTACTTAATGGAATATTGCAGTCGCCTCAAGATATGTTTTATGATAACTCTAGCTACAATGTTTCACCATTATAAATTAAGGTCTTATATAATAATACAAATATGAGATTTTATATAAACTGTAAACTGGATTTACACATCACTGAATTTACACAATGGAATATGCCGAGTCGATAGCTCCGGTCTTCAGTTCAACTATTTGAGTTTGAATTCCATCTTACGCATGGATGATTGTAGGGGTTCGGAATCGACTTTAGAAAGAAGGTTACGGTTGAATGCGACCTCGTTTGCTAAAAGGTCCCTAGAGCAACATATGAATGAAGCGTATTGGGACATTTGGGTAGGTCCGAGATAAATCTTATGATGAACCCATATACAATATTTCTCTCCCATAAACCTGGGTAAAATAACACCAGTTCTTTTTTTCCTAATTGTATGAAAACGATCTTGTGAGATTTGTACACACCAAATTCACCTTGCTCTGAAGTTATACAATGGAGTATTATTAACAGTTCGAGATAGATTTATGATCAACAATATTCCGCAGTTGTAAACTAATTTCAGATGACAGTGTATTTCTTGTACTATAATACAAACTTGTCTTGTCTAAACTTTGTATATTTTAAGATGTACCTAGATGCAATGTTTCTATAATATAGGTTAAATAATTATACATTTTTTTTGGTACTGTAACACTCACTGAAGTTTGTGTATGCTTTGAATAATGATTAATGTTACCCTTAAATTTTATAATAGACTATTGAGTTATTTATGAGCAGTCGCAAATTTTATTTTCGATGTTTTTCAAGACATGCACAGTTTATTTATAATAAATAATCTGGGGAGTAAAATGATCTTATAAGGTTTCCATAAAGTTTACTTTATTTGTGGAAAATGTTTTTCGACCTTTGTAGCAGAACCCGGAGTTCCTTTGCATAATTATGTGTATACAAATGGACCAAATTCACCAGCTTTCGGGAAAGAATTACGGTTTGGAGCAAATAATTATTATGTTTTTAGCGATTTACTTAGCTTTGTTCAAAATACTAATTTTCACTACGAAGTACTCTTAAAACAAATCGAATGTGGTGTGGACACTTGATAATCCTATTGTAAAGTATTAAATATTGAAATTCGGTTTCCTTTCATTCGCATTCAATGCATACGCTGTTGATCATTTTTGTTTGAAAACAAATTTAGAAAGTTCAGTAATCGGGAAAAAGTATTTTTGAAAAAGTGTTTTTTAAAAAGTAACTGTTAGTGTAAGATGAAGGTGTATCTCTGGTGTTGTATATATTTTTCTCTACTCCTAGCTTTTGCACATGAATTCCAATTTTAAAAGAAGAAAGAATCACGCTGCCCCTGTACTTGAAATGAGCTGTGTGCTTCAAAAGTTGCTTCACTGTATAAACAACTTTACGGTGCTTTCAAATCGCCATTAATTACGGTTTAAATGAATTACAAATTTTGTTATCGAAGTTCTGAAGTGAAACTACACATATTTTAAGGTAGCCATAGACCAATAATATAAGCTTTATATATATTCCAGTTTGCTGTCATTCTAGATTCATCCGTAACAAAAGTTTGCGAAGACACAGAATATGGATATTATATATATATATGTGTGTGTCTGCTTATGTTAACTATATTTTTTTGTATATGTGAGATATGTGTTTATGTTCTGCACATCAAATGTCCGCATTTTACTTGGTTATAAATTTAAACGTTAGTGCTGTTATTTTTAAGTAAAAAAATATTACGCGTTCTAATAGTGAATTTTTTGTCATATTTTTCTTCTTAGTAATAGTCTTGTTAGTAATATATCGAGTTTGAACACAAAGATTTTAAAACAGCAAAATGATGTATGCCTTTAATTGCCTTATTTATTTAAATAAAGAGAAAATGCAGAAGAGATTTATTACGCGGGGAACATTTTCGCCTGAAAGAAACTTTGAAAACAAAGACTGCAATTTATATTTAGAAGTTGTCCGTAACAACCCGAAAGTATACATCATTTTCTTCCTCGTGAAAAATCAATACAAATTAAATAGACTCGAACAATGGAGTGGTTTTTAATGATTTTTAACAAAAGCTCATGCATGCCTTAATCTTTAGTTTTTTCTTTTTTGCAAAGAAAAAGAAAAGTCGATTATTCTAACAAAACTCAATTCCTTTGTCTTCGCTTCCTGCTAATTTAACGACGGTACTTTCGCGGAAGGAAGTGACGTAACTTTAATAACATTGTTCGTAGCTTCCGGTCTTTTATTATTATTTTTTTATCAGCCTAAAAGATCATGTCTATGCACTTAACATATTGCTATAGTGCGAATTTTGAGAACATAATTACATTTTGAATTTAAGTTTTTGCACTTTTTTTCTTTTTGTGGTTTTTGGTTGTTACAACTTTATTTTGCTGTATCGATTTTTTCCTAAAATTGAAACAGTTCAGCATAATACTATATTTTTAAGATGAAAGCTGTTAACGTTTTTTTAAAAATATTAATCATCTTAAGTGATATAATCTTTTTAAAGAAAATAACGATGTTTTTTTTCTCCTTTTTGCTATACGGAAAAAAACATTTTTATCGGTCATTAATTTTATGAATGAAGTGAAGCCACTATTTGTCAGAATAAAACTTTTGGCATAAGTAGAATTGTTTCATTGAAAAGATATTGAGATGTTTATAAGATAGGTGGCGATATCGTCACTTGACCGTGACTCAAAATTACACTAAGATTGGCTGTGTTCAGTTTTTTTTTTCTTTCTTTTCTGCAGAAATAGACAGAAAAGCTTAAAAACAAAGAATATAAGAATAAAATTGTTGCATTGTAAATCTAAAATTGTACCTAAGGAAAGTGAACCAAATTATTGTATTAAGAAATTTGTAAGAATAAAATTATTTTTTTAAAAAGTGTAGGAATCGATTTGTTATTTGGAAGGTCAGCATTCTATTATTGCATTAAAAGAATACGAGTAAAATATTGGAATTAAAAACTTCTATAGAATATAATTTTTGCTTTTAAAAGTTTCGGAATAAAATTTTTCTATTTTCTAGAAAATAAATTGCTTCTAAATACTTTTACGAATAAAACTGCTTTTATTTAAAAAAAAATTTAAATTATGTTGAAAAGGAACAATAAAGTTATTCTATATGAAGAAAATTTGCCATTATAAAATTATTGCACCATATAATATTCTATAGGAATAAAATTATTATAGTAAAATAGCTATTTATTATAACATTGAATTTTTGCTTTAACATAAATTTAAGAATGAAGAAATTTTTTATAACAATAAATATCTCAATTACCGATTTGATTTTATGTTACAAAATCGTGTATTTTTAAAAATACAAATTCAATTGATGAATTATTATTTTTGACAGAAAAAAGCAATATTTATATTTTTTCATTCCTTTTATATCGGAACTTCATGTACATCGTATTCAGTTAAAAATGTAAGATTTTTATATTTTAAGTGAATAATAGTTTAAAAAAAAACTTATTACTTAATTTTGCGCTTATGTTTAAAATTTATGGTAACTATGTGGGGTAAAAAAACTTATTTTCTATGTCACGTTAATCATACATTGTCATATGTAGTTGCACCAAACAAATTTCCTATTTTATCTTGCATTCTAAAGTAGCGCATCGCAAAATGTTTACGTATTGATAGAATTAAATTTTTAACTGGATTTTCCATTGCGAGAGATGAACACATTTTATATACCTACCAGTTAAATTGCGAAAAAAGTTTTTTTACCCCGCAGTATTTCAATAAATATAAAAGAAAAAAAATTTAAATAAGGAATTTTTTGGCTTGGTTTGTTGTGTTAGAGTGAAATAGTAAAAGCAAATTGTAAGTAAAACCAAGTAACAACTAGTTTTCCTAAAATAGTTATTTCTTTGACAGCCATGAGGGTGAAAACGTAACAGCTAAAGGCTGTTGCATAGCAACAGAGCGCTTTCCGAGAGGATTTTTTGCAGATTGTGAAACATTTTCATGTATCTTAAGACAGACAAAGACGAAAAAAAATCTCGAGAGTCCCTGTGTAAATGTGCACACGGATACGCAACATCCATTTTCCACTGTTCAAAAGTGGCAGGGATGCTTTAACACAATGTAGCGGATAAGCTAACTGCTATCATATGGCCTTTGAACACAGAAAATGTCAAAAATCATTACTTATGCGTGATGCTTGGGATTGAGATTATTCCAATACTATATTGCTATATGGAGGTAAGGAAATTCGATAGGTCTGATCATCTTTCGTCCAAAGAAAAAACTTTTCAAGACTTACACATGTGAAATGAGCTTAAGACATAAGCATTCTATCCACTTTTGTGGTGTTGTGTACAGTACACTCGTTTTACGGACTCAGGGGCGGCCGTAAAACAGCTCGGAAAAAAGAAAGTCCGTAAAATAAAAAAATAATACTGATTTTTTTTTTACCAAATTACTGTTTCTTTATAAATAAAACAGTGTCAGAAAGAATTATTTAGCATGTACCATAAGAAATAAGATTTATATTTAAAAACATTTACTTTCATTTTATTAAATAAGATTTATATTTAAAAACATTTACTTTCATTTTATTGATTGCGCTTCACCATACAATCTTCAAAAGCGGAGACCCTATCTTGCTTTAAAATTTTAGAGCCAACCGTCTGTTGTTTTGAAATCTTTTATGTTCGCTTCTTAGCAAAGTAGAGTTGGATTTTGCTTTAATAACATTATTATCACAATAGGAATATTCATTTCTCTCATTTTTCTCATTCAAGCAAGCAACGCTTTTTCCAGTTAAGGATATTTTGCTTTACTACAATGTTTTCGACAGGAAGGTTACTGTTTTCTTTTTCAGATTTTTTTCCGAGTTTTTAAAATCGTCGAGAGGTTCTTCTTTGGAATTCTATTTTTTATTTTGGCAGTTTTTGTCTTGAATATGTTTTTGCCTACATTCAGATTTTTTTTTCTTCCTCTAATGAACACATTCGTTTCTTCAATCGCGACAAATCCACAACGAATTCAGCAAAATCTTTCTCGACAAACTAAACTTCATAAATTGAGTTACTCAAATGAAACCAGTTACAGATCAAGAGAGCACAAACTTTATTTAAAAAAGTACTTTCTCTTTGTATGCTTTAACGTAAGGGGAAGAGAGAAGAATTTTTTCTCCTCTCCGTGTCCCTTACGCACGGGAAACACAAAAATTGAATTCGGAACCACGGGTCATTCCCACCAAATGTCTAATATCCATGTATACATGGATATTTGGTTATTATACATGGATATTCGACCATTGTTCACACAATGTTTATAATGCTTACACGTGTCCTTTCATTGTTCACGAATGAATCCAGTTCCCAGGCGATTTATAATAAAAAGAATCAAATAAAAAATTGAAAAAATATATAATCATAAAAAATTAAAAAACGGTTAAAAAAATCCGTATAAATCAAAAGTTTGCAAAAAAGAAATTTAGTTATTAAATGAGAGTTAAAATTGTCATTATATCTGACGTGTCAGTTTAGGGACCAATAGTCTCTAAAAATGTGACTGTTCGTAAATTAGAGGTTCGTAAAAACAAGCGCCTACTGTACAGTACTAATATACAGCACTCCAAAAGTTATATAGTTTTAGGTACGTAAGCATTATTTGTCTTGCCTCTAAATTACAATGTATTTTTTAATAATATAAATTTATACTGGGAACCAGATGTGTAACACACATACACGACATTAGTACAATCTCAGTGTCATATGAGTATATTTTCCCTTTGATTAACATTTTTAAAACCTTTTTTATGAGCCTACTAGTGTTAACTTAAGAAATATATTTAAGAAAGTTATTAAAATTTGTGTGGGCATACGAAATGTTTTAGAGATCACTCAGATTGCTGAAACATAATCTTTCTTTCAGAGCAGTTTTCTCATTACAGTTTTGTAACTTCACATTTTTTATTTGCACCACCATTTAATTTTCGCTTACATTCTACATTTTGCTTATTGTATTAATTTAATATTTATGAATTTACATACCTAGTTTTAACTTAAAAGGAATATAACGTTTATGTTATTTTATTTTTTACGAGCATTTTCTTACTTCTGCGTTTTCTTACACAATACTCAAAAAGAAAATTCAGTCTGCTGAATCATTTCATTGAAGCTCCAATTTTTTTAGACGACTTTGATGTTCTACCGCAAAAGTTTCTCCGCTGTTAATTCACCATGTTATTGATAAGTGAAGACCATCTTCATGTTGGGAGGATTTTATCGTCGGTCCATTTATTCCTTGTGTTGGTGTGAGGTCTCACGCCGTTTATATGTACACCTTAAGTCGCTCGTCACGTTGACTTTAATAGAGCCTCTTGTGATCCCACAGGACAGGTACTCCACTCAGCCTTTCAGAAATTTCGCCAAGTGGCGATTGTTTGGGACGTCAAAAGGAGGCCTCTCTAATCTCATCAAAGAGTCTTCACCGCCCTCCCACTGGAGCTGCATCGTCCTGAATGCAGGATCGTTCCCATTTTCTCCCACCAACCCTCGTCTCATTTCAAATTCGAGGGCGAAGACGCCTGTTATGCAAATGCTGGCGCGTTCGAGTTTCGTTTTCGCTGATTACGCTCGCTTAGCCCGCATTTAGTTTAGTATTGGAATTTTTTTTCCCTTTAAAGGCTTTAAGTAAAAAAGTTGGTGATAGTGAAAGTTGTTGGAAAATGCAATGCATGAATAGTTATTTTCGCTTAAGACGTATCGAGTTAGGTAGTTGCTTGTGTATTTCTCTTTATTTCCGCATTTTTTTTTTACCAGTTTTTTTATTTTGCTGAAGAGGAGTGGTTTTAAGTTGTTAGTAAATAGTCCAGCTATTAATGGCAGACATTTAATGTCTTCTGTAGTTTGATGAGGAAATGTGCCATTTTTGATTCCACTTGGCAGCAGGTCCAATACCTGACCCAGCTAACCATAATATGTTGAGAAGATTTATGCACTTAAAAATTACCTAAATTCCATCAATTTCCTATTCGTGTGATGTGGAAGTTTATGAAGGAGATTGACAACATAGAATCGACCTCATCATTTGAACATAATGCTGAATGTCCTGTTGGCTTCTGCCTATGAAATAAGTATACTGAAAGGAAATGTAATAAAACAATGCCATGCTTATTTCAGTGCTAAAGTAGAAGGGAAGTGGCCAAAGTTAAAATCAACTTGTTTAGATATGCTGTATAATTAGTAAGCTAGAATCAAACCTGAGATCTTTTATTTTAAAAGATCTGTATTAAAATACCAGACCATAGTTCGAAAATTCAGATGATTGGTTTATAATTTTAATTAAATTTTTATTAGCTGGTTATTACTAAAACTTTGAGAAATTATTTTAGATCGTAATTTTTGTTAAAAAGCTCTGCCTTAACGGATGGTTTGTGCTCTGGTCTTCGGTTCAAGAGTTCGTGGGTTTGATCCACTTTAAACTGTAGATTCCGGTCTAATCAGCCTTCGTGTGCAAAAAATGGGTGTTGAGTGACAATATCTTTGATAAAATAAAATATTAATTTTATTAAAACTTTTCTTTAAGCTGTGACTTAGACTATGATAATTAGAAAATGCTTTAAATGAGCAAATTGAAATTGAAACCAAAAATTGTACGAAATATTATTTATTTCTAAAATGGTTGTGGAGTTCAATTTCTCATTTTACTATTTTTTACTCTTAATCAATTCTTTTGATATTCGAAGTTTTAAATTTAAAATCTTGAAGACTTTAATATTTCCCTTCCAACTGAAATTGATGGATGTTTTTATTTATTCAAAGCGATTTATTTATTATTTATTTTGTGGAGTTAATTTGAAAAATTATTTGATATTTATTATTTGTTTACAAAATACAGATGGGTTTGATAAAAATTGCTTGGATTCGAATGACAGCTGAATTCTCGTCAATTCACTATTTCGTTAGATGGCCGTGACATTTTTGAGAAATGGCCTCAGCTGATTTCCATAGATATTTCAATAGAAAGAAGTATATAAATGTCGGAAATTCTTGAAGCGAGAGAAATAATGCTCCTCTCGAAGTCTATTTATCATGCCCCGTTAGAAAATACTTCCACCCCCATTTTCTAGCTCTTCCTTAAATTTAAATCATTCGATCAAGAAGTTTTTACGGCCTTCGATTTCTCACGCGGGACTCTCTGAAGGAACCCTCTTCGAGTTTCTGAAAATTGTGGACTATTCTTTTAGAATTTATGGTTTTTTGCTGCATTAAATCTTAGGGTTAAAAAAAATAACGCTAAACTATATTTCTAAAGCTTTTGAAAACTTGACGGGAGGCTTATGAGAATGTCATATATTTAGATTTGATGCGATTATTATATTTTTTCATTCCCTTTTGCTTCTAGATTTTGAAAATGTCACCGTTAAATAAGGACTTTAATGAATTAAAATATTTATCTTGCTTATACCAAAAGTAAAGCACGAAAAAATTACTATAAATATTCTATCAATCTGTATTTCCAAATATCATTGTCGAATTATTAGCAAGATATCAGAATATCGAACTTAATCTCAGCAGTTCGCAAGTTTTACTACCCCCTCGAGTACAGATGGTTTGTTATTGTTGTTGTTACTGATGGCACTTGGACAACCCAAACTCACTATGCCTTGGCTAAGCGATTTTAAGCGCCGCCCAACTTGTCTAGTGGTCAGCGTGCCTGACTGCGGATGTTGAAGTCCTGGTTTCGAATCTCGGCTCGGGTATGGATGTACTTTCTCTTTCTATCTATCCTGTCTTTGTCCTTTCTTTGTATGAATTCCACCTTCGGCATGGATGTTTGTAGTGGTTCGGAATCCACTTTAAACCGTAGGTCCCGGTCTAATTAGCCCTCGTGTGCAAAAAAATTACAGTTGATCGACAAACAAACCAAACTACCTTTGTATGAATGGGTTGTGAATGGTTGCCTACCCTATAAACGGGTATATATGGCTAGTGTGTACTGAAGAAGTCGAACTCTACACCAAACTATGGTTCAGTTGGAAAAGTGGTGCAGCACACCCCTTAATGCAAGCCTAGCTGGCATAAGATAATAACAACAACAACAAGCGAATTTAAGTCAATAGGCTGTGTCTTTCGTTTAACCAGAGACCAAGAAAGGTGAACGTATGGCTTTGCTCTAAACTCTTCGATAGATGGCACCACCAGAAGATCCACTCCCACAATTTTGACATTGATCTGAAAGAGGAGGAAATTTTCTCCACACCATGGTACCCGTAGTAGCTGCTCAATGATCGACCACAAGACTTTCGATTCCTCAGATTTAACGAGCACATATATCGCATGTACTAGGTTGGTCTTCGGCAGCATTAGGAATCGAACTTCGTCATTCCGAACTGAAAGCCGATTCCCTAACCACTAGGTTACCTCGGTCCCATCGCTAGTTTAGAAACCCCTTTCAACTCGAGGTCTCATTAGCCTTATAGGCAAAAAGGATCGTTGAGTGACAAAACCCAATCTACCATGTATTTACTGATGAATTCGTTACCTGACGCTCACCCCTTAGATCGTCATGCTGAGAAATCCATATTCACTTTAAATATTCGGAGGACCAGTTAATGTGGTGCGGATGTTTAAAAGTAATACGTCAGCTCAGGTGTTGAGTTCACCATTTAACCGTCGTCTGTATGACTAGATAGTTGTTTGCGCTTTACGGTTTTGTCCTACTTGGAGTAATGTTCAATCAAAAACGCAATGCTGTAACACAATGCAATTACAGTGGTTCAAACGTGTCTGTTTAAATTTGCATTACTTTTAAAAACATGAAAATAGATTTAGTTTTGCAAGATGATTGCAAAACTGCAGATTTGCTGATTTTTATTCATCCATGATTATGTAGACTTTTATTCGTCCAAACATATATTTGTTTTCTGGAGCATAATAAAAATGTATTACATAATCTCTTGTTATCAGTTAGAAAATGTCAGATGTCTCGTGAACGAACATTATATGGAAAGGGGGGGGGATATTCACCATTGATGCATTTCGAATATTTTTTCCTTCCATTGGCGTTTTGGAATTTTCATCTTTGTAGTACCTCTGTGTAGTTTGAAATCTTTCACATTGTATTTTTTAACACATTTTCATACCTTTTATTCAGCTGCTATATAATCCTTTAACAAAAATTGAATTTGTTGGCAAAGTATTCTATTTCTTTTCTTCACATCTGCGTCACTATTATATATTTTTTCTCAAAATCTGGATTTAAACTTAAAAATAGCTATTTTAAGTTATATGAAATAGAAAACAGCTCAAAACGCAGCTTATACTTAGACGATTGCGTGCTGTTCTTAATTCTGTTCACCCCATTGAAGATTATGTATGAAACTGGCTAATGCAATGAGCGGTGGTCTTCGGTCACAAAAAATTTATCAATTTTTTTATTTCTTTTAAAATCCAATAAGAGTCTTCCAGTAGAAAGAAATGAAGTGGTTATTTCATCTTTTATTCCGTTATTCAAATTTGCCTTTATATTAAAAAAATAAAAATTTTTACTTTAGTACTAAATAGTGTACTGAGTAACTTGTTGAAGACCGTTATCAGGTATTTGCGCTTATAAGTTTCCGAGAGAACTTTTCATAGATAATAGAATATATTCTTATGTTGCAAGGTAAAATAATAAAAACTCTCGCCAGGGTGTTATTTAGATTATGTTTTTCGGAGTGAAAGGTTCAATTACAACCCCAGTCATTTTTATAGAAGAGGAAATAGATGTTGGATTTCTGCAATTTGTTGAAGTGGGTGCTTGGAAATATTCCTGGTTTTTTTTCCTTGCGACATGTGAATGCGGACCACTGTCTATGAAAAGCCCTTGGGAAATTAAAATGTGCAATGAGTGTTAAAGGAAGATGTGCAAGAAGAGTTTCCATTAGTTAAGGCTGTCGACTATATTGTATCAAAACACCCACATCTGAGACACATTTTTAGAAAATTAGCAGCCACTGATGCATGTTGCCTATTTATCGAACCGGGGACTCTTTATTCCTAAGAGCACGTCCTTATCATTCCACAATGATCACAAACATTGAAATATGCTATATATAGTTATATACACTGCTCAAAACAATTAAAGGATATTGCGGTTTTAGGTGGATTTTGTGGCTGGGAAACTTTTCAGCTGATTGATACGTGGTCGACAGACGTAGTAGGTTATATGAGAATAAATTATACATGTTTGGCAGAAAAAAATGCATTTTACTGCGCATTTGTGTACAAAAGAAAAAAAAAACACAATTTGTGCATATGAGAAAAAAAGAATAAGAAAAGGTGTTGTCTTCCAAGGAAGTCGTTTTCAGTAGGGGGTATGGTTTCCACGGACGGCCAGCAACGTTGAACACCATTGAGGCATGGAGTCAATGAGGCTATTAATCACGAATTGGGGTATTCTGTCCCACTCTTCTAGAAGAGCTCTTTCCAGTTCTTGGAGAGTTTGTGGGGGGTGGTTGGTGGCCAGCAACTCATCTTCCTAGAGCGTCCCAAATGTGCTCTATTGGATTCATGTCTGGAGAACATGCTGACCATTCCATTCATACGATTCCTTCCTTGAAAAAGAAATCCTCCACCAGGTTAGCACGATGTGGTCTGCAGTTATCGTCCATTAAAATGAAGTCATCTCCGATTGCTGCAGCTTAAGGGACTGCAATAGGTCTGAGAATCTCATCCCTATATCGGCGACCAGTTCGAGGTCCATATCGAATGATAAAGAGGTCTGCGTGCCCGTCAATGGAGATGCCACCATACACCAACACTCCCCCACCGCCAAATCTGACACTTTCGTGCACGAACGCGGGATTATTCTTACTGTCACGGTCCCTCGAGATGCAAATACGCCTATTATCAGGATAAACAGAAAAACGGGACTTGTCAGAAAAAAGAACATTGCTTGATTCATTTCTCCTCCAGTTCACATGCTCTGTTGCCCACTCCTTGCGGTCGCGACGATGGTTTGATGTTAGTTTAACACATACCATCGGTCGGCGAGCATACAGACCTACATCATGGAGCCAGTTTCGAACAGTCTGAGTTGAAACCGTGGTGTCAGTAGCCGAGCGAAGGTGTTGTTGGAGAAGTGTAGCGTTCATATTTCGGTGTCTCCGAGCTGTTAACACTAAATAACGATCTTCATTGGGCGTTGTTGCCCGTCTACGACCTTGCCCTGGTCTTCAGCCTGCACTTCCAGTCTCCAAAAAACGGTTCCAGATACTGGAAATCACACTTTATAACACTCCAATGGCTTGCGCTACTCCGGTTGAGTTTGGCCCCCTTCTAACCTACCAACAACTCTCCAAGCTTCTAAATCAGTTAAATGACTTCACTGAGACATCGTACTCATCGAAACAAAGCAGTCACTGAATACCGATCATCTTTGTCTTTTATTCAGTTGAAAGTCAAATTTCATTCACTGCCGCTGAAGTGACGTTTTTGACGTCGAACTCAAAATTAGCATACTCCACACTTTGAAAATCAAAAAAATTTTCATTTGTGATTCTCTTCTTCCATTTTCAGCGAAAAAAAATTCGTTTATACCTTTATTTTATGTAAAACTTACAATATCCTTAAATTGTTTTGAGCAGTGTATTAAGAGAATTTATTCATACGGCGTTTTTATTGTTGTCAAAAGTTCAATTCTATTTTGCTTGGTATAAACATTGGAAAAGAGGCGTTTGATGACTGATTGGATAACCAAAGTTTCTTGCATCTTTTGACACTGCCTATCAGATATTCCGACAGCCGAATGTTTTTGTAAGGCATTTAAGCGTCCGATACTTTCTGCCTCCTGAGAAGAGTTTTCATGGCTAATTGCTCATAACATAACAAAAAAGGAAAACATTTTCAAGTACCCATTCTGACTGATTTGCATTTCTGCCTTCTGAGAAGAGTTTTCATGGATAATTGGTCATAACATAAAAGGAAAACATTTTCAAGTACCCATTTTGACTGATTTGCATACAGAAACCAAACTCCCGCCTCTCGTTATTTATTTAGTCATCAATGATCCCGTGCGTTTTCACTCAAAAAAATTTTTTAGATTTTACATAATTAGAAAAACATTTTTTTATCCGAAAGCTTTATTTTTCTTTCCTTGAGATAATCACTGTTTTCGCTTCCTTCTTTCTATTGTGTCTATTTATGAAACTGATGTGTATGTGCAAGTGATAAGTTTATTTTAATTGCCCTCCTTTCAATTGAATTAGTAAACTGATGCATATTTATTTGAAGGAATTAGTACAACATATTTTTGGCCTTTAATTACTTCCCAACTATTTGATTTGTTCTTATATGATGCCAGATTTCGCGTTCATGCGTCTCATTCTCATTTGAACAATATTTATTCTCGGTCTCTAGCACCAATGCCAATATGATTAGTTATAAAATATTGTCGTCTTAAGAAACAGATTCTTGTAAAGACGTCATTAAAGAGTCACCGAATTTTTTTTTATCTAATTATGAATATAAATTTTAGTATTTTATATTATTTTTTTATTTAAATCCTGAAATGTTTATGAAATTTTTCGCTTAGAGAAATATTTTCAGCATTACAGTTCGGAAGAAAAACCTCAAAGAGTTAAGGAATTTGAAGTAAATAGAGTCTTTAAAGCTGTGATAATGATACATTGAAAACTAATTTTTTTTACTTTTTGCCGAAAAATTTTAGTTTTTACCTTTTATATCTAATGATGTTCACATTATTTTTCGATTTTGATTATTTTATTAAGATTACATATTGTGTTATATTAAAATGAAACTAAATTTGTATAAAATAAATTCGATAATTATTTTTTTGTTGAATATTTGATATTTCCTTAAAAATTTTAGTAATATTAAGTGACAGATTCTCCAGTTTTTGCAATCACAAAAGCTATTTTAATAGATCATTATAATTATTCATGTTTATGTATAACTTCTCAATTTAAACCAAATATCATGAAAAAAATTTAAATACTTGTGATATTTTATTGCGTATTTTAATGAATTTTATATTATGTTGAATATTTGTCTTAAATTATTTTTCTTTTTTAGGTAAGTTACTTGAAGTTAAAGCTACTAACTAATAAGAGCGATTGAATCGTTGCGCATGTGTAAAATTCCTTTAGGTACGTTAATTTTATAAGTATTCATTAGGAGGAAATTTTTTTTCTTTTTATTGTCTTTAAATAGCATATCACATTCACCTTTTTCTAGTTTCAAAGATGAATATTAAGATAAAATGTGGGAAACCTAAATCGTGAAATATTGTTTTCCAGTATGGGAGAGAGAAAAAGTGAAAAAAAGAATGTCCTTTGGCGAAATTTGGTACTATTTGAGTCATTTTTGATGACAGTTGGAGAGTTTTTACCAGTTCTTGTCTTTTATAAGCACGAGTGCGACGCATTTTATAAATAAATATGTTTATTATAAGATAATAAACAACAATTTTAATCTAGTTTTAAAATCATTTGAGAAATGTGAAAAGAATTATTTTTTTGAAATATTCCTTACATTTCAACAGTTCATAAATTGAATGTTAACAGCTGAGCAATTAATTAATAAATTGATTATTTTAATGTTTTCGTGTAATAAGTTCCTTTTCGAATAAAGAGCGATGATATGTTACAAATAATCAGAATTTGATTTACTGGGATTATAATTCATGTAATTAAGACTTGTGTTATATTACAAGTACAAACGGAATAAGAGCTCGCCATAGCCTAGTAGTAGGATAGTGCTCTTCATAGTCTATAGTTCCAGGTTCAATTCAAGCTATTGTTGAACAATAGGATATAGATTTTGGATTGGTGTCTTCTGCGTGCACATCTGTAGGAGCAGGTGTTTGGAAACTTTACGAGTTTTCTCCATTGTGGCACGTGAATGTGGCCCCATTATCTGGAAAAAGGCCTTTCTCCCGAAGGCACCACAACAAATACAGACAATGACAAGACCATTGCAAGAGATACTTTTGTGCAATACAGTATTTTGTCTTCAATATTAATATAGATCATGAATTCAATGGAGCTGCAAATGATATCCCCAATGGATTCGTATGTCATTTATGACACTCTTGCCATTTTACGTCACTGATCTAGGAAATGAAGTGATTAAAACTAAAATAAAGATCGCATTGCGATAGAGTATAACACCTACTGAGAATCTTGACTAGCTAATCGTATAAAAAAATTATGAATATTTCAAAATTTTATAAACTTATATACATACATAGATACGCTGAAAATCTGAAACCACTTCATAAAAGTGTCTGAGATAATGAAGATGCTTAATGCAATTGTGCTCGACAGCGTAAAGACGACATTGCTCGAAAAAATTTGCAGTCGCTGTGAAACAATGATTGCAATGAACACCGGAGCATTCAAAGTATAATCGAATAGGATCTCTCATTTCCAGATTCTTCCGCAATGGTTGTGTTAGCAAATTACAAAAATCTGTTGCTTCAAACCATACGTTTACATTTTCGGACATTTTAGCAACTGTGCAGTGCAACTTGGCAAAATATTGAATAGTTCATTGCTTATCTTGGCATTTTATTATTTTCATAATGTTTCCATTCAACAGAATTTAGTTTTTATTCGTAAAACATGCTTTATGTGAAAAAAAAATGTTTTATTTTTAGTGGGAAAAAAAAAGTGTAACTGTGCACAATTGACTTAAAAGTGGGACCGAATTTCTTGCCATAAAATTCCCCAAATTCGATATCATCCCCTTTAAACAATAGGGGATGTATGTTGCATCTTCGGTTTCTTCATGCTCATTTATCAGTGTAGGTGCTTGAGAATTTATCAAGTGTCTCCTTTTTCAATATATGAATATGGCTCACAACCAGCCCCCCCCCCTCCCAGAAAATCCCAAGAGTTAAATCATGCGTCAAAAAAGTATTATCCTTTTTAATTTTTAGGCTATCCATCCTGTAGTGTTAAAGGTTTGTAAGTTTATTAAATAATATAATTCAATAATGGAAATGTATTAATATATATATAGGTAAATACAGATAAAATTTTATGTATTTTCTATCTACATTAATATGAATTATCAACATCTCACACACTTAAGATATCTACTTACAGATTTATCGCTAGAACATTGAGTGATAATGTTTTCTCTCATATAAAATACTTTTTATAATGTAAATGATGCCGTAGAAAGATACTTTCATCGTGTAGTGTCAAAGGTTTATAAGTTTATTTAATAACATAATTGTGTGTGTGAGTAAAATGGAAATGTATTAACTATATATAGGTAAATACAGATAAAATTTTATGTATTTTCTATCTACATTAACATGAATTATTAACTTAATATATCTACTTAAGATATCACACATACTTAAGATATCTACTTACGGATTTATCGCTAGAAGATTGAGTGATAATGTTTTTTCTCAGGTGAAATACTTTTTATAATGTAAATGATGCCGTAGAAAGATACTGTCATAATAACTTTTATGATGATTTATAAATATAATCATTAGTTCTCTGATTGTTCTGCATTTGGTTTGGTTTTTATATCGAATGCTGAATATCAATCTACTTAAAGTAGTTTCTTGAGTATATAGTTTTTGAGCTGCTGTAATGTAACGATGCATGTGAATATTTGTCCGGATGTTTCCTTCCTTAATAAGTGACTGAATCAGATCGTTGATCTTGACAACGGCCTTAGTCCATCACATATCAAAGTTTCAATCTAGATTATTATTCTAATATTGGCAAAAAGTTGCCAAAAGTGTTTAAATCTCTCCAATGTAGACAATTTTAGCTATTGTTGTCGTAAAAAGATGTTTTTTTCTAGTATCCCTTACGGTGCTTATTTTTCAAATTTTAAAAGCGCATTTAATTTTGATAGTTAAATATTGCTAATGGCTTCTAATAATTGCCGACCTATGGCCAAGGGTATAATTGTATTTTACGAAAGATGCCTAAAAATGGCTAATCTTTTTAGATTTTAACAACTGTTAAATTTAAAAAATTTTTATTTCATTGACCTTTAGGTTATTTTTTATTTTTTGTATTGCACAAATTTTAAGCGTTCATTTGCACTGTGGCTACTAAAGATTGCCACAAATTCAATCAGTGTATTTTTCGGAAATCGATGATTCTTACTATTTTTATTCTGTAAAAAAAAGGAATCCCATGATGTACTTTGCTTACTTAAGGTCACCATATGACACCAGAATTCTGAATCCAATATGGGAAGCGTTTGTTAAAAATGCTATAAGCTTTGTTGTTGACGATTCTAGCGACTGTATTAAAATAAATGATTATAATTTTCCAGTTTTTGTTTCAAATTTTAAATTTTGTTTTGTGTGATAATATAGAGTTAGAATGTCATTCAGGATGATGATTCCAATTTTTTTATTAATTCTTACGACTTTAGTTCCGCAGATTTTCAAAGTGTGGCTCGAAATGTAATTTGTCCAAATAAATGATTCCTCACTTCCAATCAAAACCATAATTCTAATTTAGGAAATAGCTATTATGTTCTAAATTACTGTCGATTTTTGTATCGTGATTTATTGTTTGTGATTTTAAAAAAGGTACTACCTTGTGATTCGTTTACGACATTTTTCTAAGAATTTTAAAAGCAGAAATAAGATATTAACGCAATCTTATGGTTTGTTGACTAATTTACACACTGGACCATATTAATAGGAGACAATAAGCTTTGATGGTTTAAAAAACTTTTCCCAGTTAAAGCTTTTAAAATTCTTTGGCAAGAAATTCATTTTCCTTGGAGATGACTTCTTCTTGCGTATCACTTTATGTGAAAAAATAAACAAAGCATGTAATTTTTTAAACCGCTGGTGACTGATAAATATGCTTCATCTGGGGCGGTCGATTTTTTTTTTTTTTTTTTTTTTTTTTTAAGTGGGTGTTGGTGGCGAAGGTAGCTCCATTTTAGATTGCCTCATTTTAAGAAAACGATTTCGTATCTTGCCACTTTATGATCTCGAGGGAGGTGAGCACAGAGAAAGAAAGCGGGTAGAGCTGTTAAAATGGGCTGGTCCTAACAGTTGCCAGCGGTGACAGTGAATATTTTGAAGAACAGTTTTATTTTTTTATTTTCTAATCTTCAAGGGAAGGTACGCGTGATAGAGTTCGAGCAAGGGAGAAGAGTTTAAATGAGTGTTCTTAAAACGCTCGCTCCCTTAAGAAATTTTTAACTTTCCGTTGTGTTCATTTTTTGTGTGCCATTTCTCAAATCCTGCGGCGCTTTGAATAGATTCGTTCTTTTGAAAAATAAGCTTTGTTGTTAGAAAGTTCTGCTTACTTTTTGTTATGCCTACCAATTAAGTGCTCTTTTTGAAGTCTCGAATAAAGAATGCTTCGCGCGGGACGTGTTTTAAATGGAAATAATTAGTTATTGTGCTTTTAAATTGCCTCTATAACTAATTATTCTTGATAGTTGTTTGTGTATGTTGTAAATCAGTTTAAATGTAATTTGTTGTTGTATTCCGACGTGTAGTTATTTATTTTATTTTATTACGCTTATTTTTTAATCCATAATTTTGCAAATGAATTTTTTTTCTTAATATGTCATATTAATTTGTATTCAAAGAGAGTATTTAATTCTTTTATGTACTAGTGTTAATAAATTATTTTTTATACTTGGAAAAATAAAAATAAAATCTTTAAAAATTTTAAAAGTAAAATCTGTTTTTTGTTTAAAGAGCCAATGTTGAAAACAAGTTGTACCTTTCCTTGTATGGATATAGAATTCAATTTAGTAATTCAGAAATTCGACTTCTTCCTTAGGTATAACTTTATAAAGATTCGATAATTATTTCAGAACAGAAGTTCTGTTTTCGGAGAAAATATTCGATTTAGAAAAATAACAACAAAAGTATTATGTACTTAGTTTCGTGCAAAACGATGTTTGTCACCATTAAATAAGGTGTCACATATAAAGCAATTAATAACAAACTAAATAAAATGTTAAGGCCTTGAAAATTATTATTTTTTTGTTATAAAATGTTTAAATTTTGAATTCTGGATTCTTTATATCCGTTTTATGATCCATTTCCTTTCAATAACGTGTTGTAAGAATTAAAACATACAGTGCACTAGTTAAAAATGATTATATACTTTAAAAAATCGGAAAAAAAATTTATTATTCTTATGTAAAAATTACTCTCTTGGAATCTAGAAAAAAGGCGGAATCTTATGCTGAGAATATATTTCTTTCAATCCTGATAGTTAGGCAGCGATGTCACTTTTAAAAAAGGGAAATAATCATGCTTCCCTTCTTGAAGCGAGAAAAGTTCCTGAGAGTAATATTACATCGTTTAAATTAAATACATGCTTGTTCAAACAACTCGGCTGAGTTCAAATCACTGCTAACTATTGCATAAAGAAATTGCAGATGCTATAGTAAAATTTCGAAATGAAACAGATTTTTTATGTTAAGTTAACCGAAGACTAACATTCTCATGGTCATTTCATTCCGTTCCCAACTGTCATTTTCAATTCAATCTGAACAAAAATTCGGCGGAAAACAGAATATGAAGTTTATTTATATAGATAAGATAAACTCTTTTTATAGAATTAATTCTGTTAATGGCATATATTCTTACAAAATCGCAGTTTGCTTTTCGTATCACGAAGAAAATTCTTCGGTCCTAATCACTTTACTTCTGGGACTTACTCAATTTACCTTGGATTTGGCACATGTATCTGCAATTTTTGGGATCCATTCAATAATGCAATATTTGTATTATTTCATCTTCAAAGCCTTCGAACTGAAATTCCATGCGATGCAACGGTAAAACTAGCAGACGGACATCAGTAATAATTACTGGAGAGGCAAGCAAATATGTTTATATTGTTGGTTTATCCTGTTTAAACATCTGACATTTGTCAGATCAATTCCATTAAATTGTTGACAGTTAGAAAGTCAATGACTAGCAGGGGATCTGAGTAAAATCCTTCTGGGAAAATCGGAAGCAATCCAGAATATGTTTCGGTGAGGCTGGATGGTCACATCATTTTTTAGAAGTGGGATAAATTTTTGCACCTCGTTCAGACGTTAAACATTTTAGATGTCCAATTTAGAATCTGGCCAAGACAGTCTGAGATATTTGGTCACATTTTGTATCCACGATATGTTCCAGAGTACCATTGGTGTGTTGGTGGAATTTGCCAGATTGAATGAAGTCTAGATTTTTCATTAAAGTTCCTGGTATGTAAGTGATGAACCAGTGGGCATATCTTCACTGCCCTCTTTAACCAGTTGATCTGCGGTCTCATTGTCACTAATATTTACATGGGATGGAATCCACTAGAGATTTTGATCATGGTCTTGGGAGATCATTTTCAATTTCAGCAAAATAGATAAACTTGTTTCATCCTTTATAGAGGATCAGTCACTGAGATGTTGCAGTGTACTGCAGCTGTCCAACAAAATCCAAAGTTCTCAAAAATCACAGTTGCTGGAAATGATAGCAGCAAGTCCCACCTGAATTGCTATCAACTCACTTCTGAAGACTGAACAAGTGTCAGGGTTACGTTGCTTTAGCGTAATTTCAGACTCAGGGGTTCTAATATAGACTCCGCGCTCCCAGTACTGCCTTCATCGGTATACATTTGCTCTGCATCGCAGGGAATACAAATAATAATTTCTAGTATTAACTGTCTAAGATGATCTCTGATATGAGTTTGCTTGTTTGCAGTGGAATCCAAGCGCATAGTGATCTGATTGGATCCAGGAAGACCAAATGAATACAATGCAACTTATTATTTTCCCGAGCAGTAATTTATTCTATTATTGATTTACTTAAACGACAGATGATAGTTAAATATAAAAGCTTTATTTACGGCTAGAAATGGAATATTTTGAATGAAATAAGTTACTGAATACTGTAACAAATCATAATTTTCTCAGTATTTCATTTCGAGTTTTCGGCACACAAATTCCATTAGTTCTCTTCATTTTTTTCAGACTTGATGATTTATTGCCTGAATTGACTACTATACTTTTAACTAGTAATCACCAAACTGATGATCGAGTAGATCGCGTGAGCATTTTTGGTAGATTGCATTAATGCTACAATCAGTTGACCTAGATTTTTACACTGAGCTGACTCGACTGGCAGTCCTGAAAACATGCTTGTTTCTCCTACGCATCTGCCATTATCATCCTCATCTCGTAATTGATTGTATACACGTGAGGTTCTGCTCATTATGTTTTTGGTGTGTATATTATTGCTTTCTTGGGTAGTTTGTCTAACGCATTAGTACCAAGCTGGATCTGTTCTGGTGATGATATAAAATGATCATTTTCATTCGGAATGGGAATTTGGAAAAGGAGCTGATTATTTCCTTACCCAGGTAGAGAACTTATGTGTATATTTAGTGTTAATACCATTCCGAAAAACAGTATGTTTGACATTCTTGTGTGGACGGGAATCAAAACTCTATTATCCATTTGAAATCTTTATTGTAATCAGTATTTGAAAAAAATATATTCCCAATAATTAAAAGATTCAAAATTAAGCAAATTTTATTCTGTATAGATTTAACTAAATTATAAGTAAACCTTCTTATTGTAGTTTAATAAAAGAATATAAGTTAAAATCTTGATAGAAATTTTGAATAAATGAGCTTAACAAATTTCAATCATCTAATTGTTAATTCCTTCAGTACTAATTTTAATAAATGCCAATCATTGTACATCTTCTATATGGATTGCTTAAATAAAGTTTTACTTTTTGTGCCTGAAAAATAATCTTCATATTATTTCCTTGCTAAATCTATTCAACTAAAAGAGAAAGAGGAAATCATCCGTCAACACATGAAGCATCGTGTACTATCGATTCAGCCTTCTATCAATTCTTTTTCTCCCTCCCCCGTTTGTAAAAATTCCCAGCCCCTTCCTTCTCCCATGTCAGCGTGACGAGTTGAGCTAAGCCTTTTCTTCGCTTTTTCTTTTGTCTTTTCTCTTTTTTCCCCCTTGTAAAATTCCTTGCCTGGCAGCTGCATCGAAAATGGGTAGTTGAGAGTTGTCGCTCAGATTGAAGCTTCGGAACCATCGGCTCCCATTTTCGTAACGTTTCTCGACGGTTGGAAGTTTCTGTCATAAATGGAAATCGGAACACAGGGGGCAGAGTTATTTTCTTTCTTCTTTTTTATTCTTGCAAAGTGCTGTGCTAAGTGATTTCCTTTTATATTTCTCCTCTTCATCTTAGTTCCTCTCCTCGTCCAGATAAATAAATTAGATTAAATTTCTTATCCCCTCTTTCCGTCTTTTATTTTTTAGCTTCTGTAAGGAAAGTTTTTGTTGATTCCTGGGTAAGCTGAATACGCACTCTCCACGGATATTAATTATAATAGGTCGTATAGAAAGTGATGAACGATTGCTAACATATTGTGTATAACATTTATAATTAATATATATGGTAAAAACTATAAAAAAAACTATCCCGATATTTGGGCTCCTATCATACCATTCACAGAAACTGAATGAAATTTTGGCTTACGATATTTTGAGACAT
Source organism: Latrodectus hesperus (assembly GCA_037975125.1). NCBI lineage: Eukaryota > Metazoa > Arthropoda > Arachnida > Araneae > Theridiidae > Latrodectus > Latrodectus hesperus. The sequence continues at coordinate 76,908,918 of CM075852.1, forward strand.
GCTCTCACGAATAATATGGAAAACAACAGTGTCACTTTAACAATTACGATTACAGTGAGAAAATTTCGATGATTTCAAATGGCAATACCCAGTTTTTTGTATTGGAATGCGTTTTCCATACTTAAAAACACTAAATAGCGTTGGGATGGCACGAAAATCCCTGGAGCTAGGCAAGGAAAAAGTAAAAGAGACTTAGAGGTGCACTAGAGCATTAATGTTCGTTTCATTTTCTCGTCACACTGTTTCTTCGGATGAGATCCCCACCTCATTAATCCTCCACAAGATGAGAAGAGGAAACCAAGAAACGCAAATTTCGGGTTCTACTTAAGACACAGTCATGACTGACTTCGTCACGCTAGGTGAAAGAAAAGGCTCAACGAAATGCGAGTCACTTATGTTGCTTTCTGCCATTACTAACAAGATACCGCTTTCAGGGAAAGAACGTGGAGAAATCATAACGATTTATTTCCTGAATGGACAAAATGCCGCAGAGACATTGCGTGTCCACCGCACCGCAGGAACCATGGATTACTGTGAGGCCTGTGCACCGTCAAAGCTGCACGGGACTTGATTCATAAATTTGAAGAAACTGGTTGTACATTTGATTGACCTTGACCTGGACAACCATCCGTTCTTGTGATAGCTGTTGCAGAAGTTTATCAGACGATAAGCATAGTTCGTCCGCAAGTGCACGCGTTGTTTCTCGTTTTTTGAATTTGTCGGATTCAACTGTCCGCAAGATTCTGTTCTAAGCATGTTTCCGTGTCGATTCCAGCACATGTCCAGATGTTGGAAGCGGAAGACTATCAATTACATTTGGATTTTACGAATCAATTCCATATGCGGTGTGATGAAGATAGCAGTTGGCCATTACGCATTCTGTAGACGGATGAGATGTATTTTTCGTTAACTGGTAACATGAATTCGGAAAAATTATAAGCGCACTGGGCAGAGAATAATCCACATGATGCGCTTACACGCCCATTACACAAAGGAAAAGTGACTGTATGGTATAACGAGTGCGTTCATCCTCGACCCTTACTTTTTTGAAGAGATTATTGCCGGTGATCTCCAAACGTATACAATAACAAGCTCGCTATCTGGACATGTTAACTCGTAAAGCGAATTCCGCATTGAAACGGCAAAATACTCTATATGAAATTGTATGAATGAAAGATGGCGCTCCTCAACATGTAGAATCTTCAGTCAAACGTGTTTTAAGTCAACAGTTTGATGACAAAGATATCTCGCATCATTTTCTTTCTTTGGCTACCAAGGTCTCCTGATCTGACACCAATAGATTTCTGGCTGTGGGAATATCAAATCCAAAATGTATCAGTTTTTTCCGCAAACTGCTTTTGATTTGAAAGATACCATCAGAACTGCGATTCAAGAGATTTCTATTGTCATGGTACGTGCTGCAGTGCTATCCACCATCTACCGCATGCTAAGTCTCATCGTGTGTGCAGGAGGTCATGTGGAGAATCTGTGAAACACAATAAAATGCTTTATTTTATGTGTTGCTTCTGTTTCCTTATTGGTAATCCTCTCTTTTAGCTTATCTACCACCGGTGATTCTCATGCAGCAGTTGCCATTCGAACGCTGTTTAGAGTTTTTCACAATAATGATCATATTCCAATACAAAAAAAACTTGGTGTTGCCATTTGATATTTTCGGGATTTTTTTCACTGTAAACGTAACACTGTTTTCGATATCATTCTTGAGCGTATACCTCAAAATACTTTATGACCAAATTTCATTCATTTTCTTTGAATAGTACGATATTTAGAAACCCATAGGTCGAAATAGTTTTTTCATAATCACCTTGTATTTTTTATATTGCTAATATTATTATTAGCAGTAATATTAAGTGTAAGTGATTATCAAAGGAATAAAAGCATCCTCAATTTGTAAAGGATTATTTTACTATTACGGGGTTTTTGACCATCTTTTGTATGTAGTACATCTTGGATTTTCTCGTGAATCGAATCATGCGATTGCAGAAAACTGTTAAGAGAAATAGTGTACCTTTCTTTTTTGGATATATTGTAAAAGTTTCGGGAAAGAAAAATGCCAGGATTTTGATTATGGATTAATCATTAAAATAGACCATAATTGTTCCATTACACTGTTGTCAGGGATTGCAGCACCAGGATAGAATTTTTACTTCACCCTCGTGTATATCCAAACTATGATCGGACAAATCCTGTTTTGTGAATAGAAGCATTATTACCTTAAGATTTTCTATCTTCTATTGGTAACAAAATTTGTATTATAGAAGGGACTTGGTGAATTAAAGCTTTTCCATTCTTCTCCCTCTAAAGATATTTCCTTCTAAGGTCCTGATTGGACGTGCATAATATCATAGCGCAGCTAGCCTTATTAAGCAGATTCCACCTTTAAAAGTTCGTATTTGACAGTTGAAAAAAGACATTCACGATTATGGGGTTACGTAGTGTCTGTAAATGATCACTCGTTCTGTTGTGGGGAAAGTTGCGAAAGAAGATTCGTCTGTCCTTGTAATCGCCTTCTAATTATATCCTTGCTAATCTGCTAGGTTTTAGATATCTCAACTGCAATGATTTCGGAAATAATTCTGGTTCATATTTAGCATTAATATCCTTGATGAGTTGTTTGGAAATCACTGCCCTGCCAATATTCTGTAACGAGGAGTCTTTTGTCTAATTATTAAACTGTAAATATTTTTGTTGACATTTAGGGTCAATAGGAACATGCATGCTTGATACTGGGATTGAATCCACTATTGATGAATCAAAGGCCAAAGTGCTAACAATTTAAGTGTTTTTTTGGGTTGATCATGGAAAAGCCAGGTGTTGATTGAATTCTGCAGTCACTTTGACTATAGTTTCATTTTAGACATTACATTCTACTTAAATACTTATCACTCTATTTCCCTCAGCTTCTATACCCGCCCATTATATTTTTTGCAACGTGGTGTGTATTATATCACGACTTATAATATTATCTTTCCAAAATACCATATTAGATGACATGTTTCGGTCAGTTGCTCCATTTAATCGTGGTTCATTGACGTATTCATAGATAGGGGAAAGGGACAGCTTCTGTTATCCAAGTGGACCGAAGCACCAAAGGTAGAAGGCTGACTTAGCTCCTTACGTGGGTTTGGATCGGAGTTTTCCTTCTCCTAGGTATCTCTTTTAGTCTGGCTCCTACCCAACGAAGACCTGTCCGGCATGGGAGACCCTACCAGTAGCTAAACTACCGCCGGCATAGCTCTCTGGGTTGCTGGAGCACGCAAGCCCGCCCACCACGTCAAGGTGAAGATACCATCGGGCGGGTAATCATGGTCCTCATCTCGTGGGATTCACTTACAGTGGATCCCTTCCCACGTAGACCTTGCTGGTAACGAATTGGCTGATGCCCTAGCAAAAAGAGGTACTGACAAGCCTTTGCTTACTCCGGCGTTTCATACTGAACTATACTCTAGACATAAAGGCCTTGTTCGGTCTGCATTTGCCATTCCCCCTGTGCACCATTGGTACCAGGGTAATCGTCCCGGCCGATCTCTATCCTTCCGGTGCAGCAGACTGGAACAAACTACAATAACACGTTTTCGAAGTGGCCACCTAAGATCATTGACATTTAACAACAAAGAAAAGGAATTTCCAATTTGCGCTAAGTGTTCCAAAAGCCAAGCCACTCCGGATCATATCCTTGAGTGCTTGGGACTCGATAAAGAAGATCTTCTGGAGCGACCATTATTGGTCATTGATTTCCTGAGAGTGTGCAATGTCATAGAATTGGTCTAGCGCTGATATATAACAGGGATCAGCAACAACAACAACAATCGCGGGTTACTTCAATTTAGACAGATTAAAATTATATGAGACCTAGCATTTTGCGTTTCTGATAGTAACAAGTGATTCGCGAATAAGGAGTGAGATCATTTCGGGAGTGAGTTTGTAACACTAAGCAGTACATCTCATGATAGTTTAATTATCACTTAGGTGACCTAGAAAAATAGCGAATATCCGAATGGTTTGTGCTCGTTCAATCCAACTCACATATTTGTTCTAACCATATACATTGCTCTACACGTGGTGAATGTTTGTTCTATTTTGAAACTTTAAAATATCTTGTTGACTTTTTTAAAAACTTTTTACCTTGATGAATTTTAAAGTTCCACTTTAAACTGTTGACTGTAGTGATCGGATAAGGCATATGTGAACAATATAAGATATAAATAATACAATAAAGATAAGAGCAACCTCATGTCAACCTCAAAGATTTTATGAAGGAGAATGATATTTTGTTCCCGCATTTCATTGCCATTTATTAATAAAGGTGATATATAATCCTGTATCTAAAAATACCACCATAGCTTTTTTTCGCCTATAGATAAAAAAGTCAAATTCTGATACAAAAATATTTACTTATTCTAATAGTAAGATATGTACCATATTATAGAAATATTAGAAACATTTTGGTTATTGATTTGGCTTTTGTATCCGTCTCAAACATTTTCCTAGTTTCTTAAATTTGATTTAAAATTCATAGAAAATGTAACATCAGATTTATCAGAGTATATCTAATATTATTTTCATATTTTGTATAAATTTTAAGTAATCTACATATATTTTTGCTTAAAACTAAATTATATTCCAAAATTATTATATTATTATTTTCAGAGCTTTTCCAGCATTATGATATTCTTCACTTTTATTTCATCCCCATCAGAAAAATCATGAAACCTTTTAAGAGAAGCTATAAACCTTAATTGAACTGAATCGTTGAAGCTGTGTTTGTCCATGTAAAATTTCAGAATCAGGTCATCAAAAGATGTGAGAGAAGATGATGTCCTTTCACGCAAACTCCAGTAATTTGGTCATGCCGTGGGCCTATGCTATTACACTTTCCGGCGTCAACATTCTCGCCGATAACTGTCACTTTACTCATTAGAGATAATGGCACTGGGAATCTTCTTGAATATCATATAATATCTATGGGGTGTGAGATTTGGAGGTGTCTTCTTAGGTGTTTGATATGATTCTCTCTTTTCTTTTGGCATTAATTAGCCAAATAAATTGATTATCAATCGGATAATATATTAGATGTAAAGAATGAATTCTAAGAAGTGCTGTATATTCAGTGTCTCTGATTCAAATTTGACAGAAATTTTTTTACTGTAAAACAGAAGTGACACCCTACTTTCCATGCGAAAACTGACATTACAGATGACGTGAGCTGATTATGTTCTGAAATCTCGTAATAAGTAAATATATGATATGCGTATAATATTTAGAATGACAATTGGAAGTTTCCGTAGCTATGCAGACATGATGCTGATTCTTTATGTCGTATCTTTTTAATTCTACTTGTGATTTCCTTTAATGTTGTTGTCGTATGCCAGCTAGGCTGACATTATGCATTGCTCTGCTCACTTTTCCAACTGAACCATATTTTGGTGTGGAGTTCGACTTCTTCAGTACACGCATGCCATAGGTACCCGTTTATAGGGTAGGCAACCATTCACAACCCATTCATACAAGGAAAGGACAAAGACATGATAGATAGAGAGAGAAAGTACGTTCATGCCCGTACCGGGATTCGAACCCAAGACCTCCGTATTCGCTGTCAGGCAAGCTGACCACTAGACAGGTTGGGCGGCATTTCTTTTAATGCATGATTGTAGAAAACTTTTTACTGGTAATCTTGTAAAATATGCTTGAACGAAACATTACAGCGTGTTTTGTCACTAATACTCTATTCTGGCATGAATCTAATCGTACATATTTAAGACACACTTGGGCAACGTGTTGGAGAAAGACTAAAATCATTTTTTTACATCCGAAGTGTTTTTTTTTTCATAACTTTACCATACCTATGCAAAACAGGTTGCTACGATCATAAATGTTCGAAAGCTCCAGGCTCCTCACAATATCAATCATTTTGCATCATTTCAAACAGTTTGTTGTCATTTATATATAATCTCTTCATTACCTTTAAGTATATTTTCATGTTCCTTCTATCGTTATAAATATTAATTTATCCATTCAATTTTTTTGGTTTTTTGTATTCTTTTTTGTTATAGGTAGAGTCTGCCATCTAGGAGTGTGGTGGATGTTATACACCGCTTGCACTCAAAAATTTGATAATATTCCTATCACTGCCAGTATGATGAAAAATACATTTCATCGTTAACTGATTATTGTTTATCTCCGAATTATACAACAGTCTTAACGTGTTGCTTGATAATGCGAGTATTTAGTTCTTGTGATTTGGTTCGGAAAACTACTGAAGAACTTCATATAAAAGTAGATTTTTTTAGAAAAAAATATCCTGTTATTTTGTAAATCGTATTAAGGAATAAAAGTATATAATTCCTGGTATTTTTCTCTTTGTGTATTTAAGGTGCTGATATTTAGTAAATGCTACATTCGTTACCACTTCCAGAAAATTTTAAGATACTTTCGACAGATAGGTCTTCATTTAATTGAAACTTTTAATTGCTAACTGTGAAGTCTAGTGTTTGAACTTTTAGAAAGAATTAACTGTAACTGTACAGAATTTATTGAAATGACTGTTGTGATTGGGGAAGGTTATACATAGTAAACAGGTTATGGTAAAGATGAAAGGAGTTTAATATATATATATATATATATATATATATATATATATATATATATATATATATATATATATATATATATATATATATGTAGAATAAAATGGTAGCAACATAAGAGAGAAATAAACAATGTAATATTTACATTAATTGTTTTAAAACTATATGCAATTTATGAGTCTTTTCAACATCACTTTTAAATCATTAATTTGTTTATTGGTATATAGTGTAAAAAAATTGTCTTACATTGCATTTGAAAACTGTGAAAATTTTACAAAATTATTTAAACATAACTTAAGCCATCATACGACACTGATTCAAGTGCTGAATCCAAAATTGATTCTGCTTAAAGCAGTACTTATACAGTTTAAACAAACGATAAATATCTTAGAAAATTTTATTAATGTAAGTAACTATTATACTAGAATCCGAAGTTAAATGTCTATTGGATTCAATGCAAAAAATGATATTAATTTTAAAAAAAACTGAATGATGTGTTGTCATTGTACAAATAGAAGATGAATTCAAAAGATCACCAAATATTATTTCTGATTTGAAATTAATCACTAATATGAAGTTTAAATAAACCTAAATCGAAAAAAATATTCAAATACCTTGGTAAGTTTTATAAAGATGTAGATGAGAGAGAGAAAAATCTAATGCACACTATAAAAATTTAATATTGTTTGTAACGAAAACTGCTTTTGAATGAAAAGGCTTAAAAAATTAGAAATAACTTTTTATAATTATTATTTATGCTAATAACTTCCTATATTATTATTTATTCTTATAATAATGCCCAAAAAATTGCAATACAAGCTAAATAATAATTATAAGAAGTTATTTCTAATTTTTCTTGATAAAAGTATTAAAGTTATTTTTTTAGATTTTGAACGTTTAAATGTATTTGCTTTATTAAATACCAAAATAGAAATTCCAAAAAATGTTTTTTTTTCTAAAATAAATATAATGTATTATACCAAAAGTAAAATCACGCATTAAATAAACATATATTAGTATCTACATTCACTTCCAAAAGTTAAGGACGAAAATGTAAAATGGAAAAAAAAATCAACAAATACTGCTTTGATTGATACAAAATTTGGCAGAAAAGTAGCATATATATTTATGCATAATAAAATCAATAATTATATTCAGAAATGAAAACAATATTAAATGTTTGTAAGTTATCAGATAATGACATACTGGACACTTAAACAGAATTATGTATAAAGTGAAAATAAACAGCATAAAATGAAAAAAAGGACATTAATAGGGTATGTGATCCCCTCTCATTTGTTTACAAAGTTTACCCCTTGTGACCATGCTTTCAATTAGGTGGTCAACCGCCGCAGAATTAAGCAATAGCCACTCTTCTTGTAGAGCAGTTTCCAGCTCAATAAGAGTGACTGGAGTTGAGAAACGTGACGATACTGCATGGCCGAGAGCATCCCAAAGATTTTCAATGGGATTAAAGTCGGGAGAATATGCTTGCCACGCCATAAGCGCAATCCGTTCACTCTCCAGGTAGTCATCGACGATCTCAGCTCCATGGGGACGTGCGTTATCGTCCATTAAAACAAAAGTAGGGCCAACTGCTGCTGCGTACAATCTCACAATGGGTTCTAGGACTTCATCTCGATATCGGACAGTCGTCGTAGAACCCACCCCATTTAAAGATGTGCAGGTCGGTGCGGTACGCTAATGAAATCTCTGCCCACATAATGCTTCCGCCTCGGAGTGCGTCATGTTCGGTGATGTTTTGGGGCTGATTGCGTGTTCCTTTTTCACGCATTGTCCTTATACGCTTGTCATCTGGCTAAAGAGCAAATCTTGACTCATCAGTAAACATGACATAGCCCCAGTCAAACACAGTTCAATTGACATGTTCACGAAACCTTTGTAATCATGCCCCTCTTGATTGGACTGATAGACAAACACAAACTCGAGGTACCCGGGCGTACAGTCCACTCATATGTAATCTTCTGCGTACAGTAGCTGCAGATATCACCTTACCAATGGACGCTGTAACCATATATGTCACACGTGTGGAGATCGCTCTGCGATTACTTTTAGCTAAAATCGCAATATATCGATTTTCCGTGGGGTTTGTAACCCTTGGGCGACCGACTACGTGCCTTCGGACAACTGTCTGTGTGGTTTGGAATTGTTTCCATAAACGCGAAATTTGCAGAATGATGAACACCGAAGAAAAGAGCAACATCTGAGAGGGACTATCCCGCTTCAATGCGCCCCTCAGCACGCCAGCGCTCAATCTTCCATTCGTCTTCTGGATGTCATAGTATGTCTTGAAACAAATTGTACGAAAGTTTTTATACAGCTTGCTTCTATCAGAACTTACAATCAACTTCTGTAACCCTTCATAAAGCTGGTATCTTATATAAGACTTCCCCATTTTTCATATTTCTTGACACGAAAGCGCAAATGGTTGTTACCTAACATATTTGCATACTTCCATCTACCTCTGCAGCTATTTGCATCCTCTTCAATTCTGATTGGCTTCCGGAAATTAGCATTTTTCTCTCCGTGCTTAAGTTTTGGAAGTAAGTGCATTATGCGTTCGTGTTTGTAATTTTTTACCTCGCAAAAATTACAAGTCATCAAATCATTGCTTGCACTCAGACCTTATAAAAAGAAATCCACGTATGGTTAAAAATCTATTCTCCATGTCGTGATTGCACATTGTTTTGGTATATATATATACATATAATTTAAAGTTAGTCCTATTTAAAAGAAGTCTATTAAGAATATGTGATACATGTTTAAAATTCTTAAACATAGTAAATAATTATGGAAAAAAATTGCATGCAAATGTTTACGCCAATCAAATACTCTTCGTATGTGAGCGGAAGAGAAATGAAGAATATGAATTAGCTCTGTCGTATAAATTTTTCGTTACTTATTCAGTGCACATCTAATCTTTTTAAGAAATCTATTTCAGCAAATGATGTAAAAGTAGTGATGACTGACAGATATATTTTGTTAAATATTCAATTTATTCTATCGAAAATAGAGTTTGCTTCTGTTAAATGTAGTGCAAGTGTTAAAGAAATATTCTATATTTTTTTGGTTTTCTTCTTTTTCTTTCCCCACATTGACTAATTTTCGATGATTATTTTCAATCGCACAATGATTTATTTTAATACGATATTTTGCGTAACTAGAATCTTTGTAATTACGGTTATATTCTATTACATTAAAATATACGAGACATATAATCTTTAAGCAAATGAATATATAAAAAACGTGAGTTTCTTTTTGTGTTAATGTTTTCATCCAATCTTTCAATATAATAGCGTATGTTCATCGAAACTTGTGTTAATATCCCATTGTTTAAAATGGAAAATCCCAGGGTGGAATTCAGACATTGTGGAACATCTTTAATATTGATAACCTAACAACTGACAATCATGGATAGCTCAATGCCTTCCAGGAAAACTTTTTCATAGATTTATATGCATTGAGAAAATGCACTTGATAAACCCTCAAGCACGCACATCTGGAGGGGATGCCCATCTTCTAAATCAGAAACGTAGCACACATTACTAGTTGCTTCTGGAATTGAACCCAAGGCCTTCCACTCCGAAGAACCCAGTTCTGCTGTTAAATCACTGCTGTTAAATCACTGGAAGTCCATCTAAAAAGAATTTATTTCCTTTTGATTATATACATATATTGGGGTGGGTACATGGGAAATCACTTTCCTCTTATGAGAAGAGAATGCAGAATATTGCTGCTGAAAAAATTATTCCTGGAGATAAAATTTATTTAGTTCTAAAAACCTAGCACTGTTTTTAGGATTATCTGCTAAATGCTGTCAAGTAAAATATATTATTTCTATAAACTTTAATATACAAAACAATCTTTATAATAGCTTTAGTCAATTCCAATGCTTGCTCTGAAATCTTGTTTTGTAACATTTATTAGGCACGAAGCTTTTAAAAAATTCAAACTCAAATAAATTATTTCGCCACCGAAGTGTTTTCTTCTGTTTGTGTTACTGTAAAAGTGTTTCTCTGCAAATATCCGTGTTCTGCAGGAAAAAAAAGTAAACTTGCCTTCGAGCGATGTATTTCTCTTTCTTTCCTCGCCACGATTTCTTCACTGCACTATTTTTTTTATTAAAGTGCGAGCGTCTTTCATTCCACCGGAAATGTTTACTTTTATGTGACTCTCATCCATTAAAGTCTATATAACTTTTGTATCTTTCCCTCTATTTATTTACTCGACATTAAAATTCTTTTACTATTATTGTACTATAAAAATGGCACAAAAAAGAAAACGCGAGTTTGTAGACTGTTTTCCGCGTCGGGGATTATTTGCTGTATTGATTTTCGCCCTACGCTTGTGATGCTTTTCATGAGGGTTGGAAACTAATTTGCTTCTGAAAATTTAAATTAAGTTTGTTTTTCGTAATCATTTATTTTATATGCTTAGAGTGCTCTTAAAGTTGTGTTTGCTGAGAAGACAATGCTAATGAATGATTCGCTGTTCTTCCATATTTTACACAGCTTTGAGTAGAGGTTTGTGTTTGTAGGGCTCACTTTTTGTCTACAAAGTAAACCTGAAATTAAATTCAATTAGAGAAAAAAATATATTTGCTTGATTAAAACAGGAAAAGTATTTTTCTCTTAGGTCATATACAGGTTTGCATATATTTATTTTCTTTTCTTTGATGATGTAGATGCCTGAATATAAATAAATTTATTTCAGTATTCATTGGTTTGCTTAATAATAGAGTTTGTTTTTTAATCTTTATTGTGCTGCTGTAAAATTCGAGAAGAGCTTTTAACTGAATAGTCAAATCTATAGACACCAATTCGTTAATTTGTTGCTTATCTGGTTGAAGATTATGGTAGTCTAGAGCTCACTTTAAATCCCAGCCATTGGTCAGATTAGTCTTTTGTCCTTGCACAAGATTTTTTTAAGGAATTCTTAAAGTATATTATATTTAGCATTAACAGATAATTCAGCGGGAAAATTCTTAATTCCAACTAACAACTACGATACTTAGATACTGAACTATGAACAACTACGATACCTAGATTTCAAAACCAAATTCAAATGTACATTTAAATAACTCAACTCTTAGACCTCGTGCGATATACTTACGAATGATCATTTAACTTTACATTTCGGATAAGCCTAAATGCTGAAAGTTGTAATGTTTTTAAAAATCATATCCTGTCGTTTTCCGGGATTTCTTCATAGATACTAAGCTATGTCGCGGGAATTGAAATCCGGAAAACTTCCGGGCACTAACTCCTACAAATGGACAAACATGAAGAAGTAATTCAACCTTTTTTTCTTTCATTTTTAAACATTGGCCAAAATTGAACCTAACTCCGAAGAGTTTAGTCTTTTCACTAGAAGATAGAGGATTTTGGTAAATGGCTACGAAGTTTTCCATAGTGGCAATATATCCACTGCTTATGTCATTGTGGATTGATAATGTTCGACTTTCGTTTTAGGGTCTGGTGATTGAGCTCATCTCATAATTGAGCTCATCTCATAATTGAGTCCGATCTACTTTTAATAATAGCACAGACCACAGTCGTACTGATAGACTGAGGTTATTGGTAAGACCGGACTTCAGAATAGAAGATTTCACAATTTGAATCCAAACATCATTGAACGATGGAAGATTTCTGTTGCTTTTTTGCCTTTTGCATTTGTGTCTACTGAAATACGTCGATGGCTTTTCTCCTAGCTTCTACCTGTGCGTCTCACAAGAATATAACTTTATGCATACATGAAATATCTTCCTAGAAATCATTACGCTGTGGCTTGCACCGACTCTGTTGACTGTTAAATTATCTACTAATACCATATCATGCCAAATAATAGGAAGCAAGAGGAAAAAAAGATGTTATAATATTGAATATTTTTCTTAATATTGTTTGAATTCCAGCCAAGACTATATTGTTGACCTTGTATGTATTTTTATGACCATGTTCAAGATTACCTTTTTGTATTTAATAAGATTTTAGACTCGAGTCAATCTCCAGTAAACCATTATGCAAATCAAATGGAAAATTAACACAAGTCACGAATAAATGTATATATTCATGCATATGCATATACATACTAATCACTGAGGCTGAAATGATTGCAATTGTCAAAATATGAGTAATTTAAAAAGATTAAAATAAAATCTTTTAAGTTTGGTGTTCAGTGTAAATGGTAAAAAAAATTATTACATATGCTGACCTTAATAAATATTACCTTAAATATATAAATAACCAAATTTCGGGTTTATAATTCCATTTTATTGTTTAAATTTAATAATTTATAAGAAGAGAGTCAAGAAGGATGTAAATTTTATGCAATAATATTGTTTAACTATGTTGACACTTTATACATAATTAAATTTCGTGATTCATTTTACTTCATAATTTAATGGGAATCAATTTTATTTGTGGATCAAATTATGAAAGTCAAAATAAAAAATTATTTTGATTTAAATTATAATAGAATTACGAATTACAAAAATGCCATACTTTGTTTACGCTAGGGTAGACTGTACTCTAGTACCTGAATTATTTCATGCTATTTAAAACGCCGCATTCTGCTTAGCGTCAATTCTTTTAGTGTGGATCGATATAGTCTTGAAATGATATATCGCGAATGGTAATTTAAGTATTGGATCTCTATATAAGCAAAAGCTGCGCTGTTAGAATACAATGGAAACACTTTGAAGTTATATATGTGATGTGTAAAACATCTTTCCATTACTGGAAAATGCTTAAATAAAGTTATAATATTTGAAATAAAAATTGTTGAGAGAGAAAACTTAACATGGTTATTGATGGGTGATAAATTAGAAGTTGTTTCCCCAAATTTATGTTCTCAAACAAAAATTATGTCTGTCAAGAACCCTCTCTAACGATGAACAGGAATATATTATTTACAAGAGGCATTCTGGAGGCAGCCTCTTGCCACATTCAATTGCTATTTTAAACCGCTTAGAAATTTTAGCAAACCTAAAATTAATGCATTCGAATATTTCTAGGCAGAAATTTGTTTAGTGTACTAATTACTTCTGTTTCAAAAGAGACTTTTGTATTTTTTACTTTTAATTATTTCTAAACAATTTTTTCTTTTCTAATTCTAAACGATAACTCAAGCATTAATGCTTATTTATTGATGTATTTTTTATATTCCGTGAGACAATAAATGTATTTAATTTGAAACGATATTAGTATGTTTACTTTTCATGCTCAGTCCATAAATTTCTATTAATTTATGCCAAATTAGCCTTTGTTCTATAATTTGGATCGTTGACTCTCATCGTAACTGGAATTCCGCAAAGCGAATCAAATTGTTCGACTAATATTGATTTTCGAACAAAATCATTTCTCTAGAACTTGCGTTCAAAAACTAATTTAAACTCGTGAAATTGCCCTCACGTAATCAGTTAACTGTATAAAATTGAGTTTGTACCGAAAAAAAGATTTCATTCTCGTTTTTCAACGATGTATTATTTATTTTTGAGATATATAATTCAGCTATTATTATTTGATAATTTTATGAATGCTGATTGGCAACGGTGCATTTCTTTTTATTAGTGGTTGATGTTCTATGAATATATTATTAAGTGTGGTATTTGAAATTCTTCTACGCACCAATGACTCAAGCCATTGAAATTGCTGGTACTTGACTAACTCTATTATGAATTCACTATTTTGTGAGTCATCTATATTGTTCTTTTGGAATTGTGACGTTAAAGAAGGAGACTTCCGGACAGTAATTACCTGTTTTTTTCTGTTTTAGAATGATTGAGTTCACTCAAAGTAACATATAATTGTGAATTACAGCTACTTCATTATTCCTGCAGCAATCTGAAGACTTGGTCATCTATGCTTAAAGCGCCGAATTCTCTCTCTTTGTTTTGTGTTCCGTACTGATTGGTTATCGGTCAACCAAGTATGCGTGTTGGTTATTTCTGGTCCACCGAATTCCGTGCACAATTTTAAAATCTAAAAGAGATGAGATTGGTAATACTTTCGGTGTCGCATATTAAATGAAGCGTATATGCAGGATAGATAAACTTATTCAATCTATTCATCAGTTTATAATGACAGTTAAATATGTTTTAAAATATGCTCGACTACTTTTAACATACTCATGGGTGTATATATATTAAGTATATGCACACGCATAGAGGGGTTGTCAAAATGAATGTAGAACTCACAAAAAAGAAGTATAGAGTGGAAGCACATTTGGCTGTTAAAATCACTTGAATCCTCCTTGCAATAGGTATATAAGTTTTTTATGGTGATATAAGTGGCTTGTTTTACCATTACTTGTAAAACTACTCTAATTCTTGGTGAGACGGAGAAGAATAACGGCATATCAAACTTTCTTCCAAAACAGATAATCTTTATTATATTTAAGTTAAGTGATCGGGCTGCCCACGGTAAATGAGCAACTGAACCTTCATGTTCCCTAAACCATGGCTGAACACTTTGACAGTTTTATATCAGAGAATTATCACCTTCATAATTTCAGTCTTTAGACGAAAATAGTGTCTGTGTCGCGGAATGCTGTTGAACTAGCAAAAGAATTACATAATGAATGTTAATGATCTGTCCGTATAAAGTAACAATTAATCTTACTTCAGATCCTGAGATGTGGCCCCAAACCATTATAGAACCGTCCCGTCGCTTCATTCTAGGAAGAAAACTTCAGCATTGTGTAGACTTCTGCGGGAGTTCGTCATATGTACACCCGTCTCGGGGAATATAGAAAAACTAGATTTACATTGGAAAACAAAACATACTTCCATTGATTCACATTCCAGATTTTACTGTCCTTATAAATTGGAAACAGCGAGTACAGTAGTATATCTGCCAAAGGACATTTGCAATTTTAAATTCTTTCCCAAATATTTTATTTATACATTTTCCTTCGAACTGTATGGGTCGATACGATGTTTGTAGATTTTCCTTCAGCTCAGCAACCACTTTTGCCGCCGTGATATTCCTCCTGTTTCGCACTCTCCCTTTATGACGTCAGTCTTTGTAGTGAGTTTGTTTCGTCATGACCTTCGATAGGATGCCTATTGATAATCCCAGCAGCTGTGCCCGACTTAACGATGTTATACTCTTTGAAACTCTGACACATTTTTAATTTTAATTTCACCCGAAACGAAGTTATTAAGACTAAGCAATAATGTCCAAAAATATCGTAGTTTATATATTTAATTTAATCCTTCCTTTATTATCTCATGGAAATCAAAGGCTTACAACCTGACTTTTCGATTATTTTGGACAACTACTGTTATCACACAACAGGAACATGTGTAAAATAACCAAAATTAATGCACCGGAAATTAAAACAAAACGCGTCATAAAAATGCCATTGGTTTCATATACAATAGTGATAATATGTTTGAAATAAAAGAATTTGCAGTTTTTTGACGATTGTAATTATGACTTAAATCTTTAGAACAATTATTGTAGGATTACCACAGCTGTGGATGGTTCTATTAAGAAGTCTAAGAGTACGGGAAATGGGATATAAACTAACTGCACACGCGCGTTGTTTCCCTAAACGTCTTAGTTTTAATGAAATATAGAAGATAGAAAAGCATTGAATCTAATATTGATTTTATCATTTGATCTCGTTCAAAATGACGAAATAGTTAACCGTGTTTACAACTAGGCAGAAAAAAGTCAGGAATGATCCGCAATAATGCTAATTGTCATACAAATTGTTAACTTACTGTAATGAAATTGACAGCATTTACAAAAGGTGAATTTAATCAATCACATTATGCTAAAGGATTTTAATATAAAAATAAAATTTAAATTTTTTAGAAATTATATAAAGTTTATATACACAGTTCTTTATACGTAATCACCAAAATGTAATTAATATCAGGTGTGTAAATATCGATTTGAATTACTCGACGGCAGCAAATTCTCGAATCTAGGTGTCCTCAA